>OW964832.1:22496497-23696497 GCA_943142095.1 Ophonus ardosiacus | reverse complement strand
TACAACTTACACGCACTCGAATGTAAATAACTATTATGACATTCGGTCAACAATACTTGACCTCATGTCATAAAGCTTGTGTTTACACTTTTATTGCATAAATAACAATAACTATGATGATATTTTTTTCCATCAGTTAAAATTTGTAAAATAAATTGTTTCTAATCTAATTAACAAAGAAATATAAAAGGAGACTTTCAAACTTCTTTTTACAATAGGCATATATTTACCATTTCCTTAATTTACAAAATCGGAGTTGCACACGGTAATAATACTGAAGATTAATTTAAAATGAATGAAGACCGAAATTACATAATAGCGCATTAAGTTAGGTTATCTTATTGTATGTTCAGAAAGCTAACAAATACAGAGTGATCAAAAATAACTGATTCAGTTGGCAATACAATCTTGGGATCTTTTTATTGTAGTACAACTATTGACACGTCATTTTTACAACAAATACAAATAGGTTAAACCAGAGCAGAGGTCTGTCAGCTAATAGAATTTCGAATGATTGAAATACTTTGGATCAGGGGTATCAAACTTAAATGTAATCAGGGTCCAATTTTATAAGTACAAAGAAGAAGGCTTTTTCAAAATCAATTTCCTCGAATATTTTGCAATACCCTTTATACAGAATGTCCCGCGAAAGGTTATCATTTATTCTTCAACCATATTCTTTAAATAATTTTAATAAATAACAAAATAAACGTATACCCGATTTCGTCTCCTGTAAAAGGGTGCATTGTATTCTGTGTGACTGTCAAGCTACGTTGCTGTTCTGAAATAAAGTAGGTAGGTATTGAAGATATTTAAAAAGTTTGAAGTCCTTTTAAACGTTAATATATTTCAAATTATGAACCTTGAATGAACAGAATAATTATGAATCTCTGTATAAATGCTTGCTAATGCTTATAAGAATATTATTTTGCATTTTTCTTTTTAGTGGTGTGGATGAAAAATATGGAAAGCTTTTATTCCCAGAATTTAATAATATTTTCATGTTATTTCATGTTAGGTATGTATATAATGTGAATATTAAAGAAAAAAAAAATGTTTCACATAGAATAAAATACACCGGTTTCGAGATAATTGAATATATACAAATACTTTGAATATACTATGATATACTCGTGTTTTCAAAATGATTTAAATATTAAAAATTACTAGTAGGTACAAATATACATAGTTAAATATTTATTGATTGTAAAACTTATAATGTAAGGTCGGCTTACAGTGCTGGCCCGCCAAAACCATTTAACCATATGTTAGTCGCGTGCCTTATACTGACGTGATTAATCGTGTAGGTGATATGTTTCATCCAGATGAAATGTAATATACAAGATGTTAAAACACATGTGCAAAAACTTTTAAGGACTAACCAAAATGAGTAAAAAAGCTTAATCAATATGGGTCTGATGTCTGATCTTCAACCGTTTCCGATAAACAGGCCATTTTGTATTAGAATAAAAAAAAAAAACTGATAAAGATAGCGTTCGAACAAAACTTTATCTATGCCATTAATGGCCGTTTCCACCGGTTCTATTTAAATCTGTTTAAACCTTTAAAAATCAAAATATGTTGCACTAATTATTAAGGACGCCTTAGATTGCAAACAGCTACCTTTAAGTTAAGAGGTAGGTCATCTCTCACTTAAGCCTCCTTACGCTAAGCCCTACTCATACGCACGCGTCGAAGAATTTTTATTTGTCATTTGTATTTCAACAAAATATACAGCTTTGATAATGAAGTTCGATTTATAAAATGAATTTTGAACTTAATGTAATAGAAGACGACGATAATTTAGATTCATAAGAACAATATAACGTTTCCGTTTGACAAAAAATACTATATTAGATTTACTGGCAAGTATTGAACATGACCTGGAATTTACATACAATTTGTACGTATTTCAATATTTTTCTTATAAAAACTAGTTTTTAAATAATCTCATGCAGGAATAATTGTGTCTGCAATTAATGAAATATTGGTGACTACGATACTACGGAACTGGGAATCATCTACACTGCATTTCTGATTTTAGCGACATGTATGTATATATATCTACAACAAGCAGAATTGTTGTACAACTACCACGAGCTATAGCTACATTGTACAACCTGTATATTAAAATGCCGAGAACAAGGGAAGAAATCTCAAAATGAATTTTATGCCTTGGCAGCATTTCCTAGAATTATCGGTGCGGTATTATTAGATTTTACGCATGTTAAAATACAATCACCAGCTACGTTTATAAACAAAACTAAATTGGCTATTCTTGTAGGAAATAATTTAATTTTAAATTAAATATTATTGAAGATCAGGTGGTGACAGTGGCGGATCTAGAAATAAAATTTAGGGGGGGGGGGGGGGCAAGAAAAATTTTAAATATAAATTTTAATACATATATATTATACTTTATACCTGTACATATACAGATGTAAATCGAAAAGTGGGACATAGGCGTTTAACATAGAAAATCAGTTTTTTTTTTAGGCAAACGTTACATGATTATGTTATGCAAAAATACTTCAAATAAAAGTTATAGATATTTAAATTCTGCATCTAAATTATTTGGTACAATTATTCTAGCTCTTCATATGAACTTAAAAATTAATTATAAATTTACAATTTCTAGGCAAGTCTAGACAGCTATAGATTTATAACAAAAAATAAAAAATGCATTGTTTTTAACCGTCAATTAGTACTAAAACACTTTACCTTTTTGTATTTTGTGTTAATTTACTACCCTAATCCAAATTTAGTTATAATTGATAAATAGAAATAACACATTTATTTATTTTTTATCATAGACTAATAGCTCATAAAAAGAAATACTGTAACATTATAATTAATTTTTACGTTTATATGAAGAGCTAGAATAATTGTATCACATGATTTAAATGCAGAATTTTAATTTTTTATTTGAAGTATTTTTGCATAAAATAATTAGGTAACATTCGCGCAAAGGAAACTGATTTGCCATACTAAACCATATGTCTCACTTTTCGATTTTCACAATGTACATATCAAATAAAAATATAATTTTAGATTGTAACAGTGAGAATGTACATTTTAATATAATGTGTAATAATAAGTTTTAAATCACGTTAGGAGCTGAGATGAACTCAAATTTGGTGCAAATCGAAAGGTTTCTACCGTCATCTTGGGACTGGAGAACGATACTCGCATCAAAATATTTGTAGAGAATTTGAAATTTTGATCATAATGTTTAATTTAATTTGTTAAATATTATAATAGTATTTTGATCATAATTTCATTTCGAATTTATTTATAAACCATTTAGGGGGGGGGGGGGCTGGTCCACCCCCCCCCCTGAATCCGCCACTGGGTGGTGAGGACCCAGAGATATTCCGAAACAGGAAAAGATACCAGTTGTTAAAGGCGGAGTTGTTTTTAATAAAACGTAGTTATACATTCAACATATTGTCACTTTAAAATAAATAGTTGAATTTTAAACAAATATGTACTTACCTACATAATTGTAAATTTCTATACTGTAATTTCTGGGTAATTTACGGCAATTTGAAACATATTACGGTGATATAATATCAAATTACACAGTAATATTTACCAAAAACTAAATTATGCGCGACTAACGCTGGGTTAATGAAAGTAGCCAGGAACTAAATTATTATGGAAAAAGAATGAAAATTCTTGAAAAAACACTTCTAACTCCCAATATTGTATTTCACAAATTTGAGAAAAACATTTAGATGCGTAATAGCTGACCGCACTGCTCCGTCATATAAAAAGTTATAAGTGCAACTTGAATTAAAAATACTATTTTCTACTTAAAAATTAATATAACTGGTATACAGTATGTTCTCTTTTCCCTTTCTAAGGGTACAAAGTGTTTAAAAGGAAAAAATAAGCTAAAACTATATTGATAAACTACATAAATGTAATTTATTTACTAAACCTCTATTTAGAGAGTTCAGAGAACAAATAGATCAAATCCACCGTACTTAATTCTCTGGAAAAAAAATCTTGTATTGTAGTTATCAGTTTAAAATCATTTCTATACAGTGTGTCCAAGGACGGGCTTACGCTACCTTTATTTTAAAAAAATCTATTCAATATTATTTTATGAAATTTGGTGTCTACAGGTTTTGCATGTCGCAAAATATTTCAGTTAAAACGGGCATTTCAGAGCAGTGGCAATTCCGGTTTCACTTGAAGAAGTACCTAACTTTCTTATATTAAATGGAATGCTATATTTTTCATGTTACCACTGAATTCAGCTAATTCAGCAGAAAATTTTACATATGAACAATAATATTCCTTCATTGTATTTCAACTTATATAAATTATTACAATTTGAAAATGCGGATGAGTCAATATTTCGTAATTTTTATAACATGTCATTTGTCAATGTTGAATTGATGACGGTGATATGATGAAAGGGATGCACACAAACTTCCATATCTTACTCGGGATTCGAACCCAGAACCGCTGGTAAGTGAAGCTAGTACGCTAACACCAAGCCATTTCGGTCGCTATATGAAACAATAAAAATATTTTATCCATGATCAACCACTTCCGGCGTAATTCAACTTTTTAAATTAATTTTCAAAAAACAACCACATTTTACCTCTTGCTAAGAGAGGTATTGGATTCATGCTAAAATTCGCATATCCAAATTTTAGTGGATAAGCACGTTTTAAGGTCCCTATAATCCGATTATAACATTTTTATAATGATGTCCGTATGTGTGTGTGTATGTGTGTGTGTGTGTGTGTGTGTGTGTGTGTGTGTGTGAGTGCATGTGTGGATGTTGAAACCACAGTTTCTCAAATACTATAAGACCCAAAAAATATTTAACTGCAGTTTCCTCAAACTGACAATCCTGGGAAGAGCTGATTAGATTTTGGTAACAATTGGACAACCGGAAGTTATAGCTTCTTTAAAAAAATCTTCTAAATATTATTTTTTGAAAATTTCTGTTACTACTATTATTGAAGAATTAAATTCTACATCTGATACATTTAAAAATTTTATTATATCTTGTATAGATTTAGAGATAAAAGCACTGTAATATATAGAATAATCGCAGAGGCCAAGGCACTAAGGCAACCAGTTGACAAATTCAAATGTTTATAACATAGTTTGGAAATGATAGATATCAGTGTCAAAAATCAACAGTTTTAGTGACATTCTGAAAGCTTTTTCTGGGAAGTACATTTAATGATTCTTATTGTTTCATTAATTAAATATTTAAAATTGTAGGTAAAATGCATATATAAAAAGAATCTCTGACATTTAGGAACCTCCTCATACAATGAAAAATAGATATAATTAGAACTATATGTGTGCAGAAGACAAGTTAAACACAATAAAAACAATATTTGGGTAAAGTTCTGCATTTTTTTTTTTTTTTGTTATAAAACGACGTTTCGATAGCGAATTGCAATACAATACTTATATCTAGCCTGATATGGAAATGGCGAGAGGTCTTGTGCTGGCCCCAACATATTTTTTCATTTTCTTTCGCGCGTCCCCTAAGGACCCCACAGTTTGGGAAACAGTGATTCAAACGAAATATTTTTATATTATTGTAGAACTTACCAGAAATCTTGCAAGAATTTATATAAAAATATCATTTAAATCAGACTGAATATTCGTTATGTAGTTAAATTTAATTTTTAAAAAATAGTTTACAAAGTAAAAATTAATGCATGTTGAAAAATTCTACGATATTTAAAAATTATCCACCTTTTCACTTTATGATGAGGAACAAAAACTGTTAACATACTGCTCGGTTTCTCCTTAATGAAAAATGTGAAGTGTTTTTAATATTCTCCATCACAGCGCTTTCAGACCCTTCTTGCTACGCTAATATTGTTACTACCTTCTGCTTTTCATTCAACCTAGAAGAACAGACGGAAAATCTAGTAAAAACTTTATTACAAAGTCTTCCCCAGTTAGACTCCTAAGAAAATATTTAATCTCAAGATAGTCGTATGTAAAAAGTTTCCAGTAATTCGTAACTACACTTTGAAGAATGAAATAGAATAGATAAAAGAATTATATCAATTTTAACAGGCCTTTTTTGTTAAGTGATCTGTCTAAATCCACTAATAATGACAATCCAAATTGTAATCTAACCAAAATCTTTCCATAACTTCTGTGTCCGTGAAGACGCGACTAATAAACGGTGATTATACTATAAAATTATTAAAAATTACGTACAATAAATTAGTGAATAACCCAAATAACATGATTAACCCGTAACCACTGTGGTAAAATATATTGTGATAAATGCTCCGGTGAATTGCCCACGGATATGCAATTAACAATGTTTTTCTTAGTATTTAGTATTAGTATTTATTTATTGGTTATTATACAAAGTGTGTACAATGTTTATAGCAAGTCATACATAATAATTAAAATTTCAATAAAATACATTAATCCCCACACATACATTGGTTCACAAAATTATTCGTATACCTACTTTACTTTTATCAATAAAATCTAAAATAAAAAGGGTTTCCAAAAAAAAAATTCAAATAAAAAATTAATCATAGTCTTCTTTCAATATTTCAATTTCAAAATCGAAAGATAATCATCAAATTTAAAAAATACATAGTTTACTTTGTGTCATTATTGTACTAAGAACAAAATTTTCGTAATACCATACTGTTGCTATGATATAAAAGGACTAAAAACAAAAGTGAAAAGATAAAAACAACGACCGTCGTCCGTTATTTTTTATAACAGTTGCCTACAATTAAAGACCAAGTGTTCCTAGAAAAATAACAGCATCCTGATGGACCGTTGTCAAGGAAAATTTATAAATGAACAAAAAAAAAAATTTAAGTGTGACAGTAAGTCAAGTAAATTTTATGTTATTACGAAAAATCTTGAACGCCAAACGGCCGATATGCTAATAACGAACTCTGTTGATTATAAACCTTAGTCGCATTCGTTATTTGCCTTATATCGGCCTATGACGTTAATAACTATATTCGTACATTTGTTATGAGAAGACAAAGAGTTTTTAATATTAGTGTTTATTTGAATGACACCTCACTCACAGTAAGCACATATGTTTCTTTTTGATATTTTTGTATTAAAAAATGTCGTAAAATATCACAAACAACTTTAGCTCAAAGGAAATTTCGTCTCAAACTAATAATACAGGTTAAATCTCTTCAAGAAGTGGTTGCAATTATTTGGAGAATGCATTTTACAGTTCAGACAATTCAGAGTATTATTAATAAATATAAAAATCTGTTGTGGCCGGCACAAGACCTCTCGCCGTTTCCACATTAGGCTATGCAAGTACATATTTTTTTTTATTATTATTATTGGTTTAGACCGTATTTTATTTAATATTTCTGGTATACACACAAAAATTAATAAACGGTGGAGCAGCGATATTGGCAACGCAGCGGTAGTGTTGCAAGTTTGCAAAATTGTTTATGGTGTGTGACTGCAAATGCGATTTATAGTACTAAAAGGATACAAAATAAGAGACAACTTTCGGTATGACCAATATATTATTATATATATATTATTATTTCAATATTTTGCTTTAATATTCAGATTCAATGTCTAGCACATAACAACCAATAACAACTGACAGTTTGAAGTGACGGTTATTATAATAGCCAACTTTATGATTTTGGATTTTACAATACAACGAATAAAATATCCCCATTTGTTACCATATAACATTTTTTCTACTCTAAACGCAGAGTGGCGCTAAACATAAATTTCATAGTGGCTGAAAAAGCCTACTGCCTCAACCAGATACCTAAACTACAGATCGAAACACCCTAAAAATCGACTTCTGAACAGCGCCAAAAAATCTTATATCCAGAGCCACAATACTAACCTCAAAGGAGTATCAGAGCGATGTACTAAATAATGGTAAAAACCTATTAAAACTAAATAATTATACTAGAGGAATAGTCAGCAGCCTCATTAATGAAGTAAAAAATAAAAACAATAACAAAAACAACAACATAAAGCAACAAAATAATAACAATAAATAAATGAAAAGAAAATTTATTATCCCTTATTAACGAACATACATGGCATAGCTATAAAACTTAAATAACTATTCACTAACAATTTAAATATTAATATTGGTTATAAACAAACAAAAACAATACGAAATCTTTTTAGTAAACTAAAATCTGACATAGCTAAAGTTTACCATTACAGGTCACATGTAGTGTACAAAATTCCTTGCCGGCACTGTACTGCTGCGTATACAGAGCAGACGAGGCGGTATTTACGAACCAGAATGACAGAACATCAACTAAATTGCAACAATATGAACAACAACAACGGGAAATGTGCACTAGAAGGACATGCAGTATCACTCGGACATAAGATTAATTTTGATGCCGTCAAGGTAATTGATACAGAACAAAATTTACACAAACGCCTTCTTTAGAAATGTTACACATAAATAATGCCAGCTACAACATAAATTTAAAACCTGACATTACAAATATAAGTAAAATACACACAAACATTTTAAAATATAATAAAAACAAAACATGAATTAAAAATGAGTATTACTTAAAATTACATAAAAAATAGTAAGAAGAGAAATGACGTAAAAATCTAGCGGCAGTTCGAGAAACGACCTTCGGAACAAGTTGCAACTTAATTCAGTTAAAGGATGCCATTGTTAATTCAAAGTATTTAAAAAAAAATATCTAAATTTATCAGACGACTACATGAGTTTTTTAATGTTTTTATTTATATTTTTAAATTTTGACGAACATTGTACGCAAATTATGTTATTTATTAATTATTTTATGTATTTATCAATGTTTTTTAAATTCTTCATTTTCACGGAAGTTTCACATGTTTGTATTTAAACTTTTCAAAAAATGTAATATTATTGTAGCTCCTGAAGAAGACACATGAGGTGTTGAAGCCAGTAGAGGCGCAAAATAAAGTGATTAGTTGACTGAAATCCAGTAGTTTCTTCCTTTCATATATTTTATAATTTTGTTGTCATAGCCATTGCCACTAATTCGACCGTTACTACTATTTTTTTTTTCGTTGTGAATGTAATTTCATAGAAATGTTCAACTATTAATGAATTTTGTAAGTTATTGCTATTTTGTGAGTTATAAAAAAAAAACGTATTCATTATGTTTTCTTTTTTTACTTTGGAAGTCATATACATATGTCATATGTAACCAAACATGTTGTCAAGTCAAGTCCCTTCTTGGTTATCTGAATGTTTGATTATTGTTAACAGATAAGTTTATAAATTCATTATAATAGTGTGTTTAAATATGTATTAAAGGCACTTATATGCAAAAACGATTGTGACATATTGAATAGTAGTTTCAGATTTGGCCAATGAAGGAAATGCTGACGCATCGTTAATTGTCATCACACGAGAAAATTTAAATATGATTAAAAAATTCGTAATTTATATATTATGTACTTCTGGAAGGTAAAATATGAACTTACAAAAATTGTGGAAAAACCCTATTCTCAGAACCTTGCAGAAAACGTGTTACAAAAAACGGGTTATAGAAAACAGCCGTATTTCTAAAGTTAATATAAAGAGGCTAGACTTCGCGAAAAATATATTAATAAAGGCCTTGAATTTTAGAATAGAGTTATTTACTCAAGAAAATAGTAAATTTGATTTATTTAAATCAGATGATACGCCTATAGTTTGGGGAACATCAAATACCGAGCTAGGTACAAATAATTTGTGTGGCACGATAAAACACGACAGTGTAAACGTTATTGTTTTAAGCTGTATTTCTGCTGACGGGTAGGGAAATTTATATTTTATTAATAAAACTATGAATACAAATAATTATTTATAATAAGGTTTATATAAACGACTGTAGAAACTATATAATAATTAAAATAAATAGGACTTCAGTCTTGAAAATATTTATTTATTTTTGTCAACGTTTCGGAATACACTTATTCCTTCATCAGGACAAAAAATAAAAAATAAATAAATAAAACAGGAAACGGATAAATAAAGTAAAGATCATAAAGGAAAGGGAAATAGAATTATTTTTATAATGTTTGTAAATGACATTAAATAATATTTATAATTTATTTTTTATAATTTAATGTCATTTACAAACATTTTAAAAATAATTCTATTTCCCTTTCCTTTATGACCATTACCTTATTTTTTCGTTTCCTGTTTTAATTTTTTTGTCCTGATGAAGGAATAAGTGTATTCCGGTACGTTGACAAAAGAAATAAAAAAAATTTACAAGACGGAAGTCCTATTTATTTTAATTATTTTATAATTATTTATAAATTTTAAAAGAAAATTGGCAATCTTCTGCTGATAAACTTGAACTGAGAGAGGATTACACCAGAAAGATAATGATCCCAAACATACATCACTTATTATTAAGGAATGGCTGTTCTCCAACTTACCGAAAGAACTTAAAACACTTTTCCAGGCTCCTGATTTCAGCTCTATTGAAAATTTATGGTCGGAATTAGATAGCGTCCCTGCAAGAAATATTTTCCACTATTTGGAAACTTCGGAAGAATCTGATTGAAGAAAGGGCAAAAAATCAACCTTCCATATAATCACTTAATGACGATTTTTGTATATTTTACCGACGATTTCAAATAAAAAGAATATAATGTGTCATTCGGAGTAAAAGTGTCTTTGTGTGCCTCGCATTCAATTGTCCAACTCGCTTCGCTCGTTATGCAAACTTGCACGCTCACCACAAGAAGTATAATTTTTACTCCTAATAACACAATATACTATTATAACTATAGGTGTACGACTAATTGTCTCAATTTTTCTATATAATTTGTTTTCAGCCCAATTACACATTGTAAAATACATATTTATTATTTGATGAATATCATTTCATTCTGATATTTCGAAAGAAGCCTATGATTAATTTTCTAGAGGAATTTATTTTTTGCAAACCCGTTCTATTTTACATTTTACTGATAAAAGTAAAGTGTACTTATAATTTTGTTTACTCTATGTTTTTTTCTAGCAAAAATTCGAAGGAAAATGATAACATTCAATAGATGTTGTTTCATATTCGCATATTAACATTAGTTGTATATTCTTTTAATATATCTAGTGATCTATACATTTTTACGGAAAAAAACTATGTTGTATAATTTAACCGACTCCATACCTTTTATGCACCTGCGTTCTCAAGATCCCATGTTAAACAACGTATTAATTTATTTATCCTTCACATCAAATTTATAATTAAACAAACTTTCAATAAAACAAACAATAACTGATGAAGTAAAGTAGAGTACTGAACGCTTGACCGAGAGCATTTTTAATTTTAATGGTCCGTCGTGAAGCTTTAAATTGAATTGTGCCTACAATTAACTAGGTCAAACAACCATAATGCTATTTACATCCTTAATTGATATATTTTCTATCAATTAAAATTTTCTACTCAGGAAAATATAACGCTCATATAATTTTATTAAATTTATACTGTAAGAACAATGCATAATTTTACACATTATGGTTTTTAAAAAATTCAAAGTCATAAACTGAAAACCTACATCATTAATATGCAAGTAAGACTATCACTGAAGTAGGTTGAATTCCTATTTAAGTACTCATAAAAAATATGTAAGAATTCACATACCTATTGTAGTGTTGTATTATGTATTTCTCAATTAAAAATGCAATAAAATATAAAAAGTTATTTGTCAGTAAGTTATATATTTTATATGCAGAATTAATTACAGAAAAACATAAAATTTCTTTGTACACACTATAAACGTATGATAATTTAACATTGACATTTAACATTTCGTACGCAGTGGAATTAATAGGTGGATGCGCGTATTTATGATCTTCTCATTACAGAATTTGAAAAAAAAACATAATTACAACAAAGAAATGCTTGTTTAAAAAAAAAAAAAAACTTCGACGTTGTATATCAGGGAGGCCCAGAAATTTTTACGCATAGGGGCCCAATAGTTCTATTTACGCCCCTGTTCATACGCCTCTTTATAATCTTAAAATAAACTAATTAACAATAACACTTTTTTATATGTAATACAACTGATTTTATAAGTAATATTTTCTGGGTATGATGTATTAAAAACGAGTCATATCTCAAATCTTTTTTAAATACACAAGTAACAGCATTTATTAAGCTTATTATGAGGTGTGTGACCATTTTCGAATTTCAATATACCCCGATTATCCGTGCGCGTTTAATCCGGACGGCGGATTTTCCGTGCAGCATTTTACGATTGGTCTTCCGTGTGGCACGGATTATCCGTGGCCGTGGCTGCGGATTATGGATGATAATTATCTAAATAACCATCAGACTTCTACAGAAAGTTCTGGCAAAAGTAGTGATGATGAAAATAATTTCGTCATCAAAACAAGTCATCCAGACGACAAAGATGCAGTAAATGTACTTATCGAATATTTTGAAGAACAACCTGAAACTGATAGCATTGATCTACAGTTACTTCAGATTAGAAAAATGAAGAAATTTATAAGAACTAAAATTTACGAAGCGAAAAACCGAAAAAAAATAACTGATTTTTTCAAATGATTTTATTCATTAAAACTTTTATTTTTTGTTACATGTATCACGTTTGATTTGTTCCTCTGACATATGTATTTGTCCAAATAAATTATTAAAAAAATGAAAAATGAGGTGTTTGGATTATCCATGTTTTCAATTATCCGGCAAAGACTCAGTCCTGGATAGCCCGGATAATCGAGGTTCTACTGTATGTCATAAAATACAATAATTAACCACTATAACTTCTCATTATAATAATAAAAACTTATCCATCTTCTTTCACAATCCTACCATGCTCACGTCACACATCCCTTTTAAAAATTTTTAATAATTATTTTCTCGTAAAGTACGATTAATTATTCGATTAAAAAAATACGGGTATTTTTTTTTGTCTAGTATCATATTATTTAAAAATAAAAAAATTATCAAATACCTCATTGTTATAACTTGAATTTCAAGAGAAATAAGAACGATTAAAAAGTGAGAGTATTAGTTATTTATTTAATTTACATATACGAAAGTTATAATGGAAATAAACTGTTTTTTTTAAATGAATGGTAATATACAGAATATCCGGATTTTGATAACTATAAGAGATACGACTTCGGTTAAATAAAACATGTGGTGTACCTTTGGTGGAGCCAACTTAAATATGTCAAGCCAAAAATTCTCATTAGTTAATAGATAATGGCGGAAAACTGAATTTGGTCGATATTTTCATTTGGAAATTACTTCTAAACTATCAGTAATTGGGGAAAATTGATAAATTTTCGAGATATAACAAAAACTTACATTTTTACTTCTCGCTAAGAGAGGTATTGGATTCATGCTAAAAGTCGCATAACCAGATTTTAGTGAATAAACACGATTGAAGGTCCATACAATCCATTTATAACATTTCTACAATGATGTCTGTTTGTGTGTATGTGTGTGTGTATGTGTGTGTATGTGTGTGTATGTGTGTGTGTGTGGATTTGTGTATGTGTATGTATGAGTGTATGTGTGTGTGTGTGTATGTCTGAATGTTAGAGAAACGATTCCTCAAAAACTATAGGACTTAAGACCTGTTTAACTATGAATTCCTCAATCTGATATTCCTGGGAAGAGCTGAAAAGGTTTTAGTAACAATTGAACAACCAGAAGTAGTAGTTTCTTAAAAAAATCTTCTAAATATAATTTTTAGGAAATTTTTGTTATTACAAATATTGAAGAACATAAAATTCTCCATCTAATACACTTCAAATTTTTATTATATTTTGTATAGATTTAGAGATAAAGACACTATAATATAGAATAATCGGATATAACACATCGCAGAGGCTAAACTACACTAAGGAAACCAGTTGACAAATTCAAATATTTATATCATAGTAATGTTTATAACATGGTTTGTAGATGAGATGTCAATATCGAAAAACAAGAGTTTTATTGACATTCTGATAGCTTTTTCTGGGAAGTAAATTTCAACTTTCTTATTGTTTTATTAATTAAATATTTAAAATTCATATATCCATCAGAAATACCGCCAATCTTATTAATGAATCGGAAGAATCTCTGACATTTAAGAACTTCCTCATACAATGAAAAATAGATGTAATTAGAATATATGTGTTCAGAAGACATGTAAAATATTATAAAAAACAATATTTGGGTAAAGTTCTGTAATTTTTACCTCCAGCTACCCTAGGTAAGGGAGGTATAGGGATCGTGCTAAAAATCGCTTATAGAGATTTTAGTGAATAAGCACGTTTTGATGTACCCAGAATCCGATTTTAACATTGCTATTTTAAACATGGAACTGGCGAGGGGTATTGTACTGACCACAACAGATTTTTACCTCCCACTACACTAGGCAAGGGTGGTATAGGGATCGTGCTAAAAATCGCATATAGAGATTTTAGTGAATAAGCGTTAATAAACGTTTTGATGTCCCTAGAATCCGATTTGATCATTTTTACAATGATATCTGTAGGTACGTATGTGTGTGTGTGTGTGTATGCGTGTATGTGTATGCGTGTGCGTGTATGTGTGTGTGTGTATGTATATATATATATATATATATATATATATGTGTGTGTGTGTGTGTGTGTGTGTGTGTGGATCGTGTGGACACGATTACTCAAACACTATCAATCAGAAAATTTTGAAATTTTGTATATTCGTTCCATACTAATGTGGGAAGAGCTCATTAGTTTTTAGTGTATATCGGATAACCGGAAGTATCATTTATACAAGCTTTTAATAGTATTTCTTGTAAAAAATTCATTGAATATAATTTTTTTAGCAACTTTCACCAATACAAATTGAATATAATGCCATAATCTTCAATTCTACGATAATAGCATTTAATAAATAATTTGAAATAACTTTAAATATTAAATTATAAAATAATTTATTTTTGTACATCACCTTGCCTCTGCGTCAAACAAAAACAATACTTTAATAACAAATTTGACAAATTTACACAAATGTCACTGTCGCGAAACAATTACATTAAAATTAATAATGAAACCGTGTTAAGAAGAATTTAGTAGTTTAAATATGATTCTAATGAAATTAAGGTTTGTAAAAATAATATATTTTCCATCATACATAAATATTAGGTGTACAGGATAATCTGATTTAGGTTTGATGTTTGCAGAATTATATATCAAACAGCTCTCAATAAGAACGTGATTTGAAAGTGTCAAATAATAGTTTCCAATGGGGGATTACGGCTCAATCGAATTAAAGGAAAATAGTAAAAAAATACGAATGTATATGCTGAATAACGAATATTAATAAAAAAATGAAATGGTATACTTGAGATATTTCGGAAATAAAGGGTTTTTTGTTATAGCGCTTCGACACTAATATGAAAATATTTTGATTGGCGACTGAGAGACCACCTATACATGCATTACAAATAACGTGTTAGGAGGTGGGGATTACTACCAATGGAAGTTAAGAAATTCAAATTCGAAAGGAGGGGCTAACATTCCTGTACAGCAGTTTTCAAACAGTTTTTATTTTAACATAAATGTCTTGCATTAAACTTAATAATTTAAATACACCTGTAATTATAAAGTATGTACACTTATACAGTGTTATAATATTCATTTATTTATATGTAAATATAACTTAAAATAGCATATATTTCAAGAACATTTAGGTCCATGATGAAAACAGTTTGATATAAAAACACATAAATGTGACGTCACGTCAATCTTTTCAAAATTCGGGAGACCATAACTCGCTTATTAATAGGAATTTTCGCACCCGATTTTCATCAATAGTCTTAGTTTTCCTAATATTTTCAGATGAAATTATAAAAAAAATCTGATGTGGCCAACACATGACCTCCCGCCAATTCCATGTTTAAAATAGCAGTGAGCTTTAAGTAAAGTATCATTACCGGTTAATCGTTTGTAAATAAAATCTAATTTGTTGTCCAATAAATAGAAAAGTCTGTAATATGAAATTTTGGATTGTTTTATTGTTTTTCCTCAAAAATTTGTTAGAGCTCCAAATTAAGTACTACATCCGATTTATCATATATGGTTAAAATCTAATATGTTGTTTCAAATTATATATGAGTTTTAAATACCAAATTTGAGAAGTTTTGGATCATATTTTAATAGGCTTTAAGGAAAAATCGTCACACACGTACATTCTTATAAAAATCAGCATCATCTTCTAGGTGCTCTAAAACGCAATCTTTGTAAATTCTTCGCCGTACACAATCCATTTCGTAAATGTGTAGTTGTAAATTAATATTAATTTATAGTGCTGCAAAAATAGCAATTAGCAAATTTAAATCAGATCATCCTGTTCATCTAACATTTATGTATGATGGAAAATATATTATTTTTACAAACCTTAATAAAATATTTTACTGTTATATTCTCATTAACACGGTTTCATTATTAATTTTAATATAATTGATGCCTGTAAGTGACATTTGTTTAAATATGTCAAACCTGTCATTAAAATTATGATTTTGTTTGACGCATAGGCCAGGTGATACATGGAAATAAATTATATTATATATTCATATTTAAAGTTATTTAGTAAATGTTATTATCGTAGAATTGAAGATTAAACCATTATATTCCATTTTAATTAGTAAAAGTTGCTAAAAAATTATATTCAATGAATTTTTTACATGAAAAACTGTTAAAAGTTTGTATAAATGATACTTCCGGTTATCCGATATACACTAAAAACTAATGAGCTCTTCCCATATTAGTATAGAATGGGTATACAAATTTTTCTGATTGATAGTATTTGAGTAATCGTGTCCACATGATCCACACACACACACAGACACACACACACAGACACACACACACACACACACACAGACACACACACAGACACACACACAGACACACACACATACATACCTACAGACATCATTGTAAAAATGTTAAAATCGGATTCTGGGGACATCAAAACGTGCTTATTATATAAAATCTCTATATGCTATTTTTAGCACGATCCCTATACCTCCCTTACCTAGGGTAGCGGGAGGTAAAAATGGTGTAATCCCCCATTACACATTTACGAAATGGATCATATACGGCGAAGAATTTACACAGATTGCGTTTTAGAGCATAAGGAAGTTGGTGCTGATTTTGACAATAATGTGTGTGTGAAGATTTTTCCTTAAAATATATTAATGATTCAAAACTTCGCAAAGTTGGTATTTATTCACAGAAAACCCAAATAAAATATAATCCAAAATTTCGTATTACAAACTTTTCTATTTATTGAAACAACAAAGTAGATTTTGTTTACAAACGATCAATCGGAAGTAACACTTTACTTAAAACTCATTGCTATTTTAAACATGGAATTGGAGGGAGGTCATGTGCTGACCACATCAGATTTTTTTAAATGGAACCCATATCAGATTTTTACTTCTCTTCCGATTAGTGTAAAGGTTATTTGTATTTTAAATTTGTTTTAATCTCCACACCTTAGATTTTTCGATATTTATCATGGAATTTTTTAGTTTTTGTCCATACGTTAAATAGTTCATAAAAATAGTATTTTATTACACTTAAAATAAACTAATTCCATGCCTACCTTGTTTCATAATTTAATTTCAATTCTATATTTTTAAGTTAACGTATGTGTATTCTCAATAAATGTCTGATATACAAAAAAAGATTTTTGAAACAAATGAATTTTATTGACCAAAAAGATTTTTAATCACAATAATAGTTATTTATGTATCAAGGCAATGAAGCGTTATTTTTTTTTATCGCAAATGTGAAATTCGAGGAAAATAAACAATATGAGTGATAAAAAGGAACTTCAGTGCCGAGGTGCATATTAAATTTTTTATTATACATGCATCATAATCGCTCTTTAAAACACGCAAAAGCGTGCGTAAATCGACCATTAAAACACGCTTAATTTTTGAGTTACCTAGATAACGAAAAATGACAATAAATATGAATAACAACTACAACAATGAAAAAAAAATATATATTGACGTGTTGACTTAACGTAAACAACACCAATAATTGCTAACTGTCTCCTTGGAAACGCTCAAACTCACTAGATCAAAAATCAAAACCGTATGATTTGCAATAATTTTCAGTTTTAAATGGTTATGATGCATTTATAATAAAAAATAGAGTATTATACACGTGTATAAGCTAGCCTTCAAACTTGTCGTGCGTGCTTTAAAGGCTAGATTATACACTTGTATCATAATCGTGATCATAATATACTATTATTTGGCATCGATGAATTGTGTAAATGCAATGTTGCTAACCTCGGACATTGAAGTTAACGTAAAGAATACTCAAAATTATTCATCGGAATTTAAATCGTTCTTCTTGCTCATATTTTTTTCAGTCTACGTAAAAATTTACTACTGTAAATCATGCACGTGCTCAAATTATCTTACATGTACAGCAATTATCATAAGGTTGGCAACACTGCAATTGCATGAAATCGTCGTATAAGGTAACGGTCAGACTGCATCGACCAACATCCATCAACACGCGCATCGACCACCATCAATCGTTTTTTCTTGAGTGGTCACACTTCTGAATCGAATGGTAAGAAATGAAATGTCACTTTTAAAATTAACGCGGCTTTTACAATAAATGTTGGTGGTATTTTTACATAAGTCGTTTGTTGTCAACTTACAACTTTTAGATCCTATTTTTGTTGCTATTAACATCCATAACTTGTCAATATTATTGACATTACTGCATCCCGCTCTGCTATGATCATAGAGATCTTCAAAGGAGCGAACTAAATTTATTAACAGGTCAATGTAGTTGACAGTCTACTGTTCTGTCATTTTGGTATGAAAAAGAACTCAATAGTGTAACTTTCCAACCTGGAGTCCACATAAAAATTAAAACTTTGACATCAAAAATGTCAAGTGAACAAAACCACTTACCGGAGTCGCATCAGGGCGCTTTTGCTGTGATTCACTAATAATATATTTAAAACTTAAAACTGACTACTAACATATGGTTCTTATTGTCATAATATTGCCCGGTTTAAATGAATATTTTTTTAAAAAATACATCCGTATTTAGAATAAAACAATGTTACTCAGTGGTGGTAAATAAGGTAATATGAAATAAAAATCGGTTTGAGTTATTCTTAAATATACTCATAATTTTATATCTTTCTCCCAACATTGTTTCGTCCAACTGTAGATCCACCTTCACTAACCTCTGTTCCTCACCTCTCAGATACCCTACCAGACATTGCCAAGTAGACGTAGTATTTCCTGATTTTCCAAGGCAATAGGGAAGTTGCGACAAAAATAAATGTTATTTTTTCCTATTAATTATGAAATATAAACTAATTCTAAACATATTAATGCAAAAATGATTAGAAAATATTAAACTTTTCATTCATAATTTCCATAAATAAAGTTCGCGATGGAATTCTTGTGACGTGCTCTCTCTCTCACACACTCTCTCTCTCTCTATATATATACAACACCAGGCGTCATCTCACGGGCAATCATAGCTGGTGTGGAGAGTACACCACAGGGGTCACTTTTGTGACATTTAAAATTGGAAATATTTGGCGTCTGTCGGGATAGAACCCGATTCCCCCAGGTTCGCGACCAGACACTCAGGCACGCGGCCACGTACTCTTATTAATAATTATATAGTTCGACCACGTCTGTATTACTCATACAAGCTTGTTATAATACTACGGCAAAGCGAAGAAGTTGAATTATGTTTTAATTGTATCATACAAATATTTAAAATACAATTCTAAAAGTAAAATAACAGACACAAAAGTATTATTTTCAGTACGTATATTTTATAATTATTTACTTGCATGCCAGATATTTTCAAGATATTTAATTGTTATATAGATAACTTCATAATTTTGCCACCACACTTCAGGCATGTACGTGTCATTTTTAGTGGCATTTAATGTTTTACATGTGGAACGACTGATTCGTGTTAAAATCATATTTTATTTTTCCTTTTTATATCAGCAAATTTAAGACAAAGTAATGAAAATGAATTTGTATAAAAATGAATAATTTCTTTTGAAATAGTGCTTCTCTCAAAAATATAAATCCTTTCAGATAAAAATATTAGTATTGTGTACAGAGCGTACTACTGAGAGTGTACCGCGAGGGCAAGAAAGACTGTGATTGGTATTAATAGTACACGTCACACACGGGAAAATTTGAAATAAGAATTTATCTTTAAAAAAATATATTTTGAAAAATATACAGTTGCCAGAGTGAACATGAACATGAACAATTCTTTCAGAAAAAAAAATAAATTGGAAAATGCGCAACTACCCTATTGATTGTATTGACCACCGAATTATCATTCATAAACTTTCTGCTTTCGCTCTTCTGATTCCTTGATTCACTTAATTTCATATCATACCTTGAAAACAGACCTTTTATGTTCAAATTCTTGGTCATCCTTCTCATTTATTACCAGTAACATCAGGTGTACCACAGGGGTCCATTCTAGGACCCTTCGTCTTCTTAATGTGTATGAATGACATTTCAGAATAGATCTCAAATAATAACCTTCTGATATAAAATTATTAATGCAATTAATAATATTAATGACTGTACTCCCTTGCAAACAGATTTAGATAACCTAACTAAGTGGGTTTGTGGCCGCGTGCCTGAGTGTTTGGTCGCGCACCTGGGAAACCGGGTGCCATCCCAACCGACGCCAAATATTTAGAATTTTAAATGGCACAAAAGTGACTCTTGTGGTGCACTCTCCACGTAAGTGATGAGTGACCGTGAGGTGACGCATGGTACATGCCCGCATTACGAATATGTCATCAGCATTACCGATATCTGTGACAAAACAGATTGACACACCTAGAAATAGGTAATATGCCTTGATGGCATATTTATATTTGTTTTAATTAATTGGTGATCTAGAAATAAACTTCTTTTAAATATTTCGAAATATAAAATAATGTATTTTACAAGAAAGAAAAAAATATTTCATCCACAATTATACTACTTATTCATACATCCTCTGTTGAAAGGTACTACGAGGTAATTGATTTATTTATTTATTTTGTATTTGACCCTCAACTTTCATTCTCCCCTCACATTCATAATTTATTATCTTCCTCTTTCAAGTTACTTGGATTTATTAAGAGAAATACTCGTAGTTTCACTAACCTATCTCCCATTTTTTCACTATTTTATGCTTATCTCCACTCGAAACTTGAATATTATGCGTTGATTTTGAACCCCATATGCATGAGTCAAATTGAAGCCTTACTGAATGTTCAAAAAAAGAAATTTTTGAAGTTAATTTATTTTAAATTAATGGGAAATTACCCACCTCAGACTTTATCATACGATACTCAACTTTTTCTCTTGATATTTTATCTGGCGACTCCCAAAAACATTCTTAATAATAGAATTTAAGATCCTGTAACCCTTAGCTTAATTAATTTTAGAGCATCTCTCATAAATATAAGAAACCCTAACTTATTTTTCTTTCCTAGCACACACTAATATAGCCTCTAAATCTCCGATCCGTACCGATTATGTGTAAACTACAATTCTTCCAACAATCAACCTGATTTATTTATTTAACTGATTAAAACAGGCCTTTTGTCACATATACGAGTATATATAAAATAAAAATAAATAAATATATCATCACGGCATATTACCCATTTCTGGGTGTGCCAATATCTACAACACATGTAGACATCGGTAATGATGACAATATATATATATATATATATATATATATATATATATATATATATATATATGTATATGTATATATGTATATGTGCTGCTGTTGGGCAGATAATAAATAAATAAATAAATAATTAAATACATAATAATTCAATTTAAATTTGTTATATTATTCGAATATATTCCATTTTAAATAAAAAGTAATGAATTCTTTAATTAATGCGTTGAATTAATAAGGACTTTTATTACAAAAGGTCAAAAAATTCAGACGTTTCTATGTATAAAATACAGTTTAAAAATTAAAATTGTAAAATTCCATAACTAAATTCAATATTTAAATATAAATCAAAATGTTACAATATATTTTGTTTTTACTTTATATTAAATAATCTTAAATCCAAGATCTATTGATAACTGTAGCAAAACAGTTAAAACAGTTTAGTGTTCTACATGGCGACAAGAGCAACTCTGCCAAGAATTGCGTGAAGCATGAATTTCCTTTTTGAAAATTGCATGGTCCCAACATTAAGTGCGCAGAAACAGATATGTAAATGTTTCATTATGGACATCAAATTTGAAAAAGAAGGAAGTAATTAAAAAGCAAAAAAGTATCTTCAAAACGTAGGAAATTGTTTAAATGTTGAACATTACGAGTATTATTGAAATTTGTTTGGAAATTTAATGTATATGACATATTTCATAAAGAAATCTAGTATTTTTGAATTTTGTTTTTTTTTTTTCTACAAATTATGTTTCAAAAACTACTGCGTAGGTATATCAAGCTCTAGCAAGAATATGTTTTTTTTTTTGTAAATTTTTGTATTATATGTAATATTTTACTAGTAAAAATGAAAATTGTTAATAGGTACATAAAAAAATAAACATGAAAAACGTTCAAGGTTTCCCAATATGAGACGCCTCTGACTGAGGTACAGAAACAAAAGAACGTGTAAACATACATCTAAATAAGTAATACCCTCATACCAAGTTTTAAAAATTTAGTGCAACTAGTACCAAAGTTATTAATAACAATGTTTCTAGTGATATGCACCTTCAAAGGGCTGTAACACTATAACGAAACATTTAAGGACATACTTTCATGCTTCATATACAATTTTTTTTTTAAATGACGCCGCCAATATATGATTTAATTTTGGCAAACCCGTTATAAATCACCCTGTTTATCGTTTTTATAAATATAAAATCTTTAAAAAGTTACCCTTTCTACGACTTCGTTGAGTGCCCGTTAGAGTCCTTAATGCGTGCGACAAGTAATTACTATGAAAACCTTAGGTATTAACAGAACTTGTTATTACAATAACAAGAAACATTATGCAATATTACAAATGAAACTTTATAGTCTTTATATAATGATTGTAGTAATACTATTGTATTTAGACTGACGTCCAGAGATGACAAATTAATTCCATAAAGCCCTAATCAACTAACAATTCAAGAGAGCACATGTGGTGTGGAATTGAAGGACAGTATATTTAACTTTATACAATTTTTTAACAAGTTGTCATTCATAAAAAAAAGTTTTTTCATAACTAGATATGTAAGCAATAAAAAAGTTTGAACATTGTTGTTGAAAATGACACATACACATACTTGTATGTGTGAGACAATAATATGAAATACCACAGAGTGAAAGAGTGAGTAAGACAATGTTGATAACCTGAAGTAGTGCCAGTAGACGTAGAAGTAGATGAATGTAGCTCTACAGAACGTGAGACGTGAGACTGTTCGTGCGCTACGAAGCGCAACGTGAAATCAAATATTCTCAATCGATGCAGCACTTCACACATAGAGTAAACTACTAATAAATTATTTTCCTACCTACACCGCTAATTTTTACCACATGTTCATGGTAATAGTATTAAACACCAAATTTACTGTGCGAGCTCTATCTCAAAACTAATTATCAGAACTTGAAATCAGTTTTAAAAAGCCGGGTAACTGATTTTCTTTGATATCTTGCGAATATTAATCGATTAAGTTTAATGGAATTTTTTATAGAAAATTGTATAGTTTTTATTTATTTAATGTGGGTTTATTAATTTTAAGCCAATGTTTATTTATTTATTATAACACAAAACATACTAATCTCGACAATAATATTTACTCTTCTACAAGCACTACTATAACTTTAAAATACTTAAAAAATACGTTTTATAACAATGAACACAACAATAATAGCAATTATATTAGCACTTAGCACTCAATGTTCGCACCATGACTATTACCAATTCTAACTTAATACTTCATCTCAGAGTTCATCTCTATGTAACTACAATAAATTCTCACTGATTGCCCCCCTGACGTGATTTTTTCACCATTTATATTCTGCTAAGATTTCTGGAATTTTCTGGGCCGCACGTTCATTTTTGGACCATTTTTATTTCTATTGTATTACACTCCACACCCGAATTCGGGCATTGACCGAATAGTTGTTCAAAACTAGTTTTGAACTCCTGAAAATATCCGAAGAGGAAAAAGAGCCTCAAAGCGTTGTGGATTTATTTAAACTTACAAAGACTGATATTTATATACATTTACAAACCACAATATAACCTAACGTTGTTCAATTCTGATTAGGTAATATCCGATTGAATTGGTAAAATTGGGGCTTGGGAATTTTTAAGTGTTCAAAACTAGTTCTGAGCAAATTTTTCGGACAATGCCCGAAATCGAGTATAGAGTATAGCAATATCATATGCACACAATTTAATGCGTTTTTTCTCGAATTCTATAAATATTTAACACATTTTTTATATTCTTAACTATAAAATCGAGAGTTTCGGACCAAAAAACGTTATCTACAAAACTGATAAAAAACTTTAACCGACATAACGCAGCAATATTGCTATAATATGCTATTAATGCTTATAAACTCTAATGTAGTTAACGTTTTGACTATCTCAGAATCTATAATAATTGTAAATACAGCTTTTTAGCATATTGTTATTGATCTTATAAGGCTTCTATATTTGACTGCAACTCAAAAACTTCAATTTTGTAGATAACGCATTTTGGTACGAAGTCCTCGAAATTAGACAAAACAATTTTTACTTTTGATAAATTATTAAAAGTTTATATTTATTTGATCAGTATTTTTTTTTATTAATGATCGGTATTTTGTGAAATAAATGATCACTAAATATAAATATTTTGTTGGCTAGATTAGGTTAAATTACAAATTTATTATGTTACTTCATATAATATATTGATCGTTTATATAAAATACTGGTCCAATAGAAGCCTTCTTTTAATTACCGAAAAATTAATTAAATTTGCTGTTACACAAAAATTCTTTCTAAATAAAATTAACCGGTTAAAACCGGCTTATGAAATAGGTAAACCGATTAAAGAACAAAAACCAGTACAAGTATGAAAATAAAGTTGAGAATTATGTTTTTACCATTAAGCACTATTCATTTCGCTTTAATATTCTATTCAGTGGCATACCTAGGATGGGGCAAACAGGGCACGTGCCCTGGGCGCCAGAACCAAGGGGGCGCCTCTTGTAGCCCTTGGTATCCCTATGTAACTTGGGTGCCAGAATTTGCAGTGTAAAAAACTGTTGATTACTGTGCGTATGTAGTGTAGTAGTCAGTCATATCATTTTTCTTATTATCTTCATATAAAACATCATATACTGCAATCTAAGAACCCAGGAAAATAACTCACTTACGTTATTTCTGTATCGTAACAGAAGGTATATAGATTGATACCTCGAGATGCTTCAAAATTTTAAATTTAAATTACAATTAAAAAATGTATTAATGATACTCGACTGATACATAATTAATGTTAATGATGTTCCTAAATATTTGATAGCTAAATAAACATATACCGGGTGCCTACTTGAAATCCGTAATATAATATGTTATTTTTTTTTTCATTTTGCTATAGTTTTGACCTATTAATTTAGAGAAAAGTTGTTAATAAAAGATGTTCAGAATTAAAAGCTAAACTAATCCCAATTTCTTTTTATTTTACAAAAAAACGCAAATTAAAATTCGCAATTTACAGCATATTTCAGTTTTTATTTGACATTTGACATATTATTATAGTAATTAATTTTAAATGTTACAATAATATTCCATTCTTGAATCATTTTGTACTTTCCTTTTGTGTTTAATTATACTTTTAATAATTATATAAAATTATTTATTGACAAGAGTAGATTTATGAGATCTGTCAAATAAAAAAATTAATCATCAGTAATTCAATATTTTGTAGTTTCTAATGCTGAACAACTTTTTTATTTACAACTTTTCTCTAAATTTAATAGGTCAGTAACTATAGCAAAATGTAAAAAAATAACATTGTATTCCCTATATTACGGATTTCAAGTAGACACCCTGTATATTTATAGTTATTTTGTTATTGTGCTGATTCGGTCATGGTTGAAGTTACTTAAGAATATATGGGTATTCGTATTCTTAAGTAATTTCAACCATTTCTTTAAAATTGATCATTATATAATACAAATGTCATATATATATATATATATATATATATATATATATATATATATATATATATATATATATATATATATATATATGTATCTACACTAAAGCGAGAAAGAAGTAATCTTGATTTTACATTGTTGACAGGGGGCGCAATTACGACCCTTGCCCTGGGCGCCATTTCACTTAGGTACGCCAGTGTATTCTATTAATAATTATCGTATAGAAATCCACAACACTTTGTAATCCTTTTTTCATATTAGTTGGCTAGTGATTGCATATTCTTCAAATAAACATCCGAACGAAACTGATTTCTTGTCAATGTAAAATTAGGCACAAAGAAAACGTAAACTGGTATACAAACTGCGCACAAGAATAGTCTACCAAATTCCAACATTTCTTTATCAATTAGTCCCGAAATTCCTGAATTACAATGGCGGATTTAACGAGCGGCAAAGGTTCCTTTACCATACATTTGAACTTTAAACATAATCCACGTTTGTATTCTTACGATGTGTAATAAAACTCATTGTTCACGCTTAAACCGAGCCATTATATAATTGTTGAAATTAAACAACAAAATATTATTCAATGTTAATCATTTCATTATTCAAAACGAATAATGTTTCTTATTTTGCTTCAATTTTTCGTTAAATAAACTATTATCTACATTAATATATTAAACTACGTAATGCATGAACTGGTCCGGACCCTTTAAATATTTTTCTTTAAATCCATCGTTGATTTTTTCTATTAAAATAAGAAGAGATGTCGACTTCCAAGATTCTCTAAAATTAAATGTATACCATATGAAAATATATTTTATGGCTTGGTGACACATAAAAAGCTAATTTTTTCCTGTAAATACTTCAATCCTCTGAAGATGCCTAACACAATGTTAGGCGAAACGTTAGGTAGATAGTTATTCACCTACATAATATAAGACCATGGCCCAGCAACCTGAATAAGATAAGCGTATCAAAACAATGTTTGTTGATTTTCAGTTATGTTTAGAAATCAAAGTCATTTGATTTGATATTCTAATCCCCTGAAATTACCAATATTAAAAATCAAATTCCTTTAATAAATTTATGAAGAAGGCGTTACAAAAACTTTTGAATATCACGCACTTCCCAGAAACTGCAATGCGAGTGTTCGAATTTAAGACTAGTCTCATTCGCAAAACAGGCTCGTTGCCCACTCTGGAAGAAGTTGCCCGCTCTACAGAATATCCTAGTGTTTTTTTTTTTTTTTATTACCTTTTTATACTATCTATTGTTTTCTATATTTTTGTTTAATTTTTTTAATAGAAATTACATTAGCTAATTATTTTACTTTAAAAAATGCTTCTTAAGCTGCTAAAATTTGAGTTGTCCATTCTACCATTTGGGTAGAAATAACTATTAAAATTGCGTACAGGGTGTTTAAAAGAAAGTGTATAAGATTTTGAGGGCAGATAGTACTGTAGTAATGACCAAAATGACTAAAAAAAGCTTAATCATTATAGGTCTGATCTTCAAATTTCCGAGAAAGATGCCATTTTGTATTAGAATCGAATAAAAAAGATAGTGATCGAACAAAATTTTGTTTATGTTATTTAGATAGATTATAAAAAAATCTGTTGTGGCCAGCACAAGACCTTCCGTCAATTCCATGTATTTTGTACAAATCCCATACCAAAAGGTCCTTGGAACAGATTCTATATAATATCATGTAAAATCGAACACGAACACATACTATTTTTTACAAATTCCATACCAAAAGTTCATTTGAAAAGGTTCTATAAATCCAATAAAATTATAACATAAAATACACTAAGTAATGTCCTTCCATCTTCTCTTTGGCCTTTCTCTGTGTGTCACTTGCGAGCAACACTATGACATACCAATTTTAGATCCTATACTTTTTTCCATATTTGGTTTTGCACTTGCAACTGACATCTGTCAATTAATTTTTTTTGAATAATTATGTCAGCTGTTTCCATGATAAATTGCGAAGCTGACTAATTTGTGAAAATTAATTTCTTTATAATGCTTTAACTCTACATCTATTGAATATGAAGGATAATGATTAATCAAACCATATAGAGAAGAGTATTTTCTTTAATAAATATAATAACAAAATGTCAAAAAATAATATTTAACTGCGTTTTTTTAAGAAAAACTGTTAAAAACTTCAAATAAGGGTACTTCCGGTGGATCAATTATAACCAAAGTCTAATCAACTCTTCATATGGATGTACAGAAGAGGAATACGAAAGAATTATAATTTTTAGAATTATAGTATCGTCGGAGAAAAAATTGTCACACACGGACACACATACACACACACACACGGACACACACACACACACACACACACACACACATACATACATACAGACATCATCTTAAAAATAGTAAATTCGTATTGTAGAGACCCTAAAACGTGCTTATTCATTAAAAACTCACCACTGAATTTTTTGACCAAAGACAATACCTTCCTTACCTAAAGGTGACGGAAGGTAAAAAACAATAAAATTTTATATGAAACATTTTTCTCAATTTCTAATAGTTACGAAGTTATTTGAAAATTATATAATGCCCAAGGTCTTCATAACATTTTTGAAAAACAAAAGCACATCTTAGATGACCTCTCAAACTTTTATCAGAAGTAATATCACAACACTTGATTTTATCGATAAATTTTTATTTTGCACGAATTTTTTTTGCTTAGCAACACACACGAAAGCAAACTGCATGGTAAATCCTGACTCCGAAGGAGGAGGGGTTTTACATAATGTCAGTTTGCTTGAGTGATTTTGCTTAAAAGCAAAATAAATGAGTGCTTAAAAATAAAAGTTTATCTGAGAAAATCTGAGAGGTCGTGTGGTATTTGGTGAGATAAATTCCAAAGACAACGCAAAATGAAACTAGACACATTAATTGTCACACTGACAGTTACAAACAATAACAACTGTTTATTTACTTGGTAGCGGGGTAACGGGGTTTTATCAGTATAATACTGTTCCCATTGGTTGAATTTTCAAGTGTTTTGCATTATGATTGGTTAAAAACTAGTCGTTGAAATTTATCGTTATAAGTTGATATTATTCTGGTGAATTTCAACATAAGAATTAACAAAATGTTTACAACTTTAAATACTAAATTACTAATTGTAACTTAAATGAACACATTTTAAGCAAAATGTAAGTAATTATTTTTGAAGTTGCAAAGTAAAACCGATAAAAAATGGTTGTTGACTTATGTTTGTAAATCCGTATAATTTGATATTAAAATCTTCCGATATTACCATCACAAAAAATCGCTAGTATTTCATATTTGAAAAATAAATCAAAATCATTTAACAAATTTATAGGGAAGTCGGCAAAAAGATCTTGCGTATTACTCGTCCAGAAACTGCTTTGCAAATGCTAGTATTTAAATGCCTCGCCGCCGGCTCAACCTGTCAAAGTGCAGTTCCTAAACTAGTAATACAAATAACTATTATTTTAGTTATATTTTACCTTCGACTCTCTTTTTATTATTTAAATAGAAAATATTTATTACATTCATATTTTAGGAAGCCTGTGACTGAATGTGTAAGATGACAGGGTCCCGATTTTGTAACTTTAAATTCTACTAGATTTCAAAATCTTCAAGATTTGATATTTTTCTCCCCTCTTTCTCAGAGTAGATTTAAAATTATACTGGTGCGAAGCAATAGAATTTGTATCTTTGTGTGAATTTCTTTCATTTGCTAGATCATGCAGATAACGATATGACATCCAGAGAAATGAAGGGAAAAATCCCAAATCCAGTAGATTGTAGTCACATAATCGAGGCCCAGTTGTGGATTGTGGTACTACTAACCCAAGTTAGAATATGAGTAAAGTCAAAACATGAATATTATAACTACTTAGTGTAAAGTCACACACGAGGCGATACGTGTCAAGTCGGCGACTGACTCGACACAGTTACAAAACAGAACACAAAGCGACATGAATCAAGTTTGTAGCCAAGTCACTTATACGGAAGGAAACCCAACTTGAAGCTTGAATGGCACGGGCACGATAGGTCGAGTCGGCCGCCGACGCGACAAAATGCCGCCTTATGTATTCTTAGTCTTAATTTATAAATCCCACAACAGTAACCTCTGTGACATATTTTCACATAAGAGCTTTGAGTGTGTCCATAAATAACTCAATGTATAATAAACGGTGAAACTTTTACTTTTGCATATTTTTTTTTGTTTTTAGTTTTGTCATAATACAACAATGGGGTATTGTACTGTATATTTTTATATCTTTTTTCTGAAAATATATAAAAATCTAGGAGCATACCTATGTGTAAACGCGATTTTTCGTAAATATTTTGGATTTTTTAGGTTTATACCATTTTGACTTTCGTTTCAGAAAAGCTATTACATTGGTAAATTTGCCGATATCTATGTTATTTTTCATATTCAAAGTAGCTCTTAACATTGAATTTTGGGTCCAAATTGTTGAAGCTTTTTGACTCGCCATTTTTTGTGCAAAATAAGCAAGTACTACTTTCTTCGTGATCATTTTAATATTTTTCAGTGTGCACCAGTAGTCAAATTTCTTGTATGCGACTTCATATAAATGTTTTAATTTTGTTGGCAGCGAGGTTGATATAGCAGCTTGTGCAACTGCTTCTATATCTGCAAGTATATCGTCGTCGGAATTACTCATATTATTTAATAATTATTATTCCTCTACAATGGGTGTGACAGCAATCACTACACTTTTTAAAGGTTTGTTTATGTATCTTTAGCAACGCGAAATAAAGAACGCTCAAAACACTTAACGTAATATGTTAACTAGATTGCAAAAACATCCATCAAAAAATCAATAATTATCAGAAAATTTACTCCAAAATTGCAAAAAATATTGTATGTTACACGTGTAAAATGCGTGTTTTTACTAGTTGCATTATATAGTCCAGTGAATGAAGCATTTTCCCCTACAAAAGGTCGGGTAGTTCTGAATTTTTGATATGTTGTATAGGATGGTTGGTTAGTGAAAAATCAAAATTTCCACAATCCCTTCTCCACCGCTTCCTCCGCTATCTTGTAAAAACCACCGAAAATCGGCACTTTTTTCAGTTTATTGCCTATAACATCTTTCTAGTGCATTTTAGCACAACAAAAGTTATTTGCCGATTTGTAGAGGATAAAATTTACTGCAAAATAGTTATGTGAAGTTATTTTGTACGATTAATAGCAACGGAGTTATGCTTCTGACAAAAAAGGTTAAAATTGCGTACTTAGCAAAATTTTGAGTTTCTTTCCAATTTACATCGCAATAGCTCCGTAACACATCATTTTAGCGTAAAAGTCCTCATAGACAATCTTGTAGAGAATTTAATTACGTATATAATTTTTTAGAATTAATGCAACGGAGTGGGGGTCAATTTGAGAAAAACGATAAAAATATTTTTTTCTAGTTTAGCGCAGCAACGCTTTTTGGTTTATTATTTCTAATTATAAGAGTATTATTTAAACAAAATAATCTATATAGATACAAAATGAACGTAATTATGTGTTGTCAAACATCAATGAGTCTCATGGGACTATTAGAATTTTTTTTTTTAACATCACCTTCTTCTTTCATTTGTCTGCAACTTCTTTCTACTGCTCTTCAACTCAGAATGAGTTATTTGCCAAGTATTGTATATATACTAAGACTCAATTTTCTAATACTTTGGCGTACTATGTCTTTTGTGGAACCAATAGCGGTGGAGCCAAGCCGCTCCCAACATGGTGCAAGTAGCGATCTTAGAAAAATATTGAGTTTTTTATAACTTTTCCTAGCTATAAGTAAATAATTATCAACAAATTTCATTATATTCTTTTAGATGTTGTACCCAGCTCCTACAGATACGAAATGGATAAAATATAGAATGCACGGATTACCGCGAAACATCCATTTTTAAAAATTGCTTTATTAACATTTTAACCACCGAAAATCGGCAATTTTTCAATTTTTTGCTTATAACTTCTTTCTGCATTTTAACGCAAAAAACGTTATTTGACGACTTGTAGAGGATAGAATTTCCTGTATATTTAGTCCACGAAGTGTTCTGTAGGAATAATGACAACGGAGCTATAAAGCTCCAAAAAAGGACAAAATTGTGTACTTAGTTAAATTTTGAGTTTGTTTCCAATTTACATTTCGCAATAACTCCATAACACTTCATTTTAGCATAAAAGTACTTATGTAAATCTTGAGAGCTCACTTGCCTGCAAAATACATGTATTAATTTTTTATGACCAATGTATCGTAGTGGGGTTAACTTTATAAAAAAAAATACGAAAAAGTGATTTTTTTCAAGTTTAGTGCAGCACCGTTGCCCCTCCAATTTTTGTCACTATACTTGATTTTATGATACGGAATTAACATAATACAGATTCCACGAACATAATTCTGCAGACAAATAAAAGAAGGGAGTGCTGTTTTTTTTTTAAAAAAAATTCTAATAGTCCCATGAGACTCATTGACGTTTGCCAACACATAATTACGTTCATTTTGTATCTATAAAGATTATTTTGTTTGAATAATACTCTTATAATTAGAAATAATAAACCAAAAAGGGTTGCTGCACTAAACTAGAAAAAAATATTATTTTTATCGTTTTTTGCAAATTGACACCCACTCCGTTGCATTAATCGTAAATTGAATTATGTACGTAATTAAATTCTCTACAAGATTGACTATGAGGACTTGTACGCTAAAATGATGTGTTCCGGAGCTATTGCGATATAAAGTGGAAAGAAACTCAAAATTTTGCTAAGTACGCAATTTTAACCTTTTTTGTCAGCATCAAACCTCCCTTGCTATTAATCGTACAAAATAACTTCACATAACTATTTTGCAGGAAATTTTATCCTCTACAATTCGGCATATAACTTTTGTTGTGCTAAAATGCACTAGAAAGAAGTTATAGGCAATAAACTGAAAAAAGTGAAGATTTTCGGTTGTTTTTACAAGATGGCGGAGGAAGCGGTGAAGAAGGGATTGTGGAAATTTTGATTTTTCACTAACTAACCATCCTACACAACATATCAAAAATTCAGAACTACCCGACCTTTTGTAGGATACCCCTCTTTTTCAGCCTCCGTTTACTGGACTATATAGATCCCGTCCTTCGAACTCTACCTATAACTTTTGCGACTCGTTATAAAAATACTTTCATTTTACAACTTATAACATAAATAAATTACATTCGCAGATATGAAAAAATGAATTTGAACAGGGTGTCTAAAACTAAGAATTCAATAATTTAATAAATATAAATGTTGCTTTAATTATATCCCTTTAAATTTTTTAACAGGTTTTTAATTATAACCAAAAATGCGAATATAATTCCAAGAAAGAAAATGACGCTAAAAATAATTATAATTTTCATTACAATAAATAAAATTTAATTGCAACAATAAATATCAGTAATTACACAAAAATAAATTGATTATAAATCGTTGATGGATAGGTGGCAAACAAATATTAGACTACAGGCGGCAAAATCGTAATTCCACCACCACGCCAGATAGTTTCCCCAACGCGCACTATCCGTGCACACGCTTGCTTGACTATAAAAATCACATAATGTGCCAAACCCGATTGGCCTAGACCAAACTAATAGGATAAATCAGTTATAAGTTTTGTACATTAGGTAAGGTTATACCTAATATACTCATGATTGTTTAATTTTAAATTAAATATATTTTAACAAAATCTAACCTAACGCACAAAACTTCTGACTGATTTATCCTATTCGGAACTAGTTTGACCTAAGCTAAACTAGTTTACCTTGAAATCGGGTTTTGTCGTTAGCATCATTTATTTATATGTAAATGGTTAATACTACAGTGTGTTCAAAAAATCCAAACTAGGAGTAGGCTATGAACAAAAACATATATGTCAATTTGAAAGTATTTATTTAATTAAATGTCGATTTGACACAAGATATTGTCAAAAATGTTATCTAAAGAAATCAGAGCTTTTCTTCTCGTATCCTTATTTTCGAAATAGAAATAAATTAGAAAACGGTGAATGGCAATAATCTATATTCTGAAAACATCTTTCAATATATCTATATCCTCCTTTATTATCTTTTCTTCTTAAAATTAAATTTCACGATCAATTGTGACAACTTAATTTTTGAATTGAATAATGATCAGACATACGTTTCTGTGTTCATAGCCTAGTCCCAATTAGTTTTTTTCTGAACACACTGCACTTGTAAATCAAGTAGGTAAATGAATAAATACTTTTTTTGAATTGATTGAAAAAAATGTTTATGACAAATATTGTAGTAGATAGTTTAAGGATTTTATAAAAGTTTGACTGTTGAAAATCGATGGGGTGGTTTTCAAAAAATTAGTGATTCGGTCGAGACGAGAAATTTATTGTCTCGTCTCGTTTTAAATTCATAAAATTATGTCTCGTCTTGAAATTTTTCTCGTGTCGTTTAACAGAGTCTCGTCTCGGCCGAGATTCTCGCCGAGATTTCTCGATGGAAAATTAATATATATATATATATATATATATATATATATATATATATATATTTTGGTCCTATAAACTAATTATTAAATTTCTACAATTCTGTATTAATAGTAATTTGAACAAAAAGATAAATATTTGTCGTTTTATCTGTCAAAATTTGATATAACCTAAAACTTGTGCAAATTTTATTATGTTATAATTTTATTAATTTAATATTTATCTAGCATTTTCTAATCTGTTTTAAAACACTAAAAAGAAAATAACACTAAAAATCTTAGCTGAAGCCTGGATTACACGACGAAGTTTTTATTTTCAAGTGACTTGAAAAGTGTCTTTATAAGTGACCTTACAAGTATATTTATTTTAGTTTAATATTGATCACTTATAACACTACTTGTATACATCAAAAATATAAACACAAATGACATCTGACAGTTAAAATTTGTAGGGACTTTTAAGAAAAGTAAGTCTATTCATTTGTCTCTCTTGCACTCATGTCATTGTGCGAGAGAGAAAACTTTTCAAGTCACTTGAAAAGAAAAACTTCATCGTGTAATGCACGCTTAACAAATTCTGACAGATAAAATGTCAACTACTTTATTATATTTTTGTTTAAAACAGACAGATATCACTGAAAATTTAATAAATTTCACACGTTTGCAAATATAAACTCATTAGAAAAATAACAACCGAGAAATCTCGAAACAGTTTTCGAGAATCGAGATCTCGGCAAATATATCTCGTCTCGTAAAATATCGAGAAATATCTTGTCTCGACAGAATCACTACAAAAAATCATGTATTGAAATTTTTGATCGATCGCCATTTTGTCATTTGAAAAAATAATTGTAAATGTCAAATGTTTTAGAGAATCCAAAGGTAAATTTTAGAGAAAATTTTTTTTTCAAACGTCTTTAAAATAATGGTGTTATGACGATTTTTCGAAAAATAAAAGAACTCCAATAAATACGAACTGAGGCACCAAATCAAAAATTGGAACTAAGAAAAGTTGTTTGTTTTAATGAGTTCTAACTACCATTTTCGGGTGTAATGATTTAGTATTAACACCGTATATATTCAATATTATTATTTTATAAAAAAAAATCATTGTTTTTAATAATTTTATAGCTCCTGATGAAGGCCCATGTGTGCTGAAACTGTTAAAAAGAGGCCGAAAATAAATCATTTTAACCAGTGACTGAATTTCAAAAGTTTTCCAGTCAAAAAGTCTAAGAACATCGTGTATTTATATACGAATTTATAATATATAGTCTAAGAGCCAGTGGCCGGCAGACTTACGGTATTTTGTAAAACCCTATATTTTTTTCGTTTACTCTCTTACACCTGCCGTACATGAAATGGGGACTCGTTAGTTCAGCCGGCGGTTCCTATAGCGTCACTCGGGTATAAAAGGTGTAAAAATTTGACTGAATTCAACGTAATACTGACAAGGCTGCCACTTGGATATTTTAAAATACTTAATTATTGATATTGAAAAATAACAATGGCAGACAGCTATGGCGGTTCCAAGGTCATGGCAGACACTTTTAAAAGTCCCAAAAAATAATAACAATTTACGGTACTTTGACAAAGCTAAAATTTATATATTATGTTAATAATAATATTGTAAGCCTATATTTAGCACGGCAGACATTTTCCACGGTTCTAACATCCCGGCAGACAACCAAATGTTACCTCTGGCGCGAGCATACATATGTATAATACTGTCGCACTCACTCTAATCCAAGGACTATTTTACTTTCTTTAGTTAGTACTAGGGCTTATAACTGTGTCATGTTATACCAAACAGTGAAACATGTAGCGTAGTAACGGTTTTGTCTAATATTTTTAGTGTATTTCTGAACTCTGACAGAGAAGCATCTTACGTACCTAGTGAACATTGTAAAATATTTAACATGAAGCGCGGGCAGACACGTGACTTTGACAAGTGCATGTAGGGCCCCACAAGGTTGCCAATATACAGCTTGTGTACCTTGTCTGTATTGCCAAATCATTTTGACCGTAAAATTAATAAATAAAATTGTAAAACTAGTTATTATTAATGAATATCATGTTATTTTATTTTCTAACAGACACTTAATTTTTAAAATATTTTTTTTTATGTAAAAACAGCGATTAGTGCTATACAAAAATTTCTTGGCGCGCTAAATTTGAGGAAACCATCAGTTGATTGTTGAACGTCTTGTGCTATAAAAAATATTGCAAATTCAATTTATGTGTTAGAAAATAAAACAAAATTGTCAAAGTGTCTGCCCGCGCGTCATTGTTAAATTTTATTTTATTGATCTATACTATAGTATATTAAAGTTGTTAATTTGACATTATGACAACTGAATTAAAGTGTGCATTTTGTACTTTAGTATTTTAAGTTTAAGTAAAGAGTAAAAAGATATTGAAGGATAATAAGCAATTTAGCGCGCCAAGAAATTTTTGTATCGTAGATGGTAGCACTAATCGCTGTTTTTACATAAAAAAAATATTTTAAAAATTAAATTAGAAAATAAATTCATTAATAATAACTAGTTTTACAATTTTATTTATTAATTTTACGGTCAAAATGATTTGGCAATACAGACAAGGTACACAAGCTGTATATTGGCAACCTTGTGGGGCCCTACATGCACTTGTCAAAGTCACGTGTCTGCCCGCGCTTCATGTTAAATATTTTACAATGTTCACTAGGTACGTAAGATGCTTCTCTGTCAGAGTTCAGAAATACACTAAAAATATTAGACAAAACCGTTACTACGCTACATGTTTCACTGTTTGGTATAACATGACACAGTTATAAGCCCTAGTACTAACTAAAGAAAGTAAAATAGTCCTTGGATTAGAGTGAGTGCGACAGTATTATACATATGTATGCTCGCGCCAGAGGTAACATTTGGTTGTCTGCCGGGATGTTAGAACCGTGGAAAATGTCTGCCGTGCTAAATATAGGCTTACAATATTATTATTAACATAATATATAAATTTTAGCTTTGTCAAAGTACCGTAAATTGTTATTATTTTTTGGGACTTTTAAAAGTGTCTGCCATGACCTTGGAACCGCCATAGCTGTCTGCCATTGTTATTTTTCAATATCAATAATTAAGTATTTTAAAATATCCAAGTGGCAGCCTTGTCAGTATTACGTTGAATTCAGTCAAATTTTTACACCTTTTATACCCGAGTGACGCTATAGGAACCGCCGGCTGAACTAACGAGTCCCCATTTCATGTACGGCAGGTGTAAGAGAGTAAACGAAAAAAATATAGGGTTTTACAAAATACCGTAAGTCTGCCGGCCACTGGCTCTTAGACTAATACTTACTATCGTACCTACAAATAAGATGTATTAGCAGATATTTTAGTAACGGAAATAAATCAAAGTGAACAAATAAATTAATTTATGACTACACTGCGTTATTCGTTAAAAATAGTAACAAAGCTGTCACGTTTTTCTTCCGACACGTGAAAATTGAAGTGACTGCTAATATTTCTTTAATCTTTTAACATACATGTTATACTGTTTTCTTTTATTTTTCAGTTTATTTATAAAGTATATTAGCAATTCGAAATATTTTTAGAACCAATGTGGAATATACTTAATATTATGCGTTTACTTGAAAACTAATGAAAATAATCACTTGCTTTATAATAAATACATATATAAATATAACAGTCGTAAAACATGAATAAATTGTGATATTCATCGTACACAATAGATTTTGGATAAAGCTTATACATGAACCATTATAAATGATATGTAGGCGGCAGTTACAAATACTATATACCTCCCAATGGAATACTGTAAAAGTAATTACTCCGTTAATATACTGTAGATGCGAATAGTTAGGTAGGATTATACGTTTATAGGGAGTTCCAAACCATTTGGACACATTATTTGTATGACTTGTCTTGTACTCTTTGTATGTGAAAGAATAAATTTTATTATTATTGATTTTTTGATAAATAGTTTTTTCAAAGCAAAATTTTAATATATTAACTTGCTAATAATAAATAATAATATTTATCTAATTCCGTTTTAAAAAGCTGACTTTTACTAACAATCATCTTTATCTTCCAATATTTTCAATATTTCTATATTTAAGATATATAAAAAATTACAACAGTCAATATGTTTCGTAAGATTTCAGTCTCTGAATCAACCTCTCTGTCATTTATCAAAGACTGGCTCACTCAACCAGAACCACATGCAGTTTGATTCTGAGACTGAAATCTTGAAAAACATGTCAAGTGTTATAATTTTTTAAATATCTTACTTGAACTGTTTAATACATGTTACATAATGTGGCAGCCAAAAAAATAATTTTGTTGACAATAATTGCAAATGTTTATAAACACAAACGCCAGCAACGTACCTCGCCGCCTACGTTAATTTACACTCCATTGTATATATCTCACCTCACGGTGCAACACAGGGGTCACTTTTGAGACGCCCGGTAAACGCCCGCACGATACAAATATGTCATCATTTTCGAGATCTGTGACAAAGCAAATTAGCACACCTAGAAATAGGTAATATGCCGTGATGATTTATTTATCTATCCATCTATCTATCTATATATCTATCTACCTAGAAGTTTTCAAAAAATAATATTTAGAAGGTTTTTTTAAGGAAACTATTACTTCCGGTTGTCCAATTGTTACTAAAATCTAATCAGCTCTTCCCAGGAACCAGATTGAGGAAACTGCATTTAAATATTTAGTCTTACAGTAGTTGAGAAACCGTGATTTCAATATACACACACACCCAGACGCACGCACGCACGCCCGCAAGCCCGCCCGCACGTGCGCACACACACACACACAAGCACATAAACACACACACACACATACGCGCACACACACACACACACAAGCACATAAACACACACACACATACGCGCGCACACACACACACACACACACACACACACACACACACACACACACACACACACACACACACACACACACACACAGACAGACATCATCGTCAAAATGTTATAATCGGATTACAGGGATCATAAAACGTGCTTATCCACTAAAATCTAGATATGCAACTTTTAGCAGGATTCCAATACCTCTCTTAGAGGTAAAAAGATTTAAGTAATAATGAAATAAAGTTTTCAAATGCGAGGAATGCAAGAGTGTTATGAATGCAGTTATAAATGTGAACGAAGCAAAAGAAAATTGATGCAAATATGTATTACGAGTTAATTGCAATGTTGCAATCCATTGAAAAATTTTGTGACAATATGTACCTATGAAAACAAAATGATCAACATGAAGTTCCCCAGTTTGATTCAATCTTTGATATTTTATCATTTTTATGGTTAAATCCGTCGCGATCAATTTTAATGTCCATTTTTAGTGTCAATTTTTATGTTTAATTATATTATATATTTTTATGTACCTAAAAAATGAAGAACTAATTTTCTGTCCGCTCTGCAACGATGCTGATTTTCCAATAAGAATACCTGCGTCTAATCGTTATGGATTATATTCTTACATTATAATACTTAGCAAGGATTGAAAAAAGTCATTTAATGCAAAAGTACATGTACGAATAGTGCACGTACAACAAATATTTTATTTCACCAATAAAAAATAGCCGTTTCCATTTTATGTTATACATATGAATATTGTATTGCACGTCGCTGTCGAAACGTCGTTTTATAATGTTTTTTACAAAACTTCACACAAGTATTTTTTTATTTATTGTATTTAACATGTCTTGAGCACACATAAACCAAAAAGTTTATTATAAGTAATCTATCATTTGCAGATTGCTACATACCCGCACAAGTACTAAGGTTAACATTTAAACATGTTGAAACAGGTAAAACGAAGAAAGATGTTAATTTTAAAAATAAAAACCCAATGTACATTAATAAATAAAATAATTAAACTTGAAAAAACAAATGGAACATATTGATTACAACAATAATAATATTTGTTGGTGACAATAATTACATAGACCATAAAATAAAATAGTTTGATTCATTATTATATTAGTAAAATATAAGTATAACAGTGAAACTAAGACGTTGAATTTACTGATATTATTGCTAATTCATTTGGTGTTGCACTTATTGTAACATTGCAACTTTTTCTTATAAATTTTACACCAGAACAAAAATCTTTCGACTAAATTCCGAATTACCACTAGCGTAAAATCTTATCTGCGGTTAATTAAATTGCGATTAAATAGATACCTTCTGTGGTTATTTATTATTAATATTTATAATTATAAATATGTTTATTATAATCAATCGGTTGGATACTACTTTCTTCCATATTTTATATACTAGATACAGATGAAACATATTGGTAAAACAAGTAAATATGTTAACTGGAAAAGTAAATACCAGGGATTTGTTAACTACTGGATGGAGCAAGTGTATATCGATATATGTATTTCTTGTGTACCCGGCTAGATTAAGAGAGAACACAGGAAGTTTTAGACAAGTGAATTTGATATTCATATCTGTTATATTCACATCTGTCAAATTCTCGTCAAAAATTAATTGTATTTAAATATATTTGATCATGAAACGTGAAATAAGTACGAATACAACCAATGCAACGCTAAAGTAGAACAAATATAAGAATATGTCATGTTTATTTGTCAAATTATTTTTTAGAAGAAATCATAATTTTAATCATAACTTACTAATGAAACGACACAGCCCCGTTCATCACATATTTTGATACACAATTTTCAACACAACACCTTCGAACCATTGTCATATATTAAAATAATTATATTTCAATGATGATATCAAGAATAACCTAAAATCTGTCAAACTTGTCAAACAAAAGATGTGACAAGTAACGGAAACAAAGACAACAAATCGGAATTATGTATGACTATCTCTGTCAATCTGGCTGGGTACATGGTAAAGATTCACTCGCTCCATCCAGTAGTTAACAAATCCCTGGTAAATACGCATTGCCTGCACATAAAATAATGAATAAAGTAATTCAAATTGAAAACATAAATTGAACATATGGATTACAACAGTAAATAATCGTTGGTGATGGTGAAAAAAATTATGTAGATATTATAGATTATAAAATGATGCAATTATATTAATAAAATATAACACTGAAAGACGTTGAATATAGAATAATGTATAGAAAAACATTCATTAATGACCCCTATTAATGCTTGATTTTTATTAATAAATGATTCTAGTGGGTAACCATAGATAATAGATACCACATAATATTGCTGAACAATTATCAAAATTTATGGGTCAAACGTTACCAACCTAAAAATTTTTGTTCAGTAAGATAAGGTGAACGGAAAAATCGAAGGAAAAATATTGTAACTAACACGTATGTTAATTGGCGATTAATAACCTCATCAATTAAAATGTCTCAATCATAATCACTCTCATGAACACACTTGATAGATAATTATAAAAGTTGCCATTAACTGTAAGTTTGTTGTCAGGCATTTTTATCCTTGCATTCAGCCCTAAATTATATATTAATTATTTAGTGAGTGTTGTGTTGAATAATCAGAGTTCTCCCTATACATATGTTATGATCTAGCAATCTAGAAATGATTGAACATCAAGTATGTTCGATCAGAAAATAATAACAAGTTGAATGTTTGTTTATAAATAATAATAAAAAGTGTTTATTTCGTTTTTGCTTCTAAATTAATCATTATCTATTTATGTTTATATTTTAATTATACAAGTTTTAATTTCACGATTATACAAGTGTAGAGTGGTTTATTATACTACAGTATATTTGGCACTCTACACATATATTCAAAAAAGCAGCAGGTGATAGTTTTAAAAAACCAGTGTAGCCGAAAACCAAACATTATGATTACAGAAAATTTATGATTTAATACCATTACGCCTTAATAATCGGACCAATTTTGTAACAAAGTTGTTAAGTCTTAACAACGTTGCTATAGCAAATAACCAATAATAATTGCGAACACTGAATAAAACATGAAAATGACAGGCTTTACATTTGTTTTTATTGGTTACAATTTTTAGAACGTTGCTAAGACTTAACATCTTTCTTACAGAATTGGGGTGATTGTTTGTTGCAATGTTGCTAATATTTACAATGGGTACAGCTAGTTTTAATATAAAAAGAAATACATTACCTCCTATACATTATTCTAATTTTCACTTTAGGTACAGTTTGATCAGGTCGAGTTCCAAAAATGTGTTATGAACATAATAAAATTAAAATTTACTACGACAAGCACTGTACCACAGGTGGATTTATTCTGGATTCGAACCGAGGATTCTTGGACACCATACTACGCTTTAACGCGGTTAGCTACCACAGTTGCAAATGCATACTGCATTATATAAATAAAATAATGAAATGTTATGCAAACACATTTGAGCTGTTTGATTTATGAAAACTAATTTGCGTGATCTTGATGCTATCGTTTCAATTGCAGAGGTTAAATTTAGTGTTTTAATTGACAGACTGCTCGATTTAAAATGGAATGTCAGATAGTACTCTACTACAGCGCATTTGTTCCAACTCATCAGCAGTTATTGGCGAAAAGTGAAAATCATTCCGAGAAATAAAAACACTTTTACAGCACATTATTTTCAATGAGATATCAACTTCAAAATGGAATATTCGCATTATTTAAAAAATTTAAAAATATACATATTTTTCAAAAATGGTAATATTCAAGCTAATACAGCATTTAAACACCCCAATTCTAAAGCTGCAAAGTCTTAGACCCGGTTTTTTCACCTCTTGATAAAGTGTAAGTTAAATTATCCGCCAGATAGAAAGAAAAAATATCGCATCACTTGAATGACGTGTGTATAATTTTGTCAATTTACGCTCTAATATCGATGCGATCAAGAGGTGAGAAAACCGGGCCTTAACAACATATTGCTAAAAACTATAACCTACAGACAAATAATGTAAAACCTGTCATTTTCATGTTTTATAAATAAATTAAGAAAAGGGCAGCTGTCAGAAATAAATTGCATATATATTTTAGTCAATGATGGAGCCAAGGAAAAAATTATGGTTTAATTTTATGAATTAATTGTACCAAAGTCAAAATTTCTCGATATCTGTAATAAGATATAAAATTAAATAATTTTGAAAAATATTCATAAGTCACATTAAAATCACAATTGCCCTCGTATGACTTCATGCTGGATTGCCTAATTCAGATTTTGCAATTATTATTGGTTATTTTCTAGAGCAATTTCAATGTTGTTAAGAATTAGTAATTTTATAGCAGAATTGGGGTGGTTATCGATACTACTTTGCCTTATGTACACACACGATGACAATTTGACATTATTTTATTAGACGCAGAAAAACACCAATAATATTTCTCAGTTCTAGCTCATTTTGACTACTTTTTTAGTAACGTCTTAAAATGATAATTGACTTATCAAACGCAACAAAAACTACACGCAGATATTCAGAGTGATTGAAAAAGTATGGACAAATGGCTTTTATCTACAAACACTATTAATAATATGACACTTACATGACAGATTGCAATTCTTTATTTTTGCATTTTCATCAAAAATTAACGTAGTTATTAATCTTTCAAAATTATAAAACTTTAATGCCCGTATTCATAAACACTCGTAAAAATTTTAAACGGTTCGTTATAATATTTATCCAATAAAAACAGTCGACATTGAAAGAAAAATCAAAATTTTGTTTGTCAAGTTTGATTCTATTTGTCAAAAATTATAACAAGCTGTTTTGAAACTTTACGAGTGTTTATGAATATGGGCATAAGTGTATTATCAGTTTGCCATGACATTTGAACCTTTTTTAGGTGCATTCAGAATTAAATATTAGAATTATGCTTATACATTGGGCCAGTTGCATAAAACGTTGTTAACTGACCATGAGTTTAACTGCACATTGTAACCGTGGATACGTCTCAAAATAAGCACTGTCAAAGTTAACAACATGATTAAAGATTAAAATTAACAATGTTTTATACAATTGGGGCTTTATGTTTTAGTTCCCATTACATTGGAGCAATGTAATCAAATGTAACCATTCACATTTTCAGATTTAGAATTTATTGACAGTAAACAAATGCAAATATTGCTAAGTCGTGACAAAAACGTTCAATTTTCAAACCAAAACAATAAATAGTAATTTAATACTTAAGAATTCTCTTTTCGTAACACAATATCATTTCATAAATTTTAATTTCCTCTAAAAACTACATAAAATTATTATTAAAACATAAACTATACGATCTCAATAAATAAAGACATTACATTCTGTGCCAGTTTTTTATAAATGAGTAAATAAAATCACCTAAAATTTTTAAATTTCAGAATGTGCTGTGATTGGTTTGACGTCGTAGGATCGAGTACCAGATTTCTTCCCGTTTAATTTACATAACACTGTCAATAGCGCCTGTACATTCACATTCGAATGAAATTATTGAATTTAAGTATGAAATTATATTATATTTGATATAAATTTCGCAACTTCGCGTTTTGAGAAATTAAAAAATAATATATATATATATATATATAAATATATCATCACGGCATATTACCCATTTCTGGGTGTGCCAGTATCTACAACACATGTAGACATCGGTAATGATAAAATAATATTAGGGAATATTCAGAACCTGGTAATAGTATATTACATCGGAGATGGGAGATGTTTCATTACAGCCGACGGCTTATGTATATTACCGAGAGGCGAAGCCTCGAGGTGAGATAATGCGCGAGGCTGTTATAAAACTCCCACCGAGGTTATGTATACTATTTTATCCACAATCATTCTCATTTTAAATCAATAATTTTCAAAATAAATCAATGAATTATAACCTTTAATTTTATTAATATTTTGACAGCTGTCTTAAAGTTTGTTTAGCCTACTTAATTATGGGGATCTACCGATATGTTGCTAGGCAACCCCTACATAAACATTTCCAACCCAAGAGATGGAAGTGAAATCTGTTATTTCCAACCCAAGAGATTGTCATTAAAGTTAGGAATGACGTATTTTCCAACCTCCAAAAGGTTAGGAATCTGTATATTACTATAATGATTGTGAATAAATAATATTTATTAATAAATTATGAACCGGCATGTTTGACAATTTTTTTTTCTACAAAATAATATAAAACTATTTTAAATTATTTTCTTAGAAAAATTTAGTTGGTCAAGTAATCACTACCGCTACCGCTACAGCAAGATAGCTGCTAGGTGCGGCTGAACCTGAACGCCATCATTGATTGTCACAGATGAGACTGGCTATTTTTGAGTTTATGCTATTAAAAATGAAATAATTGAACTAAAAATGAGAAGTAATTATTGCATTATAATTTTTTTTATTTATTTATTTAATAAATTTGCCATCGGGCTATGCAATTTTAAATAAATACAATACCATGTCTTAAATTTAAATTTGTACATCAGAAAATAAAGATTTAAATACAAATATATATATATATATATATATATATATATATATATATATATATATATATATATATATATATATATATATATAGACTATTGTGAGGTTATACTACATAGTTGACTTACCCCCGGCTTCATAAAGGGCAGTATAAATTTACTTCCATAGCAAGTTCATTCAAACCATCGACCTTTAAACTAATGGACTAAGTGTCTCCTATTATTTTATTGTTATAATAATGCTCCAACATAAAAGGATAAAAATATATATTCTGTCCTTCAACAGTACGGAAGTTCTCAGTTAAAGTATACTGCGCATACGTCCGTACTTATTGTACATCTTTTTCAGCCATATGTAAACCTCTATACATCGCTCTCTGTCACTAAATAGTTGTCAAAATCTAAATTTGACGTTTCGTAACTGTTTGTCTATTATTTGCTTTTTTGGATAACATTTACAATTATTTCTGTCAATATATACGTATATGTGTTGTGAGGTGTGTATGCGACAAAATAATGGGGAAACGGTTTATTTCGTGCAGTCAGCAGTACGTACGCGGTCCAGCTGTGTCATTTCATATGTAAGTTCTTATTAATTATTACTTGTCCCCTATAATATAATATGTATGTAATATATTGTATTAAAAATATATAATGAATCTAATTATGCACAAAAAAATTAAATATATACTCTTAGCGATTATGCACCAAGTACAAGTTAAGGACAAATCAAATATTTTATTTTGCTGCGTTTTCTTAACTTCCGTACTGTTGAAGGATAGAGATACTGTGTCTGCACCGTTATGGCGGGACAAGCGTTTTGCTTGTACGCTGCGTCTATTAGTTTAAAGGTCGATGATTCAAACTAACAAATTTGAATCAATTTAATTCATTTTATGACATTTATAACATTACTGTCAAAAATTCGACTGTCATTTGAAAATATAAATTTTATTTACTATGGAAGCAAATACATCTGACCTTTGAGAAACCAGCCATTAAATAAATTAAATTACAATAATTATATAAACTTAAATGCGAATCTAGACTAATACATTACCATACAATTTAATTCATTTACGTAATTTAATATGATCATTTATTAATGCAAAAACTGCGAATTTTGAGAGCGTTTAAAGTGTATTAAAAGATGTCGTTAACTCTTTGTAAATCTAAGTTTTTTAGGAAATTAGTAAAGTTTACAGAGTTTAAATCACAGTTAGTAAATTTTTTTGTTAGATAAGCTGATCTAATGTTCTTATAAATTGGACATTCAATATAAAAATGAAATATGTTTTCTTTTTTGTTAAGATTACAAATCGAACATATTTCAGTGGAGATCAGTTCATATTTCATATCTTTATAGAAAATTCGAATTCCTTTATCACTGGAGAGTCTAATTTAACTTATCAATTGGTGTTTCAATACCAACATATTAATTTTTAAGTATTGCTCTGTTTCAGCATTATCTTTCAATGTTTTAAACAAAACACTATAGGTAGATTGTTCTAGCCTGTGGAGGTCTCTCTGCTTAAGTCGCAAATTGTACGCGGAGATGATTTCGTCTATTTTGGCTTTAGTTAAAGTGTTAATACATGCTACTGAGTGGAAACATAATTCATAAAGAAAAATTTTAATTTGAGAATACCAGCTAAATTCCGCCTTATTATATTCAAAATCATCCGAAGAAACTAGCCTCTTGTAAATTATCTTAGGTAGCCTATCATCAGGCATTTTTAGAATGGATGACCACCAGCTGAGTGATCGCTTCCAAGATTCTGTCGCCAAATGGTTTTCGCCTGTCTCCAGCCTTATATAGTAGTTAGGAGTATTTTTCGGGAGGCGCAAAATACTTTTTAAATAATATACTTGGGCTTTCTCAATTAAATCTCGTTGTCGGGGTCCCCATATCTCTACTGCGTATAATAGTGTGGATTTTACAATCGAGTTAATTAATTTTACTTTTTCAGCCCACCCTTCAGATTTCCCTTTGTTTAATATAGCCTTAACCTTATGCAATGCAACGATTGATTTATTGTAACTTGCTTTAGCTGCCATATTAAATTTTCCCGAAGAAGAGAGTAAAACGCCTAAGTAATTATAACTTTTGACTATTTCCACTGGGGATTCATTGTACAGAAAAGGAATGGAAGGTTTTTTGGGATGTCCTTTAAAAAAATGAACAATTTTGGTTTTGTTAGTGTTAACTTCTAAATGGTTGTCGCTACAGTATTGAAACGGGATATTTAGATTTCTTTGTATAGTCTGTTCGCTCCTAGCTGAAACAAGCCGATAATTTATTACCCCAATAGTTATTACCACAAACCATAAACCACTTTCTTGAGCCTTTGTTCATCAAATGGCGGTCAGTTGTAAATGGAGTGTTGAACAAGGATTGTATTCAGTTCGTTTTGATATATGCGTTTGTAAATTTTTAAAAGAATTTTTTGAAATTATTTTGAAATTTATTTACAGCTAGGTATTATCATTGAATGGGTATAATTAAGAATTACCTGGAAAGACGTTTTCGGCTAATGACATTGTTTTCGGGTTTGGCCATAACTGTATACTTGCAGTAATGACATATGCCCTTACTTATGCAGATTTCGAATACGTCCCTGTTCCACACTACCTGAGGATTTTCTATTTGTTTGTGGTAATATCTATTGGGGTAATAAAAAATCGGCTTGTTTCAGCTAGGAGCGAACAGACTTTACATCTATAGGTGAGTCGCACAGGATTACCAAATCGTCGGCATACGCAATTATCATGACATTGTAGTGACTATCAATATGCATACCTTCGGCTCCAGCGTTAATCAAATACGACCATATGTCGTTTAAAAATATAGCAAACAGTACTGGCGATAGGATTTCGCCCTGAAGTACTCCTTGAGTTCCTGGGATTGGATTGGAGTATTCATTGTTTAATTTTATTTTAATTTTTGCGTTGTTGTAAAGACTTTGTAAAATTCTAATTATTTTACCCGTGTTGTATAATTTTAGCCATAGTATACCTTGATTAACACTGTCAAATGCCCTGCGAAAGTCAACGAATATATGGCTGTCCTTCGTTTAGTAAGTTATTTGATTCGCACCAGAGGTATGACCTGTTATATATTATTTGAGTGAACAATTTACACATTGAATTTAGTATGGCAATTCCTCTGTAATTTAGAGGATCTGCAGTATTGCCCTTTTTGTATATAAGCGTTGTATATATGTCGTTCCAGGAACTTGGTACTTTTTCAGTTGTTAAGATGGTGTTGAAAAGATTTAGTATGTAATGCTGCCATTCGGGAGTGAGGTTTATGTAAAACTCGTTCGACAAAGAATCCAGGCCAGGAACTTTATTTAATTTAGATTTATGTAAACTCATTTCTAGCTCATCTAACGTGATAGCAGAGTCAAAGTATGTGTGTAGGACGTCAGCAAACTGCATGTGAGATCGAGTATTATTTGAAAATAGTGATAGGTAGAAAATTTCCCAATCAGTTAAATTAATATCATTGTTGTATTTCGATTTTTTCTTAAGAGATCTAACTAAATTCCAAAATTCGTTGTTGTTTTTAACGTTAGCTAAGCCCTATTTTAACTACTTATAATAATTATTTTTACACGCCCTAACAGAGTCCGAGTTCACTTTCTTGTCAGTAAGATAGTTATTTAGATTGGGTTCCGAGAATTCTTGTTGCAATTTTCTCAAACTTTTCTTACATTTTTGTTTAAGTTTTACACAGTTTATGTCAAACCATGGTTTATGGTCATTAACAATATTGGCTGAATATTCTATTCTATTTTTTTTTTATTTTATTTTTTTATTTTATATTATAATATAAACAAATACAAGTAAGAACAGCTCAAATAAATTTAATATTTTGAATTTATGACATGACAATATAGGTTAACCAACTTTGAACGTCTAAATTAGCTGAAGAAAAGATGAAGCATCTCATAAATCTTTTTAAATGTATGTGAGATTCATTTTTATTGAAATTAAGACACTTTTATGCTAATAATTCGTGTATTTACCTAAAAATGTGTTGTTTTTTACATCCCTTTACACCTGGCAAGGGAGGTGTAAGGATCGTGCTAAAAATCGCATGTTGAGATTTCGGTAAATGACCACGGTTTACGGTCCCTATAATCCGATTTTCACATTTTCACGATAATATCTATATGTGTGTATGTGCCTGTATGTGTGTATGTGTCTATGTGTCAGGTAACCGGAAATGGCACTTTACTTTAAGCTCAAAATAGTTTTTTTCAAAAAATACCTTTAAATGTAATTATTCGCGATTTATGTTATAAGAATTAAAGATTATTAATTTTTTTACAGGTATGCATTCATACTCCTTAGTTACACAGTTCAAATTTCAAATGTAAGTAACTGACAGATAAATGTCACTGTCAAAAAAGCTATCATTTCAAATTATTAATGGTAACGTTTTAAAAAGAAAATTGTAATAGTAAAGTATATAAAACAACAGTTTGTTATTAAACGAATGCAAAGGAATATAATATAGTTTCCAGCATCAATAAATATGTAGGTATGTATTTAAATTAATAAAAGTTAAAGAAAAATAATAAAGTTCGGTTTAGTTTCTCAAGAAAAGTGTATTTTTACTTTATAATACAATTTTGCCAGTTACAGCATCATCAGAAGTACTGGAGGGAGGTATAGTGCTGGCCAAAACAGATTTTTTTCAATAGCAAAGGAATAGAGAAATGAACTCACAGTCCTACCAAAATTGCTACTTCTACAGTGCAGATACATAAGAGTAAGAATAGATGTTACAGTAACGCTTAATACATGTTTTATATATATTTATACTGTAGTGTTGAAAATTGATGAAATTTCCTTTGCTGGATTCATTGCCATAACCAATGTTCTTCAAAAATATTTCATTTCACGTAAGAAAATAGCGTTGGTTTAGATAGGGATATAAATTCTGGCATCTGACTGGTCAGAATACAAATGAAGTTCACAAAAGCGAAAAAAATATCACCTCTCAGTTATGAAGTAAAATTGCCAAAATTAAATTATATTTAATCATTTCGACCTTGTAATTTTGAATATTCGGGTATTGTAACTTTTTACTGATATAAAATTTTAGTATTGACAAAGTTTGGTAAGATGAATTTAAATTATTTTTTTAATGCATGTAAAAACGGTCAGCTCTCAACATTCTGCTATTTTCTTACGTGAAATTATTTATAAGCATATTATAACTATTGTTTGGTAAGATAAGATAAAGGCAAAAAGACTATGTAATAAATATTTATATTTTCCATTTTATATAATTATTGTGTTATAATTTTACTTGCTAACGAATAAAAATTATACATCACTGGTAAAATTGAAATACTAGTAATATTAGTTATATAACTTCAAGTGTTAATTACCATAAAAAATAATTGTTAATTTTTCATTATTCAGTAAAAAATCTACATCAACATGTCACTTGGTTGATAGGTTAGTTTTTGCACTGAAAATAATATATATTAGAGTCCGCGCGTTTAGAGAAAACACAAATCGGCGCAGTATAACCTACAAATATTGACTGTTCAAAAAACATTTAAATGAATAATATTTAAATGTTATTATTTTTATTATATCTTATATAAAATTAACCTTTGAAGAAGGATATGAAAGATCAACCGCTTGTATTTGTATGCTCGATTACAATATAAAAAAAGAAGACATGTTAAATACAATAAAAAACAATATCTGGGTAAAGGTTTGTAATTTTTTTGTTATAAAACGACGGTTCGATAGCGAAATGCAATACAATACTTATATAACAGAAAATGGAAATGGCGAGAGGTATTGTGCTGGTCACAACATATTTTATTTACTTGGACGTTTCGGCGGCTGATGAACAGCTGTTTACCGATATATACTGGTAACAGTTCACCGGTAGAATTTTCGTAAATGCCTATAGTGATAAGCTGTGTTGCCTCACAAAACCTCGCATATTCTCAATGAGAAGGTCATCACCTCCATCCTGTTTTCTGAGGGTTTAAGTCAAAAGATGTTTTTGAAAAGTAAAAGTAAAAAGTCTTTTGTTACCATGCAGACAAGGTATGTGGAGTGTAATCGTCACTGTTTCGATTAGTTAAGGAGGAGAATATTGTGGGTGTGTCAGTGGATTGTGGGCTTTAATTAAAGTTGATTCTTTTAAAATCTGTCAAGCTTTCGTGTATTTAGTTTTTACACATCATCAGGACAGTTTTGGTGAAGATGTTTATAAGTCATTTATTTTATGAAACAGAAGAATTTTGACATTATTTTAGTTAAAATTTACAAAAATAAAACTTATAATAATTTTGACTAAATCACATGTTTAAGTAAGTTGTAGTTGCGCAACAAGTTATATTTTGTTTTAGAGTAATGTTAATTACTCTAAAACAAATGAAATATTAATTTTGAATTAATTTTTATCAAATTTTTCGCAATGTAAGGGTATGATATTATTATATCGTTGAATTCAGAACAAAATTCTTTATTTAATGAGTTAATAAAATATATATAATGCCATTTAAAAAAATATATAATATTGCCCTGTAGTTCGAGTACCACTGGATTTAAGATAATAAAGTTTATGCTAAAATGTGTCCCCCTTTATGCCTTACAAAATATCTGAATCACTTTTTTCTGTATCTTTTCAAATACACGAATAAAATGCACTGTTCCATTATCTTGATACACCCTGTATATATACTCGTATTTAAATAAATAAATAAGAAAAAAAGAGGATAGGATTATATGTTTTAAATTTAAAACCCTTAAATCCGAGGTATGAAATAAATATTTCTGAATCTGTTTAAGTCTTCAACATTGACACGAAACATTAGTGCATCAAGACAAAAGACATGTTGCAAAATTACTTCGTAAATGCTCGATAAACTTCAAAGTCTAAGAAACTGATTTTTGTAAAGGCTGTGTCAAAGGAAAATCATTCAAAGTAAGAGTGGATTATAGAGCTAAGAGACCTAGAGAACTTATAGGCGGTAATGTTTGCGGACCGCAGTCGAAATCAGTAGAAGGTTCAAGCTACTTCTGATCTTTAAAGACGAATTTTCAAAATTCCGTTGTATGTTCTTAAAAAGTAAGTTGCTAAATGCTTAGAAATTTTCTTAAATGAGGCAGATAATATTGGTGTAAAAGTTAAAGAGTTTCTTTCGGATAAAGGAAAGAAATTCGATAACTAGGAAGTAGAAAAAATTCTCAGTAAATCACAAATGAGATTAGATCATGTGCGTGCTTTTTGAGTAAGCTGCTATGTTCACGTACCCAAAGAAAAGCGCCAAAGTGGACAAAAAAGGTGAACTGGGAATAATAGTAGGATACGCCCGCGAACATGAAGGAAACCGTGTATATCTTAAAGAAAAAATACAGTACTGACAAGCAGAGATATTGTATTTATAACCGAAGAATGATGGTATCCAAGTAGGATTACAAAATTAAAAGAAAAAGGGTCAAAAGCAGAAGAAAGAAATGGAAGTAGTAGATATTAAAAATTTTGAGCAGAAGGAAGTAGCAGAAGTAGAAAAGGACAGTACTACAATTTTATAACAGAATGAAGAAGAGATAATAAATAACAATGTTGTGGCAGAGTCAGATAATTGTTCTAAAGAAAATGTTACACCAGAAGAAGAACAATTCAGAAGGAAGAGAAAATATCCAAATTATTTGCAAGACTATGAATTGTACTTCGCTTCCGGTGCTGAACCAACTTCGTATGAAGAAGCAGTTGAATCGACAGATTCTTCAAAATGGAAATTAGCCATGGAGGAAGACATGAATCCTCTAAAAAAGAATAATGTTTGGAAGCTAGTTTCATTGCCGTTAGGCAAGAAGATTATAGATACAAAATGGGTCTTTAAATTAAAACCAAATTCAGATGAATCCGTACAAACCTACAAAGCAAGACTTGTAGCAAGAGGAATCAATCAAGTTCAGGGAACAGACTATAAAGAAACGTTCGGTCTCATAGCTAGGTATGAAACTATTCAAGCTTTGTTAGCTGTAGCGACAGTTGAAATTCTATATTTGCAGCAGTTTGACACAAAAACAGCATTTTTATACGAAGATCTGAACGAAAAAGTTTTTATTCGACAACCACGAGGATATGAAGATGGTACAAACCGAGTGTGTCAACTGAAAAAGAGTCTTTATGGACTTGAACAGTCGCCAAGATGTTGGAATAAAAAATTAGTAAAGTTCATGAAAACACAAGCTTTTCTTCAAAGCCAAGCTGATCCATTTTTATTTATAAGAAAACGAGGAGAAAATAAATTAGTAATAGCAACTTATGTCGACGATGGATTAGTTGCCGGTACACAGAAAAAAAGATTTGAAATTTTGTCTAATTACAATTAGATATTATTTTATTAGGAAATATGTCTAATAATTTAGTATAATTTACAAATCTTAATTTAGCATTTTAACTAACCCGAAATAGATAATAAATATTTTGTAAAAAATCGTTAATTTAAATATGTAAATAATTATTTTATTTATTTTATTTAACTTTACTATATTTTGGCTTCAATTATCTGTGATTTATCTAATGAATTAGGTAAGTAAATAGAAAATTTAAATATATATTTAGTTAATTTCTTTATTTATTTTTAGTTCAATACTAAATGTAGTCATTTAATCTAATTTTGTATTTAATTTTACTATAATTTCTTATTACAAATTTAGAAAATTTAACTAAATCAACTTAGATAATTTAATGAAAACATATTAGTAGGCTGAAAATCACAGATTTATTTAGTTAATTTAACTAGAAATTAGAAGGTTTGTTTTTTCTGTGTAACAATGAAAACGAAATGAAAGAATTTATCGAAGAAATGTAACAAAAGTTTGAAATTAAAGAAAGATCTTTGGATTAATTTCTAGGAATGAGAATTCAGAAATTAGAAGATGGATCCATTTTTGTTAATCAAACGTCGTATACAAAGAAAATTTTGTATCGTTTTCGGATGTATGAAGCTAATCCAGTAAGTAATCCTGCTGAAGTTGCTATGAAAGACGAAGAAAAAATCTTCAGAAAAGAGAAAGCATTAGAAGTTTGATGTTTCTCATGATGATGACACGACGACATTGCCTATGCAGTAAGCAATGTATCTCGCTTTCTTGACTCACCTACAGAGACAAGTTGAAATTCAGTGAAAAAAATTTTTCGACATTAGAGGGCTACAGAGACGCAGATTTTGCTGCAGATAAAAGTTGACATTCAAGAACTGGATTTGTTATTCGTTATGGATTACGACTGATATCTTGGATTAGCAGAAAGCAAACAGGTATCACTCTCTCCACCACAGAGGCCGAGTACGTGACAGCGAATGAAGGTGCCAGAGAAGTGATGTGGCTTCAAAAAAATATAAATGAAGTAACAAAGACGAAATTCCGAAATTGTTTATTGACAACACAGGCGCGGTGAAACTTTCGAAGAATCCACAGTTTCACAAAAGAAGTAAACATATGGATGTACGTTACCATTTTGTTCGAGAAATGGTTGAAGAAAGGAAGCTTCAAGTAGAACATATACCAGGAAAGCACCAATTGGCAGATCTCCTCACTAAACCTCTGGGAACTAACAGCCCGATTCATAAAAAAGTTTAAGCTAATCCTCATTTTTGGATTAGTGAATTCTATTGTATTCCGGTATTTAAAATTTAATTTTCATGATATTATCAATAAAGGTAGATACTAGAAATAGATTAGACTATATTTTAAGTTATAAACTGTTAAAATTAGAGTAGAATTCGCCAATCCAAAAATGATGATTAGCTTAAACCTTTTTGTGAATCGGGATGTTTGTGATTTATTCATCTAAGAAGTTAACTACGACTTAGAGCTTGCCAAGGAGGAAGTATTGAAGAAACATAGTTGACATGCTCCAAGTAAACCAAAATAAAATACGTTGTAATCAACTTAGTTTTAAAAAAATAATGAATATATTAGTAATTATGTCAAAGTCAGTGCATTTTATTAAATATTGATTTCTATAATTATGAGTGTTTTTCTTTTGTTAGTAATTAGATGTAACAAAAACAAAACAAATTATTCCAAAGGCTCCGGAAAACAATCGTTGTGGTCGTCTTCTTCAGAATCGTCATTACCATCGCTGCCAAGATGACTGATAAATTCTACACTTGCTGCATCAGTGATATGTTCTCGTTGCATACAGTCATCTTCAATATTGATAATAGGATCACTGTGTTTTCCACGGTTTTTATTTAATCATAGAAAATTTTAAGTCAGCTAGTTGCTGGACATAATTTATCTTAAATGTAACATTTTTTTTTGGGCAACCCAACCTTGTACTTCAGCCCATATCTTCAGTTTTACCTGACTTATAATGTAAAATACTATATAAATATTGCTCATTTGTAGTGATGTCAAAAATTCGATTTTCAAATAAAAGTTACTTATAATTAAATTATTCATGTAGGATCTAAACAAATTTTACTTTTCAACTTTTGTTTTACAGGTTACTAAACGTGCAAAATAAAATTTGTAATGACTTAGATGTAAAATTTAATTATCTATATTTTTTATTTGAAACATTTTTTTTAAACAAATAAATAAACATAATATTAAATACACACCATAGAGAGCTGTAGGAGCACTCGTTTGAAATGGGAGAGTCCCTCTACGAAACAGTAGTCTCAACTTTCCGAAAGAAAATTTCCCTTGGCCACCACTGTCTTTGAATCTTTAATTTTTGGACGGTCTTCGATGTACTTCACATATTATCACATAAGAAACATTATTATTATACATCGTCATAATTTCATTAGTAACAAAATAGCAATTTTAAACTATTTGCCACCCCTGCCGCCCGGGTGCTGGGCACCCCCAACACCCTCGCTGGGCGCGCCCCTGCCTATAGTACCTTTACAATAGGATAAAAGTGAGCATACCACCGTCTCAAAATTACAATTTTTTGTTTTTAAACTGTGCAATTTCTAAATGTTATTAAATATTAATGTTCATCATAAAAATATTAAAATTGCAGGAAATAAATGTGCAACAAAAAAACTATTTATTTCAAACAAACAAGAAATATACTAGAGCAGGGAATTATTCTTCTTATGAAAGTAAAAAATTAATCATTAATCATTTTAAGACAATTTTCAAAAATGAGTTCAAATAATACAATAATCAAAATTTCAACAAGTTTATAAAAATGAAAACATTTAGAACTATCATAATTTTTCAATTTTCAGCATGGATTAATGCTGGATTTATACAGCGTAAGCCGTAACGTAACGTACCGTGCTCTAACGTAACGTAAAAAATAAAACAATGCAAACAAATGTGATAATTTATACAGCCGTAAGCCGTAACGTGACGTATCGTGTTCTAACGTATTAAAATCCCAAAGATCGCCAACTTTTATCTTTCTACGTTACGGCACGTTACGATACGTTGTGGTATTACGAAAATTATTAGTTCTCTATGCTATTGTTTGTTTTTATGTGGCTAATATGGGTTAAAGTTTAGCTTAATATATTAAATGGAAATAAATATGAAAAATACTTCATTACGAATAGTCTTTTCTTGTGGACTGTGACTGACATGAGTGACATGTGTCATGTGTCAAAGTTTATATTAATATATTAAATGGAAATATATATGAAATATAGCGTATTACGAATAAACTAACCTGTGAAATACAAATCTGTCATACATTTATATCGACAGAACATGAGCATACTTTGTACGACAAATCCCCGTAAAGGTTCTGTATAAAATACCTTAGAAAAATCACGCGTTACGATACGTTACAATACGCCACGGCGATGTACGTTACGTTACGGCTTACGCTGTATAAATCCAGCATAAATATGGAGATTGGTATTTAATAAGTAAAACAAACAGCTTATTCCTCTGCTCATTTTAAGTAAAAAATATATAATCATAAGATTCTATTCATTTTCGTTATAAATTTTTTATAAATAACACTTTTTAAAATTTCGTTATCAAAATTTTATAAATAACAATATTTTTAATCAACATGTATCAAGTCGTAAATGAACAAATAAAAATAGAAAACGCGATATGAGTAACAAAACACAAAATAATACAATAGAGCGAGAGCAAATACGTGACTCGAGCGACCTTGAAGTGCTTGAAATCAGCGGATTTGTGCGCGTTTGTTATTTAAGCAGCTTTGACAGGACTAATATTCTGACTCACTTTGATTTTAATCTGCCAAAAACTTATTATTTTTAATTACATTTGTTTCACTGCCTGAAAATTGTAAAATAATAATTTTTTAACAGTTCAAAATGAAAATAAGTCAAAATAATGTTCTTTTTAAAGTAACAAGCGCACACAAATCAACTGATTGCAAGCTCCTCAAGGTCAGTTGAGTCACTTCTTTGTTCTCGCTATATTGAATTATTATGTGTATTGTTACTGATATCGCGTTTTGTTTTCCCATTTGTTCTTTTACGACTTGATACCTATTGATTAAAACAATAAAAAAAAAATCTGATGTGGCCAACACAAAACCTCCCGCTATTGAATTTTTATTAATTTAAATACATACTTACGTATTTACTACCGCTGCAAACTGTTCCATTGCAGAAAACTATTGCTTTATTTACTATTTTCTTTTTAAAATGTCACTATTATTAATTTGAAGTGATTAGTTTTTTGACAGTGACATTAACTGTCAGTAACATTCATTTGAAATATGAACTGTGTAACAAACGAATTATTGTGTTTATCTTAGGCTTCGCGACTAATAAAAAAAATTATTTTTAAATTTATGTGTAAAATATATAGAAAAAGTATTAATGTATTCCAGTAGAAAATTCAATAATCTTTAATTTTCATAACACATAAAATGCGAAAAAATGGCATTTAATGGTATTTTTTGAAGAAAAACCATTATGAGCTTCAGGTAAAGTGCCATTTCCGGTTATCCGATTTACACCAAAATCTATTCATATTAGAATGGGATGGAAATACAAGGTTTCAGAATTTTCTGAATAATAGTATTTGAGTTAGAGTGAAGACAAAATCCCTACACATACACACATACATACACACATACACACACACATACACACATACACACATACACACATACAGACATCATCGTGAAAATGTTAAAAATGGATTCTAGGGAACTTAAAACGTGGTCATTTACTAAAATCTCGATATGAGATTTTTAGCACGATCCCTATACCTCCCTTACCAAGGGTAGCGGGCGGTAATAGTTGTTACTTATAAAATTTTAATAACGAAAATTAAAAGTGTTATTTAAAGAAGGAAAGTGAGCAATTCAAAATGTGTATCTACATTAATTTACATTACAAAAATAAATAATAAATGTGCGAAAAGTGAAGGGAAATAGATACATTAGGTTCAAATTAGTTACATTCGAATTGATCGTATGTACTTGGTTTGGTATTGCTAATAATGTTAGACCCAGTAGCGTAACAAGACCATCTGGGGCCCCGAGGCAAAATAATCAGCTGGGCCCCCCCTCCCAAAGAAAAGAATTGAAATAAAATAAATACGAATATATTTTTTCACTGATATTATTTTATTTTATACCATAACAAGTACAAGTAAAAAAAAAAATCTGTTGTGGCCAGCGCAGTACCTCTCGCCATTTCTATTTTATGTTCTATGTATAAGTATTGTATAGCACTTCGCTAACGAAGCGTCGTTGTATAACAAAAAAATTGCAGAACATTTCCCAAATATTGTTTTCATTGTATTTAACATGTCTTCTGTACACATACAATTTTAATTATATCTATTTTTCATTGTATGAGGAAGTTCCTATATATCACAGATTCTTCCAGTTCATTAACTAGATTGGCGGTATTTCTGATGGATATATGCATTTTACCTACAATTTTAAATATTTAATTAATAAAACAATAAGAAAGATTAAATGTACAAAAAAAGCTTTCAGAATGTCACTAAAACTGTTGAATTTGGACACTGACATCTGTCATTTCCAAACTATGTTATAAACATTACTATGTTATAAAAATTTGAATTTGTCAACTGGTTTCTTTAGTGTCTTAGCCTCTACGACATTAAATTATTCTATATATTACAGTGTCTTTATCTCTAAATCTATACAAGATACAATAGTATATTGTGTTATTAGGAGTAAAAGTGATTCTTTGTGTGGCGAGCATGTAAGTTTGCACGACGAGCGGTACGCGAGTTGGACAATTACATGCTCATGTGACACAAGCTCGGTTAATAATATGAAATAGTTAAAATAATTTATATGTTAAAGCTTTCGTGACAAGGATGTTACGATGGGGCCTCTAAAATTGCGGGGCCCCCGGGCTTTGCCTCGAACTGCCGCATGGTAGTTACGCCACTGGTTAGACCTAATGTAACCTAATACTGTTTGATTTATCTTTGCCCATTTACCTTAATCATTAGTTTTATTCCGCACATTATGGCTTGATTTTACAACTAAATGACGATACGATCACGAAACAATATCGTTTCGTTTCTTTAAAAAAACTATGTGTACTTAAGACCGCTCGTCCGAAGTGAAAATTTGTATTTTATTGTAATATTTCATACAATTAATGTCAGCTCTTAAACATCATAACAACTATTTCATGTTTCATTTGTACTTGATATTTTAGTTAATATAAAAATTGCTTGCTTTGATTTTGGTTTTATTAGCAGTTAGTAAACGAAACGCCGGTTATGTGTGGAACTAAAATTTCCTTCTTTTGCCGCCATTTTGAATATCGAATGCTGAATATTGACATATGTCATGCGTTTTTTTTTTTTCGAAAGTTATAAATTGTGTTAAGCTGAAACATCTATTTTCATAAACATTATTAGCTATAGTTAATACGTTTATTCATAATTTGTGGCAAGTATTTGCAAAATGTTGTATGATCGAGCGAACAATGTCAATCAAAAATCAAATATGATATATGTTAGCCGATGAATGACAATTTACGCTTATAAACAATGACTGAATAACAATGTTACCGATTGTTGTACACAGTTGTTATATTTCGCCATACAGCAGCGCCATTCGACCTTTGGTGTTATACTTCATTTCACGTAAGAAAATAATAGATGGCGATTGAGAGCCTACCGTTTTCACACGCATTAAATAAGTAATTTAAATTCGTGAATCCAAAATTTGTCAATAATAAAAATATATTTATCTGTAAAATGTATGAGCCCAGACTATTAAAAATTACATCAAAACAAGGTTAAATATTACTTAATTCTGTCAATTGACAGCTGATAAGTGACATTTTTTTCGCTTTTGTGAACTAGGTTAGTATTCGAACCAATCGAATGACATAATTTAAATAGTATAAATCACTTGACAATATTCTTATAAACATATTATAAATTATTCAACATTACCTACATATACACAAAACACAATGACCGAGTCACTCTTCAGTAATATTTTTCACGGTTCAGCACTTCGCATACGCTCCTGCCGCTTTTTTAATGTTTCTAAGGGTTCAGAAACTTAAATAGTTGACATTTGGATCGTATAGCAATGCCATCTCTTGAATGCTCCCAAAGCTTTATAAACTTAAAAGTGTGTTGGGCTTATATTCATATTTTTACCTCCCGCTACACTTCGTAAGGGAGGTATAGGGATCGTGATAAAATTCACATATCGAGATTCTAGTAAATGACCACGTTATAAGGTCCCTAGAATCAATTTTAACATTTTCACGATGATGTCCGTATGTGTGTATGTGTGTGTATGTGTGTGTACGTGTATATGTGTGTGTGTTTGTGTGTGTATGTATGTGTATGGATTTTGTCCACGCTCTAACTCAAATACTATCATTCAGAAAATTCTGAAACCTTGTATTTCGACCCTATTCTAACATAAAAAGAAACCATTATATTTAGGTGTAAATCGGATAACAGGAAATGGCACTTTACTTGAAGCTCATAATGGTTTTTCTTAAAAAATTAACATTAAATATCATTTTTTTTTTCGTATTTTGTCTTTATAAAAATTATTGCATTTTCTACAAGTATACATTAATACTTTTTCTATATATTTTACAGATAAATTTAAAAACGTATCGTTTTATAAATCTCATAGCTTAAGTATGATTTAAAGATTTTGTTACACAGTTCATATGTCAAATGTATGTAACTGACAAATAAATGTACTGTCAAAAAACTAATCAATTTAAAATAAAATGGTGACATTTTAAAAAGAAAATAGTAAATAAAGTTATGGAAAGGAACTTAATATAAATTATTAAATAATTAAAAAGGTAGTATTATTCTAATTAAACTTAATATAATTTGCAGCATTAGTAAGTATAGTCCAGGCTAAGAAAGATGAACTATGGAAAATATGTTAGCACAAATCACTGTCTAATATATGCGTTCCGTTTAAATCCACACGAAATACAATTAATTTACTTTCCGCATAAGTACCTAATTTAACATATAACAGCTGCCCAAATAAGTTTTAAAGCTACGCTGCTACGCAGCCTTTCTTATATTGGCAGTTGATCTATGCAATAGGTGTTCGTATCAGTTCCTGTCTTGTTTACACTCGGATCATAAGCGTACATAAATGAGTTAGAACTACAAAGTTACTGTAATAATTATTATTTCACGGCGTCTATGGCATATCACGATATGAGCATTTCTTTCCCCATATCAAGATTGGTGTCCCGCACTATATGTAGGTATGTATTTAGATTAATAAAAATTTAATAGCGGGAGGTATTGTGTTGACCACATCAGATTTTTTTATAAGACTAGCTGTGCCCGTTGCAAATATTTGCAACAAAAAATATTATTTATTATAAATTTTCTGTATATTCAATGTTTGGTACTTATCTACACGGTTTTTTTTTTCGCTGCTTTGTTGGGCACATAAAGAAAACTCTCGTTCATTATTCGACACAATACTTTGTTAATAATAAATAAATTACTTAGGGCCGGTTTAAAAATGAAGTAATGATATATTGGGAACTGAAACTGTTTTGACAGATAAAAAATATAGATCTTGTTTTTTTACCTCTCGCTAAGAGAGGTATTGGATTCATGCTAAAATTCGCATATCCAGATTTTATTGAATAAGCACGATTTAAAGTCCCTAGAATCCGATTATAACATTTTTAAAATGATGTCTCTGTGTGTGTGTGGATATGTGTATGTATGTGTGTGTGTGTGTGTGTGTGTGTATGTCTGGATGTTGTAGGGACGATTCCTCAAAAACTATAAGATTTAAGAACCGTTTAACTATGGATTCCTCAATGTGACATTCCTGGGAAGAGCTGAAAACAATTGAACAACCGGAAGTAGTAGTTTCTTAGAAAAATTCTTCTAAATATATTTTTTTGGAAATTTTTGTTATTAAATATTGAAGAACATAAAATTTTTCATCTAATACACTTAAAAATTTTATTATATCTTGTATAGATTTAGAGATAAAGACACTATAATATATAGAGTAATCTAATCGCAGAGGCTAAGGCACTAACAAAACCAGTTGACATATTCCAATGTTGACAACATAGTTTAAAAATGACACATGTCAGTGTCAAAAATGAACAGTTTTAGTGGCATTCTGATAACTTTTTCTGGGAAGTATATTTAATCTTTCTTATTGTTTTATTAATTAAATATTTGAAATTATAGGTAAAATGCATATATCCATCAGAAATTTATTTATTTATTTATTTAGAATACAAACCCAACAGGCAAAGCCCAATAAGAGGGTAGGGAGAGACATAAGAATAAAAATAAATACAAGTTAAATACAAAACACAAATTATTAACAATTAATTACTGCACGCCTAAATTGTATAAAATCTAGGATAAAAATATCTACATCTGAGAACTTGGTTTCGTAAAGTAAACTCAACCGATAAATAGGGGAGGATAAGCGAAGATTTGAGCGAGCAAAAGGAAGGTAAAATGTGTAGCAGGACCTAGTTCTAATGGAGGGTACATGGAATTTTAGTAGTGATAGGGAGTGGGAGTCATCAACTAAGCCGTTTATCAATTTGTAGAGATGGATAATTAAGGTATTTTCTCTACGTTCCTGAAGACTTTTTAAATTAAACATATTTAATAAGGAAATATAGGTTACTGACCTATCAGGAAAAATGCCATTGACTTTTATTTTGCAGTATTCTAGTTTAGTCCTAATTAGAGAGTAATATAGAATAAGGATAGATGTAATGTCCTTAAAAGACCTCGTGTTTCTAAAGATAAAACCCAGAAGACGGATTGAGGCGTTATAAATGTCCTTCACATAATCAACGAACGACAATGTAGTGTCAAATTTTACTCCTAGGTCTTTGATCAAATGAACTCTAGATAAGGGGACATTGGTAATGGAGTAATTAAAAGTTAGTGGTGTGAGTTTCCTGGTGTAGGACATCACATTACACTTATTTAAATTCAAGTGCAAGTTGTTTTTTGAACACCATTTTGAAACATTAATTAGATCCTGCTGTAATTTATGACAGACATTTACTGTAGAAATTGGACAAAAAAATTTCAAATCGTCGGCAAATAAGAGTTTTTCACAGTCAATAACATTTATGATATCATTAACAAATAACAAAAAAAGCAGTGGTCCTAGGTTAGAGCCTTGAGGAACGCCGGAGGAAGCGATGAATCTAGATGAAGAATAACTCTGGTATTGGACAAATGACTCACGTTGATGAATATAGGATGATAATAGGGCAACGAGTGGAGATGAGAATGAGAAAGAATGAAGTTTGTTAATTAATATACTATGGTCAATCTTATCAAACGCCTTAGCAAAATCAGTGTATGTACAGTCAACTTGCCCTTTGCTGTGTAGAACAGTGGACACTGAGTGTGTGAAGTGCATCAAATTAGTAGCAGTAGATCTATTTGCCATAAAGCCATGTTGATGAACAGAAATGTGGTTTTTAATATCACTGAATATATGAGTGTAAATAATTTTTTCAAATATTTTACTAAAATGGGACGGTAATTTTCAATATTACTGGCTGATCCTGACTTTAAAATAGGTGTGATGCGTGTCACTTTCCAGGCTGACTGTTGTGGAATAGTATATTGTAATACAAGTGTTGAAAGCTTTAGTTTGCCACATGAATGTGAAGTTTGCAGCACGAACGATAGTGAGTGCTGCAATCACATGAGTGTGGTAGAGAGCTTTCAACACATGTATTACACGCTATTTTTTCTACAACCACGACATTTCATAAAAAATTTAATATTTTTTCAAATTATGATATTCATCAATTGTCATTATGACATTTCTTAAAAAAGTAACAACTAATATCACAGTCTACTATAGATTGAACTCAGGGAATTTGTTTCATTGCTAGGGAGACTGATAAATAACGCTTGTTATAAATTTTCACTGTGGTTTTCATAATTTTGACATATATAATAATAATTTATAAAAATCATTGAAAATGAATGAAAGTGATTGTGAAGACTTCCCGAATACTCCTCCTAATGTTGCTGAAGCTGCAAATGCTGCATCTCTGGAATTACTACCAGAGAAATCCAAATTAAGGTATATCAGAGAACGCAGCATATTTGTCACATGGTGCAAACAGAAAAATATTAAGAAATTTACGGAAAATGTACTTCTGGCTTATTTCGCCGAAAATTCCAAGAAAATGAAGTCATCCACACTTTGGTCTTCGTACTCCATGCTAAAAACTTGTTTGATAATTGAAGATAATGTAGACATTTCGAAGTATTCAAAATTAATTGCTTTCCTAAAAAGAAAATCTGTAGGCTATAGAGCAAAAAAATCCCGTATTTTTACTAGAACCGAGATTAGTAGATTTCTTCTTGAAGCACCAAATGAATCATTTTTGATGATGAAGGTAAACATCACTTTCGGTTTATAGTTTATATTTTCCATTAACAATAAAATTTATTGTAGGTTGCACTAATATTGGGAGTAGCTGGAGCTTGTCGAAGAGACGAGCTCATGAAATTAACCATAGACGATTTACAAGAAAAAGATGCTGTGTTAATTGTTAATATACCCGATACTAAGACACATATACCCCGGAGTTTTACAGTAACTAGTGGACAAGAAAATTGGTTGTCAATTTTTAGAAAGTACACTGCTCTTCGCCCTGCAACTGTAGAGAATAGACGATTTTTTATGACATATAGAAAAGGAAAGTGCCTCAGTCAACCAGTGGGTGTCAACACTTTTGGAAAAATTCCTCAAAAAATTGCAGAATTCTTGAAATTACCCAATCCTTCTGCATATATCGGCCACTGCTTCCGGAGAACATCTGCGACGTTACTTGCTAATGCCGAAGCAGATATTCTTTGTTTGAAAAGACATGGAGGATGGACATCCTCCACAGTTGCAGAAGGGTATATAGATGATTGCGTCCAAAATAAAGTCAAAAATGCCCAAAACATCATTGGAAAGCCGAGCTGTTCAACTAGTAAATCACTTCAGATTTCAGCACTTCCCCAAACTCAAATACTGGCAGATTCCACTACAGAAAATCACAATTTGTTGAATTCCAAGCCTAACTGTTCAATTAGCACTTCACTCGACAATTCCGTATTTCCTCAACTACTGACAGATTCTACCGATTCCTCTACCACTACAGTGACAAGTCACAATTTGTTCAATTCCTTACCGCCAAGCATTAATTTTAACAATTGTACTTCATTTACATTTAATTTTAATGTTAATAATTAATCTGTACTTGTATAATACTACTTGTTAATTATTAAAATAAAAATATTCCATGATTTTGCTTTAGCATGTTGAAAGAACTTTCAACACTCAAAATTTACGTGTTGAAAATTTCTTTCCACACGTAAATTCCATTTGTTCGGCAAACACCTATTTTCAATACTCGTAACTATGGAGACGAAATTTGAAAAGCCTACTTTCCATGGTGGTTGTAGAAAAATATATTTATTTAAATATAGTTAAAATATTAATAGTTGGCTTCCAATGTCGTTTTGTTTTTTAAGAGTACTAGTTTTAGATTGGCATGTGAGATTATCTGTAACATCTAAAAGGATATTAAAAGATATTCAACCAAGAGCTTATTCTATTCTTTTTGTATACAAAGAAATTCAACAGGTTGTGGGACCAGTGCCACAATAAAAAGAATAGTTTAGCAAGAAGTTGAGAGAAAGTCATTGCAATTTTTCTTCAAGATTATAACTTTTCCTTTTCTTTTATAATGGATTTATCAAAGCACATTAAACCTTTAAGTGGCGAATCAGACTGGCCATTATGGGAAAGGAAAATGAGAGATCTAGTAGATTATCATGAAGGGGCATTAGACGTAATTGATAAGAAACTAGTAAAGCTAGAAGCTTTAAAAGAAGAAGCTACCGAAGCAGAAATTAAAGCACACGAAGAGAAATCTGATCTTTATCGTAAAGCGAATAGTTAAATAGCTAAATCGATGATAACGAGTTCTATAACTGATACAGTTTATCAGAAGATAATGGATAAGGAAACAGCTAGTGACGCATGGGATGCGTTAAAGCAACATTTTGAGGCAGTATCTGGAGATCAATTGTTTAGGATCTGTACAGAATTTTTTGCTTTTAGCTGAATACCAGGTGAAGATGTGTCAACGCATATAGCAAAACTAAAAAGTCTGTGGAATGAGGTAAATAACGGGCTTAAAGCTAAAAATGTCAATACCTTACCAGATTGGTTTGCAAAACTTTACATATTTTATCTAGTGAATTTGAAAATTTTAAGTCCAGTTGGATGTTACTGACAAAGGATAAAAAGGAACATTTGATGAATTAACAAATCAACTATGTACATTTGAAAAAAATTTTACAAAGGTAAACAATGACAAAATGGTACAAGAAGCATTGATGGCAAATGCAAGTAAGCAAAAACAAGATGGCAAAGGTAAGTTCGTTAAATACAGACCGAAGAATGATATATGCAATTATTGCAAACAAAAAGGGCACTGGGTTAAGTTTTGCAAGAAATGAATTTCTGCAGCTAGCGTCGTACTCGGAAGAAGCTTTTGCTGTTGAAACGGACCCGATGACGTGGTGGATAGACAATGGAGCAACAAAGCACGTAACAAATTGTTCAGATTATTTTGAAGATTTTGAAAAGTTTGACAGGCCTTGTAGTATTAAGGCAGTTGGGAACGAAACTTTGTTGGCATTGGGAAAGGGCACAATTCAAATGTCATCGACAGTTAGCGGCCAAAATATAATATTGACAGTTGTCTGGTATGTTCCACAAATCACCAGAAATTTATTTCAGTATTAACTGCTCAGGATAAGAATCTAAATAGCGAGTTTAAGTCTTCAGCAACAGAATGCTGGTTAAAAATTAATGGTAAAGTATTCATTTATGGTACACGAGATTTATATGGAACTTTACACAAGGCAGCTATTAAACCGATTATTCCTAGAAAAGCAGTTGAAATAAATACTATTGATGATAGTTGATTATTACAGTTGTTCCATGAAAGATGGGGACATCAGGATAAACGCCGTATCAAGGAGATGCTAGAAAAAAAATTAGGCATTAGTGTTCCTTTGAAAAAAAAAGGTCTTTGTGAGCCTTGTGTCTATGGTAAATCACATCGATTGCCATTTGGACATAGAGAAAAAGCATCCAAGCCTGGTGAGTTAATGTCAGCTGATGTTTGTGGTCCCTTTGACGAATCTTTCCAAAAGAAAAGATATCTTGTAGTATTTAAGGATAGTTATACAAAATTCCGCTATTGCTACATCATCAAAGAAAAATCAGAAGTCAAAGACGCACTAGTCCATGTTCTTCAACATTCCAAGACACTTGGAAATACAATTAAAGAAATAATCAGCGACAATGGTGGAGAATTTATAATACGAACGTTCAGGACATTCTACGTGCAGCTGGTATCACGCAAAGATTGACAGCACCTTACACGCCACAACAAAATGGTGGCAGCGAACGAGAGATGCACACCATAGTTGAGATGGCCCGAACAAACAAGGAGGCTAATTTTCCTTCAGCTCTGTGGGCCGAAATGGTTGGTTCGGCAGTGTATATTTTAAACCGGACTGGAAAATCTTCTGTGGAAGGCCGTAGTCCCTTTGAATTATGGACTGGTAAGAAGCCCAGAATAAAACATTTACGCATTATAGGATCTACATGTTATGCCCACATTCCAGTTCAGAGGAGGAAGAAAATGGATAAAAAGGGATTTCTTGTAGGATACGATGGTGACGAGCGTTATAGAATCTGGATCAAAGAAGAAAATAAAGTCATCCTCTGCAGAGATGTAACCTTTCAAGAAAAACCTGGCAAATGTGAAGAGCACGTTGAATTACCACTACGAGATATTGAACATACAAATCAGGGAGAACAGTCAATGCAAGAATATGAAAATGTGGAGTCCGATGTTAGAGCAAGAAAGTATGAAGAAGAATGACTTTCCGTATCGAGAGGCAGTAGGAGCGCTAATGTATTTGATGATTGGAACAAGACCAGATCTAGCATACAGTGTTAGCGTCCTATCAAGAACACTCGACTGTGCATCCACAGAGGATGTTATGAAGCTAAAACGGGTATTTCGATACATAGCTGGTACATCTGATTTAGGCATTCTGTATAGTCCTAATATAAACACTGGTATATTAGAATGCTACAGCGATGGGGGGGATGTAACAATACTGGCAGGTCAACGTCAGGTGTAGTTATAGCGCATGCAGGTGGAGCTATTTCGTGGCTTAGTCAAAGACAAGCTATGGTCACTACATCTACAACTGAAGCGGAAATTGTAGCTGCGAACGAAGCCGTTAAAGAAATTATCTGGTTATGCAGATTGTTTAAAGGAATTACAAATCTGAAGCAAGTGCCAGTTCTTCAGATTGATAATCAAGCAGCAGTGAAATTAACACACAATCCTGAATTTCATCACCGCACCAAACACATTAAAATAAAGTATTTTTTCATTCGAGAAAAGGTAATGGAAGGAGAGTTAGTAGTTCAACAGATTCCAACAGAACATCAAGTAGCAGATATCATGACAAAGCCATTAGCCAGACCTCGTTTACAACTATTGTGCGGTAAAATGGGACTTTTAAAATAAAACAGACGATATACCATTAACTGTCGGTATACCATTGTTTTAAATTTATATTACTTGTATATAAATGTTTATTTAACTTTATTTAAATAAGGGAAAGTGTTGTGGAAATATATTTATTTAAATATAGTTAAAATATTAATAGTTGGCTTCCAATGTCGTTTTGTTTTTTAAGAGTACTAGTTTTAGATTGACATGTGACATTATCTGTAACATCTAAAAGGATATTAAAAGATATTCAACTAAGAGCTTATTCTATTCTTTTTGTATACAAAGAAATTCAACACTGACAAGAAGGGTTAGACTTGGGTTACAATTTGTAGATATTTTTCTCCTAGAGTTGACATAGTCCCAAATTTTTTTAGGTTCTGTTTTAATTGAATTCTCGCATGCTTCCACATAATTAGCATAAGATTGATTTATCAAACTTTTTAATTCAGATCTTATTACTTTATATTGAGTACAAAAAGTCAGATTATTCGGGTTAGAAATATGCTTTGTTTTTAATTTTAATTTTATTTATAATAACTTTGTTAAACCACGGTGGATAACGCTTGCCCAGTCGAATGTATTTATGGGAGTATACAATTAAATAAAATCGGCCTTTTAACTGTGTGAGACTTGCACAAGGTTTAAGCTTATGTGGTATACAAATATTAATAAAAATGTCAAGAGCGGGATGGTGTAAAGGATATTCTACATCGAATACAAGATTATTAGAATGTGTAATTTTGCACTCAGTATTGCTGACTACTAATGCCCGGTTTCGCCATTGCCGAATAAATTTACAAATAGTTATCTGACGAATAAATTTTATTCATCGGTTAGTCAAAGTTTCGTTTCACCAACCAAAATCGTTGAATATTATTTTTCTTTCCATTATTTTGCATTGAATATACAGCTAACAAGTTCATCTCCCTGACAAAACTGTCATGTTCGCTGTCAACGAAAATAATTTTTTGATTTCTGACATTGAAATCAAATGAAAATGAGTGAAAATATAAATTAGAAGAGGGAAAGAAGCAAAAAATTCCTTCATGAAGAAAAAAGAAATAATTGTAGTGGAAGAATATTTGTATATAGAAAATAACAAAACTGACGATGTGTTGTCACAAGAAAAAATTAAAGAATGGAATATTTTTGCAAAAAAAAATATCCTTCATAAAAGAACTGGCATATTTCTTTCATTTATTGGCTCCAGATGATGCTGAATCATATTTAGAATTGCCTAAACGCATTGTTTGATAATCAGAATCGCATGCGAAAATTTACTTCGTCAAATTGATTATAAATTATGATCATGTGATAATAGGGATCATTCCTTTTCCGTCTGAATAACAATTTTCTCATCAGAAGATGTCAACAATGATGAAGATGAGATTCTAATATTGACGGAAATATAAATAACAACTAAAGATAACTTCATTTTTCATATTTATCTATTAACCGTTTTAGATTGGTACCTTTTGTAAATATTCTTCTGATCGCCACTGAACAATTATATTATAACACGCACAATAAAAATGTCAAATGTCAAAATATTCGTTGAATAAATATTTAACTGGGCAAAAATCTCCAGATAATTTAACTGACGATTTATTCGTCAAATAACTGCTAACTGACGTTGGTGGAACAAAAATATGCTATTTTATTCGACGAATAGCTTAACTGATGAATAAACTATTTATTCGGCAATGGTGAAACCGGGCATAAGTCTAGTAATTTATTGTTATTATTTAAGATCGTATTATGTTGCCTAGCATCTACAAATTCCAGTAGGTTGTGGAAGTCATCTATCTTTGGAGAGGTAACATTAGTAGCAAGTTCAGGGATGTTGAAATCCCCCAAACTTAAAAAATTGTTATGCTGTAAATAGGGTAAGCTTTCAAAAAAATCAAAAATTCTATTGTAAATTTCCGCGTTCTGGCTTGGAGGAATATAGATTGTAAAGTGTAAAGATATAAAAACTGGTACTGTTGAAGTCAAGTTTGGCACAAACAACATCGATATTGTGAGGGAGAATGTCCGAATAATCACTCAGATCGACAGCAGAAGATGAAATGTTATTGTTCACAAGAAGCGCTGCCCCTCCACCTCTCGAGACTTGACACGCCTCAAAATTACGATTGCACCTATAAACACTAAACCACTCGGTACATAATTCCGCATCACTAACACTATTGGTGAGCCAGGTTTCGGTGAGGGCAATGACATCATATTCTACGGATGCGCTGATTGATTGCCAAGTTGCGAGTTTGGAGGTCAAGTTTTGAATGTTTTGGTAAAAACAGGCAATGTTTCTCGCTGAAGTAGTTCGTGGATTTGACTGTGGTTGCTACTTATTTCCAATAATGTTGGATTTTAATCTTTTTAAAGTCTCAAGATAAGCAAAGCAGTTTTTATCCCAAGCATCGTGAGCTCCGTCAACTTTTGTGTTATGAATAGCGTTATATTTAACACAATTAGTGCAATTGAGTACTGAAACTTGACAGGTGTTGAAATCATGGGTACCACCACATTTAGAACAAGATTGTTGTTTTTCAGTTCATTGTTTAGACATTTGTAACATCTCCTGACTTCAATGCCATCGTACACCGGGCGCAGATCAAAGCCAACAAATACTTTTTCGGCTTCGATGAGATTATGATACGTGAGCACATCAACTTGAATTAGGGCTTGATAAACGTTTTTATTTCTTTTTGTAGGCGTACACCCAAGGACTTCGCATTTATAATTTTGCGGAAAACATGTTTTGTTTTGGTGGATCAGCTGATCCTTGAAAGATTCCTTGGTAAAAGGCTCAGACATTCTCACAATACGTAAACGCGGATTAAGAGCAGGTAACCGCTTAATTTCATATTTACCACTGAGATTTGTGTTGACTAACTTGAATTTTGTCAGATTAATCAGAGCCAATAATGAGAGCACCATTGCTAGCTTGACGTAGAGAATTAATGATGATGTTAGAGGTAACCGGATTGGCAGTTTTTAGTAAATCCGATTTAGTTGTGGCAGTGGTTTAAGAAGAGTTGGTGGGTTTGAGCATGACCGGTGGTTTCGAAGACGGGTTTCGCGTTGTTTTGGCATAGCTAGGCTGGCGGTTAGATAGATTAACCTTATTTAATATATTCTGGAGCTTAGATTCGAGTTCGTTGTTGATCACGGATTTTAAATCAGCAACAGAGGATGATATAGCCGAGGTAATATTATCTCTTAGACTGTTCAGAACTTTGTCGAGAACAATAGATTCAAGGTTGTAAATCTTAGAACTGATGTCAGTGAATAGTTTCAGAGCGTCAGATTCATTGGAACGATTAATGATGGCACAGTTTATACGACACGATGGACACCAGAAGAAGATGGACTTGGACTCATTTAGGATGGAAACTTGATTGTCATTTAAGTCGGCGCACGCAGGGTGAAACCACTGGCGACACGTACCTTCACAGCCGACAAGATTGTCAGTACGCTTGGATCTGCATTTCGCGCACTTATTCATTGTTGCATGAATGACATTGAGTGGTGCAAATATAAACACTGGCGGAGGTCACTGACACGTTAATTAAACCGAGTTATGGGTATATTCTAAACAAAATCCGTTACATGTAAACGGATTTTGTTTAGAATACACCCAATAGTCCGTTCAAAGCCGCTCGTCAAGGATAAAACTGACTTAAGTTAGGTAGGTAAAATTCAGATAGTCAGGTCACTAAAATTTAAAATATGGATCACAGGACCAGGCTGTTTGTCAAAAGGTAAAATATCTTAGTTGGCGAAACAAAGACACACACGATGATATGCCTCTTATTAAAAATAAAATTTAAAAACCACGGGAAAAAGGAATAAAAACACACAGCAAAAAAACTTCGACCGCACGTATTAAACACTTTGGTACTCACGAAATACCGACAATCTGGTTAATGAATTGGAAGAATCTCTCACATTTAGGAACTTCCTCATACAATGAAAAATAGATATAATTAGAATTATATGTGTGCAGAAGACATGTTAAATACAATAAAAAAATATCTGATGTGGACACCACATGACTTCCTTATACGCCTGTTACACTATACATATTTTGTTTATTAAAATATGTGTGTACCCAATCATAAAATTGCACGTATTTGACATTGACATTAAATTATTTTTTTTTATTTTTTGTCCTAATTCAAAGCAAACTTAATTTCAGAGAAACCAAAAAGTACATAATTTTTAAATTTACATATCTCGCTTATACAATGAGCTAATTTAATCATACTTGATGTTTCCGACACAGAATGCAATTCTCTAAAACTTACCTACATTTGAAGCATTTATTATTAAAATCAAAATAACACCATTTTTTTCAAAAAAAAACTGTAAACAGCTTCAAGTAAAGTATCACTTCCGGTTAGGCTATTTTAACCAAAATCCATTACGTTATTCCCATTAATATAAAAGTATTTTATACCAAACTTGAAAAGTTTTAAATTATATTTCAACATAGTTTTTCATTAAAATCTATTATAGGCTTCAAGTAAAGTACCACTTCCGGGTAGACCATTTTAACCAAAATCTATTATGTTATTCCCATTGATATAAAAGTATTATATACCAAATTTGAAAAGTTTTGGATTATATTTTAATATAGTTTTTCATTAAAATCTATTATAGGCTTCAAGTAAAGTACCACTTCCGGGAAGATCATTTTATCTAAAATCTATTATGTTATTCCCATTGATATAAAAGTCTCACCTCTCTCTCTCCCTTCAAGTAAAGTACCACTTCCGGGTAGACCATTTTAACCAAAATAACAACACCATTTTTTTCAAGAAAAACTGATAACAGCTTCAAGTAAAGTATCACTTTCGGTTAGACTATTTTAAACAAAATCTTTTATGTTATTCCACTTCCGAAAGTTATGTAATGACCAAAAAGGGAGGTGCACAACTATATGTTATAACAATCCCAAATACAAAATTTTAACTTTCTACAGCTTCCCGTTTTTCAGTTATGCGAGATACGTACGTACGTACAGACGTCAAGACGAAATTAGTCAAAATGGATTCAGGGACGGTCAAAATGGATATTACCGTTGAAATCTGGAAACCGAAATTTTTCGCGATTACAATACTTCCTTTACTTCGTACAAGGAAGTAACAATATTTAGGTAAAGTTCTGAATCCATTTTGACTAACTTCGTCAGGACGTCCGTACGTACGTACGTACGCATCTCGCATAACTGAAAAACGGGAAGCCGCAGAAAGTTAAAATTTTGTATTTAGGACCGTTAGTTGTGCACCTCCCTTTTTGGTCATTACATAACTTTCGGAAGTGGTACTTTACTTGAAGCCTATAATAAATTTTAATGAAAAACTATATTAATAATAACAATAGATTTTGGTTAAAATAGTCTACCCGAAAGTGGTACTTTAGTTAAAGCCTATAATAGATTTTATTGAAAACTTTTCAAATTTGGTATATAATACTTTAATATCAATGAGAATAATATAATAGATTTTGTTTAAAATAGTTTAACCGAAAGTGATACTTTACTTGAAGCTGTTATCAGTTTTTCTTGAAAAAAATGGTGTTATTTTGATTTTAGAAATAAATGCTTCAAATAGTTTTAGAGAATTGAATTCTGCGTCTAATACATCAAGTATGATTAAATTAGCTCTTTGTATAAGCGAGATATGTAAATTTAAAAATTATGTACTTTTTGGTTTTTGTAATTAAGTTTGCTATGGATTAGCTAACAAAAAAATAAAAAAATTAATGTCATTGTCAGTAGGTTTTTATATGATCTGTGATTGTCAAATTATGTCAAGTACGTGCAATTTAATGATTTGTTCTGTTATAATACATATTTTAATTATTAATAAAATATGTATAGAGTAACAGGCGTACAAGGAAGTCATGTGGTGCCCACATCAGATTTTTTTGTTATAAAACGACGGTTCGAAAGCGAAGTGCAATACAATACCTACTTATACAGGTTGGTTGATTTTTCATTGTCCAGCTTATATCTTCTGAAATATTAAAGATACAAAAAAAAGTTAAATACAAAAGTTGTTTAATACAACCTGATCTATAATTTAGCATAAACATTTTTTTTCCAAGGCCTACCATTTTTTTTGGAAAAATATTTAACTTTAATTTTTTTAATGGAACACCCTGTATATTTTGACAGAATAAGATTCTTAATAAATTTCTCTTTACAATGATGTGTGACAAGTAAGGATTTACTTTTAAATTATTTCCTATAAAGTAAATAGAAATATGATAAAAATAGGCTATGATATTCTATTGTTTATACCTGTATCTTCTGTCACACATGAACATTGGCTACGTAGGGGTTTTCCTTTGAATAAAATTATGTCTAATAAAACAAGTAATAGAATTACTAGCATTGATGATTTACAAAATTATTAATACTTTTAAAATCAAGTAGCAAAATTTAATACTACATAATATCGCACCCCGGCGAAAATAGTGACACAAGTCAAAATTTAGAAATTCTAAGTTCATCAGATAAAATTAGTCAAAAATATGCTTCTGATAATCAGGAATAGTAACATAAATCAAGATTATATTTTTCGAGAGATGGAGCTAATGTCGTTTCATTTCGAGCTAATGTAAGTTACTTTACATTCGAGAACTGTCTTCTTTATTTAAGTTTTACGCAAAACTGTTTTTTGGACTAGTGTCACTCTTCTCGCCGGGGTGCGATATTATTATAAATTTTGATACAGGATAGCAGCAGGGTTATTATTCGCTATTACTATAACCGATGTTCATTTTTCTTAGTTAAATAAGAATCTTAACACCTTTCTCACTATTATAATCAGTATTATTAAATCTGTAACAGATGTTACTGGTAAAAACAATAGAATATCACAGCCTACTTTTATCGTATTTCTATTTGCTATATTAGACATAATTTAAAGGTAAACCCTTAATTGTTATACATCATTCTAAAGAGAAATTTATTTAGAATTTTATTCCGTAAAAATATACAGGGTATTCCATTTAAAAAATCAAAGTTAAATATTTTTCTAGAAAATTGGTAGGCCTTGGAAAAAATTGTTTATGCTAAATTATAGACCAGATTGTATCAAACAACTTTTCTATATAACTTTTTCTTGTATCTTTAATATTTCAGAAGATATAAGCTGGACAATGAAAAATCAACCAGCCTGTATATGGAAATGGCGAGAGGTATTGTGCTGGCCACAACAGATTTTTTTTTTTTTAGTGCTAATTATTTAATGAGGAAATTTGGATGTTAATGTACAAATTTTCTAGTAAACCACAGCAATGTTAAATTTTCTAACACATATATTAAAAATATTCAATTTATATAGAAAAACGATAATAAAAATTCTAGGAACCACAATATTCATTTAATTGGCCAGTTTAAGATTTTAATGCCAGCGGTAAATTTGACATTTATTTGTACTGGTGTAAATTTGAAAGCAGAGAAAGTCATCTTCTTTCAATGTTTGTCTTGAACAAATATTATTAATGGTGCAATCAATGTGTTTCATTTGTGTTTGTTTTCAAGTTCAATTACTGTAATAAGGAGTGTTTTATTGTGCACAACAATTTTATTCATTATTGTAATATATGAGGGAACAATGCGTATTTATTTTTAACTGGCTGATTATAATATATCCAATTACACCTGTCACCTTTCTCATGTCCATTTGTAAATCTGTATATCTGTAATAATTCTGTATGTTGGATAAGGTATATAAGATTTAAACTTTAGGATAAAAAAAAAATAATATATTTTAATGTACCTATGTAATTAACACGAAATATTTCTTTAATAATTTTGCTCAATATTATTGAAGTATTTACCACATTGAATTAATGAATTAACTATTATATTTACTAATTTTTGAGGACAAAAAATTCTTTTTAGGATTTAAATGTAAGTTGAGAGTTGACACCTACCTACCCTGTCATTTAAGGTTAACTTTTTTATGATAAAAGCTTTGTATGTTTTATATGCAACTTAAAAGATATCTAATAGTTAAATTATTTAACCTTACATTCGTAAACCGACCCTAACTAAATCAAAATATTATTCTAGTAGCATTTTTACTTGTATTTAATCTATTCCCTTCTTTTCAATTTCATGTTGTTCAGTGTTATCATCTTTAGCTTAACATGCGGTACTTAATAAAAGAATCTTTAAGGCCTTATAAAAAATTTGTTGTAGCCAGCACAAGACCTCTCCCCATTTTCATTTTATCAGCTCTTCCCAGGATTGTTAGATTGAGGAAACTGCAGTTAAATATTTTTTAAGTCTTATAGTATTTGAGAAACCGTGGTTTCAACATCCACACATCCACACACACAGACACACACACACACACACAACACACACACACACACACACACACACTCACACACACACACGTACACGCACACGCGCGCGCGCGCAAATCTGATGTGGCCAGCACATGACCTCCCGCCAAATTCCATGTTTAAAATAACAGTGAGCTTTAAGTAAAGTATCACTTCCGGTTGATCGTTTGTAAATAAAATCTAATTTGTTGTCCAATAAATAGAAAAGTCTGTAATACGAAATTTCGGATTATGTTTTAGTGTTTTTCCTCAAAAATCTGTTAGAGCTCCAAATTAAGTACCTACTACATTCGATTTATCATATATGGTTAAAGTCTAATATATTGGCTGGTAGCACAAGCCTTGTTTTAACTAAAACACTGTTTTAAGAAATGTCAAATTTCATTATTTAATAACAAAAATAAATAACATCAAATATATTAAAATACGATTTTGAAGCAGCACATAGTTTGTATTCAATCAAATATTTTTTAAAAAATCGTTCTTTACACATAAGGGTGAAATTAAACATTGAAATTTAAATTTGACATTTCTTAAAACAGCGCTTTAGTTAGAACAGGGCTTGTGCTACCAGCCATTGTTTCCAATTATATATGAGTTTTAAATACCAAATTTGAGAAGTTTTGAATATTTTAACAGACTTTAAGGAAAAATCGTCACACACACATACACACACACACACACACACACACACACACACACACACACACACACACACATTCTTATAAAAATCGACATCAGCTTCTATAGGTGCTCTAAAACGCAATATTTGTAAATTCTTCGCCATGATCCATTTCGTAAATGTGCAGTTGTAAATTAATATTATACCCCGATTATGGTCTTCTCTTTAAGAATTATAGAATTTAAGCTTAAAGAGTAGTCTTAAAGAGATTCTTAAATAATTTAACGAATTCTGATTACGGTCATTTAAATTTAATTTCTTAAATTCGAAATGTCATTTTATAGAGGAGCTAACTTCATTTATGTTATGTAGCTGTCATAGTGACATATAGGTTAGAAAATAAAACATATTTATCACATCGAAATATAGAAAATTTTCACCGTAGTTCATTGTAAATAATATATATCACGTATTCAAGTTAATATACTAGTTAATAAATAATAAAAACCGTGTAAGGCATATACCATGCTGAACAATATGAAGTGTTATAACAGTTATGGAAAGTGATACTGATTAGCTAGGAAATGACTAACAGTGTTTTAGCGCTATAAATCTTTATGGATTATTTTAGAAAAAAATACTTCAAATAGCAGATATAGAAAAATTAATTGTCCGTAACTTTTATTTGAAGTATTTTTCTTTAAAATAATCCATAAACGATTGACAGCGCTAAAACACTGCTAGTCATCTCCTAATCACCATTCGTGCTTCCACCCACTGTGTTTAGAACGGGAATAATAAACTCAATATTATCTCCCGATTACATTGAAAAGAAATGGAAAGAATTAGCTATGAAATTAAATTATAACTTTGTTTAAACGAAAGTCTTTAATAAATTTATTTTCGGGAAATTCGATAGGATTCGTAATATCCCTTAAGATTCTTCTTTCAATTCTCATTTCATTCCTACATAAGAAAAATTTTTAATCCAACTTGTATGTATATGAAAATGTATTTTTTACCCTTCATCATCTTTATTTAACAATGAAACCACAAAAATTGGAATATTGTCCATATTTCGTTTGGTTTTGATTAAAAAAAGTTAAATTGAATTTTATAGCGAGGTTTTTCTCACTGTAAAATTTATAGAAATATTTAATAACTAAATATTTAAAGCAACGACCATAATTGTTTTCAAACTTTAACTCTTAAATTCTAAAGAGTTAAAGCGTAAATATTTAAAGTTATGTCCATAATTGTTTTCAACTTTAATTCTTAAATTTTAAAGTGTTAAAGCGATATAGTACTATAATGCATGACCATAATCGAGGCATTAATTTATAGTGCTGCAAAAATACCAAATTTAAATCAGATCATCCTGTACATCTAACATTTATGTATGATGGAAAATATATTATTTTTACAAACCTTAATTTCATTAGAATTAAATATTTTACTATTATATTCTCCTTGACACGGATTCATTATTAATTTTTATGTAATGGGCTAATTGCGTGGTACTGAAAATCCGTTTTCTGTCACTATATACGTAATGTTATATTGAAAACATATATAAAAATCTGTTGTAGCCAGCACAAGACCTCTCTCCATTTCCATATTAGACTATATAAGTATTGTATTGCACTTCACTTTCGAACCGTCGTTTTATAACAAAAAATTACAGAACTTTACTCAAATTTTGTTTTTTATTGTATTTAACATGTCTTCTAATTATATCTATTTTTCATTGTATGATGAAGTTTCTAAATGTCATAGATGCTTCCAATTCGTTAACCAGATTGGCGGTATTTCTGATGGATATATGCATTTTACCACAATTTTACCTATAATTTCAAATATTTAATTAATAAAACAATAAGAAAAGTTAAATATACTTCCCAGATAAAGCTATCAGAATGTGACTAAAACTGTTAATATTTGACAATGACATGTGTCATGTTATAAACATTGGAATTTGTCAACTGGTTTCCTTAGTGCCTTGGCCTCCGCGATTAGTTTACTCTATAAATTATAGTGTCTTTATCTCTAAATCTATACAAGATATAATAAAAATTTTAAGTGTATTAGATGGAGAATTTTATGTTCTTCAATATTTAATTAAAAAAACTCCCAAAAAAATATATTTATAAGAATTTTTTTAAGAAACTACTACTTCCGGTTGTTCAATTGTTACCAAAACCTTTTCAGCTCTTCCCAGGAATGTCAGATTGAAGAAACTGCAGTTATATATTTTTTAAGTCTTATAGTTTTTGAGGAATCGTCCCTCCAACATCCATACATACACACACACACACACACACACATCCACACACACACACACAGACATCATTTTAAAAATGTTATAATCGGATTCTAGAGACCTTAAATCGTGCTTATTCAATGAAATCTGGATATGCGAATTTTAGCATGAATCCAATACCTCTCTAAGTAGCCCAGGCAAATTAGTCCAAAAAAAGACCGTGCTTCCCGAAAAATATACATATAAATATTACAAAGCTGGAAATGATTTTAATATACTTTGAGCATCCCAAATAGAAGTTATATAAGTTTGCGACAGTTTCTGAGGTGAGCTTAACTTTTGGGAGCCGAAAAACCACGAAATTTTGGGACATTTTTCAGTTTTTTGCTTATAACTCGAAAACGGTGCAACCTATAGAAAATTGGACACTTTCTAAAATTAAAATACACAAAATTTCGCGTCTAAAGAGCTTTTAAACGTCAAATTCTGTTTAGCGGTTTAGCCTCAATCGATAGTCAAAAATCAGCAATTTTTTACCAACTTGGCTGCAAAATGGGTTATGCTCATGTTTACACGCCTTTAACTCAAAAACGGCTACTTCATATAAAAAATGCCAAATTATGGAAGTTGTTTTTAAAATTCACTCATTCCTGCATACAGATACCTAAAAAAACCGAAAGTAGTAGTAGCACTGAATTTCCGCTAAGAGCTATTTTTGAAGTTAAAACACTTTTGAACCCCAAATCATCCACATTCGTCCAGTTATTCGAATTTAAAGGCAATTTCATAAAGATCTACTTTTCAGACGAATTAAATTACCATGGCAGTCCAAATGATAATAAAAAATTTCAAAAATGAGAAAGCCGTATCAGAAAAAGTTGTATTAAAGGAAAAAGTACTTCAATAACAAAAAAGTTAATTAATTAGGCAGTACTGAGTTTTTCAAGAGGTAATATTTCAATGAAATAAAATCAAATTAGATTGAATTACCAATCATATAATTAACGTACGTAATAATGATTATGTAGTTTAAATTGATTAATAAATTTCCGAAAAACATAATCCCTATTCCAATCATTTTCTTTGTTTCGATATTCTTCTTCATTTTGGAGAAGATCGTTTGTGGAAGGAAAAATCGATTTCTAGTTCTTCGCCTTCGTCAGAGAAGGGATCCTGCTCAGTTCCTTTTTCAACTATGTCGATTTCTTTGTCCTACGGAGCGGTCTCAAGTTACACTTCATCTACAGTAAGGGAATTCCTGCATGTGTGTCTTTTGCAGTGGGCACATATGGCGGAGCATTTGATGCCAGCTTTTCTGCAGGAACAAGCAGTTTGGCATCCTTCTGTGCAGATGCAGGGTATGATATTTACTAGTTTCTGGGACGCTGGGGTTTGGGCTGTTGGAATTGGAATTAGACCGTATTTGGTGGTCTTCCATCCCCTCTGCTGTGGATCAAGAATGTTATTTTTCCATACATGCCCCCTGGGGGAGTGCTGGTGAGCAGCCGCTTCAGTAGGAGGCAAACATGTCGAATTGAAATTATTTGCTGATAGTGGTAGGTGGCCCGTCGTTTGGTTCTCCTAATAAAACGGAATGCCTCCATGACCAAAAAGGGGACAACCGAGTGCCAATTTGAAACCACAATAAATTATAAGGAGACCCTTCAATAGTAATATACATTTCTTCAAGCAGTACCAAATGCTGAATTAACATTAAAACTAACTAGGCAACTAATTTACCTTTAAATAATAACTGGACGAATGTGGATGATTTGGGGTTCAAAAGTCTTTTAACTTCAAAAATAGCTCCTATCGGAAATTCAGAGCTACGACTACTTTCGTTTTTTTTTGTGTATCATGAGTGTAGGAATGAGTAAATTTTAAAAACATTTATAATTTTGACTTTTTTATATGAAGGAGCCGTTTTTGTGTTACAGGCGTGTGAAAATGAGCATAACCCACTTTTCAACCAAATTGGTAAAAATAGCTGAATTTTGACGATCGATTGTGGCTAAACCGCTGCTCCAAATTTAACATTTAAGAGCTCCTTAGACGCGAAATTTTGTGCTTTTTAATTTTAGACAGAATAAAATTTTCTATAAGATGCACCGTTCTCCAGTTATAAGCAAAAAACTGAAAAATGTCCCAAAATTTCGTGGTTTTTCGGCTCCCAAAAGTTAAGCTCACCTCAGAAACTGTCGCAAACTCACATGACTCTTATTTGGGATGCTCAAAGTGGATTAAAATCATTTCCAGCTTTGTAATATTTTTCGGGAAGCAAAAGTTTAACTTGCCTGGGCTATAGCGAGAGGTAAAAATATAAATTTTATTTTAAAATAATTATTTGTTTTTTACAAAATTAAGAAAGAAAATTTTCTGTGACGTCTTTATATTGAATTGGGGAGGGGAAGCATGTTTAAGAATGTTATCAATAGATGGCATGGCGTGTGAGAAAATTTTAATTTGAATTTGACATTAGTTCATTTTTCTCTCTCTCTCTCTGGTCTCTCAAATACATTAATTACTTTATAAATAAACACATAGGTAGTTACTTGTAATTTAAAATATCGATACCAAAAAGATAAACTAAAATACTAACCTCCAAACAATTGTTGAAACGTCAAACAGGTAATCTACATTACCCGCACAAAGTATCATTACTATTGGACGGCACCACGCTGTGGCTTTACGAACATTCATTGGTGCGGCGTAATTCTACGTCATATATGGCGGGAATTTAAATAATAAATTTCATTATTTTTTTTCTGGCTAATCAATAAGAATTTTGTCAAAAGAAAAAATATGGGTAACAAGTTTTTACCTTCTCTTCAAAATATTAAATAAAAAAAGGTACGCAAGTAGCCCATTGCTCCCTGTCAGTGGCATTTGTTTAAATATGTCAAAATTGTTATCAAAATTATGTTTTTGTTTGACGCATAGGCAAGATGATATATGAAAATAAATTATAATATATAATCATATTTAAAGTTGTTCAGAGTTATTTACACAAACACACACACACACACACACACACACACACACACACACACAGCCACACACGCACGCACGCACAGACACACGCACACACACACGCGCGCGCGCGCACACACACACACATATATATATATATATCATCATCGTAAAAATGTTATAATCGGATTATAGGGACCTTAAAATGTGCTTATCCATTAAAATCTGGATGCGAATTTTAGCATGATTCCAATACCTGTCTTAGCGAGAGGTAAAAAACAAAATTAGAAAAGAATGTAGCAATTAGGAACATTACATTTAGACAAATAATGTACGGCGCGAATTATATAATAGAATAGGTATTCTTTAGCTGTTAATGGTAATTTGTTCGAACACTTAATTTAAATATTAATGGTGTTTTTGTGTACGTTTTCTACTTTATAAAGTTTCAAAAAAGTTTAATTTCTATTTATTATTTGTGGTATTCTTTGTTGTTATAAATATTTTGTTGTAAAAGAATTGTTAAATACTATTTGTTATTACAATTTTGAACATTATAATACACTAATCTTGAATCATTTTATACTCTGTTTTATGTGTTAATTAAACTTTTAATAATTATGTAAAATTATTTACTGACAAGAGTAAAATTATGAGATTTGTCAAATAAAAACAAATAAAACATCAGGTTTTCAAGGCACTCTGAAATATGATGTAAATTGTGTATTTTAATTTCCGTTTTCTTTTTTTTGTAAAATAATCAGAAAATGTGATAAATTTTAGTCTCATATTGTGTAGTTTTTAATTCTGAACAAGTTTTTTATTTACAATTTTTTTCTAAAATTAATAGTTACTACAGCAAAATGAAAAAAATAACATTGTATTACAGGTTTCAAGTAGACACCCGGTATATATAAATATACAGTAGTTAAATAATAATTAATGTTTGTGCTATACCCATCTCGAGAGTTTTGAAAAATTCTAATTAGATCATGTAATTCTCCGTAAAAACCGTAAAAAATATCTAAACATTTTTTACCTCCCGCTATCCTAGGTAAGGGAGATACAGGGATCGTGCTAAAAATCGCAATCACTTCACGTTTTGATGTCCTCAGAATCCGATTTTAACATTTTTACAATGATGTCTATAGGTATGTATGTATGTATGTATGTATGTATGTATGTATGTGCGTGTGTGTGTGTGTGTGTGTGTGTCTGTGTGTGTGTGTGTGTGTGTGTGTGTGTGTGTGTCTGTGTGTGTGTGTGTCTGTGTGTGTGTGTCTGTGTGTGTATGTGTGTCTGTGTCTGTGTGTGTGTGTGTGTGTGTCTGTGTGTGTGTGTGTGTCTGTGTGTGTGTGTGTGTGTGTGTGTGTGTCTGTGTCTGTATGTGTGTCTGTGTGTGTGTCTGTGTGTGTATGTGTGTCTGTGTCTGTGTGTGTGTGTGTGTGTCTGTGTGTGTGTGTGTCTGTGTCTGTATGTGTGTCTGTGTGTGTCTGTGTGTGTGGCTGTGTGTGGCTGTGTGTGGCTGTGTGTGGCTGTGCGTGGCTGTGTGTGTCTGTGTGTGTCTGTGTGTGTCCGCGTGTGTGTGTATGTGTGTGTGTGTGTGTATGTGTATCTTGTGGACACGATTACTCAAATACTATCAATTAGAAAAATTTGAAATTTTGTATACCCATTCTATACTAATGTGGGAAGAGCTCATTAGTTTTTAGTGTATATTATCGGATAACCGGATGTATCATTTATACAAGCTTTTAACAGTTTTTCTTTTAAAAAATTCATTGAATATAATTTTTTAGCAACTTTTACTAATTATAATTGAATATAATCGTACAACAAATTAGATTTTATTTACAAACGATCAACCGGAAGTGATATTTTACTTAAAGCTCACTGTTATTTTAAACATGGAATTGGCGGGAGCTCATGTGCTGGCCACATCAGATTTTTTCTTTTTCTTTTATAATATGAGAGTTATGAGGAATATATATTTTCAAAATAAGCAAAAATCAAGTTACAGTCTGTAGCTCAGAAACAAGAGACCAAAAGTTTGTCCATAAAGACCTACATCTATTTTCAGTAGCGTGAATAATACGGAAGTTCTTCATATAAGGTATACTCGAATTTGTGCCACCCTATACAACAAATAGAGTGCCTAGTTCTCCACAAATTTATTAAATAAATTTAACTTTAATTTAAAGAAACAATTTATTTTATAGATTTTGCATTGCAAGTTCAAATACGATTACTTACATATAGCTTAATATGAGTTCATTTAAATTATAATTAACGATTTAATTCTAAAATTTGTAAACATGTTCCTAATTATAATGTTGAAAATAGATTATAATCTAAAGTCTCTACTCTTTACCGGCCTGTAACAAAGTGTTTCTGGACGATTTAAAGATTAGTACGTAATACCGACGGAGGCACAAAAAAATTATATTTTCTTAAATATTTTGTACAATTTGGTTTAGAATTAATTAACTAAATAAAACAAATAAAAGAAACGAAATTATCTGAAATGTATATTTTTGTATCAAATTAGGCCTCAGAAAATCCAAAAGTATGCCTGAAATTATAAATGTAGAAGGTCATTAAACTGGTATCATAATTAGGTAGTTTGATTGTTTAACAGTGTATATATTGAGAACTATGTATTTCCGCTTTGATATTTCTTTGATCTCATCTTACTTCAACTCGAACAGCACTAATACAACAATCATTCTTGGTCAAATATTGGTCCTTCAAATGTAGAACTAATATCGTACAGTACGTTCTCATTAACTATGTTCTTATTTGGAATTTGCTAAAGATAATAACCACACTATAAATTAGTCCCAGCCCTAGTAAGACCATATTTTCAAATAGGTTGTAGGTAAATTCTGCATAGACCATGTCATCAAATATGGGGAAGGATAGTTGTATTAGAGCTATTCTTACATTTTTCAATGTCTTAAGCATTATAGTGTTACTGATCCCTTCTTATTTACTATTTTATTAATAACATAATTTACACTACAAAAAATTGTTACAGTTACATTTACTATCCCAATATATATATACATATACTCGTATATTGTATGAGAAAGAATAACGAAAATAAGTCCGGTAAAAACAGAAGAAAATACAAAACAGAAAATTTTTATTTTAGTTCGCGTGGCTGTATGCGTCAGATGTATCGGACGGCCCACCGTCAAATTCAAAATTCGTAAATTAATTGCACAAAAGCAACTCACCCAAACTACTTTAAGAGCCCGTACGTGAGGTGACGATGGCTATCATGAAATGAGTAAAGCCGTGATGATACATTTATATATTTATGAAGTAGAAATGACGGTGCTAGTTTAATTTTAACTTTTGGTTAAATTGACAATATCGCATCAAAACGAAATATCAAATAAGTTGGTAAATATTACTGTGAAAATTTCGATATGCACCTTTTTTGTTAATCTGTAGTTCAGGCTTTAACTATAATGGCAAGTTGCACCGAATAAAAAACTGAAAAACCTCAACTAGCTGCAATGCAGTAAGTAACAAACCATTTTAGAATATAAATAAAAATCTATAAATATATCATCACGGCATATTACCCATTTCTGGGTGTGACAATCTGTTTTATCACAGATATCGGTAACGATGGTGACATATTTGTACCGTGCGGGCGCTTACTAGGCGTCACCTCACGGGTACTCATTGCTGGCGTGGAGAGTGCATCACAAGGGTCACTTTTTGTGTCATTTAAAATTCGAAATATTTGGCGTTGCTCGAAATCGAACCCGGTTCTTCAGATTCGCGACCAGACACTCAGGCACGCGGCCCCGGGACCCCATATTATTATTTTAGAATATATGTTTATGTAAACTTTTTTCGTTGGAAGAAAGGTGGGAACTTGATTCTTCATTATGTGAAGTATTTATTGGACGTAACAGTTCGATTTTAATTAATTATAAGTTTACAAAAACATAATAGAAGTGGACGTTTCGGCCTTACATGTGGCCATCATCAGCTTTTGATGGTGGTCATAATGTTGTGTAATGATGACCAGGATATTTGGTTCAGGGACTATCGTGATGAACTGAAGAAATTGGCTTCGTGACCTGGTGTGGGAAAATTGTCATAAGTCAACTTCTTCAGTTCATAACGATGGTCTACGAACCAAAATTTCCTGGACATCATTACACAACATTATGGCCGCTCAGTCTCACCTACCATCAAAAGCTGATGATAGCCACATATAAGGCCTAAGCGTCCACTTCTTTTATGTTTTGTAAACTTATAATTAATTAAAATGGTACTGTAACGCCCAATAAATACTTCACATACTAAACTTTTTTCCTTATTTTTAGTCGTGTATAGTCTGTCCACCATTTTTATTACTCACTGATAATCATCCAGCTTATTACCTATTACTGGTTGTGCCAATCTGTTTGCACAATGCATACAGGTTTTGATAATACAGCGAGTTGACTCGGTGAACACGCCGTGAAAATGACCAAATTGCAGGGAAACTATATTCCACACTCTTTGCACATTAAAATAAAAGTATGAATAATAAATTAAACAATTTATTGACTTTCTGCATCCACAGGCACAACCGAATACATACAATGTAAATAGACGTAACAAATATACAATTGACAACTAACTGTCACCCTTTAGGGGCTAGCTAGGGAACAAAACATTAATTTCCAACAGATAATGATGATGACATATTGATACCGTATGGGTATTTACCAGGCGTCACCTCACTGGCACTCATTGCTGGCGTGGCCCAAAGGGCACTTTTGTGTCATTTAAAATTTGAAATACTTTTGACGTCGGTCAAAATCGAACCCGCGATCCCCGTATTCGTCGCCAATGAAATTCGTCAAATTAGAACAAAGTCATACATGCCTTCTAGAATCTATTACCTATTTTAAGTTCTTTAGTAACAGTTTTTAAGATATAATACATTAAAAGTATTTTTCTGTAAACATCTCAAAATTATCAATTTTTATGTCACTCTTCTATACTTCATTTCACGTAAGAAAATAGCAGATGGCGCTTGAGAGTCAAACTGTTTTTAAATGCATTAAATAAATAATTTAAATTCGTGAAACCAAACTTTGTCAATAATGAAAATATTTTTACCTGTAAAATGTACGAGTCCTGAATATTAAAAATTACAATAAAACATGGTTAAATAGCACAATTCTGTCGATTTTATTTGACAATTGACAGCTGACAAGTGATATTGTTTTCGCTTTTGTGAACTAGGTTAGCATTTTGACCAATCAGACAGCAGAATTTATATTCCTATCTAAAGCAACGCTATTTTCTTACGTGAAATGAAGTATAGTAAACCAACGATAAGTATGTTTCAATAATTATTATATAATAAATTTTGAAATTTAATGGTAAGTAGTTGAATAGGATATGTTGTGACCTTGATCATATTTAGAGAGATTATTTCTATAACTATTATTGGAATATTTATTTTTATGCTGCCATAAACAATAAAATATTTTTTAAATAATATTTAATAGTTACAATATTTATAAAATATTTATAACCACCGTGAACGTTTGACGTCACTATCACACGTCAGTCCATTCCTCTGCTTTGTTTCGCTCTCTTTGCTTGTATTTACTCAGCAGTGTTGACGTCACACAGGTCTTAGTGTCGTTTTCTCAAATTCTATTAATATTTAATAATTTTTAAAAAAACACGGGTAGGTAATACTTTAAATTCTATAATTAGATGAGTTAAAAAGAAGTTTCGTCACATACTCGTAAACTAACTTCAAAATCGTGGGTAGTTATTCTACATATAATTTATTTAACAAATGCACTTGAACTATAACATATCAAACAACAAATTATTACTTACCACCACGGATGGAAAACGTAACGTAACGATACCCGATAACGTTATAATAACGTTTCATTTATTAATTTTTTCAATAACGTTATAAGTTATAAAATAACGTTTTGTAACCGTAACGTGACAAATAATGAATCACTATAAAGTTATTCCTGTTTTAAAATTTTACAAGATTTTTGCCGTTGACAATATAATTTCGTGTTTTTCTGATTGTTTATTATTTCGTATTATATAATGTATAAGTTAGTCGTGAGGACAATTCAAATCTTGAACATTTTATTTCATTTCTAGCATAATTTCATTGCCTTTAATTTTTTATTACCAATTTGAGAAAAATGGTTACTTTAACGTTGTAAGAACGAAACAAAAATAACTTTAAGTAACATTATTTGATTTTTATCTCTCGCTAAGACAGGTATTGGAATCATACTAAAAATCGCATATCCAGATTTTAGTGGATAAGCACGTTTTAAGGTCCCTATAATCCGATTATAACATTTTTACGATGTGTGTGTGTGTGTGCGTGTGTGTGTTTATGTGTATATGTATATGTATATATATATATATATATATATATATATATATGTGTGTGTGTGTGTGGATGTTAAAACCACGGTTTCTCAAATACTATAAGACTTAAAAAATGTTTAACTGCAGTTTCCTCAATCTGACATTCCTGGGAAGAGCTGATTAGATTTTGGTAAGAATTGAACAACCGAAAGAAATAGTTTCTTTAAAAAAAATTTCTAAATATTATTTTTTGAAAATTACTGTTATTACTAATATTAAAGAATATAAAAATCCCTATCCGATACATTTAAAAAAAATTATTATATCTTCTATGGAGTAAAAGATAGAGATATAAATATATAAAATAATAAGTTGTAAATAAATCCCGCAGCCCATGGAAAACAAGTGGAAAAATTAAAATTGACAAATAAATGTGAATGTGAAAAAGCCAGAGACATTACTGAAGACATTTTCTGGGAAGTACATTTAATATTTTTTATTTTATTATTAATTAAATATTTATAATTTTAGATACATATATTACATTTGCCCTTCAGAAATACCGCCAATCTCATCAATGAATTGAAAGAAACTCGAACATTAGAAGAATAAGAGTGAAATGAATGAATTAAAAAATATAAAAATATATAAAGTAGATACGTGTTTTTGTGTGTATTAGAAATGTCAGATATATACAATACTTATATAGCCTAATATAGAAATGGCGAGAGATTTTGTGCTGGCCACAACAAATTTTTTCTTAAGTTATTTATAACGTTTAATTAATTAATTTTTTTCATAACGTTATCAAATAACGTAACGTTTCATTAACGTTATTCCATCCCTGGTTACTACTCATTGCACGGTTTAATATTCTGATTTCTTGATATTAGTAACTTTTTATACATCGCTGTTCTAGAAGATAATTCAACATATCAGTGGTTATGCGATTTTCTACTTTGTAAACACAGCTGTGCATATAGGCTGGTAGCACGAGTGTGGTTCTAACACCGATGTCAACCAGAACCATGTCTAATTCATCCGAAAGTTTGATTTCATTATTTTAAATTAATATGATTTGTTTCTTGACTTGTTTGTACGATAAACAATGCCAATTCGTTGAAATAGTTCTAGTTGACACCTCTGTTAGAACCACGCTATGCTACCAACCATATAGTGTAACTGACTTATTTTCATTTTCAAATAATTAAAAACAAAAAAAAACAAATAAATGCTTTTAGCGAAAGTTGTTTTCTAAATACTAACATACTAGTACCAAAATCAATCACACTACGAGCGTCACACTAAAAAGTTCCCAAACAATCGAGCAACCAATTTTCTTCTGAAATACTTCCCAAATAATTATGAATGACAGCATTAATCTCTTCTTCAGAATATAACCTTCTATACCCATTAAATTTTAAATAAGCCCAAAAATAGTCAAAAGTTCACATTACCAAATCAGGTAAATATGGCGCGTTTTCTATTACTTTTATATTTTTGTTAGCCAAAAACTGAGGAAAATGTTCTCTGGTTAATTCTATATTTTTTTGAGATATTTTCACTCACAATCACAACGGTGCTTTAAAATACTATTAGAACTTAATTTCATGAACAGAAATAATATCTACAGAATAAGCATGACACTTTCATATTTTTAAAAGACTGGTCAGCAGCCTTGCACTTTGTAATAATAAACAAAAAAATGAGAAGTAATCACGCTTAGCGTTTTCATCACTGATTTACGAAAAAAAATAACATTTCATTTTTACCTCTTGGTTGAATTTTCAAGTGTTTTGCATCATGATTGGTTAAAAACTAGTCGTTGGAATTTATCATAGTAATATAATAGATATTTACACACCAAGTGAGCTAAGGTAATGTTTATCCATGAGAATTCTTCGAGTGAATAAACGTTCTTAGCTCACGTGGTTTGTACAATATTTTATTCAATTTTGACGAAATAAAAAACTGATCAGTTAGTAGGCTGAGCATGACAATCGTCGCTGATAGACGTCAAGTCATATATTTAAAAAGCTTCATTGTCTGTCATTTATGTCGTAAAAAATAATGAAAAGGGCTGATAATGTCTGATAAATTATGTGATGAGCGTTATTTTCGTTCTTGATGTTATTTTTAAATGCATTTTTTGTTATGGAGTTAATAATGACAGTTTAAAACGTCAAACTAAAAATCGCATATTCAGATTTTAGTGGATGAGCATGTTTTAAGGTCCCTATAATCCCATTATAACATTTTTAAGATAATGTCTGTGTGTATGTGTGGATATTGGAACCACGGTTTCTCAAATACTATAAGACTTTAAAAATATTTAACTGCAGTGTTCTCAATCTGACATTCCTGGGAAAAGCTGATTTGGTAACAATTGAGTAACCAGAACTAATAGTTTCTTTAAAAAAATATTATTTTTTGAAAATTTGTATTATTACTAATATTAAAGAATATAAAAATCTCTATCCAATACATTTAAAAATTTTATTATATCTTCTATGGAGTTAAAGATAGAGACATATAAATATATAAAATAATAAGTTGTAAATGTATCTCGCAGTCCATGGAAAACAAGCGGAAAAATTAAAATGTTTGTAATTGACAAATAAATTTGAGTGTCAAAAATTCAAAAACATTAATAAAGACTATTTCTGGGAAGTACATTTAATATTTCTTATTTTATTATTAATTAAATATTTATAATTATAGATACATATATTACATATACCCTGCAGAAATACCGCCAATCTCATCAATGAATTGGAAGAATCTCGAACATTAGAAGAATAAGAGTGAATAGAATGAATTAAAATATATTAAAATATATAAAGAAGATATGTGTTTTTGTGTGTATCAGAAATGTGAAATATGTACGATACTTATATAGCTTAATATGAAAATGGCGAGAGATCTTGTGATGGCCACAACAGATTTTTTAAAGTCGTAAAACTGAACCTCCTAACAATTCAATTTAAATTATAATTAATTTGTACTTACTGCGCACTTGCTTGTTTGCTTACATATTTATATTTTCATTACATTTATTTCTCGAGCATTCCGAATATATTGCGTATTATTTTTTCGGCAACGGCATTCATAGACCAGTATTTTTGTAAATTGTAACTTGTAATATTTCATTTCAAGCTTTGTAATTTTTTCTTTTTTTTCAAGGAGGTTGTTTATCGGATCGAGGCAAATACCGAGACCTGTAAAATGTCCAAGGTCAAAAACATCTTACTGATGGGAGTATTACGTTAATTTTTTTCTACTACCGACTATAATTTAATAAATATTTTAACTCATAATGTTCAACGATCAATCCGAAAATATTGCGATTTTAGTGCTGTTGCCAACCAGTAGTCGTAGTTTACTTAGTAACATATAAACAAAAAATGTTTGTTTGACTTGTCAATTTTAACAAGTTTTTCTTTAAAATCAATGGAAAAATGGCTGGAAATATGAACATTTATTTATATTTTATAAATACTATTTACATCGAATTTCATGAGAACTAAATAGTCCACTACTTTTTTGTCCAGGCCATGTAAGGCGCTTAGCAACGAAAGACCTACTACCGGATTCCTAATTACGGTCAGTTAGGAATGAACCAAAAATTTGCTTAAAAAAATCGAAATTTATAAATACTTTCAATAATAGACTACACATTTCTAAGTAATTTTATTAATTTTCATAAGTTTAAATTAATTAATATAAAAATAATAACTTCATTGATGTATCAGTGGAAAAAATATAATTTTAATAAATTGTTGTAACCATAGACTTTGTGAATAATTTTAACGTAATTTTTTTCGATTTATTTATACGAGTAGGTATTTCGTTAGTAACAATTAAAAAAGTTAAACTTTTAAATCTCAGCTTCCATTAATAATTAAGAATTGAAATTTAGCATACTGATTCAAAATGCAATTTCTCTATAAAATATTAATATTTATATTTGAAATTAATTAGTTTAATTTTAAGATGTTTTTACTGTAAGATATATCACAAACACAACCCCAAAAAAATTATAATTCACGTTTTATCCATGTTTAAAGCAAAAAAATGTAGACTTGTCATCACTGAAAAGCTTGTGAAACAAGAAAAAAGTTGAAACTATTTCCAACATATATTTCCATTTAAAAAATATTATGTTTGTGTTATATATATCTCGAGAATTATTAAGTTTGAAAAAATCTAATTACACCACGTTATTCTGCATAAGAAACAGTATAAAAAGTATTAAAACATGTTTTCTTTATTTCTCATAATAAGCGAGATACGAGATATTTTCAAAATAAGCGAAAAACAAGTTTTAGCCTGTAGCTCAAAAACAAAAGACGACGGAAAATTCCTGCGGTGCCTATTAAAGTTGTCTGAAAAAGTTGGCCCATAAAAGTCTACATCAATTTTCTGTGGCGTGCATAATAAGAAAGTTTTTCATACCAGGAACTCGAATTAGTTCCACCCTGTACAGCACCCCTTTTAGAAAGCCAAAAACAAATTCTTATGTTTGATATAATATTCATTAAATAATTGTAGTATCAAATAAAAATGAATATGTCTAACAACGTATTCCTGCTCCTGTAATCTAAGATGATCCACAAAGAAAATAGTCTAATCTGATAGAGAATAAAATATGGCAACAATTTATTTGTTTAATATATTATTTAAATGAAAATTATTTTATGGTCAGTATTTTTCATAAATGTTCAATATTACTTAATAATAAATGTTCAGTAAACACTTGTTCAGTTTTAAAAATTGTGTTTCACCAAGTATCAAAAAATTTCTTGAATTTTGAATTTCTTATCTTGAAAACAAGACCAGATGAAGACAAGACGGTAAGTCGAGAGGTAAGATTTATTTCAAGACAAGACAAGAACATTAGTGTCAAAATCATGATTTGTTGGCGAGAGCTATACATTAAATTAAATATAATATAACGAAAAATTTAAAGAAAAGGTAACTTTTTAAAATAATAATATAAATTTAACATCTTATAGGTACTTGATTTTTAGCACATTTTTGTTTATTGATGGATTTAGACAAAGCAAATTTCTCGCTGATAAAACTACTCTCAGCATAAATTTTATATAAATATATACAGAATGCAACAGAAATAAGTACATTAAATTTAACCAGTGATAGACCTCGACAAGAGCAATAATATTTCTTAGTAACATTTTTTTTGAATTCTCATTTTTTTTGGTATTTTTAGGCAGGTAATGAATTTTTTTTAAATATCTTTGAAGATTTTTGACACAATATGTACAAAAAAACAGGTTATTAAAAAATATTGTTGCTCTCGACGAGTTCTATCACTGGTCAAATTTAATGTACTTATTTCTGTTACACTCTGTATAAAAATCATTACGGCATATTACTCATTGCTAGGTGTGCCAATCTGCTTTATACTGAATATGTATTCTCTGAATCTGAATTTATTTTCTGTCTTTTCTCAAATATTTACATCAACCAGTTCCCTGTCCTTACTACCACACAAATTTCATCAAACGTAGGCGCAATATATCAAAAGAAAAAATAAGAAATCTTGATTCATGACAAAAAATAGGCCGTCAAGAAATGAGCAAGACAAAAAGTTATTTATTTGTCTTGAAATTCAAAACAAGACAAGAATTGATCATCAAGACAAGATTTCTTGTCTTGGTGAAATACTAGTTAAAAATAAATGTTCAGTTATATAATATTTTTTCAGTATAATAATAGGGCTGTTGCAAGAATTTTTATATGACTTCTGAGTATTAAATTTTAAAAGATATTGTTTTTTAAAGAGCCTCAAATTTGAAAATATCACGAAATATCCTTTAGATATTTTACAATTAATTTTTGAAATTTGGATAAAATTTTAAATAAGTCACGTGATCTGAAACAGAATGTGACGTCAGAGTACATACATCTTCAGCGGTTCTAAGGTGTCAAGTGTATTGTCAAAGTTGTCAAATAAGAATCACGACCAGAACTTTAAAGTAAAATATATTATCAATTTATATAATAAATTCAGTTATTATATTTTATTTTACCTCAACTCTTTAACACCCCTCATTTCGGTAGCAGTAAAACAATCGTTCTGATATAAATTCAGCCATCATCCAGCTATCGACCTTCGGTTAATTGTCCGATTTAGCTTGAGTATAATTTGAATTAGCCATTATTACTTTATTATTCATTTACAATGAGCAATGTCAGCGTCAAATGTCAAATTAAAAGATTTTTTTATTAACATGTGACAAACTTTAGCCTACGTTTATTTATATAAATAATATGAATAAACGTAGGTGATGGAAAAATATTTTCCTATTGGATATTAATGATGTAATGTATGTGCTTCTACGTCACAGGAGTGGGGGGTAGTTTTTCAGGACGTAAATCTTTTTATTTAATTATTTCCACAAATAACAACAAATTATTAAAATAAAAATTATTACTAAGAAAATCATTCCATAAACTTTCATTTAAAATAGTTTTTAAAAAATGTGAAACAGGCTCATTGTTCAATAAGTAATATATGTTCAGTCTTTAAATTAAATGTTCAGTATTTTTCATAAATATTCAGTATTAATAATAAATATTCCATAAAAATAATATATGTTCAGTTTTTAAATTAAATTTTCAGTATTTTGTCATAAATGTTCAGTATTAATAATATATAAATTCCTAAATCCCCTCATCGGGAATCAACTTTAACGGGTGTTAGAAGATACCGACGCCCATTGATGTCGCAATGCCGGCCATCGCTTTTGAGTTTTTAGCAATTCTTAAAATCACTCATCGAGAATCTTGAGGTTTTTAAATTCTTGAAACCACTCATCGGGAATGAACTCCAACGAGTGTCGGAAGATACCGACGCCCAACGATCTCGCCAGGCGTAGTTTCCGAGTTTTCGTTTAATTTCAAAACCAAGTTTTGCGAATTTCCTGCGTTAGGTTAGGTTAGTTTGATTTTTTACTGAACAAATAATACTGAACAAAAATGTTTTTACTGAACAATAATACTGAACAAAAATTGTTTTAACTGAACAAATAACACTGAACAAATCAAATAAAATATTGAGCACACTGAATAAATTAATGAACGCTTAAACACGTGCCATAAAATATTCTGTCATGTTTTTAATAAGAGGCATGAGACATGGCAAAAATACATTTAAATCCATTTTTGCAAATAAAAATTCTTTAAGACGGAGAGACATCATTAATACAAACGGTAAAATTGGATTTTTGAGTACCTATTTTAAAAATGTGCTTATTGACCAAAATTTAATATTTTATACCAAATTTTGATCAAAAGTGAGTTCCTGAATATTTTTTAATCGATCCACTAATTATAAAAAGACATTAATGGCATAGTTTTTAAGGTAATGGCATTTGATAGAATATTTTTTTCGAGATTTTTTGCAAAAAAAAGTATAAAAATTGTTACTATAATTGAAAGTAGTATGTGATATTAAATTCAGCACGGTTTAACTAATGAATATATTGGTCCATTTTCATTTTCGCTAAAAATGGAAAATACGAGATATCGCTAGTACAGGAAATTTTTTAATTTCGATGTAAGTAGCAATGCAAAATCCATAATAAATAGCAAACAATTTCTATTTTATAAGATTATTTTAATGAGCATAATTTTATTCAACCAATAGTTGACAGACTGCGTAAGACCAAGAAATGAAACTACGTACATATTTCTTACTTTCTTATTCGATATAGAATTTTATTCTGAATTCGGTAATATAATTATTTTTTAAATATATATACTTAGTTTCAAAAATTATATTTTATTTAAAAATATTGTACAATGTACATTTCGAGGTATTACCTCATCATCAGGTAGAAAATTAAATATAATATTTGCACACCCTTAGATAACAATTTTTTGAGAAAAATGCATGTTTAAACTTATATTAGTTTCATTTTAATATGCTTGAAATAAGAGCGCCATGGACGATACAAATGAATGTGAAGAACAATTATTACTTTGAAACAAACAAATAAATTTACAAATTCTGCTCAAATTGTCCACCATTTTCGTTAGTACATAATTGTATTCTTCGAAGCAAATTCAGTTGTATCGTCCATGGCCCACTTATTTTAGGTATAATGAAATAAAACTAACACATATCTAAACAAGCACTTTTGGCAAAAAAATATGTTATCCTTAGATATGCAAATATTATATCACTGAATTCTAAATAAAATTCTTTATCTAATAAGTCAATAAAAAACATATGGCCCATTTAATGAAACAAAGTTAATATCACTGAATTTTGAATAAAATTCTTTATCTAATAAGTAAATAAAAAATATATGGCCCATTTAAAATTACGAAGTTAGTCCCAATAGTTTGAAAACGACTGGTTGAAAAAAAAATTACGCTTATTAAAATAATCTATTAAAATATATATTGTTTGCTAATTTAAATGACCTCCTAGTTCTTATGGTTCTCGAGAAAGCAATAGTGATCAAATAATATGAACAACCTGTACACTAATAATAACTTATTCTTACTGAACAAGGTAAGGTATTTCCATGTCACCTGCGATATATTAAAATTAAGGATAGAAGTAAAAAGCGCCCTTTTTTTGCAGTAAAAAAGATTGTATAAATTAGTTTGTTTTCTTAATTTTATTATTCTTTAAAACATATTTACAAGTTTGGGAAATATTCAAACCAATAATAATTTTCTATTTACAAGAAAATTTCATGTGTGCTTTCAAAATAAATTTAATATCATAATAACTAATTGAAATCTATTTTTAGTATTAAATACTTTTACAAATTTTCTTAATTTTTCAAATAATTTCATGGAATTTTCGGAATTTTAGTTTTTATGTGAGTGAGTGGGAATAATATTAAAATAAAAATAGTGAGATAAGGGAAAAAGGAATAAAGAATGCATAGGGAATTATAGATTTATTTGTGGCTTATTTTAAACAATCGGGGGTTATTGTCTGGATCCCCCCCAGTCGCTCGAAAAGGAACTTAATTCAAAAATATTAACTTCAAAAACATATTTGTTGCACAAATAAAAGTTATACAAAAAGTTAAAAATATATAAAAACAAATTCTGATCTACCTGATATTTAAAAACAATAAATAATTTGTACTTTCTTATCAATACTTTTGTACCAAAGCATGCAAAAAGTTTTCTAAAAAATTGTGGGTGAAATTGCTGTATTGCTGCCGTATGCTAGGAAAAATCATTTATGCAAATGTTATCGTACCTTGCTATGAACTCAGTTGTTGCCGATCATAGCGATGTTGGGCATGGAAAACACTTCACTCATCCGCGATTCGTCGGCAACTGACAACTCTGACTGACATACGCGATACGCGAAACTCCGTTGCCAGCCAGCAGCTTTGTAAACATTCTTACAACTTTCGGAAATGAGTGCGCATGTCTGCACATACCCCTTCCTACACCTACTACAGCTTACGCTAACACGTGTTGAATTCTGCGTAAATTTAAGCATGGATTTGCTAATTTTCACAAATATATCCAAACAATCCTGAAAAACTCATAATGTTACAGATTTTGTACGTAAGACGTTTATAATATATTGGTTCTAAAATTTCAACCAGCAGTTTGATATAATTTTTAGGTCCCAAAATATTTACATTTCAAATTTTATTAAAATAAACATTTCTTTTAACAATATACCAAAAATTATTATAGAACTGAACAATCCCTAAACAATTCAAGGTATCCATACATTATTATTTTTATTACTATTAATTATTTATTATTATCATTATTATTATTATTATTATTATTATTATTATCATTATTATTATTATTATTATTATTATTATTATTATTATTATTATTATTATTATTATTATTATTATTATGAATTATTGTTCTGTAAATTGATATTGAATGGAATACACAACAATTTGTTATTATTTGGCTCATATTTATGTAATATAGCAATATATTAATCATAATAACATTAAATCTGAAATAATCTTCATCTTCAGGTGCACCGCAAAAGTCTTTTATTTGTTACTCACTTGTGAACATCGTTTATTGATATTACCTTACCTACTACTTTTCAAAATTAATCTTTACTAGTTATTAACTGTTGAAATTGGTTGCTAACTTGTTAAAATTTAACTAGTTACCACGTTAGTAACGTTGTTGACATATTTGAACGTTATGTTTTGTTACTGTCATACGTAATAAAAATAAGTGTCAATTGCAACTGATAATAATTAGGTTCTAATTTAGTTTATAATTTTAAATATAATTTACATGTGAGAAACAAAGTATTGTACATACAATACACTCCAGGTAACTATTTTAGAACAACTATTTGACTGCCTTTCAGCAGTAAAAACTGTTTTACCTGGCTTGTAATGTAAAATACTAGTCACGTTAGACGTAATTTATTGAAAACAAGAAAATCAATTAGGTCATGGAAAACAAAATTTGCACTTTCACGGTTGTTTCTCTGTCATTTAACCATGAGTTAGTGCGGTAGAGTGTGATGCACCCCATTATTATTTTTTTTTTTAAGTTTTTCATCTGAAACTAATGGAATAAATAACGAAATAAATAAAAATGAAAGAAGAGCTAAGTGTATAAAACATATTGATTGCTTTAATTTCAAATTTAAACACAAAATTCATAAACATAGCAGAAAACTACATTCTTACATAAAAAATCTGATGTGGCCAGCACATGACCTCCCACAAATTCCATGTTTAAAATAGTAATAAGCTTTAAGTAAAGTATCTTTTTTTTTCCGTTCCGGTTGATCGTTTGTAAACAAAATCTAATTTATTGTTTTAATAAATAGAAGTCTGTAATACGAAATTAATTTCGTGCCAAAAATAATCGATTATCATGGGCCTACAGTGCTCACCATCAACTATAACAGTTCGTCCTTCATCATTTTCGAAAAAGTAAGCTCCAATGACGCCACCTGACCATAGTGCGCATCAAACAGTCTTATTTGGACATGAAATGGTACCTCGTAAATCACATGAAGATTTTCCTCTGCCCATATCTGGCAATTTTGCTTATTATCATACCCAGAGAGGAGAAAATGTGCCTCACCAAACAAAAAGATAATCCTCGAAAAATCATCATCATCTTCCAAGTGCTCTAAAAACGCAATCTGTGTAAATTGTTTGCTGTGCATGATCCATGTTGACATTTTGAAAACACGTACTTATGCTGACAGATTTATATTTACAAATCAAATATATTTCTACTAAATTCTTCATTTCATTATTAATGTAAAGGTGACAGTGACATTTATTTAAATACGTCAAAATTTTATTAAAGTATTATGTTTTTGTTTGACGCATGGGTCAGATGATGTACAAAAATAAATTATTTTATAAATTTATATTTTAAGTTATTTAAAGTTTTTTAAAATTATATTATCGTAGAATTGAAGATTGTGCCATTATATTATATTTTTAATAGTAAAAATTGCTGAAAAATTATATTCAATGCAATTTTTTCAAGAAAAACTGGCAAAAGCTTGTATAAGAGATACTTTCGGTTATCTGATATACACTAAAAACTAATCAACTCTTCCCACATTAGTATAGAATGGGTATACAAAATTTAAAAATTTTCTGATTGATAGTATTTGAGTAATCGTGTCCACAGGATCCACACACACACATACACACACACACACATACATACCCACAGACATCATTGTAAAAATGTTAAAATCGGATTCTGGGGACATCAAAACGTGCTTATTCACTAAAATCTCTATATGCGATTTTTAGCACGATCCCTATACCTCCCTTACCTAGGGTAGCGGGAGGTAAAAATGCCAATTCTTTGAAAAACTCATATTCTCTTTACTGTCATTTACTTTCAGTATCTTCAATATAACACTTATCTTATGACACAAAATAACCACATGTTCCAAACATAGCGATTTATGGCCGGGCAGGATTCACAACTGTACATGGTTTTTCTATTAAGCTTTTTCACCCTACCCTTGAATCGATAACTAAAATTAATTTTCCAATATTTTTAGTCAGCAAGTAGGTATAACAAATTCTAAAAATAACAATAGCTATGAAATTGAAACAAAAATTAACAAATGCTAAACGGTTTTTTTGTCATGTTATATTAGTTTAATTTTATTATTATTTGTAATTTCTGTTCAAATGAGCATTTATCTATTTAAATTAATAGTTAATTGTTAAGTTGAAGAGAAATTGCAAGAATTATCTCATAAAAATAAACTAACCTAACTTGTTAGGTAATTTGTTAAACATTTGTTAATTCATATGTTTCAATTGCATGGCTATCGCTATTTCGGGAATGATTTTCGGCATTTTTACCTCCCGCTACCCTAGGTAAGGGAGGTATAGGGATCGTGCTAAAAATCGGATATAGAGATTTTAGTGAATAAGCACGTTTTGATGTCCCCAGGATCCGATTTTAACATTTTTACAATGATGTCTGTAGGTATGTATGTATGTGTGTGTGTGTGTGTGTGTGTGTGTGTGTGTGTGTGTGTGTGTGTGTGTGTGTGTGTGTGTGTGTGTGGATCTTGTGGACACGATTACTCAAATACTATCAATCAGAAAAATTTGAAATTTTGTATACCCTGTGACGATGGTCACTAGAATTGAATTTATTCTTCGTGTTTAACGTTGTAGCCTTGTGATTAGCATGTCAGTTTTTTACTAAAAGTTTGATTATTTAAAACAAAGTTCAAATCCCACAAGTAAAAAATATTATTTTTTGCATTTTTTATTGGTTTGTATTGTTTTGAATTACGCATACAATATAATTGTGTGGTTATATTGTATGTCGTTTGTTGTAAAATGTATTGTTGTATTTTGGTTATAGCTGCTAATGTTTATGAAATTGTTGTTTATCTGCCAGCTATTGTGTGGTCGAGTGGTTAGTGCGCTTGACCAGCACGCTAGAGATCGTCGGTTCGATCCTACATGAAGCTGTTTTTTTTATATTTTTATTCAAACTTAGCGAGAATTTGCAGGATGACTAAAAACGTGTTTGAACCTTTTTTGATATTTTTAACGGTTTTTCGGGGTATAAATAGAAGCTCGAGCATTAGTTTCAAGCAGAGAAAGTGTGTGCTTTCTCAAGAGAGAGTGTGTGCTCTCTCAAGGGAGCGTTAGCTCTCCAACGAGCTTAAGATGGTGTGTGCCGTCTTCTGCGAACCTGGTGAGGGCCAGGTGAGCGGGTTGTGGATGACCTTGGCTGCCTCTGACTCAGTGCTGTTGGTGTGTGCCGGCAGCTCGTGAGAGAGTGCAGCAGGTGGACCGTACCGGTGTAGCTGGTTGTTTTGTGCAGTGGTGTTGGCCGCTGTACGCCGTAATCGCGATTGTCAATGAGTGTTGGTGTGTGCCAACATTGTTAGATTGAAATCGCGATTGTTAATGAGTGTTGTCAAAGTGACAACATTGTAACCGTACCGTGTTCCCGTAACTTTGGTGTGTGCCATTGTTACTCGTTCATAGCGTGTTCCCGCAACCTTGGTGTGTGCCATTGTTGCCCGTTCATTGTTGATCGTGCGTAGTAGAGAAAATATCCTGCAAGTATCGCTAGTTCATTGTTACTTTGCTTTGTTACATTTATTACTTTCTCGTTTTAATATATTTTAATAAAATATTAAAAATGATTACAATTGATTTCATTGTCAAAAGCCGAACTCTGTCTCCACTAAGCTACCCGAGCCCTTTTTGGCGTTCAAGCCACCCTTTTCAGCGACGCTATGAGAGCGTCCTTTACAGGATCGACCATCTCTCCTTATGCTGTGTTTCCGAATTATTGGCGCCCGAGCAAACCCTTTGACAGCATGGAGAACGAGCAGGGACGTCATTACAAAATGGCGACCGAATAGGGACAACAGCGCCCTTTTATTTTTCGCCGTTACAACCCATTCTATACTAATATGGGAAGTGCTCATTAGTTTTTAGTGTATATCGGATAACCGGAAGTATCATTTATACAAGCTTTTAACAGTTTTTCTTGTAAAAAATTCAATGAATATAATTTTTTAGCAACTTTTACTAATTAAAATTGAATATAATGGTACAATCTTCAATTCTACAATAATAACATTTAGTAAATAACTCTAAATAACTTTAAATATGAATTTATAATATAATTTATTTTCATGTATCACCTAGCCCATGCATCAAACAAAAACATAATTTTAATGACAGTTTTGACATATTTAAACAAATGTCACTGACAGGAAGCAATTATATTAAAATTAATACTGAAACCGTGTTAAGGAGAATATAATAGTAAAATATTTAATTAAGGTTTGTAAAAATAATATACTTTCCATCATACATAAATGTTAGATGTACAGGATGATTTGATTTAAATTTGCTAATTGCTATTTTTGCAGCACTATAAATTCATATTAATTTACAACTACACATTTACGAAATGGATCATGTACGGCGAAGAATTTACAAAGATTGCGTTTTAGAGCACCTAGAAGATGATGGTGATTTTTATAAGAATGTGTGTGTGACGATTTTTCCTTAAAATCTATTAAAATATGATCCAAAACTTCTCAAATTTGGTATTTAAAACTCATATATAATTTGAAACAACATATTAGATCTTAACCATATATGATGAATCGGATATAGTACTTACTTTGAAGCTCTAACAGATTTTTGAGGAAAAACAATAAAACAATCCAAAATTTCGTATTACAGACTTTTCTATTTATTGGACAACAAATTAGATTTTATTTACAAAAGTTTAACCGGAAATGATACTTCACTTAAAGCTCACTGCTATTTTAAACATGGAATTGGCGGGAGGTCATGTGTTGGCCACATCAGATTTTTTTTTTCTAATTTCTACCGGTACAAAGGGTACAAAGCATGCTAAATAAATTTTGCTTATTGATCCGGATACGGAATTTCAAGTTCTATACCTTTAATCGATGCTTTTTATCTAAAATAATTAGAAAAACAGGGAGGGGTGTGGAGTGTTTACCTTCTATAGTATATAATATTTATTTAATACATTTTTAATTTGTTGAATAAAACAATAGTTTTTGCTGATGCAGATCTTATTTTTAAATTTATTTGTTATTTCATTCTTTGTACAATATTAAAAACAAAATTAAATGAATAATTGAAGATTGAACTATAATGGCTGGTTTATGTTTATGATAGATTTAATTTACAAATTTAGATTTCTGTTGTACATATCTGCCTTTACAGATTCATAATAAATTTAAGATATTTATGATTTAGAATTTACATTTAGCATATCAGCATATTTTATATTCTAAATGTAAATTTGAGAATGCGTCCAATCATTTCACAGTATTTCAAACAATGATTTTAGAGGGGAGAATGAAAGTTTCAATGGATTCCGAAAATATGGAAATATTATTCATATCAAAGAGGTTATATAACTGTCATCCCATTTGTGTCAAACCACGTTACCCAATATAAGAAGTTTTTTATTTGGGTTCGGCCTCGTACTTTTTGTACATTGGCCCGGCGCTATTTTAATGGAAGTATTTTTGAGACACACACAACATCCAAGCCCCTGGTGGGAATGGAACCCACGATCCCGTAACCGAGCGATGAAAGTCGCTTGAGCGCTGCCTTTTAAGCTGGGTACACATGCGACATACGAGGCAGAAAGCGAATGAGGCAAGTAGAGCCAGAACGGATGCCTCGTTAGTGACCTGTTTCATTGCGAATGAAGCCATCTGAGGCAGAGAACGAGGCGTCGATCCAAATTGTGTGCGGGCAGATTACAACATGGCCGCCGATTTGATAGTGTCTGCTGCTGCGTTTATAGTGATTGCCGAACTATCGCGATAGAAAAAGAGAAGGCGCTGATGGATGATAAAACTTTATCGAAACAGATCGAATTCCTGAGGAAATTCAATATTAAATGATATAATGGACGGAGAAGAAAATGGTCAATGCCGTGACGCGCTCCGACGCAAGGTCTGTGCATGTAAAATCGTCCTTGCTAAACCGATTTTTTTTTATATACCAACTCTGGACTTCCTCGGCTTGTTCGCTGAACGAGCTGAGACAATGTGCCGCGCTTCGGATCAACGTTCACACCCGAGGAATTATTCGGGCTCGCCCTACTTCATTCACGTTTTGCCTCATATGTGTACCCAGCTTTACACGCTGGACCACCAATGCGACTAATATAAGAAGTTGATTCGATACATTTCATATCTTTAAATTCACTATAAACCAACAAGGTAAATCGTGAATTTCAAATCTAAATTTCTAAATCTAAATGTATAAATTAAATCTATCATAAACCAGCCATAATAAAGATTAAAAATTGTACAGATAAAATTAAACAAATTTTTTTCTTTGAAATAAAATCGCTTCAATTAGAATTTACAGAATCTGAAACTACATTTATAAAGTGTAAGTTTATACAAGACCATGTGTAATAATAACATCTATATGCCTACAATGTAGCACATTCAATAATCCCAGTACTTAGTAATAAAGAAAGTAATTTATATTTTGTAAAATTGAAAGTCGTAGTCGGGAGATTTAATGCCAACTCCAACTTCGACTCCACTAAACTTGCCCAACTTCATGATTCAGACTCCTGATTTCGACTCCGACTCGATACCCCTGGAAACAAGAAATTAGAAAGTTTAATTTTGTATGTTAAAGTCCCGTATTCGGGAATTACAGCCCCTCCCCCTCCACCCCTGATGTATAGAAGTCATTTTAAAACCCCCTCCGAAAAAAATGTGTTGGTGCGCCTCTGATCCAACTCATTGCAAAACTTTGCTCATCGTCCACGTAATTCTATAAAAGTGTGTGTTCTTTTTCGTATGACATGACTGCTTGTAAATGGAAAGATAATAAATTAATAAATACATTTTCAGCGATGGATAAAATTCTTACCTTTCATATCATGATTAGTGCACCGGGGTTGAATCACACCCAACATGAAAATAATTTGATGTTAGTTTTGTGATTGTCAGTTTGAAATTGAGAGTACATCTAGAATACAAACAGTAAAGTAGAATAAAATTGTACAAGAATGTACACAAAAGCACGAAACCAGAATTACAACCGTATAAAAATTATACAGAAAAATAGACAGGTAAGGTGTATCACACGCATACCACGCCACATTAACGCAGAGTTAAAATTACATTGCGAAAGTTAGTTCTTAGTTAGAACTTCGTTAATCAATTTGAATGTATCGTAGTAAGTGAAAATATGGAATTACCCAAATAGCATTTCATTTAATCTTTAGTGAAATATAAATAAAAAAAGTACATAATAGACCACCCACCATATTATACCGTGTTTTTAAACTATAGACAGCACTAGACGAAGTCACATTTATACCGCTAGAAGTTACCAAAAAAAGTCGCTAGATTTATTTGGCAGGGGAATTGAAATGTTAAAATGAAGGTCACGTCAACATTTATACTTTCCAGGTTATATTTTCATTAACCAAAACTATTATAGATAATCTACTTAATTTATTCATATAAAATCATAAAAACAAAACTTTCAATTATAAATTTATTAATTGCATAATTTTTTTGTAATTCCTTGATGAAAAATTTATATATTTTTAAAAATACTGTTAACTCTTGGTTTTATGCATTGCATCACATATAAATAAATAAATAAATATACCTAACCGATCAATTTTGCATTTTTAGGGCATTTTAAAGATACTTAAAAAACAAAATACAAAAAATAAACAAAAACAATTATTCACTATATTGTCATTATTAATTTATTTATACTTCAGTACATACAATTTTCTAATGTGCAAGCAGTGTCATAACATGCGTTTAAAATTGTACATACAAAATATTATTAATTATTAATAAAAATTATCTTCGTCGTCCAAACTTCCTGAGAAAGTAGATAATGTTACAAAAAATGATAAATGATAATATAAAAATGCACGGCGTTAATGAAATAGTAGTAGTTCTGAAAAGAACTGTTTTTATTCGTGAAATATCACAAAAAGAGAAATAAAACACAAAACACGTTCAAATTCAACAAGTGATTTGACAACTACTGAGAGTTTGACGTTTCAATTACGTTTGAAGGTTAACTAGAAATTTCGTCTGATTAAATGCGGCTTCACGAAATAGCGCAGCAGCCAATCACAGGCTTTGATTTTCTCACTAAAATTTCTAATTACTGTCTATAGTTTAAAAACATAGTATAGCTTTATCTGGCATTGTTCGACTTTTGGACTTAAAAAAATTAACAGGTATAAAGTTTTCGGTTGAAATGGAGACTGATTCTGTAATTCATGATTATTTTAAAAGCATTCCAAACGAAGGCTACTTGAAAGCTTTTAATATGTGTGCAAGAAAATAATGATAAAGTGCAATATTTTTAAAGAGAATTTCTTTACATATTTAAAATAAAATTATGAAAAATTATAAACCATATGTCCTAGAAAAAAGGTCTCCCGGAAAATACAAGTCACAAATCGAATTCTATTGTATTGTGGGCTACATGTTACATTTCCAAATGCCACCGCGTGCCGTACAAAAGGACATAACGAGCCACATGCGGCCCGCGGGCCCTAATTTGCCCGCCTCTCTACAGTACACAATATTCTTTATTATTGTAAAATGATATGTATAAATTGTATTAAGCTTCAATTATTTCCTGATCAATGGCAAATTAATAAAATATGCCCTATTTTTAAATCTGCGGACAAAACTCAATTCTGTAATTATAGAGCTGTCTCTTGTTTGAGTATTTTTGCAAAAAAAAATTGAGTACATATTATTTAAAATATTCAGTATCAAACTGCACATCCTATTACAACAGTTTCAAACTTAACAACGTTTGCGCAGTATGTATCCAACGCTTTTGCAATAAAGTGTCAAGTAGACTATATGTGCACTGACTTCGCTGAAGCGTTTGATACAGTTTCTCACAATATACTAATTTCAAAACTGTTACGTCTGGGTTTTGGTTAATTGTGTCTTATTTACACCATAGAAAGGAATATGTATTTGTTGATTGATTCACTTCTGATTATTACTTTGCCACATCAATTTTAGGACCAGAGCTTTTCTTAAAATTTGTAAACGACATTGTTGATGTTAGGGTACTCCAAATGTCTTTTATTTGCTGACGATTTCAAATTATTTCATGAAGTTTACAATACTAATGATTGTCGTGAATTACAGAACGATCTGGAGAAATTTTTGTTGAGTGGAGCTTAGTTAACAAATTACATTTGCGAAACAATGACTTTCCCCAGAAAGTTATGCTCAGTTGATTTTGGGGGCAGTTTTATGCCAAGAGTAAAAACCAAACAAGACCTAGGTGATACATTATGAAAACGATTTTTCTCCACATGCTACTCAAATTATACCTTCTGCAAATATAATCATTGGCGTCATTGACTACACCGAATAATAAAAAATATTTTTTTCTTTAAAGAAGTCTAATGGTTTTTATCTCTAAACTTGATAGTTTTTAAGTTGAAGAAAATATTAAAGTATTTTTTCTCAAAATAAAGTGTGACGAATACGAAAGTATATTTATTACAGCTTGACAGCTGTATTGTTTCGCGTTGTTCTCGCTTTCATATAAAGTGTGTTGACTACTTTCGTTCTTAATTTTTGTTAATAATGGCAGATTATTCAATTAACAAGAAGGTAGATATGTTACAATGTTACTTTTCGTCAAATAATAATTCAAGAGAGGCGCTGAAATTATACCGGCAACAATATCTAAATCACTTTCAGTTATATTTTACCTCTCGCTAAGAGAAGTATTGAAATCATGCTAAAAATAGCATATTCAGATTTTAGTGGATAAGCACGTTTTAAGGTCCCTATAATCCGATTATAACATTTTTACGATGCTGTGTGTGTGTGTGTGTGTGTGTGTGTTTTTAATAAATCTTTATTTCAGCATGCTCCATTTACAAAAATATTACATGCATTAAAATATACTAATACTAATTTACATAATAATTAACAATACATTATTAACTTATTTACAAAATTAACTAAACTATTAACAATTAACTAAACTATCAAAATCAATACTATTAACAAATTTAATAAAATATTGTAAATAATCTTCAACAAGAACTGTGTTACTGCAAAGCCAACTTCCACCTTTTCTTATTATTGAATTTATTAAATTTTCACGTTCAGATTTTAACAAAATACACTCGAAAGTTAAATGATTTACTGTTTGATTGTCATTACCACATTTACATTCTGAATTGTCTGTTATTTTATACTTCTAGACATAGCTATTAATTTTTCCATGTCCACTTAGCATTATTGTTAATTTTGGGGAATACGGTAATTTAATTAGAAGTCTTTTATTAATTTCGGGGAAGAACATGTTCGTAATTTTACCTTTGATACTTTGGGTCCATTCATGCTGCCATTTACTAACACTCACTAATTTTTCTTTATTTTCCAATAACCTTTTTCTAAATAAATTGTCTATTATGTTGTTTCCATTTCCAAATTTTGATTTCTGGTAAATTATAAAAATTTCGTCTAATTTAATTAAAATAGGTGTATTACCAAATAGGATGCAAGAAGCATCAAATGATATTGTCCTATACCCTTTTAAAATTTTAATGTTCATTAGACGTTGAACTGTTCTAAATAATGTTTTATTTGATTCTTTTTGTAAGGCTGTTATCCATACTGGTAAACCATATGATGTAACGTCACTGCTCTGGCGCCATTTTATGACGTCACTCTCATCCTCCATCGCTGCTGTTTGGGTTGATTCTTGCTTGGGCGCCATTTTGTGACGACGTCCCTGCTCAGGCGCCATTTTGTAATGACGTCCCTGCTCGGGCGCCATTTTGTGATGACGTCCATGCTCGGGCACCCTCACCCTCCATCGCTGCTGTCTGGATTGTTTCTTACTCGGGCGCCATCTTGTATCTCCGTACACACTATGTACAATTTAATAAATGACTAAGAAACTGTGTCCATTGTTATTCAAACTACTGACAATTTTATTATCAAGTAAAACTGGATATATCAACTTTGTGAACTTAGTACGCGAAATATTATTTATATTCTTGACAAACTTGAAATAATATTTCCTCTGAGAACTTGTATGTGAAATCTTTACTTCGTGAAACTTGGTACGTGAAATATTAACTCTGAGAGACTTAGTACGTGAAATATTCTTACTCTGAAGACAAACGTGAAGTAATATTTACTCTGTGGAAGTTTGACTTTGTCGAACAACGACAATCGGTGACTGAATTCTACAGAACAGCTGTAGAAGATCTGGACTCTGCCTTCTGGGGCTGGTACTGGAACTTTATTCTATAGAACGGCTATAGAACTTCTGGTTCTGACTAGAACGGCTAGCCAGAAGACAGAATGAATTCTAGGGCTGCTGCTGCGCTTTTATAGCCGGATTTTGGTAATTCTCGTTCAAATGCGCGCGGTTTATGTGGAAGGGCTTTATTCGTATTTGATTGGCCGAGTGGGAGAACAGACTCGGTTTACTATTGGTCGAGAGGCTGGGCTCTTAAAATATTTCTAGTAAATTCTATACTCAAGAGAAAATACGAAAATCCAGTTTTTCTTGCTTGAAACTAACAGGTAAAATATATGCAATAATATTTTAATAAAATAGAAATTAACAAATATCTCAAGTTCTAGTTTATTCCGCCTGGGTTTGGTGCTGCGGTCTTGACAGATCTGGATTACGTGCTCTAGTTGCGAAATCGAGGTGAACTGTTGCTTTCGAAGTTGCCATGTGATGTGCAGAGTGAAATGCCGGCCACGAAAAACCCCGGAAAGATAGTGGCATGCTGGAAACTAGAGGATTTTCTGTTGGCTGTTACCGCGTGCTCACCATGTGCTACAGGTAAGGTTAAAAGCATGTTAAGAGCAATTTTAAACTGTCGGATTCTGTTTTCGTGTCACAGTTGTTTCTGGTTTACACGCTGTGATACGGCCCCGAAGTGGATGGCGAAGCTTCTTGGAAAATACCGCGTGCTAACCATGTGCTGAATGTGAGGTTATGGACATTGTACAGCCAGTTTGGACTGCAGAATCCTGTTCTTGTGCTACAGCGGCTTCTGGACAACGATTACATGTTACTCTGCAGCCCCACAGTGGTCGGTGATGTTCTCTGGACGATGGCGTGTTGGAATTTCATGGCGAAACAATGTGACTTCGTCACAATGATAAAATATAGGAACAATAGCTCCTTTATAAATTGTGTTTAAAGCTTCCTGTCGAAGACCCCACGATATTTTTGCTGATTTCGATAAAATGTACATTAATGTGCAACATTTTTCAGTGATATATTTTATATGATTGTCAAAGGTAAATTTGTTGTTTATCATTATGCCTAAATATTTTAAAGAATTTGTCTGATGTAGTACCTTGTAGTTGAGGAAGATATTTATTTTTTTATGGATTAAAGTTCTTTTCTTTGTAATCAACATTACTAGAGATTTATTTTCATTAAATTTTATTTTGTTATTAATTGCCCAATTTGAAATCTTTCCCATTTCAATATTTACCTAATTTTCTACCTATAGTAACGTTTTTTCTTTAGTAAGAAGAAGAAAGTCATCTGCAAATGCTATTACCAATAAATTTTTTGAAAAATTTAAGTTTAAAAGGGAATTAAACTGGATTTTCCAAAATCCTAGACCACAACATGAACCTTGAGGGCATCCTCTACTTACTAGTTTTACAATTTTAATGCCATTCACCTCTAATTCTGCTGATCTTTCAGGAAATAATTTTGCGTGAAACAATATAAATTTTTTGAACAATTAAAATCTTTCAATGTTTTCAAGATAGCCGGCCACCATGCTGCATTGTAAGCTCCTTTTACATCCAAGGTAACAAGTATCACTAATTTATTTTCCATGAAACTGTTTTCGACAAAATTTTTCATCTTCAATAATGCATCTGTTGTACCACTACCTTGAATGAAACCAAATTGATTTTTATATAATAAGTTATTTGAATCAATAAATTTCATTATTCTATTAATAAGTAATTTTTCCAAAACTTTTGTTCCAGTATTAATCAAAGTAATTGGCCGAAATTTTCCTACATCATTAGAATTTTCTTTCCCTGATTTAATTATAGGAATAATCATAGCAGTTTTCCACTCTTTTGGGATGTACCCTCTTTGTAAACATTGATTGTAAATTTCAGTAAAGAAATGCCGAGACGTTTTAAAAATATTAAATAAAATCTCACTTGAAATGCCATCCTTTCCTGGAGCTTTCTTTGGATTTAATAAAATTTCTTCAATTTCTCCTTCAAAAATTTGTTGATCAACTACTGATGGTGGAATCTTAATATTTTCTCTAATTTTCTTGTGAAAATCATTATCATCAGATTCACTGTCTTTAAGTATAAACTCCTGCAACATTCTATTAATCCCCATTAATAGTCATATTTTAAGTATCTTAAATAAGAAGACAAAAATATACATAAATTAATGAGTATTAGTGAAAAAAAATTCTTTAAATATTGACTAGATCACAAAATATAAGCGATTGAAGCTGATTACTAATTGGGTATGACGCGTTAGGTACTAAGAATTTGATTGGTCGCCTGATTTTAAAAAGGAGATTCGCGCGTCTGCAACGGGCACCTTTGAGTCACCTTTAAAAGAATATGAAATGTCATGTTGTTCTATAACCTAACAAAACATTTAACAATTTTCTGTTTGATGAATTTATTTAATTACAACATCTAGTAATATTAACAATAATAATATATTTACAATTAAATCAATTTGCAATATTAATTAAATTAATAATAATATTAATTAAATTAATATTGAAACTTCAAAACAGCCAACACTAGCGCCATCCGTCGTCATACTTTGTTTAATAATATTGTCAAACTGTTTCAATGTTCTATAATTCATTAGGAAAAAAATGCTTATTATTTACGTTATTTATACTTAATAATAATTTCTTCGTGAATATAACGTATAAGTTTTTATATACAAACATTTCAGCTATGCAAATATGAAAAAAATTGTTCCTTCTATAACTAATAGTTTGTCCCATTGTTTGTCGATCACTTGTTAGTACCTGCTACGTCACGCACAAATTCTTGAACTTTAAAAATTCATATCTCGCTTATTACGTAAAATTTTTAAGTCGCGTTTGCACTAAAATTCTTATTTTATCCTGTTCTTACAGAAAAAAAATAAAAGAAAAATGGTATAGGACCCCATTGAAAAAAGTAAATCGAAACTATGGAAACAACAAACAACAAAAAAGTGCAACAATTGAATTTCTGAATTTTACTTGACAATATTAGATTATACGAGTAATAAAAATGATTTTTTCTCGTTGGGAAAAATATGATATGTTGAGTTGTTACATTCGTTGTCAGAGTTCGTTTATTACTCGTAATAATCTACTATTGTCAAGTAAAATTCAGAAATTCAATTGTTGCACTTTTTCGTTGTTCGATGTTTCCATAGCAGCTTTCGATTTAATTTTAGTATAAATAACAATTTTTGTTATTTTTTCTGTTAATTATAAAAATAAATTATTATTGTTTTATATCATTGTAAAGCTAAAAAAAATCTCTATTTAAAAATGCCATAGCTTAATATGACCTCCATATGAAAAATAAAAGTTGCTATCAGTAACTCGTAAATGGTTAGATATAAAAAAAATTTGAGAACTTCTGCAAATTCACCATACAAAAGTGTCTTAAGAAAGTGCAAACCAGAATCTCGTATTATTTCATATAACAAAGTTATAAGCAAAAAAAAGAAAATTGCTAAATTTACATTTTCACCTGTATCTAGTGACCTATGCATTTTTCGCAAATAACAAAACACCATTGAAATAGCCTCCTAATGGGGCAATTTTTGTCTAACTTAACCAACCTCGTAGCTTTTACGATTCTCGAGATACCAATGCATTCGTACCTTAAATGGGACATCCTGTATACAAACTTAAACCACTTCTTAATTGAAAAAAAAGTTATTGTAAGAGAATTTCAATTTTTCAATCTTTGTTTATCGATTTACTTTGTACTCGTTTCCGAATTAAAATTCTTTCGTTGGCAATTTACTAATTACTTTTAATACGAATTACTAGCATTGGGGACTTAATCCATTTCAGTGAATCTTACTTGTGATGCTCCGAGAATTCAATTCATGTGGTGTATTACCAACGGTTATCGGCCGTTCTATGGACCCACTACGAGATTGAGATTGACATTCGTTATCGAAAAACAAATAGTCTACGAGAGAAGACAGTCCGTCATTCCACGGAAGTCGTTTTATGGCAATCGAGTCAATAATATAAATAGATAGTGAGATAAATAAACAACTGTGAAATAAATATCGTGTAAATAGTTTTTTGTTATCATTTAAATAGATAATCATAGTGTTAAGTCTTTAATAATATTCTTATCTTTATTTAGTGTTGAATATTAGATTATTCGAGTGTTTAATTATCTTTTTAGCCGCCTCGGTGGTCGTGAGCGTTAAAGCAGCTCAAGCGTCCTTCAACGCTCGGCTCTAGGGTCGTGGGTTCGATTCCCACCAAGGGCTTGGATGTTGTGTGTGTCCCAAATATGCTCCTATTTCACTAATGGCTAAATAGTGTCCTAATATGAACCTACTTTATACTTTTTGTTAAATATTTCTTGTTTAATAAATCTTTAATTTAAATATAAATATTTCTTTGATTTTTACATTTCACCCAAATAACTAAAAAAAAAACGTTACAATTAGTTTTAGGTGTGGAGTTAATAAATTGAGAAGTGTAAATAATAAAAATAAATAAAATGGAGCCTGAACTAATAAAATTAAGTGAATTACAAGTGATCTTAAGAGAGAACTGCAAGAACGAGACTTGAACAAAAGGAAAGAAGCAGTGCTTCAAAAAAAAAAACTACCGCAGGCTCTAATTGACGCTGGTGAAAATCCTGAAGATTACCTGTTCGAAATTCCATGTGACTTTGGCCAACTTTGTAAATATTTAGAACAAATATTGGGAAAAATAAAAGAAGAAAATTTCAGAACATTGGATTAGAAAAAAAGTTCCAGAAGTTGCGAGCAGAGATTAGAGGAAAGTTTTAGAAAATCGGAGGAAAATTCCAGAGCACTGGAAGAAGAAATATTACAGGAACATTCTAGGATATTGAAAGGGGAATAGTGGAGGAAAATTCCGGAGCTCTGGAGGAAGAATTAATGGTACATTCTAGAAAATTGGAATAGGAATTGGAAGAGAGTGCTATAAAAGCAAAACAAGATTCTGGAATACTGGAGCAGGCTTTGTAAGAGGAACTCGAAGAATTCTGGAAGAGTAGAACAAATTCTGGTATTTTGGAGCAAATGTTAAATTTCGAGTTGGAGAATCTCAACTGGAAAAGCTGCGAAAGGCCTTCAGGATTTTGGACTCGTCGTAACTCGCCTGGTTCGTCGCGCACATCCTGGTTTCTGCAAGCGTTTTGGAGAATCCCACTATGCAAGAACTCATCAACGGTGATCGAGACAATAAAACTCAGCAATCATTGCGATTAGCTCGGCCAAAAACTTTAGTTAACGCTCTCTCAAATGCAGTAGACTCTGTATTAAATAATGAAGCTGCCAAACAAGCTTCACGTAACCAATTGCGATTGCGAAATATTGATGCTGGGGGATATAAAAATACCAAAGATCTAGATGACAAGATGCGACGAATTACAAGCGACGTGTTTACGAAAAGAAAAAAACTCCGCTTTTACAAAAGAAGTCGGAAGCGCAAAAAAAAGAGAACACGAGAGAGAAAGAGAGCGTGTTAATGTTAGTTCTCAGATGAGCAGCAGCGAGTACAATTTAAGTAACTTCAAAACGGAATCGGAAGACAGCGACGAAGGTGCGTCTTTGACGAGTCATATGAACAGCTCGAATGGATAACGAAAACTCGTATTGAGTGAACTGTATCTAAATATCATGTTTGAAAAATGACAACATGAAGACTTTAGAAAAGATGTACCAGGCTACTGACTTTAACTTGAAGAGCCAAGGACACAGGAACAATTAAAAAGAAGCCAGGAACACAGGAACGATTAACTAGGAAAGCCGGAACACTGGAGCAGGAACTCAGGAACATCGGAGCACTGGCGCGATGGTTCGGTCTCAATGTAGAACGCTGGTTCAATGCGGAGAAGAATATTCTGATTGGTTCAGAATGTCAACAGCAAAACAAGCATAATGCTTGCACAAAATTCAATAAGTCGGTATCAATGTAGACCGGTTCGATGCTTGCACAAAATGCACTAATTGCTAGTACCACGCACTAAACTTCACTGTTTGAAGAGAATAGAAACGAATTTCTATTGCATTATGCACTAAGTAATCCATGCAAAATAAATGATACAAAATATTGCCAAAGATTCAAATTTTAATTTAGAAATTAGTACAATAATATGTTATTAAGTATTTAAATTTGCAACAGTATTACATATTTTGAGTTAAAGTGAAAAATTAGAAATTGGAGCAAAACACGTTCTAACGGCATTAAGGTTCGGTGGAAAATCTAATACACAGACCATATACAAAATTCTAGACAAGAAAGTACATGTTCATCATCGGTACCACATCAATGGCGCCATCTGGTGTATGGAAGGAAAATTAAATGTAAAAACTCGGTCGGTATAATCATTACCTACAATTAATATGGTATATTAGATTTATTAATTACAGCTAATTTGTACAATTTGCAGTTGAAGCATTTTTTCACAAAATACTAATATTCAGTAATATTTTATGAAAAATCTACTTCAACTACAAATCAGTCTTACAAAGATAACATTAAATGAGTAAAAAATAATGTATTTTTAGTAAATTATAATTTCATTTAAGAAGGATAAAATACTAATAGCTTTTTTTACACAATAAAATTTTATTTTTACCGGTGTGTTTCGGACTATTAGCTTTTAGGATCAACTCCACGGGATCTAAAATTCACACTTCATCCATGTTTATAACTTCCAACCACTTGACAAATAAATCCTAATGATTATCATCCATTCCATTTTCAGCGTGTTCAAGGATTAATGCCTGCTGATCACCAACCTAGAAATATATTTTGCCAGTGGATTCTGCAACAACATGCTGCAATTTTTAATTTTACTTCGTTCATAATACATAGTGGCAAAGCAATTTTCACACGCAACGGTATCCATAATTTCCACAATTCACATTATTGGCCTCAATAAAATCCACATGTTGTAGTAAGAAGTAGTTTACATCAAAGATTTTTATTAAATGTTTGGGCTGGTATCTTAAATGGCAATTTACTTGTACCATACATACTCTCCAATAGGTTAAATGGTGACCAGTATTTGGAATTTATATTAAATATTCTGCCAGAATTATTAAAATGTATTTCCTTACATGTTCGTCAACATGCATGGTTTCAACATGTTGGTGCTCCACCTCATTTTTCAAGAAATGTGCGGCAACATTTAAATAATACGTATGAGAACAGATGGATTGGCCGTGGAGTCCTGTATCATGGCCACCAAGATCACCTGATCCCAATCCAGATTTTATCTGTGGGGTCATTTAAAGTCCTTTGTGTATGATAACCAAAACTGCCCTGAAACTGTTAAAGAATTGAAGATCCGGATTCAGAATTGTATAGTACGTATCTCGCATAACTGAAAAACGGGAAGTTAAAATTTTGTATTTAGGACTGTTATAACATCTAGTTGTGCACCTCCCTTTTTGGTCAATACATAACTTTCGGAAGTGGTACTTTACTTGAAACATATCATAGATTTTAATGAGAAACTATATTAAAATATAATCCAAAACTTTTCAAATTTGGTATATAAGACTTTTATATCAATGGGAATAACATCATAGATTTTAGTTAAAATGGTCTACCCGGAAGTGGTACTTTACTTGAAGCCTATAATAGATTTTAATGAAAAACTATATTAAAATATCCAAAACTTTTCAAATTTATATTTACATATATATATATATATATATATATATATATATATATATATATATATATATATATATATATAGGGTGTCCCATTTAAGGTACGAATGCATTGGCATCTCGAGAACCGTAAGAGCTACGACGCTACGAGGTTGGTTAAATTAGACAATAGTTGCCCCATTAGGAGGCTATTTTAATGGTGTTTTGTTATTTGCGAAAAACTGCATAGGTCACTAGGTGAAAATGTAAATTTAGCGATTTTCTTTTTTTGCTTATAACTTTGTTATATGAGATAATACGAGATTCTGGTTTGCACTTTCTTAAGGCACTTTTATATGGTGAATTTGCAGAAGTACTCAAAAAAAATTTATATCTAACCATTTACGAGTTATTGATAGCAACTTTTATTTTTCATGTGGAGGTCATATTAAGCTGTGGCATTTTTAAATAGAGATTTTTTTTAGCTTTACAATGATATAAAACAATAATAATTTATTTTTATAATTAACAGAAAAATAAACAAAAATTGTTATTTATACTAAAATTGAATTGAAAAAAGTAAATCGAAGGCTGCTATGGAAACAACGAACAACAAAAAAAAGCAACAATTGAATTTCTGAATTTTACTTGACAATAGTAGATTATTACGAGTAATAAAAATGAATTTTTCTCGTTGAGAAAAATATGACATGTTGAGTTGTTACATTCGTTGTCAAAGTTCGTTTATGGTTAGATATAAAAAAAATTTGAGTACTTCTGCAAATTCACCATATAAAAGTGCCTTAAGAAAGTGCAAACCAGAATCTCGTATTATTTCATATAACAAAGTTATAAGCAAAAGAAGAAAATCGCTAAATTTACATTTTCACCTATATCTAGTGACCTACGCATTTTTTCGCAAATAACAAAACACCATTAAAATAGCTTCCTAATGGGGCAACTATTGTCTAATTTAACCAACCTCGTAGCTCTTACGGTTCTCGAGATACCAATGCATTCGTACCTTAAATGGGACATCCTGTATATATATATATATATATATATATATATATATATATATATATATATATATATATATACTTGTATATCAATGGGAATGACATATAGATTTTGGTTAAAATAGTCTAACCGGAAGTGATACTTTACCTGAAGCTGTTATCAGTTTTTATGCTTCAAATAAAAGTTTAAGAGAATTGAATTCTGTGTCAAAAACATCAAGTATGATTAAATTAGTTCTTTGTATAAGCGAGATATGTAAATTTAAAAATTATGTACTTTTTGGGTTCTGTAATTAAGTTTGCTTAGAATTAGGACAAAAAATAACGGAAAAATAAAAAATGTAATGTCATTGGCAAAATATGTCAAATACGTGCATTGGGTCTGTTATAATACATATTTTAATTATTAACAAAATATATATAGTGTAACAGGCGTACAAGGAAGTCATATGGTGTCCACATCATTTATTTTTCACTATGACTTTCATTGCTGCAATTTTAAATGTTTATTACAGACTACCATTTTCTTTTTAATTATAATTTCAATGAATGCTATATTTTTGTTACAATTTTTCTAAGTATCAGCAATCTTGATTTATCTTTTCTTACTTTATTTATTATATATTATAATTTCCAAACAGTACGTTTATTCTAACGATGGCGAAAAACCAGTTTAATAGCCAACGATTAAAAAACTGGAAAAGGCAGAAATGAAACAAGAAGTCACCAGAAGCAGTAAGAAGCGTAAAAGATGGTGTCAAGGAAGTTAAGAAGGAAATACGATTTTCGCAAAATACTGAAAAAGCCGCTGGCTTCTACGCCAAGATGCTCGGCCCCGACAAAACAAACAAGGACGTATTTAACAACAACGTCTTCAGGTACTGCCCAAGTGCATGACAGAGAAGAGAGATTCACCATCACTTTTCTGAAGTGTAACTTCCACCAGATGCACACGTACTTCAGGGAAGTTGCAGAGATAAGTAAGAACAGAACCAAGGAAGAGAAGCTTGAAATTTCGTTGATAAGCTGGCGCTCATGGCTGGTAATAAAAAGTATGAAGACCAGGAGCAGGAGATACTGTGAGTTGTTACTTATTGAGAGTGTTGTTACGTGGTTGGCTTTCGCAACAGTTTAACAATATTTATTTTTAAATGGGATCTTTTCGTACTTAAAACACTTTGGTATCTTTCAATACATGTTTTATTTGCCGAAATAAAGAATACAAATACACGAAATATGCCTTTTGATTTATCCTGTTATCCGCGATATTTAATTATGCGAATATCAAATTTGAAACGCGACTGAAACTCCCGGAGAGTTTTCTTCGAAGTCCGAATGTTACCCCTTTTGACAATGCTCCCGCGAACTGTTAACTTTGAACTCTGACGGCAAAACCCGTCTCAGTAGTATATATTAAAATGAGGTGACGTCAATTTAGACCAATCCCTGAGCCTTAAAGGTGCTGATACGCAGTTCTTCAGGGACAATATGATACGTGATCAAATTCGAGAATAACAAGATGTGGATGATGGCATTCATCCACGAGTTTCTAATAATGAAAAAATCAGCAATTAGAGAAGCAAAGTAATTAAATAAAATACGCAAAAATTAATACGCATAAGACATGGCTTAATACGAATAAGATATAGCTTTACAACAGTGGAGCACATTGAGCGACATGACATGAGAAGGATTATGCCGTCGTGTTTGGATATTTTTGGAAAGGATTCCATCCTTTAAAAGCCGCGGTTTCAAGAATCTAATCTGCTTTTGGACAATAAAGCGCCAGGTGACGGTATACTCGACCGGACACTAATCATGAACGAACATCTGAACGAGTTTATGGATGGTCTTACCGTCAAGGTATTGCGCACAAACAACGCTTCGCGGATGTTGCAGACTTAACACTAACGGACAAAGAGAAGAACCCTAACGGACCATTGAATGCTACATGCAGATTTCATTATCACGAAATGTTCCGAGACGAAATAGTCTTAAGGAGGGGGCAGCGTAGCGTGAGAGCGTACTGACTGCATTAGTCGGACATTGCGAGTGCAGCTGTATAAACAATCGTCGCGATAAGCTTAATTTCCATTCGCCCGCAGGCGGCTGACGTTAGCGTCATGTGACATACTAGAAGTTTCCGTAAATATTCGACGGTATTCTATAAGGAATAGCAAGCGTATATATAGCCGGGGCACCTCTGCACGAGACAGTCAGTCAGTGAGTTCGGTTCCATAGAAAATAGAGAGATACTGACCTATAGAAGGCGCACTCTATGAAGAAACGCAAGCAGTTTAGATGTACAACTACCGCGCCTTGCGGACGCGCCGAGAAATAAAGTTTTGTGGATGAATTATGGATGTACTACTGTTATTTAATTTAAATGGAATTTCAGTCAGAGGAAAAAGGAAACAAATTAAAAACTGTTCATTTAATTTATTTATTATACCTCTTTTTTAAAAATAATTTATAGCATTCTGGATTACAATGTCATTTGATTTTTCTTTATAAATTTTTCCAGCTAAAACATGATTAAGGTGTTTGGTATTATTAAAAAACAAAAATCTTAAATCAAATTCCAGGCACTCCTCATATAAATTATGCTGGGTATAAGTAAATATACCATTTGGTATATGTTTTGTAATGATTCTTATAATAATTTTGCTCAAATCTAATTTATGACAACAACATTGTTTTCACCAAAATTTTTACTTTGTTTATAAAATTGGAGAAATTTTCTTTTGCTTTTCTTTGGCATTGCCATGATTCACGACTCTGATCGTTCACGAACAAAAGAAAGAAACAACAAAAATATTTAACAAACAACAAAAAGTATTTACCAAATAAAAAGAACAATAAACAACAAAAAGCACTAAACAAACAACAAAAGTACTTAATAATCAACAAAACTGAATCGCAAATAGGGATACACAGAAAAGAATTCGATAAACCGATGCTGACACTTAGACAGCGAAAACATGAGTGCAACTGACATTTGTCACCATCTTGAAATCTTTCAAAATTTTGTTGCGTTATCAGCGCTATTAGCGGCACGGCGCACAACTATTATAGCGATAGTGGCGCAAATGCGGTCGCGCCACCAACTATTTGAAAAGTCTCAGTCGCCATATAGAGTGCGCATAGCATGGTTCGGTTCAGTGCAGTTGAGTTAGTTGAGTGGACCTTGAAGTCTGATACGAGTCTAGAATCGACAGTCAGTGTGATATGAGTCTGGACGAGGAGACACACTGAGAGGATAGACAGACTGAGAGTGGAGACAGTATGAAAAGGAGAGTGCGAGCTTACCGTGTCGGTGTCGCCGATCCGACAGGAAGCCGCTGGTCGGGCGGGCGTATCACACGCATGATCGTATGACAGGATTGGGCCTGCATAATTCTCAAAAGTGGGGAAACTTCTAGAAAGCAATAACGTAGTTACAACGGACAACTTTGTAAACAATCCCATGGAATGTTCTAGATAAGGAAGCTCGATGGCAGTCAGTGTCGGATCTAGAAAAAAAATTTGAAATATAATTTTTAAACATAGTACATGTACATATAAAATAAAAATATAATTTTAGTTTATAACCGTGAGAATATACATTTTAATATAATACGAGTATATAAGTTTTAAAGCACGTTAGGTAAAATTAGAAATATTATATGCTTTTGAGTATAAGTAATAATATAAATTACAAAAAAATTAGATGTAATTTTCTTGCACGTTTTCAGATTCGACATCACTATCGCGATTTATTTGAAGCATAGCCAAACCGTTTAATCTTTCCTGGCCGACTGTGGAATGTATATAAGTTTTTAGGCATAGTACAAATAGTAATGGGTAAAATTGCTAAAAACAATTAATGAACACTATATGACAGGTATATTTAATACATTTGGCTTCATTATTTTAAATTGTTTAATATGATTTGTCTCTTGACTTAGTTGTAAGATAAATTATTTAGAATATTGAAGTCAAATGTATTGAATAAGTCAGGTCTGTTCATCTAGAACTCCTTCCGCAACTTAACTCTCTACGAAGAGATTCAACTGACTATGGCAAATCAGCTTCATATTTACTTCATGTTAATATCTGGAAAATTATAATCGAAATAATATTTTGGTAAAATTTGTTGAAATTTTGATACATGTTAAATATTATATAGCTTTTCGATCAAAATTTAATTTCGAATTTATTTAGAAACCATCTAGGGGGAGCCCGGCCCCCCTGGGTCACCACCCTGAATCTGAAAGCAGGTAGTTTAGTAAAGACAGTTAGTGACTGTAGTGAAATTAGTGAGAGAAGACAGTCTGAGAGAAAAGACAGTCTAAGTAAGAAGACAGTTTGAAGAGGAGATAGATTCACTGGCTCGTCGCTTAGTTACTGTTGGAAAAATCAAAGGAAATCCATTGAAATATATTTATTTATAAACCATATACCGGGTGTAACGCGAAAACCGGACCATAGGAGTTTAACGTGGGAAAACAGTTTTTCCTTGCCCAGAAGTGGCTAATTAATTTTAGACAAAAATGCTAATAAATGTTACATAAAATTAAATTCTGCATCTAAACCAATAGTCATATTTTCTTTCCCATGTTTTGTAACCAAGAAAATTGAATTTAAAGTTTTATAAAACTTACTTCTATACTATAGTATTAGCCATTGAAATAAAATTTCTAACAAATTTTATGACATTTTACCTGTCAGAAACTATGAAATATAGTTTTCATCAAAATAATAGTACTAGCTTTTCTTCTTGTGAATATTTCTCCATTTTCATGATGATAAAGCAGAGCAGGCAAAATTACAAACAAATATAATGACAATTTACCTGTGACGAACGTATCTGTGAGATTGTGATATATTTTATTTGTCAGAAATGTATCTGTCATATTATAATATATTTTACCCGTCAGAGAAGCTCTTTTGAGTTATCATTATTGAAAATAAATAATTATGCACAGTAGTCCAGTCAATGGAGATCAAAAAAGACCTTTGCCTTGCAATAGGTGGCGAAAAAACGATTTTAACATATGTTGTTTGGGTCGAGACGGGGATAAAAAATTCAAATTTGTGACCTTGGGGAGGCTCGGCGTGAGCGGGCATCTTGGATCAAAGGTGCAAAAAATGAGTTTTTCGCTATTATCTCAAAAACAGTGCCCCGTATTAAAATTTTACAAGAATACAAAATTAAAGCTCGTTACTTTTTGTACAAAAAAAATTGTGCATTTTTTACCTAGGATGAAGTCATAAAGAGTTATGTTCAAAAATAGGTAACCAGAACAACAATTTATGAAAGAAAATTTAATCACCTAAAATATGCACAATATTAAGTTTTCAATAATTAGTCTAATAGATTTTGTTATTTGCAACAGTTTCATTTGTCGTGGCATCAAAAGAAGTAAATTATCGATGATTTTTAAATAATTTTTGTCAACTCTTTTTCACAAATTCATCAACCACTCTGACTCGGTTAAAGATACGATACCGCGGTTTGAAAATTTTAATTCAGCTTGGAGTTCTTCTTTATGTTATGTGTTAACGATTTTTGCTCCGATGAGCGGTTAACGAATTATTAACAATTTAAACTTGTATGAAATTTCACTAAAATTTGAAACATCTCCAAATCGGCTTATTTTTCATTTTTTCTTCTGAAATTTGGACACGATTAAAGATAAACATTATTGTGTATTTAATACGTGCCGAAATTTCAGAAGAAAAAATGAAAACTAAGCCGATTTGCAGATGTTTCAGATTTTAGAGAAATTTCATATAAGTTTAAATTGTTAATAATTGGGAGCAAAACTCGTTTAACATAACATGAAGGAAAATTCCAAGCTGAATTAAAATTTTTAAACCGGGGTACCGGATCTTTAACCGGGCCAAATTCTGGTTACCTATTTTTGAACATAACTGTTTAACAGTTCATCCTAGGTAAAAAATGCAACAACCCTTTTTGTACAAAAAGTTTCGGGCTTTGTATTCTTGTAAAATTTTGATACGGGCCACTGTTTTCGAGATAATAGCAAAAAACTCACTTTTTGCACCTTTGATCCAAGATGGCGGCTCACGCCGAGCCTCCCCAGGGTCACAAATTTGAAGTTTTCATCCCCGTCTCGACCCAAACAACATATGTTAAAATCGTTTTTTCCCCGCCTTTTGTAGGGTAAAAACCTCTATTGACCTGGACTACAGAAAGAGAATATACAAATCATTGAGTAGTATTATTTTAATGAAAACTATATTTTATAATTTCTGACAGGTAGATTGTCATAAAATTTGTTTGAGATTTTATTTTAATACCATGGCTAACATTATTAAGAAGTAACTTTTATAAATTTTAAATTCGATTTCTTCGATTATGAAACGTGTGTAAAAGAAAATGTGATTATTGAACTTGAATTTAATTCCCTGCAACATTTATTTGAAGTATTTTTCTCTAAAATTAATAGGCCTCTTTTGCGCAAGGAAAACCTGATTTCCCATATTAAACGCCTATGGCCCGATTTTCGTGTTACACTCGGTATACTTAAATGGTTTATTAGTTATTTTTTTTATTATCTTTCGGAGACTGTCATGAAATTGTGAGTACTTTCAATGTTTCCGTAAAATAAATAAAATAATATATTATATTTTTATTTTAACCTCCCGCTACCTTAGGTAAGGGAGGTATAGGGATCGTGCTAAAAATCGGATATAGAGATTTTAGTGAATAAGCACGTTTTGATGTCCCTAGAATCCGATTTTAACATTTTTACAATGATGTCTGTGGGTATGTATGTGCGTGCGTATGTATGTGTGTATGTATATGTGATCCTGTGGACACGATCACTCAAATACTATCAATCAGAAAATTTTGAAATTTTGTATACCCATTCTATACTAACGTGGGAAGAGCTCATTAGTTTTTAATATACAGTATGTCCCCGGATTGAGTTTACAAGAGGAAAAAATTTTTTATTTTTGTTTTTACGAAAAAATGCCAAGGGAAGAAAAATTTTTGCTTGAATTAAAACGCATGTTTCAGTTATTAAAACTTTTAATTAATGTAAGGTTCTTTTATTATAACGTTTTTTCGTATTTTGTCCTCCTAATAATACAGTTATTACATTGAATCTAACATGATTTTAGTTAGCTTTGAAATATTGACAAATGATTATTAATTCTGATTTCAGATAAAAAAGAGTTAATTGAATAAATAACAAGTATTATGATTTTCGCCGTTTTCTTTTTTCTGAAATTAGAATTAATAATCATTTGTCAATATTTCAAAGCTAACTAAAATCATGTTAGATTCAATGTAATAACTGTATTATTAGTATATTTACCATCATACATAAATATTAGATGTACAGGGTGATCCGATATAAATTTGCTATGTTTTCAGCACTAAAAATCAAACAGCTGTTAATAAGTACGTGTTATCAAAGTGTGAAATATGTCATTAACGAAATGGAATTATCATTAATTTTTGTCGTCTGTCTCGGCTATAAAGATGAAAACACCATTAGATGGTTTGCGAACCTTACTTACGTATAACGTAACACAGAATACAGTTGGATGTTCTCACGTTACGTTAGAAATGGTTTGCGAAAGTTATTTTGTTTCAAATCTAAACTTAAATAATTGGTAATACTGTACCGTTGAAATGCAGATTACGTATCGTATTAACGTCATGTTCTGAGTTGTAAAATATTATGGTGATCCAGAAGATTGATGTTTGTTGATGAAGTGGCGTAGGATCAAAGTAATAAATTGTATAAAAATGTTTTTTAAGCATTTTTATTACACAAATTTTAGAACGTTTCGATGCAGTCTTGTATCATCATCAGCTTTGGCTTTTTTGTGCTGTGGTATTGAATTGTAAATTTTTGTAGTGCTCATATTCGAAAGGAGATCTGAAGGTGATGAAGAAGTCTTCTTGGATGTAAGCCATAGTAGGCAAAACACGTGGACTTGATGAGGAAGAATCGAAAAAACCATAAGTTGGAGAAGTTAACTAAACTCCGTAAATTGGAAAATGTTATGGTGGTCCAGAACCCCATTAACCCCACGTGTTTTGACTACTATGGCTTAAATCCAACAAAATTTACAACAATTCAACACCTCCAGCTCAAAAAAGCTAAAGCTGATGATGATGCAACATTGCCTGGAAACGTCCTCAAATTTGTGTAATAAAAATACATTTTCTGAGTTGTACATCAAATTACGTTATACGTAAATAAGGTTCTCAAACGGCCTATTATAAAAACGCAAAAGATATACAAAAAATGTATTCAAATGATCTAGCTGAGTCTCTGTCAATGCAATTCCTGCTATATGTTAAATCTTTAAAATGCGAAATTGGAAAACTACAGATAATTGTGAGTTGGCTGAACATGATTAAGTACTATGATATGAATGCTAGTTTTTCTGAAGTATAATTCTCTATTTATTTTGTATTTAACAATACCTGTAACAATATCCACTCCAGAACGTTTGTTTTCCAAATTAAAAATTATTAAAAATGATTTGCGAAATGCTCTTCGTTAGCACTTTTAAGCATAGAAGAAAATTACATTTTTTCCTAGCCAATACGAGGAACTTTTCTTTTTTGAGAAGGGGTATAGGGGGCCCCAAATAAAATTCTGAATTGGAGCCTTTTTTGTCTAGTTACGCCACTGAGTATATTGAAATGATAGATACATATATACTGATTGATACGGTCCTGATAATCACCCAATTAAACAGCTAGAGCCAGTTCGTTCTATATTCTTCTGTATTGAACCAAATAAATGAAAAATTCACTCTTCTATAAATAAATTTTTTTCTTAGGGCGCCAAATTATGTTCTCCAGACGCCACAATACCACCGCACGGCTCTACAAACTATCACCTACGTTTATTTATATAAATAACGTATATGATGAACAAACTGTTTTCCTACTGGCTATGAAAGACGTGTTGTACTAGTATGTAATTTGACGTCACAGGTTTGTTTTCATTACTATTTTTAGCGCCTATCTTTTTCTTTAATAATTTACGGAAATAATAAATTAATATTATTATTATTATTTATTATTATTATTTTACTATGGAAAATATTGCATGAATATTCACTTCTTTTTGAAAAATATGAAACCAGCCCATTCATTAAGCTAATCAGACCGAAAACTTTAACTCTATCAAAAAGTCATAAATAAAAATAATGTGTAGAGTGCTAGTCAGCTAAGAAAAAGCCATTTGCGTCATCAATAGATGCGCGAAGCAATGACGTAGTAATGACGTAGACTCATAGATTTTGTAGGCAGTGGCGTGCCATCTTATTCTTTGCCAAATAGTGAAAGCGCACTTCAGTTGTTATTTTTTCTATTTATTTTAGTTGATTATCACAAATTATTGATAAATGACATGTAAATTTGCTAAAGAGACATTTTTAAATACCTATTCACTGCGTCTGCTTTGATTTTTATTTAGGAAGCGCATTAGGCCATCACACGACGGAAGTTTATATTATTTTAGTGCGAGCCGATATTTCGGTCTCTCAACTAAGTTGATAATTAAAAACTTAATTACCCCTATTCTGTAAGAAAGTTGCTAAATCTTAGCAACATTGCTATTGGCTATTTGCTACAGCAATGGTGTTTAGAGTTAGCAACTATGTTACAGAATTGGGGTGATTGTAACAAATAAAAAATATAGCATTGAAAATTGCAGTTTAAAAAAATATTTCAACCCCTTTTTTTCGTTTATTTCAGGGAACTTTATAAGCAACTTGTTCAAAGATTGATATATCGGCCCCACTGTACTAACAATATCATTAATGAAATTAATTCAACTGTGGAATTGTCACGTACACAAAAAAACAAAAAAAAAAAAAAACGACTTGACATAAAAATATTTCATAAACACTCGATAAGGCAGAAGTAAATTGAAATATAACTAAAGTAACAAATTGATGTACTATTTATACCGAATACTTATCCCTTGTCCAGGGGCGGATTGTCCTATCGGGCGATCGGGCAAATCCCGAAGGGCCCAGTGGTCCAAAGGGCCGGTTGGCCACCTTCAATTAAATAATGTAGTCAGAATATATTTTTTTTATAATTTAAAAATATAAATTCTGAACAATTACTCTAATATTTGGAAAATATGTTATTTTTTCGTGGAACTTCGATAACTCGAAATTGAATACGAGTATGCCAGAAAAAAATTCGCGTTGTCAAAAAAAGTTCGAGTTATTGAATACTCCATTATAATAAATTAGAACGATACATAGTAATATGACTATATATACACTTACATAAATGTTGGGTGTATTTTATAAAATGGATATCTGTTGGAATAAAAAAAAATTCTTCCTAGACATACATATAAATTTTTCGTCCAGTTTCAAATCTTTCAAATCAAACCAAATAAAAAGAACAGTTTTCGGTTAAAGTTACCAAGAATTTCGAGTAATTTTAAGGTCGAGTTATCAAATAAAAATTATATGCATTTTTTACCCCAGGCAATATTGCCAATGTATTTCGTTCCAAATATTAAATACTAGGGTTTTTTTATGTTGGTATCATCGGAAAATTTGATTTTCAAAGCCAATCCTATTAGCCTATAGGCATAGGCCGGTAACATGTTTCTGGACAATTTTGAAATACATTATATACAATTACTTACCGGATGGAGACACAAAAAATATGCAGGGTGATTCTTGACCTATACGCATAAATGTGAGGAATGATAGTTTGTGATAGGTAATAATAGAAAATGAAAAAAAAAAATAGTAAAAGTTGTGTATTTATTTTAGTAGCAATAAACTAATAAAAAAATAATTAACTAGGGTGCTGTGCATTAGTATCATAGCCATAGTTCGAAGTTATTCCCTTCATTTTCGATGCACATTTTCGATCGATGAATCCATGATGTACCGCACGCACCACTTCTCGTCCCGGATGATGTCTCCCTACGCTAATATCATATCCATAAATTCTGCGTTGGTGAAATGATGCGCCATAATAAAAACTCAAATACACGAAAGATTACGAAATAATGACAGACACGATTGAAAACAATTGCTATGAGACTAATGCACAGCACCCTAGTTAATTAATTTTTTATTAGTTTATTGCTACTAAAATAATTTCAAACTTTATTCGTTATCTCCGAATATAAACAATTTTACTAAATGTTTTTTTTTTTCGTTATCTGTTATTACCTATCACAACCTATCATTCCTCACATTTATGAGTATAGGTCAAGAATCACCCTGTATACATATAACAATGTGATAATTTTCATAAATAAAAATTATTACACTGATGGATAAAAAAGTAAGACACTTTGATTTTTAATTTTTATTTTTGTCATTATCTCGAGAACTATCAGAGGTACGAAGTCGGTTTATTAGTGTAACGTGAAATACAGTAGTGACAAAAAATGGATATCGCAATAAAAAGTGTCCTACAGAAGTGCAAATCAAAATCTGGAATCATTTCATACTTAGAAGTTTTCAAAAACAAAAAAAAATATCTATAAAATTTACATATTTGCCTGTATCTAATGACCTATGAGTTTCTTCTGAATAAACAATAAATTGCTGAAATGGCATTCTAATACAGGACAACTTTCGTCTAATTAACCGACATCGTAGCTCTTATAGTACACGAAATAATAACAAAAATTAAAAATTAAAAAACCAAGTGTCCGATTTTTTTTCAGCAGTGTACATATACGAGTATGTAATATATCATTTTCACTCTGAAAAGGGCCGGACTAAGAATAATCGCCCGGGCCGATTTACTTCTCCAATCCGCCCCTGCCCTTGTCTACTCAAATCTTTAATTTTTCTGTTTGAAAACTTTTGGAACATCATTGCGCGGTACACAACTACATACGACAATTAGATTCAGTTAATCTTTTATACCTAATGGATAAGACTGTAATAACATAAGTAATCCTAAGTCGGTGTAATAATTTCAGTTGAATTACATCTTTGACCTCTTCTGGTATTAACTTTAAACTTTTTCGGGTACAACATCTGGGTAAATTGTATGTTCGAAATTAATCTGCAAAGCCTAGTACAGTTTCTTCATTTGTTCTTAATACATTTATATTTAAACCTAGAAATACACCTGATATGTTGATTAATCATATGATACTTCAAATGATACATTTTCATTAGAACTAAACGTCAGAACATAACACGAACGACACTGGGGTATCCATGAACAAGCTAAGCCGTTGCTATGATAACCAAGGGCAATGACAAAAATTCGTTTCTGCGCTGATGACGTAAATGGCTTTTTCTTAGCTGACGGGAACTCTAGTACGAGCTTAAACTAATAGTTCGGTCGGTTTACATTTTCAACAAATTTTAAAACCTACGCAATTGGTAAGAAATTTGTACAATTTTTTTCGAGTAGTTTAAAATATAAGTAGATTTAAAATTACAAAAATTGAATATGTTTCATAAGGAGAAGTAGACCATAGGTTCCATTACGTATGTATGTAACGTCATTTTATAATTTTATTGAACATTAGTTGGACGTTTCGGACCATAAAAATTTGTCCATCTTCAGCATAAAAGTTAATGAAATAATAGAACAATTGTTCTAAATCTTAACAAAAGCATTTAAAATGCCGCCCACGTTCTATTAAGAACAATAACAGACAACTTGAAATATAAAAATACATGTTAATGCCAGGACGGCAAGCTCAGCACTGATTATAGTCCGAAACGTCCAACTAAAAATAAAATTATAAAATGACGTTACATCAATTAATGGAACATATGGCCTACTTCTCCTTATGAAACATTTAACGTGTCAGTCCCAAATTTCAATTACTAAAAACTGAATACCTATGTTATTTAAGTATTCCGCCATTAAAAACTGGGTTACATCGCCTTTATTAGTAACAGCTTAAATTCTATTAGGTATTGTATCCACAAGCCCTGCACATTATTCTGTTATACTATTGGCGCATTATGTCTTGCAAGATAAGTTGTACTGAACGCACCAGATTTTTACGAAGTTTTCATACTGTGCCAAAAGTAAAGGGTTTTAATAGAAGATAAACTAGACTAAAAGGTGAGAAGGTGACCCTTTAAATGTCAGTCGAACTAATATCACCCATCACTTGACACACAGCTTTTGTAAGTTTGAAGTCTGTATTTAAAGTAGTCGAAATAATTTGTGGAACGTTTTTAATTTGTTAAAAAGGTAAATAAAATAACTATAGTTCATTCGAATGAATAACAATACTCTTTAATTAGGCACCATTTCACGCTTGATTAATAATAGTAAACTCTGAAGGTAGAAACATATTTTCTTATTATAAAGGTGTCAAAGTGACCGTTAATTAATTTTGTCTTTTACGCTCGTGTATTGAATAGATCCTGTCAGCGAGTGAATATGATGGAGATATCCATGATCAAGGCCCCTTGTGCTTTGTGTTAAATATCTGAGAAGTGACAGCCCGCATATACTCGGTTACTCTGCAGATAACTCATTCCTACATTACCATTACCTCACACCATTGGTATATCAAGGCAGTTCCGGTACTTTTTAGTATTTAAAGCAGAAACTTTGTTTTTATTTAAAAAAGAATAGAATATTTTCTTTCCAAAATTCGACTAGGAAAATGATAAGAAAAATTGTATTGTATGCATAACAAATTTTAAATTATGTATTGTATATTTTTTTAAATACGACTATCAACGGTGATTTTATAATTTTAGGTTTTCGGTATTTTTACCTCTTGCTAAGAGAGGTACCTATTGTAGTATCCGGTTTTAACATTTTTACGGTGATGTGTGTGTCCGTATATGAAGACGTGTGAGCGGATGATTGAAGGACAATTCCTCAAAAAGCTATAAGACTTAAGACCTGTTTAACTACGTATTCCTCAATCTGACATTAGTGGGAAGAGCTGAAAAGGTTTTGGTAACAATAGGACAACCAAAAGTAGTAGTGTGATGTAATAAATCGTACAGTCCAAACTACACCAAGGAAACAAGTTGACAAATTCAAATGTTTGTACCATAGTTGTAATTGACAGATAAGTGCCAGTGTCAAAAATAAACAGGTTTAGTGACACTGCTGAAAGATTTTTCTGCGAAGTAATCGTATGACAATTTATGGTGCGATTCTGAAAAAATATCCACGCTACAGTGCTGTAAATTTACATTGATGTACATTGCAACACGCTGTAACTTAAAATTTTACATCACACTGAAAATATCTATTTTGAAATTATCGCAGTACGTAAGTGATCTACAGCGCTTACTTAAATTCATCATTCTTTTTTTAAACTGTCATTAGTGTCATTCTTGTCAACTGCAAGATAAAGGAAAATATGCATTTATCTTGTCGAACTTTGGTTTTATATTATATATTTATAATACACATTTTAATTATTATTATAAAATTATCTTCTATAGTCTTCCTTTATTAATAAAAAATAAATAAATAATGATATATCAATATTTAGCTTGTCAAAATTTTTATTTATTTTTTAAGTTACAGTGCACATATACACAGAATAGCATTTTCACTACATTTTGTCCATGGATTCACACAGAGCTTACATTGCTTGCAATTGTGTTCCGAATAGAACCATAAATCTTCCTTATATATAGTACTGACCAAAATGAGTAAAAAAAGTTTAATCAACATGGGTCCGATCTTCAATAATTTCCGAGATAAAAGGCGATGAAAAATGAGTTTTTTTGGTGTTTACCTCTGCTATCTCGAAAACTGTAAGAGTTGCGACATTGATTAAATGAAACATTTTGTTTACCTTTCAGAGGTCATCTTAGATGTGTTTTTGTTTTTTTTTTTAATCAAATAATTGTACAAAGACTTTTGCCAATATTTAGTTTTCAAATAACTTCGTATCTATTAAAAAGTGAAAATAATGTTTCTTATAAAATGTTATTGTTCTTTTAAAGTCTATTTGGCAAAGACAAAATTTTGTTCGACCACTTTCTTAGTCAATTTTTCTTCGATTCTAATACAAAATGACCTCTTTCTCAAAAACAGTTGAAGATCGGACCCATGTTGATTCAACTTTTTTTACTCATTTTGGTAAGTACTATTATGCCCTCATAATATGTGACACTTATTTTTTAACACCCTGTATATTCATAAGAAATACCGCCACTCTTGTCAATGAGTTGAAAGAATCTCTGATCTAAATGTTCAATGTACTAGATTGAGAATTTTACATTCTTTAATTTTTGTAACAATATAAATTTCCAAAAAATAATATTTAGAATTTTTTTTTAATAAAGTACTACTTCCGGTTGTCCAATTGTTACCAAAACCTTTTCAGCTCTTCCCGTTAATGCCAGATGAAGCAATCTTTAATCTTATAGAATTTGAGAAACTGTCCCTCCAACATCCACACATACACACAGACTCCTACACAGACATTCAACTTTTTTTACTCATTTTGGTCAGTACTATATACCCTCATAATTTGTGACACTTATTTTTTAACACCCTGTATATTCATAAGAAATACCGCCACTCTTGTCAATGAGTTGAAAGAATCTCTGATCTAAATGTTGAATAGTTAAATACATTAAATAAAACAAAATTTTGGTAAAGTTCTGTAATTTTTTTATTATAAAACGACCTTTCTATATCGAACTGCAATACAATAATCTCATATAACATATAAAATGGAAATGGCGAGAGTTATTGTTTTAGTGTATCTTCTAGTCCAGATAGTAGAACTTTTTACCCTACTTAAGATGGGAATGTTTTGATTTTAATATGTTTTTTATGTAGGGACTCTTATAAAAAATCCAATTTTTCGACTTTTGGGATGATCGGCGAGGAAACCGCCATCTTTAATCAAAGGTGAAAAGAAATGTTTTTAGCAATTTTCTCATAAACAGCAGGCCGTATCAAAATTTTACTATACTTGCCGTCAAATAAATATGGACTGGATATTTCTACACTGTTGCCAATTCCATTGATCATGTTGAAAATGCTAAGTTATGAAGAAGCGGCAACACCGCTTGGCAAGAGACAAGGTGGAGAGAAAGGAAAAAATTGAGCATCAGTCCATATTTATTTGACGGCGAATATAGAATACAAAATTAAAGCTCATAATTTTTTGTATAAAAAAAATCTGTTGTGGCCAATACCTCTCGCCATTTTTATATTAGGCTATATAACTATTGTATTTAACGTTTCTAGTACACACAAAAATTTCTAATTACAGGCCATCCAGCGAATCAAGCGGTTTACGTCATAAATACAATATCACTAGAAACAATGACGTCATATATTAAAAAGTTTACATGAGCATGTAATAAAGGTACACGTCTGGTATCATTTTTTTTCAGCGAAATCCAATTTTATTTAAAATATTCTGAACAATACTGCTTACGCCGTTATAAATACTTCATTCTTGTAGTATATGCAACAAACCATCTAGTATTATGTGAGATCCTTAAAAAAAAAAAAAAAATACAGAATACTGCATACCATACAATTTCTAAGTGTTTCTGTACATTGCGTATAGCGTTTGCCACACGCTGTACATATAGATTTAATTTTCAAATTATTACTAATAAAAGAACGAAATATTACCTCAATATTACAATTCAGTGAAAGTAAGAGCCCACCAAACTAATTTTCATTTTCAAAATAAGTCAATAAATTAACTACAAGCCCTTGAATTTGACATGACAGAGCATTTGACATTTTGTCAATGAACAACAATACAAAAAACAAAATGAAATCACAATACAGGTTGAAAAGTATAATGTAGACATATAATATTTAGTAATATACATGTTCAGAATTACCAATATTAAAAAAATATAATCAAACGTCATTTTGCAAAAATTAACAAAATTTTACTTAATAATAATATTTCCAAATATAATTATTTCTATTGAAGGTTTCAAATACATAATAATAATAAAAAAAACCAATAAAATACCGTTAATAAAATATATTTAAAAATATAAAGAAAATTTCAAAAATCCCTAAACGATGACGTAAACCGCTTGATTCGCTGGATAGCCTATACATACATCTATATTCTTTATTTTCCAATTCATTTAATGAACAAGTTTCCCCCTATTCTTCTAAATGTTCGAGATTCTTTCAATTCATTGACAAGATTGGCGGTATTTCTGAAGAGTTTATGATGAAATATATGTATAGCAAGCGCGTGTTTAGTTGACATTGATACTGTGCATACTTTGGCTTATAAATGAATCCCCTTTTTATACCAGTTTTAGATGTTGAAGAAGCCTTTTCCTCGTTATAAAAATAGCATATTATAATTACTTGCGGCAGCTAAATCTATAATTTTAAATATTTAATTAATGATAAAATAAGAAATATTAAATGTACTTCCCAGAAAAAGTCTTCAGTAATGTATCTTTATTTTTGACACTGACAATTATGTCAATTACAAAACATTTTAATTTTTCAATTTGTTTCCATGAGCTATTTGATTTATTATACAATGGATAATTTTATATATTTATAATTCTTTTTTCTCTAAATCAATAGCAACGTCCATACTAAATATGGAAGTGGTACGGCTACTTAAAAAAATGATAGGGGCTGTTACATTCACCAATGAGAATTTTTAGCACTCTTTATTAATAATCACCTAAATATGTAAGTCTCATCCCCTGAATATTTAAACTAACTGTATATGAATTTACTTGGGGGTGTTGTAGTGACGTCCACACAAAATATGGAAGTGGTACGGCTACACAAAAAAATGATAGGGAATGTTATATCCCCAATGAGAATTTTTAGCACACTTTATTAATAATCACTTAAAAAATTATGTCTCATCCCCTGTATATTTAAACTATTTGTACATGAATTTACTCAGCGGTGTTCTACTAACGTCCATACAAAATATGGTAATGGTACGTCTGCACAGAAACATTATAGGGGATGTTAAATGTTTTGAGAAGTAAGTAGCACTCTTGTCAATAATTACTTAAGAATTTATAACTCCTACCTTGAATATTTAAACAAAACCTACAATAAATTACTCAGGGGTGTCGTAATAAACATCCTGATAGATTATTTTTTTATTATTATCATGTTTTCATAAGATGACTACACTTTTGATGCCTGCAGTACATAGACTTTCAAGGCTACGCAACACTTGTCTAGAATCGAATCGGCCGCTGGTGAATCGGCCGCTAGCTTCACTCTGATAAGAAATATAAACATTTATTTGCTAAAGGAAAATTCAACGTTGGTAAAGTAAGATCAAGAGAAGCTGAAATTAAGTTAATAAGAGATGAATATATTAAGTCGCGTGCATATAAATGTTCTATACCAAATCAAAAAGAGATTAAAGCACAAATTAAAAAATTACTAGAAGCGGACTTTATAGAAGAATCAGACGCACCATATTCATCTCTGGCAACCCTTGCTTACAAAAAAGATGATGGCCGCAAGTCAAGACTATGTGTAGATTTTAGAAATCTGAATAAACTAATAGTACCAGAATGTTATCCATTTCCAACTATAAACGACGTAGGTAATTGATAAAGTATCCAACTGCAAGTATTTCACTGTCATTGACATAAATTCTGCATTTTGGTGTATTCTACTAAAAGTAAAAGATAGGAAGAAGAAATCTTTTGTTACAAAATTTGGTAAATTTATGTTCAAAGTTCTCCCTTTTGGCCTGAAGAACGCCCCAGTAATTTTTCAACGTATTCTATCAAATCTAATAAGAAGAAACAATCTAGATGAATTCTGTATAAACTACATAGATGACATATTAATATTTTCTACAACATGGAATGATACAGCTCAAAACAGAAATTCTGGCAGCAATGGATACAAAATTCACTGAATTAATAAAATCTGTGAACTTCTGCTTTGAAAAGATCACAGATTTTGAAATAGACTTAAAATGCATCAACGAAAAACTTAAAGAATTTGAAAAAATACAAAATGAAAACAAAGACCTAAAGTTACAGGTTAATGATTTAAACAAAAAAGTGAATGACTTGGAACAGTTCTCGCGTTTGAATAATGTTGTCATCCAAAATATTCCGGAGAAGCCCAATGAAAATGTTAATGAAATCATCACAAATATTGCTAACAAGATCAACGTTAGCATTAGCGAAAAAGATCTTGACACTGCCCATCGTGTTCCTCATTACTCTCAAGGTACTGTAAATAACCATAAGAGTATCATTGTCAAATTTATTTCACGAAATCTGAAAAACAAATTTATGAGTGCTTCTAAACTTCACAGAATAAGAACTAAAGGGTTAGGTTATGAGGGCACAGAACATAAAATTGTTACTTTATTTAAGAAAGCTAATTATAATTCAATAAATGAATATCTTTCATACATAGACTGGATCTCAGTGTTCGATGACTTAAACACAGAAGATACTTTAAATAAATTTTATAATATTTTGTCCGATACAATCAACAGATTTGTTCCTATAAAATAAATTACTAAAAAGTCATATCTTTGTTGGTTTTCTCCTGAACTAATTCACCTTATTAAGGAAAAATACAAAGCGTATAACAAATTTAAACGTTTCAGAAGTGAATCTAATTATTTCGAATTTTCCTATCTAAACTCTGACTAAAATGTGATATGCAAATTATATTAATAACGTTGAAGCGGAGATTCCTAATAATATAAAGAAGTTTTGGAACTATGTGATTTCTTAAAAAAAAAAAAAAATCAAATATACCTTCCAATCTGATTTATAATGATACTTGTTCTGCCGATGTTAATATTGGTAATGAGATCTGCAACATGACTGCAAATTATTTTCACTCTACTTTTTTGAATGGTAATAATTCGAACACAAAATTTGCTGATAATAGCTGTGATTCAGTTGTAAATTTGGGCGATATACCAGTTTCTGAAGATGATGCTTTTGAGTTATTGTCAAATTTAGATATTAATAAAGGTGCAGGTCCCGATGGTATCCCCTGCTTATTTATTAAAAATTATTCAAATTCTCTAAGTACTCCTCTAAAATTAATCTTTGAGAGATCGCTTGGTGAAGGTTGTTGCCCGAATGTTTGGAAGAAAGCTATCCCAAGGAACACAGAGTTTTTATTAAGACATTATAACTAATAATGTTGTTACTGCAACTTACATTTAACGGAATTATAACACTTTTAAGTTATTTTGCCTTGTACAACTTTTTTCTAGTTTGCTAAACTACAATACAAAGTTATGATGTGTGGTACTTATTATTTGGTCACATAATAGTAATTAAAACGTTTTATATTTAAGTTTCATTGGCGTCGATTGTTTTAGTTTTATTATCGTCTTTCGCACTAAATTAAAGGAAGTGTTAGAAACGTAATTGACAGTTATTTATAAACAGATTTTTTTAAGTTTTATAATACAGTTTAAAAATAATTGTTTAGTATAGATGCATTAAAGTTTACACATATTACATATATTAGTTAATTTACCGTTTTATAAAAGTTTTATAAATTTATTTAAAACTTTTAAATAACTGCAAAAATAACAGTTTTATTTTAAACAGAAGAAAGTGGGAGTATGGTTTCTAAGTAACTTAATGCGTCAACTAAAAAACTGATGTAAAGTAGTTCTTAGGAAGTTATTAAAACTGAAATATCGAATTATAATATGTACGGCCATATTTATGCATTTAAACAGAAACTGGTTTAGAAGCCATTTTGTAAAATTTAGTATAAATTAATTTTATTGTGTTTTTAATTTAATGTTCTGCAAGTAATTATTCTCCTATATGGGTTAGTATAATATATTTTATTCATTATAATATCTAATGATTTTAAAAAAATACAAAAATCATTTTTTCATAAAAATTTAATAAATTTTCTTTTATTTATTTTAGGATATTATAATGTCCCTTGATTTTTTTCCAAGTATAACATAATATTTCACAGTAAAAATAAATTTGTTTATAAAATGAGTTCAACAGATATGTAAAAAATATGATCTTTATAAAGATGATCTTAGATTTAAAAAGTAGCAGAAGACATTACAAGTCTTGGTACATATAATTATACAACATAGTCATGCTTAGACTACTTATACGACTCGTGATATGATAAAATATGAATTTACGGTAGAAAATAGTTTGCTGAGAAATCTGTATTGTAGTTTTAATAGTAACCCATATTATAGTTTTATTAGTGAATATATCTCTTATCAATTAGCTTTAATGAAACCAACATATTGTAGTCCATGCAAAATACATATGCAACTATTGCATGTAAGTGTTACTTAAGTGATAATAGAAAGTTATATAGTAGTTAAAAAAACGATGTAAATTAGTTGAATAGATTCCCCACCCGCCTGACATTAACGTCGTATAAACGTTAGAATCAGTAAATTATCGTTGTATAAAAGGTATAATACAAGTTAAAAAGTTTTAAGAAAAGTTTTTTTAAAGTTAATAGAACTAATAACAAACTAATTTGTGCTCCTTGGGATAGTTGTCCCTGTGTATAAAAATGACAATAGACATTTAATTGAAAACTACCGTCCTATCTCGAAACTCAGTAAAAAATATTTGAAAAAATCATTTATAAACAATTATATTTTAAATTTAAAAATATATTAAATTATGAACAACATGGTTTCTGTTCTGGTAGATCAATTGAAACAAACATAATTGCATATTATGATTTTATACTTTCCTCTATGGACGAAAGGGTTCAAGTAGATGCGGTCTACAGACTTCAGTAAGGCCTTTGACAAGATTAACCATTCACTTTTAATGGCTAAGCTGGAGATGCTCGGAATCCACGGCAATTTACTCTAGTGATTCAGGTCATATCTCAGTAACAGACAACAGTGCATTTCTGTTAATGATTTTTATTCGGATTTTTTCTTGTAACCTCTGGAGTTCCACAGGGTTCTCATCTTGGACCTCTTCTATTTATTATTTTTGTTAATGATATCATCAGATGTTTTCATAATGCTAAGTTTAGTATGTATGCTGATGATTTAAAAATTTATATGGCTATTAACTCTTTATCTGATTGCTTTGCTCTTCAAGAAGATCTGAATAGGCTGAATAACTATTTATCTTTAAACGACCTAACATTAAAATTTAATAAATGTTCATGTATTACTTTTTCAAGCAATAGAAATGCTTATGATTACGATTATTTTCTTGATAATAAAAAGATTAATCGTGTGAGTTACGTGAAGGATTTAGGTATTATCTTGGATAGCAAACTAATATTTGATCTGCATATTGATTGTGTAAGGATTCATTTTGAGAATTGGGGATAAATTTAAAAATGTGCGTACTTTCATTTCTTTATATTGTGCTTTACTCCGTTCTCACCTTGAATTTGCTGCAATTTGTTGGTCTCCGTTTTACAACACATATGTAAATCGAATTGAAGGTATTCAGCGCAAATTTATGTATATCATTAACAAGAAATTTCCAGGACGTCATATTTCACTAGTACCTTTGCAAAAACGCAGAGTGATATTAGATTTATTATTTTTATTTAAACTATTAAATCATATTATTGACTGCCCCGTAATACTTAACAAAATAGTGTTCAGAATACCTTCATATTCCACCAGATCTCAAAACTTGTTTGCATTATCAAGCTGTAGAACTAATTCTGCTATTAATGCTCCCATTCTTAATGATATCCACTTTTAATAAATATTCATTAGTTCCTAATTTTCCTGATATTTTTAGTTGTACACTTAGATCATTCAAATCATTTATACATATTCACTGTCTTTAAAATTTTGCAATGTTTTTTATCTTTCTAATTCACTCTAATGTAAATTTATAGATATTATTTAGGAGAACAATGTAACCAATTTTGTTAAATTTTTTAATGCTACACTGTTATTGGGATTTTGTCCTGTTGTGTGGCCCGATTAATAAATAAATAAAAAAAAATATATCAAACAAATTAAAAGATTTTTGCAAGTTATTGAAGAAGAAGGTTTCAAGCTTAAGTTGGAGAAGTGCACATTCGCTGCAAATTCTGTAAAGTATCTAGGTCATATTATTCAAGAAAACAAAATATCACCAGCACAAGAGAATTTAGTTGCAATTAAGAATCTTAAGAGACTGTGACGAAATCGGCACCTACCTGAGAAAGTACACGATCACTGCACACATAGAGTTGTGCCTGTAGCCCTAAAAGTCGGAAGCAAATGGACGTGGTTTGTGTCACGGGAATGAGAGCAGGAATGAATCACAGAGGGCGCCACTGGCGCTAATGAAGGTGTACCAAAAAAATGAATGGTGTACGTCAGGCCACCGGTGATCCTCCCATAAATAAATGAAGGTGCATAAAATTATCGAAATTTATTGCCGGCACTTTACAAAGTAGAAAAAAAACTTTGCGGATGACAGTTATTTAAATACAAAAAAAAAATTAGCTTTACTTATCTTACAATAAGGGCGCTTCCGTTGGGCTGGGTGGACCCAGTCCGTCTGAGGCAAAACCGGTGTAGCGACGACGCAGAGCAGGCGTCGAGAGGTACTGTGCTGCAGCTTATTGGGACGATTGTTTGGAGCAGCTGTATGCAGCTGCCCTCGGTATTGCTGCTGCTGCTGCTACTGCAGCTGCTGCTCTTGGTTTGCGCTTGAGGCCAAATTGTGCACCTCCTTAGTCAGGCGAACCTGATGCGGTGGCCTGATTTTGGGTCTGCGAGGAGTGGTACGCGAGTAGCGTTACTTTGAACAGCTGCCCTTGGTATTGCTGCTGCTGCTACTGCTGCTGCTGCTACTGCGGCTGCTGCTCTCGGTTTGCGCTTGAGGCCAAATTGTGCACCGCAGCCCGCCACCAAACGAACTCGGCCACCCAAACCAGGGAAGTTGTATAACAAAAAAATAAGAGGCAGATAATTGTGCAAAGAAAAATATTTATTTATTATTGCAAACGCAGATATGTCTATGTAAAAAAAAAACAATTAACCAACAGGTCAAAATTGACCGCAAAAAAATGAAAAAGACGAATTTCTGCGATTGCAATAATATAGCAAACAAAATGGTTGAGAGAAAACAGAGTTAGTGCACGGAAAAATAATAACAACAAAATTTATACAAAACCATGATAAATATTTGTAGAAACGTACAGGAAAACTAACTAAATGAATGAATGATATACAGAGATGTGCAGTGCTAGACTGCCTAACCAGATACAAACTTTTAGCTAAATATGATGAATATGGTGATGAACTGAAAATGAAAATGCACAGCAAGACGCGACGCAAATAAAAAGGTAAGACGGAGAGAATTTTGCCGGTTTTACGCATGAAGCGAGCAGTAAAGGTACATTCACAAATGAAAATTAGGTTTAGATTTATGGTTTATACTTTAGATTTAAAGACCTTGGCCGCATATTATGTTATGACTCCATTCACACTTCAGAATTTAGTGTTTCTAAATCCAATTCATAAAGCTAAACATTGCAAGGTCCAAACTTTTGGTTTATGATTTAGTTTGACGTCACAAACTTTACCAATGGGAACGAGTCTAAAACGATATAGAAATATACACCTATCTTTATTTAGTATCGTTTAAACGTCAAACAGCAAAATAATAAACCGACGTAAAAAAATTGTTATTGTTTTGCTAACATATTTATATTAAAAAAAAAAGAAAAAAATATAGGAGGTGGTGGATTCGGCCTTTAAACAGAATGAGAGAAAAACAAGGCGACTGGCAAAACTTAATTGCGGAAATGAGGTTAACCGATAGAGAAATGTTTTTCTCGTACACAAGATTAAATATCGAACAGTTCGATAAATTGCTATCTCTCGTTGGGCCACATCAAAAAATGCAACTTACGGCGTCAAGTTAAGTACTGCTCTACCGATATTGTAATCTTGTTTTCGAAGCATTTACATAGATGTCAGCACGATCAAAACTAAATTAAAGTTAAATTAAACTTGCATTTATGAATGACTTACTTAAATCTAAACACAAACCATAAACCTAATTTTCATTTGTGAATGTACCTTAAGAATTACAAAATCCTCACAACAGTGTGTTGTTCGCCACAGAACCAAATTATTATTCAACAAACAAATTTCTCTGTGAGAAGCAACAACATAGAACCAAATAGCAAAAATAAAACTGTTGTCAAAAGACAAAATTTTACCAAATCAAATAGACCAAAAATATAGAAACCGAATAAGTAAATACTTACTAAATAGTAACAGAGATCCTACGATACTTCAAGAGCGGTAGAAAACAAAAAATCGTACAATTATAAAGAACTAAAGAATCTAACGAGAAAGCGATCTGTCTAGTCTCTAGTCAGTCCTCGGACGGCGAAACTCGTCTCAAACTCGCATATAGTAGGCAGGGGCGTACTCAAGCGAAAAGGAAAAGATAGCCGTTACAAGACCAACTGATAAATCTGGCGTTCGTGATATATTAGGTTCAATAATTTTTTTTTTTTTTTAAATATATCGAAAATAGTGCAGAAAAATTTAAACCATTACACAGATTACTAAGAAAGAACGTCAAATTTTAATGGTCAGATGATTGCGAAAAGAGTTTTAATATGATAAAAGAATACTTGTGTTCTCCGATTTTAGCAATTTATGACACAGATAAAGAAGTATACATTGAAACTGATGCAAGTTATAAAGGTATTGGTGCAACTTTAAAACAACCACAAACTGACGGTATGCTGCATCCTGTAGCTTATTTTTCCAGAAAGCTATCTGAAAATCAGAAAAAAAAAATGGATATTATTATCTAGAATGCAAGGCTATTAAAGATGCTATAAAGTATTGGCAATTCTATTTGATTAGTCGAGAATTTACTATATGTAGTGATCATAAACCCTTGGAAAATCTAAAAACCAAATCTAGAACAAATGAAATTTTAGGTAATTTGGTTCACTACCTGTCCCAGTGTAATTTTAAAATCATTTATAAAAAAGGAAAAGAGACTATATCATCAGATCTACTATCAAGACAACCAGTTTTAGAATACTTTGAAAATGAAGATGCCGTTAAAGTAACTAATCTAATAGAGTTGAAAGAGATAATTAATGATCAAAAATATAACAAAACAGAATTAAATTCCGAAAAGAAAACAAACACATGATAACATTACATATAAAAAATTAAGAGGTAGGGCTAGAATATTTGTTTCAGTTGAATTCGGTATCAAACTAATCAAACAAGTACATGATTATTATGGTCATATTGGTGTTGGCCAATTGCAAAACAAAATAAGACCATTCTACTACTTCAAGAACTAGACAAATTAGTGAGTTTTGTAAAAGCTGTACAATATGCATGGAAAGTAAAGTACGCAGGAGTAGACCTATTGGTTTAATGTCAATACTACACTGTAAAAAATTCTTCTGTAAAATTACTATAATTGTTATTGGCGTCCAAATTGCCTAAGTGAATTATAGTAAATTTACAGTTAAATGTAATTTTGTCTACCATTTTTAAAATTACATAAACATAAATTCCATATAAATTTTGATACATACTTTAAGTAAATTTACATATTAATAATATACATAATCTTTTTAAAACATAATTTAGTAAAAGTACATATTTTTCATTATATTTTAAATAAATTTCACGTAGTAATAGATTATGTTTATGTTTTATTTTCCCCGGGCCTAGAGTCTAATTTTCTACTCTGCCCAAGTCCAATCCCTAAGCCTACCTAAAATCATGAAAAATCCAAAAATATTAGTAATTAACTCTAATTTTGTAATAAATAACATACAGTATTTTAAATTTACTGTAGTAAATTTAGAATTTACTACTATTTCATGTAAACATACATACTAGAATAAAAACATTGAGTTTTTACATAGTACTAATAAAATTTGACAAAATTGTTATACAAATATAAATATATCATTGCAAAAACACAAATATTTGTAGTAATTACCTCTAAACTTGTAATAAATACAAATAGTATTTTAAATTTATTATAATATATTTAGAATTTGTCCATAGATCCTGTAAAAATAGAAACTAAAATAAAAATAATTGAGTTTTTACATAGTTCTTACAAAATTTGACAAAATTGTTATAGAAATATTAACATATCACTGTAAAATTTCATATATTTATTGTAATATGAATATGACACAGTAGTTCTAGTAATTTTTTTATATTTGTAAGGGTGAATTAGCAAATTTATAGAATTATTTGCTATGTAAATGTAAGTCTACATAGTTTATGTAAAATTTGTTATTGCATACATAATATAGTAAAAAATTACTATAACTTTACGACAAAATCGCTATTATTTTTTACAGTGTAGGTCCTGCAGCTGAACCCTACGGGCTGGTAGCACAAGCGTGGTTCTAACACCGGTGTTAACTAGAACCCTGGCAACGCCTTCACACATACTTCAGGTTTGTTAAGTTGGCAATATATTGATTAATCTGAAAATTTACTGACACCCATATTCAATAAATCTGCCGACACTATTTAAAATTATTTAATATGATTTGTTTTTTTAACTTTTCTATAAAAAACAGTTTTAAATAATGAGGTCAAATTTATTGAATATGACTGTCAGTACATTTTCGACTTAATTCAGCATATTGGCAACTCTTATTTTGTTAACAACCCTGAAGTATGTGTCAAGTCATTGACACGGTTCTAGTTGATACCGGTGTTAGAACCACGCTTGTGCTACCAGCCTATGAGATTATGTCCATAGATTCTGTCGGAGGTTTCGGAGGCAATAGGTCACCAAAGAAATTTGTGCACATTTTGGTAGATCATTTCAGTAGATATGTCAAGAGGTGCAAAAGATTTTATTAATCTTATCGATCCTATTGCAAAGAAAAACAAGATCAAAATCATCCTAGCTGACCAATATACTAGCTTAAATTCAAGCTATCTTAAAAAGTATCTAGTTAAATAGGTATTCAGTTAATATTCACCTGTATAGATTGCCCACAATCTAATGGACTTAATGAAAGATTAAACCAGACACTGGCAAATAGAATAAGATGTAAAATAAATAGTGGTGGTAAACGTGCTTGGTCAATAATAGCGGAAGAATGTGTTTCATAATACAATAGAACAATTCATAGTTCAACAAAATTTAAAGCAGCATACTTTGAATATATACATCTGGAAGTAGCTACCAACAAAAATCGTGTACCAAAGAAGATTGACAAGGATGGAGATACAATTGAGACTTGAGACCACGCCTGTGCGTCTCCATATACCTAGCGTGAGCGTGTAACAGATGTGGCCGGAAAATCTACTCTCTGAATTCGCGAAGTGGTGGGGATAGGAGGCCTACGTTACTGTCAGTTTACATCTGTTCTCTGTGAGAAAGTATTTAATTTCAGAATGTTTTTAATAATTGTTTTATTAAAAATGGGTAAAAAGTGTTTTGTGCCGAACTGCAAAAGTGGTTATGCATCAAACAATGAGAAAGTGACAATATTTAGTGCACCAAAGGACGAAATATTATTAAATTTGTGGCGGAAAGTAATTCCAAGAAAAGACAGAGTACTCACTTCGAAAAACTTTGTTTGTTAAAAACATTTTAAAGAGGAGGAGTGGTCATGCGGTGCAACAAATGTAATCGTTTTATATACTGTTAAGAAGAAAATCTTATAATTTTTGTTTAAATATATTTTTCTAGGTACCACTGCAGCTTTAAAAAAATGCATATCTGACGGTATATCCAAATTGCCCCAACTATTTAAATATTAAAAATAATAAAAGAAGGAAAATTGTCAAAAGTGACATTCCAAATAAAAAACATTCCTACGATGAGGAAGATAAAAGTTTGAATGTGTGCAAATTTAACTAATTTGAAATCGTGTTATTTACAATTTATGTTTATATATAGAAAATATATTATTAAAATGCATAGAAAATCCCTATGTTTATGAGGAAACTGTCCTTTTTGTCATTTGCATTTAATTGCAATATTCATTGTAAAGAAGTTTTATCTTATGTAATACAAGAATTCACATCGATGAGACAGTATTTCCACCCAAAATAAAATTAATCGTGCCAACCAGCAGAGAGAAAAGAAAATTGGCGAAATTTTGTAAAAACTAATAAAAGTTTTTTTCTAGTTTTTACCTCCCGCTACCCTAGGTAAGGGAGGTATAGGGATCGTGCTAAAAATCGCATATAGAGATTTTATTGAATAAGCACGTTTTGATGTCCCCAGAATCCGATTTTAACATTTGTACAATGATATCTGTAGGTATGTATGTGTGTATGTGCGTCTGTGTGTGTGTCCGTGTGTGTGGATCTTATGGACACGATTACTCAAATACTATCAATCAGAAAAATTTGAAATTTTGTATAGGTACCCATTCTATACTAATATGGGAAGTGCTTATTAGTTTTTAGTATATATCGGATAACCGGAAGTATCATTTATACAAGCTTTTAAAAGTTTTTCTTATAAAAAATTCATTGAATATTATTTTTTAGCAACATTTACTAATTAAAATTGATTAATGCTACAATCTTTAATTCTGCGATAATGACATTTAGTAAATATCTCTAAATAACTTCATATATGCATATATAATATAATTTATTTTCATGTATCACCTAGCCTATGCGTCAAACAAAAACATAATTTTAATGACAGTTTTGACATATTTAAACAAATGTCACTGACAGGATGCAATTATATTAAAATTAATAATGAAACCGTGTTAAGGAGAATACAATAGTAAAATATTTAATTAAGGTTTGTAAAAATAATATAATTTCCATCATACATAAATGTTAGATGTACAGGATGATCTGATTTAAATTTGCTAATTGCTATTTTTGCAGCACTATAAATTAATATTAATTTACAACTACACATTTACGAAATGGATCATGTACGGCGAAGAATTTACAAAGATTGCGTTTTAGAGCACCTAGAAGATGATGTTGATTTTTATAAGAATATATAATTTGATACAACATATTAGATTTTAACCATATATGATAAATCGGATGTAGTACTTAATTTGGAGCTCTAACAGATTTTTGAGGAAAAACAATAAAACAATCCAAAATTTCGTATTACAGACTTTTCTATTTATTGGACAACAAATTAGATTTTATTTACAAACGATTAACCGGAAATGATACTTTACTTAAAGCTCACTGCTATTTTAAACATGGAATTGGCGGGAGGTCATGTGTTGGCCACATCAGATTTTTTTATATTATTATTTGCCCAGTAGGAGTAGAAAAATATATTTAAGTATATTTTGTGTGTTTTTAATTTTTATACCTTTCTCAATATCCAAATATTTTAATAATAATAATAATAATAATAATAATAATAATAATAATATGTTTATTACCCAACAAGTCACCATTTACAGGGTAAAATTTACAAAAAAAATATAATAAAAAATATATAATATAAATGAATTTAATAGAATTTAATGTAAGATGTCTTCGTATGTAGCATCTGCACAACGGCACATCACATGGATTGGAGATCGTAGTAAGGCATCTGTACGTGCAGTGGGAAGTTGGAATGATCTGTTATGCCTTGATGATGTCCTGGGAACATGGAATGGAATCCGACCTAGGAGGAATGGACAATCTATGGAATTGTGGAGTAGCATCCAAAGGAACCTGGCACAGGATGACTCACGCCTAGAACCTAGCGATGGAATATCATGACGCTGTAAAAGTGAATGCATATCTATATGTCTTTCTGGATAAACATTGTCCTGTTTGAAAGAAATATATTTCAAAAATCGACGATGTATTCTATCTACGTGTAAATTCTGATTCGCATAATATGGAAACCAAATTAGAGCAGCGTATTCCAATTTACTGACAACAAATGAGAAGTATAACATTTTAATAACTGTAATATCAGCAAATTTTTTACAAATTCGAAATATAAATCCTAAGGTCCTATTAGCAGACAAACAAATGTTAATGATGTGATCATTGAAATTAAATTTTGCAGAAAATGTTACTCCTAAGTCTGTAATAGAGGATTTACGCAAAAGAATTGTATTATTAATGGAGTATGGATGCGTGATGGTAATATTTTTGCGGGTGTAAGTCACAATAAAACATTTATCGGCATTAATGAGAAGTTTGTTTGCTTTACACCAGGAAACAAGGATATCTATATTATCTTGAAGGAATTTTGCATCAGAAACAGAAGAGATTTTGTAGAACAACTTAATGTCGTCAGCATAGGCTAAGACGGGACAAGTAAAAGACAATAGGAGATCATTTATACACTGGCGAGCAAAAAATTGAGGTCAATTATTAATTATGATATATTTTTGGAATGTTTTGTTTTAAGCTCATGTTTGTAAATTGTAAATCATAGAAGGATCTTAATAATTTATTTTTTGAGAAATATCATCTGTTTTCTTTTGTTATCTGTCATGTAATATCACTCTTTTTACAAATTTTATGAAATAGCGTGCATTCGCGGTAATTGAAGATTCGCATTTCGGTGTTTCTTTTCGGTATAGCGTTGATTTCTCTTTGTAAAATCTATCAGTTACACGGTGTAGTACTCGTATTGTGTATTTAGCAGTTCACAATGCTTGTAAATCCTATTGCTGCGGCAAGAATTGTAGCGTATATACAAGATGGCCGAGGACAACGTGAAACTGCAAGAATTGTTGGTAGGAGCCTTTGTGCTGTACAAAAGGTGTTTCAGCGCTATGAGGAGATTGGCTTGATAACCAGAACACCAGGATCCGGGCGTAAAAGAATCACCAGCCGAAGAGATGACCGATTTTTGGTGTCCGAAAGTTTGCGGAATAGGACAGCTTCTGTGGTTTTGCTACGAAATCAACTCCAACAAGTTAAAGATGTAAATGTTAGTGAATGGACCGTTAGAATAAGGCTTCATGATGCTGGATTGTCTTGTAGAAGGATGGCTACAGGTCCACCATTGCAACGCCGGCATCGAATTGCAAGATTGGTTTTTGCCCGAAATCACGCGGCATGGAATGGTGAGGACTGGGGCAGGGTACTTTTTCCAATGAGTCGCGTTTTTGCCTCAATGATTCAGACGGACGTCGACGAGTATGGAGAAGACCCGGAGAAAGATACGCTCAAGTTTCTATTGACGAGCGACTTCCATTTGGCGGTGGGTCGGTTATGGTTTGGGCAGGAATCTCTTCACATGCACGCACAGAGTTGATCTTCATACAGAATGGCTCCCTGACAGCTCAAAGGTAGATTACGGAGGTTCTAGAAGACCATGCTATGCCTTTCTTGATCACTATGGGCGAGCGTAGCATTTTCATGCAAGATAATGCTAGACCTCACGCAGCCAGAGTTGTCAGAGAACATCTGGATGAAGTGGGAATTAGACGGTTTGATTGGCCAGCCCTCAGTCCGGACATGAATCCCATCGAACATGTCTGGGATGAGTTGGGATGGCGTATCCGAAAGCATACACCAGCTCCAAGAACTGCCCAGGAGCTTAGAGCGTTGCTATTGCAGCAATGGGATAATATTGACCAGAATATGATCCTTAACTTAATTCAAAGTATGCCTCGTCGAGTTTAAGCAGTAACTAACGCAAGAGGAGGAAATAGGCAATATTAGTAGTAAGTTTTTTAAATTTTTTTCGTTCCACATAACTCCTAACAACAAAAAGTCAAACTACGTTTGAAATGTAAATTTATTGTTTTTTCATAATAAATTATAAAACCAAAAAATATGCTTTGCGTTTCAATATTGAATTATTAATTTAGCCTATAAAATACAGTATAATGGTTTTCAATTTACAAATATAAGCTTAAAACAGAAAATTAGAAAAATACATAATAATTAATAATTGACCTCAATTTTTTGCTCGCCAGTGTATATAATATAAATAGTAGTGGCCCTAAATTGGAGCCTTGGGGCACACCAGAAGAAGCAGAGAATTTGAAAGAAGAAAATCCATTGTAGAAGACATAACAACAACGATTAGAAAGATAAGAAGCTAGAAGTGATGTTAAAGTTGTAGAGGCACCGACGGAACAAATTTTATGTAACAATAAACCATGATCGATACAGTCAAAAGCACGTGAAAAGTGGGTAGCTATGCAACACACTAAAATATTCTCCTTGCTTAATGCATACACTGCTTCGTGCAACACCATATCATTCAAAACTTGCCATCGAGAAACACCAAATCATGCAGATCTATAAAATGCATGTACTGCTTTTGTCAGAAGTTGCCTTTCATTTGAATTTACCGCGTTATATTCTCCTTGCTTAATGCATACACTGCTTCGTGCAACACCATATCATTCAAAACTTGCCATCGAGAAACACCAAATCATGCAGATCTATAAAATGCATGTACTGCTTTTGTCAGAAGTTGCCTTTCATTTGAATTTACCGCGTTTTGTTCGAACACCAAATCATGCAAATCTATAAAATGCAAATGCTGCTTTTGTCAGAAATTGCCTTTCGTTTGAATTTACCGCGTTTTGTAGGAACACCAAATCATGCAAATCTATAAAATTCATATACTGCTTAATACAAAAGTTGTATTTCAGAAACACAGAATCACGCAGATCTATAAAATGCATACACTGCTTTTGTCAGAAAGTGTTTTTTGTTCAAATTTACCGCGTCTTCCTCCGACACAAAATCATGCAAAACTATAAAATGCATGCACTGCTTCATAAACAGCCACAAATTTCAAATGTTGTAGCTTCTACTCAAAAGATGGCAATCGTATGAAAAATGAAATAATAGTTATTTTTCTTTTGAATTTTAATATATTAAATTGTAAAAACGTACTTCAAGTGGTAAATAAAATTATGTATTATTAATAAAGAAATTATATTTTAATTACTTACCTTTTTTACAAATTAATATTGAATATAAGTAATTTTAAAAACAAAAAAGTAAGATAATATACACACATCGTTAAAGTATAACTTTATTAATGTATTAACAATTTTTCTACCACGGGCTATATTTAAATATATAATCAGCAAATAATGAACAGATTACTAGAATACTGTAGGTAGTTCTGGCTAAACAAAATATCTTCATTTTGGATGGTTTTCACGATTTACAAATTTTGGCATTACGTTTGCCTTCCTGAAGATAAAGTTGATGAAACATTAACAGTTTTCAATAATTTGCAATTCACAGTACAAATTGAAAACAATAGATTACTAATGAATAATGCCACGAACCTTATTTCTCAAGCAATTAAATTATCCTCAAAATGGTATCAAAATTCACAAATAAATATATGAATATGTTGAGATACTTGCTTATACAAAAGGCATTGTCAACGGAGTAATAAATAATGTTAAAAGCAAAACAATATAACAAATAAAAACAACACCAAAATAATAAAGAAAATAAATATTACTCTTTAACATAAATGATGGCATGAGAATGGATTTTTAAATTTAATTGAAAGCAATATCCATATTTAAATAGTATTCGTTAACAATTTAAATATGGATATTGCTTTCAAATAAACAAAAAAGTAGGGAATTTAATATGTAAATTAAAAGCCGATACAGACAAAATATATACAAAATACCTTGTGATGATTGCCGCTCCCGGTACTCAGGTCATACTCAGCTATATTTAAAAACAAGAATTAAGGAGCATAAAAGAAATTGTAACAAAAATAACAATGGCAAAGGTGCTCTCGTAGAACATAATACAAACAATAGGCCAGTTTTAATTTTGAAAATGTTAAAATACAGAATATAACTTACACAAACGTTTAACACTTGAAATGTTTCCTGATGAAAACAATATTAAGTTAAAAACAGATACTGCCAAACAAAGTACTATATGTACAACATTTTAAAATATAATAAAAACAATAAATTAAAATAACATGTGTTTGATCGTGAATCTGGGGAACAGGGTTCTATCCCAACCGACGCCAAAAAGAAATATTTCGAATTTTAAATTGCACAAAAGTGACCCTTGTAGTGCGCTCTCTACGCCGGCAATGAGTGCCCGTGAGGTGACGCCTGGTAAACGCTCACATGGTACAAATATGTTATATCATTACCGACTGGGTACAAAGATTGGCACACCCAGAAATGGGTAATTTTGGAAATTATTTAATATTAATCTTTTGATGTGAAGCTCTCTTCCCATATGTGCGGTTCTCAAGGGATGGAAATATGTTTCTCCAACACTATTTTGGAAACTACACATTCCACAACTAAAAATCATGTTGGAATCAATATCATTCCAACAAACTGTGTGGAATAATTCCACACTGCTTTCGACCAATCAGAATCTGTTTAGCTGCATATTAGCGCGGTAGGTATAACATATATCCTGGTTCGGTTGCCATGGTTACGTCTCTTTGTTTTATTATTATTTATTTCTGAATTAGTGTTTGACACACAGATCACAGACACTATTATAGATAGGAAACTGTAATGCTGCAAACCGGTACTATAAGTACAACGCCCCCTGGTCATGGGAAGAACAAGTTTCATGTATGGGAGGCGGGAATTTTGAATTGATTCGAATTCAACAACTTAATACTTGGTAATAAATTTGAAGATCTCTCAATGAGCCGATGTTGAAATTTATTTATATCAAGTATTAAATTATATACGTTATATTTTATATTTATAATAAAATGAGTGAAATAGTAAATTAATATTACAAACTATTTCACTTGTTAGAGTTTTAATTTTTTTAATAATTTTTCGTATTTCTTCTGTGCTATTTTTTTTATTATCGCTAATTACACAATTTTTCAAAATTTTCTTTCCATATAATATTCGGTGTTGAACATTTGTAAATAATTTTTGGAATTTGGAAATCAATGTAAAGTAAAGTCTGTAAAATACATCAATAATTAATACCGAGCTTGCAAAATACTAATTATGCATCTAAGAACTAATAAAGTACACATATAACACACATCTGTCGCAATGCAGTCTGGAATTGCAGAAATTGATGCGCGGCATGATGTCTCTTTCACAAAAGTTTTTTCACATACAATATCTGATGATAAACTGTTTACTGTTTATATCACAAATAATCACAAATATCACAAATAATCACAAACAACCACAAATAAATGTGTATATATCATAAATAAACAAAGCCACAACTAAATTCAAAAATATGTCAACCAATTCAATAACAATCGGGCTGTCAGTAAGCTGTCATTTTCAAATTTGAAATAAAATTTTATATACTAACGCCATCTAAACGGGGGAAGAAAAGTTATAATGTTGGCCCGCTTTGTCTAATAGGAGATTCCACCGCATGGTTTGACATTTTGGAGTTTTTAACCGTTCTGGAGTTTTCTGTTAACTTTTACAGGTTTTTGGAGATCTTTAGAGCAGTAAGTTTATATAAATAATAATATATTACTTAAAAATTTAACTAAATAACATTTTAGAGAAAAATTTCTAGTGGTAATGAAGCAATTTATGGACTGGCGTTCATTTTAACAAAATAATTATTTGATTGTATATAATAATATATTGTAATGAATCAACGTCATTATTTGTATAATTTACTGTACACAACATCTACTTGACCACGATCATCTATCACTTCAGCTGTGTATTGGGAGAAACAAGCCAAATTTGTTACCGTGGATCTACCAGGTAAGAAACCATACTGATCAAATGATAATAGGGATTTAGTGTTTATAAGAATTGTGTTGTAAATTATTTTTTCAAATAGTTTGGCGAAATTATTCAAGATACATATAGGACGATAATTCTTTACTTCCGATTTGTCACCTTTCTTATAAATTGGGGTGATACGAGTTTCTTTCCATCGATCAGGGAATGTAGAAGTTTCAATAGCTAAATTAATAATAATAGTTAAGGGGAGTGATAAAACAGATCTACAATCTCTTATAAAAAAAGCTGGAATCATATCTTCACCACTATTTAGTTTATTTGGTAGCTTAGTTATTAATGGAAGAAGTTCTGTCTCAGTAATAGGATTGAGAGTGAAAGTAAGATTATTATTAATAATTATTTGGTCAATGAAAGATGAACTAGGAGTGAAATAATTAGAGAAATTTTTAGCAAAAGAATCGACAATGTCTTGAGGATTACTGTGCGAACCATTATCGTCAGTAATGATTCCAGGAATTCGTGAATGACCTTTCTTTAATTGAACAAATTTCCAAAACTCACTTGGGTTAAGTTTTATATTATTTTCAACTCTCCGTATGTACTGGTTGTACGCATCATTAATTTGAGTCTTAGTGATAGATCTTAACCTTTTAAATTCATTTAGATAGTATGCTTGTTTTGTTTTAATCCATTTCTTTCTATAATAGCGTTTAGTCTTTAAGTTATATTTGATCTCAGGAGTGAACCACGGAGGAAAAGATGAAGAACCACTTTTATATTTTGGAACGAACATATCTAAAGCTTTATACAGGATAGAGTAAAATTCATTTAAAGCAAGATTTACGTCACTAAACCTATTTAAGGAATTCCAGTTTATATTTACCATGTAATCATACAAAAAATTAAAATTAGCTTTAGAAAAGTTATAGCGGTAATTATTTGCAGATGGAATTGAATAATATTTAGAATCGGTAAGTAATTCACAATTGCCAATCAAAGCTGGATGATGACGATCCTCGGGAACCAAAGGATAATCAGCTTTCCCTATACATAGATTTAAAAAATTAGAGAAGACAAGATCTAACATATTGTCATTTACTAGTTTTAATTAAAACTATACGAGATTTTTATATCGGTTTAACAGATTTTCGAAATTAACTTTTATAAAATTTATCATGTATGTACAATAAACATGTACTTTTGTAATTTCGTAATGTACTATAACAATATTTTTTATGTAAATTACAAGAAATATGTGATATATAATGCTCTACGCATATAAGTACTGTGTAATAGTCGGCCTCCTAACCCCACCGCTGCATCTCACGCTAGAAGTAAAATTTTTTCCGTTCCGCCTCGTTGAAAACGGGAGTATCAATTAGCAGGAGATCTTTGTCCAACTAATGCTTATACATAATTCTATCCTTCTCAATCTACTTTGAGCCATTGATTTTATATAGTATTTTACGATAGTATATATAATCAATGTTTGAGCCAACAAAGTCTAAAGGAACATTTAGTGTACGCTACTGCCATCTACGTTAGTAGATATGTATATTCAAAGGCAGCATATTTACTATTTGGAAAGCAATCAATCATTTGTCCAATTGATACACTAAATAAAGGTAATAAGTAGAGGGGATTCGCCGATTCATCAACCTCCTCCTCCGTGGAGGAGCGTTCTATGGCTGATTCTTATTAACTCTTCGCATATCATATCTCAACCAAGTCCATTTTGTGGTTGTAACGTGGAAAATTCACGTAATTGGCGTTACGCGGCTAATTCTTATTAACTCTGCGCATATGGACCATTTTTCTTCAATTCGGCTAGAGTTTAGAGTGTCCCAGTTTGTGGACGGAAAGTGAAAGGCACAAGTAATGAATAAATTTGTTTTAAGACGGGTTTAAATAATAAAAATTAGGATAACATATATATATATATATATATAAACATTTTATTCATATAAGGTTGAATTAAATACATAGAGTATAAATATTCACATTGTTACATACACTTTACATATAAGAATATTAATCATTAAGTATCTTACAATGACCCCAAGCTAGAGTATTAATGCCATTATCCATTATAAACCTTTTGTCGTCATTTGAGGATAAACATAGTTTACTTTGGTTTATTGTATAAATTACATGTTTGATTGATTTAAAAGTTTTCTAATATAAATATATAATAAAACCATATAAATATATAATTTTATATGGTCTCTAACAACTGCTGACAGTTGCTAGGATTGGTTCCCGGTTCCCCAAAACGCGACTACTTATTTTCAGTATGTTGGTCGAGGGATCGCCATGAAACCGTTGCCGGTGATTGCGTCGCCGTACGGACCGTCGTTCTGGCGATATGCTTCGGAACGCGGAAATGGCGTCACCTCGGGTGACGTCACGGTGCACGGCGTCAAACCGCGTGACCCGGTGCTTTCAAGTCCCAGTACTCGAGGATGATGGTAAGAGATACGGAAGAGGGTAGGAGGCCTAGTGTTTGTTAAAAGACTACGGACCCGCGTCGTGACCTAGTTAGCTCTCTGAGGATTCTCTCCAGTCCGAAGACTCGAGGATACTCTCCAGCCCGAAGGCTCGAGGACGTAGGCACTCTCGGAGGGTATTTCTAGGTCGCAAAGCTGACGGTGAGTGTTCTCAACGTATGGAACCGCGGTGGAAGTGTACACAGTGACGTGGCCGACGTTATGACCTGGGATCCCCCGTTCAGGATGCCCAGCACTCTTATGAGTCGAGGATGCTCTCCACTCTGGGATGTCGAGGATTGTTCGCGGAAGGGGCCTCCAGGTCGTAATGTCAGTTCTTACTAACGGTTTAGCCGGAAGAGCTAGGAACGGACGGAAAACGGTAAACGGTATCTCTTACCAGGGCCCGCTCTAGGGGCGGACAACCCGGACATTTGTCCGGGGCGGCAAATCTAAAAGGCGGTATTTTGGCTGGGAATGTGAAAAAATATTAATAAGTTAAATATCCAATTAATCGAAATTTATACTTGCTGATTTTTTTTCTTTGGTGGAAATTAACATGCAATTTACATTTAGTTTTTGTCTAAAAAAATCCCTGTAATCCATAATTCTGAAGAAAAACAACCCTAAAAGAGCGGCACGTTTATTTAAATAACAAAGAAGGATAGGTATACTAAGTCGCGCAGAGCACAGAACAGCATGCAGGGCGCTGCATAACGCGCTGTGAAACAGGAATAGGAAGGAATATCATGCATTGACTTGTTTATTACCTTTAATTATAAAAGGGCTGTTTCGTTACACATTAGCATTATTCTTGCTAATACGTCGGTGGTGATAACAAGTGCAAGTTTATACAATGTAGAAGTTAGAGTTTATAGAAAAATATTTGGCAATTATATCGTTCAGTGTGATTTGTTAATTTTGAAGATAAGTACATCTATAAATATTAAGCTGTTTGATAGATACAATTTTTTTTAATTATCATAAATTTATTATTTAATTTAATTATAAATTTAAAATTATTTTGCTAAAATCTCTATACTTTTAAGCGATAGGAGTTTATAGAACAGGGCAAAACACCGAGTGGTCTGTTTCAGAAAATAACTTATTTTAAGGTTCCGCATCTAAAAGGAAAAAAAAGGAACCCTTGTGGTGAGGCTTCGGTGTCTGTATGTTATGGTAAGTATTATTTTCGTACCTGATGTTATTTTAAATGCATTATATTTGTTGCAGAGTGAGTTAAAACTTTGTGAGAGTGATTTAAAAAAAAATTTAATTCACATGTGAAAAAAGTGTTACTTATAGTTGTTGCTATGGACAGTTAAAATGTCAAAATTGAATAAAATATTGTGCAAACCACGTGAGCTGAGAATGTTTATTCATGAGAAGAAAGTTGAATTAATTTACTGTTCCTTAGCTCACTTGGTGTGTAAATATCTATAAATAAAAGATTTATCATTTTAAAATGTATATATTCAAGGGGTGGGAATTTGTCTTTTTGTCCGGGGCGACGTAAACGCTTGAGCGGGCGCTGCCCTGGTGTATCGACTGGTTGGCTTCTTCACGGCTGCTTAGGTAGATTTATAACAAACATAGTAAACACAACATAACATAGCATACCACAGCACAGCTCATATTTGAATTTGAACATATGGACTTTCGTATACCCATTTATAACTGACATAGAAAACACAGCATAACAGCATAGGCCCTATGCTATGCCATAGGGAATTGACGAAAGTTCAATTTTTGCTGTTTTTCGTATGTTCGTGCATGCTCGGCTAACTTCGGAATAGTTCGAGTGCATGAAAGAGATGTGAATAGTTTGTTTCCTTTTCTTTTGTGGTTGTGTTTGTTTAGAATTTTTACCTCCCGCTACGCTAAGGAAGGTATAGGGATCGTGCTAAAAATCACATATCGAGATTTTAGTAAATGACCACGTTTTAAGGTCCCTAGAATCCAATATTAACATTTTCACGATGATGTGTGTATGTGTGTGTGTGTGTATGTATGTATGTATGTGTGTGTGTGTGTGTGTGTGTGTGTGTGTGTGTGTGTGTATGTATGTATGTATGTATGTGTGTATGTGTAGGGATTTTGTCTTCGCTCTAACTCAAATACTATCATTCAGAAAATTCTAAAACTTTGTATTTCTATCCTATTCTAATATGAAAAGAAGCCATTAGATTTTGGTGTAAATCGGATAACCGGATATTGGCACTTTACCTGAAGCTCATAATGGTTTTTCTTCAAAAAATATCATTAAATGCCATTTTTTCGCATTTTATGTCTTATAAAAATTAAAGATTATTGAATTTTCTACAGGAATACATTAATACTTTTTCTATATATTTTGCAGATAAATTTAAAAATATTTTTTTTTATTAGTCCCGAAACCTAAGATAAACACAATTCCTTTGTTACACAGTTCATATTTCAAATGAATGTAACTAACAGTAAATGTCACTGTCAAAAAACTAATCACTTCAAATTAATAATAGTGACATTTTAAAAAGAAAATAGTAAATAAAACAATAGTTTTATGCTATGGAACAGTTTGCAGCGTTAGTAAATACGTAAGTATGTATTTAAATTAATAAAAATAGGCTAGGAATGTGTGGCGAAGGATGATTGTTGCGTAACTATTATTGTGGTCCGGATGCGGTTATTCGCTACCGAAAAACGGTCACTGTAATATGTTCTTATGTATGAATGCTATGATGATTGTGGACAAGGCGAAAGAAGAGTGTTAACACTTTCGCTGCGTACGACGCACACGTTGCGTCCCGTATATTGTCGAACCATTGCGCACGCCGCATCAGGTGCGTCCAGTACTCTATCTTGTTTCAACCGGCATTGTTTCGCCAGCCTTGTAAAGAGAACAATGTGCGTTGGCCAGCATTGTCAGACAACTACAGAAAAGTGATTTGTGGGGTTAGTTTACAGATTGATTTTTTTTTGCGTCATGGGTGACAGCGACCAGGGCTATTTACACTCAAAAGGGCTATAAACACAAATATTAAAATAATGGCTATTACATAAATAAAAGATAAAACATCAAGCAAATAAACATGATTTGTCTAACATGTTAATTTCAGAATTCAAGAGGTTGTCCACAAAGGTGCGTCGTTAGCATTGCCGAACAAAAGGTGTCCACAATGCTGCCGACGCACCGTATGCGTTTAAAAAAAAAATACTGAAAAATAAGAGGAAAGACTTCTACATACACATAATATTAACAAATTGAGAAAAAAAAAACTAGAATTGCGCCAAAACTCATTACCGCGTTGCGGGTGCGACGCGTGCATTAATACGCAGCGAAAGTGTTAAAGAGTGAAGGGAGTCAGCTGAGCTCTTACTCTTATCCCTTTTCTTATTGTTACTATTGTTTCCGGGTTTTTGCTAACCCACTAAGTGGGAAACGCGTGATTTTACGTATGTATGTAAAAATTAAATAGCGGGAGGTTTTGTGTTGGCCACATCAGATTTTTTATTTGTGTTTTGTGTTTGGTTTGCTTTATTAACATTTATCCAGTATTAAATAATATAACAAAAACACAAGCTAACAGCGTAGGAAACGAAACAAGAATAAAGTTCTATATGTGTTTTTCCTATGTCTTATGTCAAGTTATAAAACCCCCAAATAAAATTCTGTGTTTTGCTATGCTATGCTATTGAGAACTAACATGTCCGATGGCGGCAGCACCATCTGACCGATCAGCTGTTTCCGAATTAGTACTCGCAATGTTGTGACATATGAATGCAAACAGCAAAAACAATTTTTTCATCTAAAATGAGGCTAGGTATCATGGAACATTTTAAATATCTGGAAGCAATAGCTAATTCTATATGTTTATAGAAGGTATTTATAATTTTATATATATTTTATCAATCAAAACTGATGATTGCAGGTGAGTGAATTATAAACGCTAACCACATACTATTTATAACCAGAGCGATTACTGCGTAGCCACATGAAATCAAAATACATTTAGCGAGTTCTTGAGACAATTTAGATGCTGGTGCTGATGTATTATTATTTAATATTATCCTATACTACTTCATTTACTGTATTACAATGTCACTGGCGTTTACTGCTTTTGGCTTTACACGTTTGGTTTGTCGTAGCAAACGTTTATTATCAGGAACTTTTACTTGAAATACGAGAAGACAAAGTGATGGTTCTTTTTAAAGTTTTGCGTTTAATTGTATCGAAAAATACATAAATAATTAGAACGAACACAACATGAACTTTTTATTCTAAGACAAAATCTGAACCCTGATCTGAACATAGAATTTTTTACTCACTAAGAAATATGTAATCATCCGATTTAAAATGACGATAACAAACTTTCATATGTTTCGTTACTTGTTTTGCACTAGGAATTGCATTTTCCCATGCGTCAATCCATATCCATTTCAACACCTACACTTATAATTTTAACTTTATTTTAGCCATGTTTCGGAATATTACAAAACCCAATGCATGTGTCTCTAACAGATCTTGAGTGGCATCCGAATACACAACAATTAGTACGACTTTTTCCCATTTCTATTCACATCAAATGATTAAACCACATGTAACTCAAGTATACAGTCACAATTCTCAACTGAAATGACCGATAGAGGCGCTGCAAGCACTTTCAATATTCAATATGGTGGATGCATGACGGTAGGTGTACAATCTGTCACTGTCATATGATACAATTTTGCTTGTGTTTCTTCAAAATGAATCTAAGTATTGTTCAGATATTTGACTTTCTAAATGCTACTCATCATTCTAGGATTATTGTTGAAGGTATGATTGTATATAATGTTCATTTATTACTTAATTTAAAATATTAATCTTGTAAACAGGCGAAGAAGTTCTGAATGCGAATCACATTATATTATGTGGAATTACCGATAGTTATCGAGAAATTATAAATGTAACATCACTCTGTCTTCAAAAAAGTGCTCTGTCGTCACAAAGATGGTACAGCACTTTTTTTAAATTTCTCCGTTGAGAAGGAATTTCTAAAAATTTAAATAATCATAAATATGTTTCAAATATAATTATTAATAATATTACCTGGAAGAATAAAGTCACTGTCTTATCGAACATACTCTCATATACTTGGAAATTTGTTTTCCAGAACGTAAAACATACTTCCAAGTGTAGTATTCTGTATTATATAAATAATAAAATACTTCTAATTAAATATTTATTCAGTAAACGTCACATTCTACAAAACAAAACTTAACAACTCAACTCCCCGGTATCTATGATAATCGTAATACAAATTCCGAAATACACTACATTTACCCCTTCTTTTTAGTAGATAAATAATTTAACTAATTATATGAATATTAACATTGAACATTATATAAAAATAATTAATTCATTACATAATCTTTGAATTTCTGTGGCATTTTCCTTTCTCTTCTTGGCCGTATACTCCTATCTTCTGGTAATATTTCTGGAATAGTAGCAGGTTGTATAATTTCAGTTTCTTCTCCGTAATCTTCGTTGTTTTCTGGGTTTTGACTTAAGAATTTCTTCATAAATGACGAATTTCGCCGTCTAATCTTTCCTTCCGGTGATTTGATGGTGATGTCACTTCCATTTTTTTCAACTATTGTCCATGGATCTTTTTCAAAATTAGTTTGATGTTTGTTTTCTTTCGACTGTTTTACTAATACTTGATCCCCAACATTCAAATTTGATTCTCTTGCATGCCTCTTCGTATCTATATATTCTTTTCCTTTCATCTTCGCTAACCAATCCTTATCTCTTACTTCATCATCTGCACATAAATCTTCCCAAGGTTTCTCTGGTAATCTTGTTCTCTTTACTTCTTCTGGAGGATCTGGTTTACCCACCAGCTGGCAACCATGGCAATGTTTCACAAATTTCTCAGCCTCTTTATCTAAACCCGGCCACCATACTTTTGCTCGTAGCCTATTTTTCATCTGGACAATGCCTGGATGACCTTCGTGTGCCAATTTTAAAATATTATTCCTGAGTTTGGTTGGTATCACTATTCTGGATCCTCTGAGAATTATTGAACCTATACAGCATAATTCGGTTTTCAAATATTCATATATTTTTAATTCTTGTCCCCAATAATTTGTATGAAGAGCTTTCTTCAATGCTATTAGTTCTTCATCTGTCTCGCTAAGCTCTTTAATTACAGATAGTGGTATTGCTTTGGGTCTGCTAAATTCAGCAATATTCCTGACATATTCTTCATTCTTCTTGTCGAATTCATTATTCTCATTTCCCTCACTCAACAATCTTGATAAACAGTCAGCTATATTCATTTTACCTTGACAATATTTAACTTCGTAATCATAGCTCTGAAGTCTCAAAACCCATCTTTCCAATCGTAAGTTAGGTTTCGATTTGGGTGTAAAAATATATTGTAAGCTTTTGTGATCTGTATATAGAATAAAATGTTTACCGTACAAGTATTGGTGCATTCTCTCACAAGCCCATACTAAAGCTAACGCTTCTTTTTCTGTCTGTGAGTATCTTCTTTCTACGTCAGTAAGACTCTTACTAGCGTATTCAATAACTTTATTGATTCCATTTATTTCTTGTACCAAGACGCAACCCAAACCCACTGGACTAGCATCTGCGATTATAATTGTTTTAGCATTCTGATCAAAATATGCTAAAGTTTTGTAATTTGATAATTCTAATTTTATCTTTTCAAAAGCTTCATCTTCCTTTCTTCCCCAATAAAATTTATCAGCTTTAATTATTTCTCGCAACGGACTTGATTTGGTCGATAAATTTGATATATATCTTCCTACGTACGTTACTAAACCAAGTAAACTTCTTACTTCTTCCTTGTTTTCAGGTCTTCTGAACTCTTTTATTGCTTTCACTTTATTTTCGTCTGCTTTAATACCATTAGCCGTTAGGATATGTCCTAAATATTTTATCTTCTGAACGGAATATTCACATTTCTTGTCGTTTAATTTAATTCCTTTTTCTTCCAATCTTCTTAATACTTGTTTCAAACGTTCGTCATGTTCTGTTTTTGTTCTTCCGTATACAAGAATATCATCAATATAAACAAATATTCCCTCGCAATCATTTAAAATTTGTGTCATCGTTTTCTGAAAAAGTTCTGGGGCATTAGAAATCCCAAACATTAATCTTCTATACTGGTATAAACCATCTTGAGTTTGAAAGGTTGTTAACGGTCTTGATTCGGGATGAAGTTCTAATTGATGGAACGCACTTTTTATATCTAATTTAGAGAAATATTTACTACCTTGTAATCTAACTGTCAAGTCATCTATTGTAGGAATTGGGTGCCTTTCTCGTAAAATAGATTCATTTACTCTGCGCATATCCAAACATATTCTGATATCGTCTTTTTGTGGAACAACAACTATTTGTGAACACCATCTCGTAGGCCCATCAACTTTTTCAATTATTCGTTGGTCTTCTAACTGCTTCAACTTCTTTCTTAATTTATCTTGCAATGCAACTGGAATTCTTCTTTGAGGAATAATTACTGGTACTGCATCAGGTTTAACTGGTATTTTCAATTGAAAATCTTTCAATTTTGGAAACTCTTTTTCCTCTATTGTATTTATATTTAATCCGATCTTAAGCACATTTAGTTTCATTGACGTTTCCTTTCCCAATATTGATGTACCTCGACCACACAATACAAAGAATTTTGCATATGTACTTATTCCATTTTCTGTTTCAACTTTGGCTTTAAAGAATCCCTTGACTGGTAATGGTTTAGATTCTCCATATGGTATCAAGTTTTCTGAACATTTCTCATTTTCGCAATGGATTCGATTCTGTTTTAAATATTCCCAAACATCTGCACCAACGACGTTACAACTTGAACCTGAATCTATGATTACACCAAGTTTCACTTTTCCAACAAAAATATTTAAATCTGATTTAAAGCCATTAAGTTCATTAACTTGAACTTGAAATGAATATTCATCTTCTGAATCTGATTTTTCTGTCAAATTACGTACTGATTTTTTCCTTTGTTTGTTTTTGTCTTCAGTTTCCTTTCCATTTCTCTGTTTTTCTTTATCTTCTGACTTGTTCCATTGTCTTTGTTTTTCTTTCTTCGTTTTACAGTATTTTGAAAAGTGTCCCTTTATCCCACATTTATTGCATGTTTTATTTAATGCAGGACATTCTTTACTAAAACTTAGATGAGAAAAACTTCCACATCGGTAACATTTCTTATGTTTTTCTTTTCTTAACTTGTTTACTTCATTGTGACCTACTCTTGCTTCCATATTTCCTGCTTGAATTTCTGATGATTCTGATATTCTGCTTAACTCAAGTATTAAATCTAATGTCAATTCTGCTCCTTTTTCTAAAAATTTTCGTCTTAATGCTGGATTTAAGCATTTTTCTACTACTTGATCTCGGATCTGCTCGTTCAAAGTGTCTTTGAAATCACAATATTGTGCTTGTTGTCTTAATTTTATGACAAATTGTGTAACTGTTTCATTTTCTAATTGACACATTTTTCTAAATATATGCCTCTCGTATGGCGTATTGGCTTTAGGTGTGAAATAATCTGTTAATATTTTAACTGTTTTTTCATATTTATCTACCACTGTCTTTGTTTCAAATGTTTCATTTGCTTCAGCTAGAGTGTAATAAATATCTTGCACTTCCATTCCGGCAGTATGGAGTAATAGAGCGTTTTTTCTACCATCTTCAGTGATATTCCTGGCTTCTAATAATAAGTTAAATGCTCTTAACCAGCGAGACCATCTGGTTCCTACTTCTGCTGGCGTTCCTTGAACATTAAACTTTTCTAACTCTGATCTGTCCATTTCTTTTTCTCTTTCTCCTTCACTTTTTCTTTCACCTCGTCGCCAAAATTGTAGTATTCTGTATTATATAAATAATAAAATACTTCTAATTAAATATTTATTCAGTAAACGTCACATTCTACAAAACAAAACTTAACAACTCAACTCCCCGGTATCTATGATAATCGTAATACAAATTCCGAAATACACTACACCAAGCTCCAATGTTTGTTGAATACCTGCATTTGTGGTTATACTCACTTTATTTTTACCTATTTTTGGAAAAATGTGGAAACTTAAATGAGTTTCCCTACTCATAAGCGAATGACACCCGTATACACAACACATAATATTGCTTTTACCGTGTTTTACAACATTCATTTTCGTATAAAAGAAATACTTTTAAAAAATGTATTCTAACATTATGTTGTATTTTCTCGCACCTACCGTCATGCACTAGTTCAAAATTTAGTCACCAGATGTCATATCGATGCTCTACAGTTGTCAATACAGTACTAAACCGGAAAGTTCATATTTTTCTCAGCAGATGGCATATCGCAGCTTGTCAGTTGTCAATGCTGTGTTATGTTGTGTTTTCTATGTTTGTTATAAATCCGCCTTTAGCTTCTCTCGACTGAGGTAAACTATCACTGATTTACTGCCCCGCGGGCTCTGTTACATTTTTCTTGGCTGATTATTTCTTGTCTTCCTAAAACACAATAAACATAAATAGAGACGCCGTTGTCATCGGCGTCTTTTAAAGTTACAAATGATATTCATTATAAGGATACACAAATGTATACTCGTTGCATATAAATTTCATGATGGCATATATCGCACGGCTAATAGCCGTACATTATTTGTTTAATTGATTCCCTAGAATTTAATGTAGACTTTGATAAGGGGTTTGTTTATATACAAAAACCCTAATTGAACGGACTTACACGGGTTGTCAGTGGTCGCTACCGTATAGAATCATAGGACAACTTACAGTACTTCGGTTAAAGGGCTTCCCGTGCCCTGGTGACGTTCCTACTGGCACCGTGGCACCACGCGCTAGCCCTATAAATCTGCTGCTAGGAAAGTATCATTTCATTACCTGCGGTTAATTACCGCCGGAGTTATTCACATAAATCGGGGATTGCTCCCATTTCGATGGAAACGGGAGCAGTTTATGGTTTGTCAGTGTCGCGAGTGCCGAAAACCTAAAACTGCTAATGACGAAGACCCGTTTCGTTACACAACCCATAAACAATTGTTACTGCCATTAGAAATTATGTGTTTGACATATGGATAGAGTGCTAGATTAAATATATTTTTAAAAAAATCACGATGCAGTCACTCAGGTTTTATTTTTTTCTGTCTGAACCGTAACAGATATCACAAATTAAACAGAGAGAGAAAAGTTTACTATTGAATGTACCTTTCTGAAAAAAATAATTTTATTTTATCGGCGTGGCCATTAAAAAGTTAAGGTCTAATCATTGTTGGGCCACCTAAGTTTCATACACTAGTGGTACACTAATAGTAACAAGTATCACCTTAAAAGATGACATAACCATATGAACTGTCATACCAAATCATCCAAATCGTATAAAGCGTTCTGTTATTACAAGCAAAATTTTTTTTTCGAAGAACTTTGAAGCAGTATTCTGGCTAAATGGTACACTTTCCGGTAGAAGCAAGTTTGGTTAAATCGTCTTATTTTGGCCTCAGGAATCTGTGGTTAAGCCATGTCCCCCTATTTGAGAGACACCCTGTATATCACGCCAGAACAAAACACATACAAAGAAAATATTTCTTCCTGAGAGACAAAATTGAGAAAAATAATATAGACCGGTAGTATTTACTCTTAAACAGGGGTGATCAAGCGTTGACTAAAGTAACAAATTCAGTTGTTTTTTAATCACCCCAATGTATTTCTAAATGGTAGTCATGGTAATTAGTTAGTCAGGGTGACTAAAATTTTGAGTAAATACTACCGATCATAGTTATTAAATACATCGAATCCAGAAGGATGTGGGCAGATTTTCTAAAATCTTTATCGAAGACATTGTTGAGAAACTGTCTTGACAACATTGGTATTAGAAGAAAGGAAGAGAAATAATGTAAAATCATTTATTGTAATTACTTTGTAAGTATTTGTATCGTCAAAATGGGGGGAATGTTGAATATTTTAAATAATAATTTTTAATTTGATTTTGACGCTACAAGTACAGTGGCATCTATGTTGTTGTTTTTGTAAGAAAAAGAAGATGAAGAGAATATATAAGTTCCCGCGTTTTTTGTTGTAGAAGATGGTGGAATAGTGTAATAATTTTCAACACAATAAATATGTTTATATTAGATTTAAAAGAGAGTTTTATTTACTAATATATCCAAAAAGTAATAAATAATAATTGTTGCCACCGAAGGTATGTTATTGTCACAAGTTATTTAAATGTTTATTTTTCCATAATTTTAATTGCAATAATAAAAAAATGTAACACTAAAATAGTTCATATCAATACAAAATTTCTTTAATCTGATATATTTGCTTTTTTGTTAAACTAATCTTTATTTCCAGTAGATTTTGAGCCACATTTTTTTATTCTGTCTTCAACTCAATCATATTTATCATTTTACTTTATATTCGCACGCTGGACGAATAATACCAAACATCGACGTTTTGCCACTTAGCAGCAAAAATACTAACTGAAATCATGTAAATCTCCTATGGATGCATTGCACAAAGTGAGAGTAAAATATGCGAAGCATGCCAGACATTATAATCCTACAGTTCCTAAATCCTATACGTTATAAGTTTTCAATGCGCAGTTGTTTTTCTGCGCATAGAGATGATGAAATGAAATAGTTGTCAGTTTTAAATTCAAAAAGCCGCCAGCAGCCATGTCTGTGTCAATATCAAAGTTTGGACAAAAAATTTAGATTTTCTGAATGATTTTAAACATAGTATATGCGAAAAATATTTCAAAATGAGAGGTGGAAAGTTTTCTAATCAGAAGAGAGGCTACAAATTTTATAAGGAGGGATATATACACAAGATAAAGTTGTTTCAAGAAAACAGTACAACTGTCTGCGTTAATGCTCAGTGTTATCGTCGCCAGAAGAAAAATTTGAAACCTCAAAATGTACACATTGTATTTAGGCGAACAGATAAACTGACAGCGTCAACAGCTCATTGTTCGTATGAAGTGGGTGCATCCGAATCTTGTCACCATTTGGTAAGTTAATAAAATTTCTTGAGTTGTGCATAACACAAATAATATAATCACTTTCAGATAGGTCTATCCTTTACCTTGCAACATTTTGTATTGAGTAATTATTCCGAAATTCCCAGCGATTTAGTTTGCATGGATAAACCACTATTGTGGAATAAACCGAGGGGAAAGAAAATCGAGGCAGAATCTGTGAAAAATGTGACATTTTCCAACCCAATCACGCAATATACAAAAAAATATCGCGTTGCTTGCCGTATCTACGATCCACGAGTTGAAAAGTACAAAAATATAAAGTCTGAGGAAGTAAAATTATTGAAAAATAAATTTAAATCTGAAAATGTACCCATACATCATTTACTAAATGAAGAAACAGAAAATATACCCGTTATATATAACTATGACATTTCTTACCAAAAATACACAAAATCATCAACTGTAGCAACACGAGAACACCAAAATATATACATCCGAACACAACGAAGTTAAACCATTACAAAATATATCAAATCAAGTACAATTTCAAATAGAAAATAATGAACACACGTATTCATCAGCAAGTAAACATCTATATAAGAATGTTAATTGATACAAAAAAATAATTTAATGTAGAAACATGGTACATCCAGAAAAATTAAATTTTGAAAGATTTCCATTGGAAAATTTGACGAGAGATGCAATATTAAAAAAATATAAATTACCTGTCGCCCAATTTAAAAATTTGGGTATCAATATTGAAGAGACTGATATCTGTGATATTGAAGTTAGTACCAGGCAACAAAATAAATCTAGTTAATGGTACAAAGAAAGGGAAAAACGTTTCACCTCTTGAAAATTTAAAGAAATTTCTAATAGAAGAAAACCTATTGACGAAAAGTTTTTATATAGAATATTTAATAATAAAGACATAAGTTACCTCCCATCAATAAAACATGGTTTACAAAGTGAGGAAAAAGTGAAAGCTTTATATGTATCCTACATGCGACAGGAAAAACAGGATACTTATGTATATTCCTGCGGATTGATAATAAATTCACTCGCTCCACATATCGCTACCTCACCCGATGGGCATGTGGTACATGCAAATTTCACATCTAATTGTAATGGATTATTGGAAATAAAATGTCCATCAAGTGAGAACTTTTCCAATTTCCGTATTGCATGCCAGAAGAAAGAATTTTGTTGCCAGTTGGAAGGGGACATGGTAAAACTCAAGAAAACAAGTTTATACTACCAGATACAGGCGCAAATGATGATAACTGGTGCTAGGTGGTGTGATTTTGTTGTGTATTTACCGTCGACTGAAATGTCCATAAAAAAAAATTTATAGAGTATCATTTTTGTGAATCTATGTACAAAAATGTTACTAAAGCTTATATTGACCATGCAATACCATTTCTTGAAAAACGTATCTGAGATTTATAGTTTATAAAATTGTAATACTTCTGTGATTTTTAAGAAAGCAATAAGTATTATTTTAGTGTAATATCTTTACTTCCTTGTACGAAGTAAAGGAAGTATTGTAATCGCGAAAAATTCGGTTTCCAGATTTCAACGGAAATATCCATTTTGAGCATCCCTGAATCCATTTTGACTAATTTCGGCGTGACGTCTGTACGTACGTACGTATCTCGCATAACTGAAAAACGGGAAGCCGTAGAAAGTTAAAATTTTGTATTTAGGACTGTTATAACATCTAGTTGTGCACCTCCCTTTTTGGTCATAGCATAACTTTCAGAAGTGGTACTTTACTTGAAGCCCATAATAGATTTTATTGGAAAACTATATTAAAATATAATCCAAAACTTTTCAAATTTGGTATATAAGACTTTTATATCAATGGGAATAACATAATAGATTTTAGTAAAAATGGTCTACCCGGAAGTGGTACTTTACTTGAAGCCTATAGTAGATTTTAATGAAAAACTATATTAAAATATAATCCAAAACTTTTCAAATTTGGTATATAATACTTTTATATCAATGGGAATAACATAATAGATTTTAGTTAAAATGGTATACCCGGAAGTGGTACTTTACTTGAAACCTATAATAGATTTTATGGAAAACTATATTAAAATATAATCTAAAACTTTTCAAATTTGGTATATTATACTTTTATATCAATGGACATAACATAATAGACTTTGGTTAAAATAGTCTAACCGGAAGTGATACTTTAAGCTATTATCAGTTTTTCTTGAAAAAAATGGTGTTATTTTGAATTTAACAATAAATGCTTCAAATAAAAGTTTTAGAGAATTGAATTTTGCGTCGAAAACTTCAAGTATGATTAAATTAGTTCTTTGTATAAGCGAGATATTTAAATTTAAACATTATGTACTTTTTTGTTTCTGTAATTAAGTTTGCTATTAATTAGGATAAGAAATAACAAAAAAATAAAGAATTTAATGTCAATGTCAAATTATGTCAAATACGTGCAATTTTATGATTGGGTCTGTTATTATACATATTTTAATTAATAACAAAATATGTATAGTGTAACAGGCGTACAAGGAAGTCATGTGGTGTGATATTTTAGTTTAAATTTTTACGGATTTTTATTTTGTTTTATATTTTTTATACTTTATCTCTAAAAAAAACAAGGTCAGTATTATTTTAGTTATAGTAGGTATTTTTAAGTGTAAATTGTTGTTATTTTTTTTTGTTTTACGTTTATATCCTTAGACCAAAGTTTTTTTTTTTTATTATTTAAAGAAGAGGCTTCGACTATACGTCATTAGCCTTTAATAATGTTACATAGTTATGATTGTATGATGTTGTTACATTGTATTTATGATATTTATTCTACATTACATTTGATGTTGGGGGTTGTATATGACTATATTTCATTTATTAGATCTATTTCCCTAAGAAAATTTAGTATATTTGTCATGTTTTCTGTGTTGTTGCTCAGTGCTTCTTTTATCGTGGTTGGTATGTTGTGTCTCTGTCTGTGGATGATGTATTTGGTGCAGTCCTCTATTATGTGTTTGACTGTGGTGATGGTTAAGCAGACTTCGCAGATTTTTGGATTGGTTTTGGTTATTATGTGTTCGTGGGTGTATTTTGTGTGACCCATTCGTAGTCTTGATATTATTACTTGTAGTTTTCTTTCTTTTGGTGATTGCCACATTTTCGTTTCGTCCTTTATAGTTCTTAATTTGTTCTCTGTTTTACCCTTCCAGTGGTTGGTCCATTCTTGGTTTATATTATGTTTAATTATAGCTTTGAGATCGTCCCGTGGTATGTTTATTTTCTCAATATTTGTAATCTTGATTGCTTCTTTTGCTGCTTCGTCTGCTGCCTCATTTCCTTTGATACCCACATGGGATGGTATCCATATGAGGTCGATATTGATGTTTTTTCTTTTGTTAAATTGTATGTTTTCTTGTATTCTTTGTATTATAGAGCTTTTTGTTTTTCTGTTTGATATTGCTTGCACTAGACTTAGTGAGTCTGAATTAATTAGGATGTTATTATTGTCTTCTATGTTGTCTTTAATGTGTTCTGTGGCTTTTAAAACGCTGTATGCTTCTGCGGTGAAGATGGACGTTTCTTGAGGAAGGTGGAATTTGAAAATATGTTCTTGTATTACGAACGCAGCGCCTGTTTGGTTGTTAATCCGTGAACCATCGGTGCATACGTGTATCGTATCTTTGGTTTCTTCTTGTAGTTGTTTGTACAGATTACGGTAGAGCTTTTCGGGTGTATTGTTTTTATTGTATTGGGTTAGGTTTGTTTTAGGTAGCTGTATGATCCAGGGAGGGATTGTATGTAGGGATATGTTATCGATATTCTGGAGTAGGTGATGGATGTATTGTAGGTCGTTGAATATGAGTTGTTGGATGGATGTTCTGTTTTTTGGAATTGTGTTTTCTCCTGTAATTTGGAAAAAATGTTTAAATGTTGGGATGCTCTGGTTGCTAAGTAGATTAACTATATATCTCGATCTTAAGAGCTTCCGTCGGAGAGATAGCGGTTGTTCTCCTGCTTCGCATAGCAGGCTGTCTACTGGGGTTGTACGGTATGCTCCTGTTGCTATTCGAATGGCTTCGTTCTGTATTCTTTCTAATATTTTTAATTTGTTCTGTTTTGCATCTGAGAAGGCGATGCTTGCATATTCTAGTTTTGATCTTATAAGACTTTTGTATATGTTTAAAATTGATGTTCTATTCGCTCCCCATTTGCGGTGAGCCAATATTTTTAATATGTTCATTTTGGGCAAGCATTCTTTCTTCAGATGGTTAATATGTTCAGACCACGTAAGGTTCTTATCGATTATCACGCCTAGAAATTTTATTTTGTCTACAAAAGGTATTTCTGTATGTCTTAGTTTTATTTTTATATTTGTGTAATTTTTTTGTTTGGTGAAATGTATAGCTTTTGTTTTCCGTTCCGAGAAATTGAATCCTGTGCGTTTTGACCATACTTCTATTTTGTTTATTGCCTCTTGTACCTCTTTCTGTACTGTTTTTATATTTTTACTTTTAAAATATATAACTAAATCGTCAGCATATAAAGAAGTATTTATATGTGAAGGAATTGATTCGTTGATTTTGTTGATGGCAATTAGAAAAAGGGTTACACTTAATATTTCTCCTTGGGGTAGGCCATTTTGTAGTATTTTTTCGTCTGAGATGTTGTTATGTGATTTGACCTGAAACTTTCGATTTGTTAAGAAATTTTTTATATAGTAAAACATATTGCCGTTTATTTCCATTTCGTCCAGCGTTTTGAGGATGTAGTGCCTCCAGGCGGTATCGTACGCTTTTTTTTTGTTTTACGTTTATATCCTTAGACCAAAGTTTATATCTATAAATATAACAGAAATCAGTATTATTTTAGTGCAATATTTTTAAGTTCAAATTGTTATGGATTTTTGTTTTTGTCTTACGTTTCGAATGTATCTTTAAATATAACAACAATGTCTATTAAACACTTATTTTATTCCCAAAAACAATTAGAATGCAAATTATAAAATTTTATAATTTTTTAGGGTAGTTAGTATATTTATTCATAAATATGATATGAAAAATATAAAAATGTTATATACTTACATTGTGTTACAAAAATAATACATTACTATCTACTACCTTTATACATAAAATATATATCATTCATTAATTAATTGTACAGTACATAAGTTAATTTATTTTTCCTTGTTATCAGTTACAACAGGATACATAAAATTACACAGTAATGCACAAACAGTCCAAATTTGATTAATGTTGCCGCATTGTGATATTTTTATATTTTTTAAAATTTTAAATGTTTTTATTTGGCGTATGACTCTTTCAACATGTACTCGGGCACTAGCAATTTTTCTGGATTCATAAATTTCTGTATCCGTGAAAGGTTTTACTGCGCTTTTAAATGACGGTAAATTTAATTTAACGGGTTCAAGTAATTCGCCAACATTAAATCTTTTGTCAGCTAAAATTATATCTCCAGCACAAATTTCTCCAGCTATCAATTTATTTTTAACAATTTTTACAAAACCACTATCTGTTATTATTTTTACATCAGAAATACTGCCTGTATATAATTCTGATACAAATATTATTCCTCCTCGAGGTTCTATTGCAATCAATCCCTTTAAAGTTGTGTTACTTTTGTAATTTGAGAAGCACTGCGATTGCCTATGTAGGGAAGAAGGAGTTTCTATGTATAATTCTGTGCAATCAATGCTAGCTATAACCTGCGGATATTTTTCCTTGAACAGTTTTGGTGCATGTGCTAATAATACATTTCGATGTGGCCAAATATTCAAACTTCCCAATCTAAAATATGACATATATAACCAACTCTGAAATATTCTACAGGCAGTACTTTCTGAAATACTGAACAAGTAAGCAATATGTTCATAATCAAAACCCCTACGTAATTTTAATAAAAACAAAAAAAATTGATCCTTTGCATTTAACTTACACACCTGTGATACTTTTCCATTTATATTGGAAATTATATCTTTCGTATTACCTGACGGTAATATAAATTCGAACACTGACGTGAAAGCGGAGTAATTTATAAATCCCGTATAATATTTTATAGATTTATCATCTAATGCAAACATAGAATGGCTGATGTGCTGACTGTTAAATGAATTTAATTTAATATTAAGTATCAAATTTTCTTTTTCTAATTTCTTAATAATAGTATCCTTATGTTCCTTTTCCAATATAAGAGAATTCTTTTCGCATAAAATATTAGTATAATCTGTGCAACTAATACAATTCACTTCATGATCACTGTTACTTTGGATGTCAAAAATATCTTGTTGGCTGGATTTTGGTGCTGGTAAAATTGTATCGCCCTGGCTACTAATTTGGTTTGTTGCTTCTAATTTTCTGCTGTAATTTATTTTTTCAAGTACAATTTGCAAGTTATCGCATTTTCCCTGAATGGTATCCTCGATAGTATCTCTTGGTTTTTCTTTGGGAAAAGATTCAGGTAGCGATTCTCTATAAATAAAACATAATAAAATATCTCAATATAACTACATACTTCTTTTTTTTAAATCTACCTGACCACGTTACTATTTGTGGTGCATGTGACCTCAGTGCTTTTTGCCTCAGCCTCATAATAATTAGGTATAGCATTCTTCTTTAATTTTCGCCTTGATATAGCAGCACCTAATAATATAAACTTCATTGTAAATTCATTCTTTGGTATTTAACGATAAGTTTTTTACTTACTTGGTATGAAATCAGATTTCTTAAAATGTTTACAACAGACAAATGCGAATTGCTTTACTTCTGTATCAATTTTTAGTGAAATTAACCACTTTTTTCTCATTTCTGGGTTCTTCGGAAATCTATGATACGATAACAATTGCGATGACGCATTACAAGAAGCTATGGAACAATATTTTCGAAATAATTTGTGTTTCTTAACACATTTTACTTCTATTTGTTCCATAGTTTTGAGATATTTTTTGAACTTATAACATTTCAACAACGCTCACAAACTAAACACAAGCACATTCATTACATGACAGATAATCCATTGTTGCCAGTTGCGTTTATTATTAAATTTTACTATTGTTTAAAACTTAATTTTGACACAAAATTCATTTTTCTTTATTGGATATATTATATTTAAATTCAAAATTGCAATAATTTATTTGTTTTGGCATTATTAGAATAATTTTTAATTAATACAATCTGATTTAATTATATATCAATTATTTGGCAACAGAGCATCATCTCTACAAAGCTTTAGAAAAATATCGCTAGATGACAGACAATATGACGTCAGAGTAAAGTCACTAGATATATACACTGAACTCTATATAATAAAGTATAAAAAATATATATAAAGTACCGCAATTGACCGCCATATTGGCTCGTAGTATGATCACGGTTTTAACTAAAACACTGTTTTTAGAAATGTCAAATTCAAATTTAAATATTTAATTTCACCCGTATGTTTGAAAACGATTTTTTTAAAAATATTTGTTTGAATACAAACTATGTCCTGCTTTAAATTCATATTTAGATACATTTGTTATTATTTATTTTTGTTATTAAATAATGAAATTTGACATTTCTTAAAACAGAGTTTTAGTTAAAACCGTGATCATACTACCAGCCATTGTGTCGAGCTTCGGCGCCAAATTTAAAATGGATTATCTTGAAACGAGTGCGTTATTACAAAGAAAAATAATCGGCAGTGAAATAAATCTATGAAGGAGTTAATTAATGTTGATTTTATGTTCATAATTTTCATAATATGCATACATATAAATACAAAACATAACTGATCAAAATTATAAAGAAAATAATAAAAAAGTACAAATAAGGTTAATTTTCTTCAGGTCGTTTGACATGATGACAGCATTGACGCTAAAGTCCCCAGAAATAGTGACTTTTATAGGCACAGCCAACTACAACTAGACCCTGATTGGCCTGATTCCGCCATATTGTGTCTAAAAAACGTTCTTCTCTCTCTAACACATTGGTACAATGAATTGTGGTATCAGAGGGTACCTATTCTATAACTTTTTCAACTTTACCAAGATCTTGATCTTGGTATACGTCATCGTTTGATTTTCCCCCTCTCTAACGATAGATTTGTGAGTTATACTAGTAATTTTAGTGTCCCCATATTGTTGGTGTTTTGAGAATGGATTGGTAATACATTTAAATCAAATCTGACATTTACAAATTAATCTTATATAAGTTGTTATGATGAGATAGTAAACAAAGATTTCAATGTATCAGTAATATATTATTCATATTAAATAATATCATTTAAAGTAAACATATATATTGGGTACAATATGAATAAAAAAGGATTTTTATTTAGTGATTTTTTTTTTCAATTTCAATCAGAATGTGATGACTATATTTGATTTCTAATGAATCTAATTAATGATTCAGCTATACACAAAATTGCGTTCTTGCATAATTAATAAAAATAATAATAATAATGTACAACTATTGTATGTATTTATCGTTTTGCTTTGAAATAGTGAAAAGAGAATGTAAGAAAATAAAAGAAAAACAAATTATATAAATGTATTCTTTATTTTTTAGAAATAGTTTCCATGGCGACAGCTATACATTCCAAAAATTCATTTGTTTTCGCTAATTCACCTCGCAATTCATGCGCACCTTGCACAGTTCCCATCCCGACTTCTTTGAAATCCACTGCATGGCGTAGCATATTTCTTGATCATCCTATAACACACAAATCAAAATTAATGTATACCTAATATTTATGTACATTCTCTTTGTATTCATCTATCTTGACATCTGTTTATATCTTTGATGATTTAAAATGAATTTGCAAACGAAATTGACTCGTAAAATTTGTACTTACTACTGGTACTGGGTGTAGCTCCACCTTTTGTTGCTGTGGCACATGATGTAGCTGTGGCAATTGGCCTGTGGAGAATGGCAGCAGGTATCCTTATTTAATCTAAAATTTGATAGAAATTCAACATCGGATACGCTGAATGGATCCTGCATATCTCGAATGTGCCTTCGAAACAATCTATCTTGCTCTTCCAATTCCTCATCGTCCAGCACCAGCTCCAACTCTTCCTCCTCTAAAATTTCTAAATCAGCATATAGTAATGCCATTTATCTGAAAAACAGTAACGGTAAATATTATTTCCAACAATAAAATATAATATAGGTAGGATATTTAAACATCCATCATAGTATATTTAATGATGAATGAATGCAACGCGATTTTTACCAGAATTGAACAGAATGTCATTGACACAAGGAGATTTATTTGAATTGAATTTGTATATTTTTTAAATTTAGACGATTATAAAATATTAAAATTGTACATGCATATGTACTAATTGAATTTAATAATTTCTTCAGTAATAAATTTCAAATATTAGGTATTTATATTCTACAAGTATAAACAAATTCATGTTAAATGTTAAAATAAAATAATAGTAGTATAGCTTCAACTCACATTAAGAAATTAAAAATAAAAACCACTTAAATTCAATACAAAAAATCTGATGTGGCCAACACAAAACCTCCCGCTATTTAATTTTTACATACATACATACATACGTACATAAAATCACGCGATTTCCATTTAGGGGGTTAGCAAATACCCGGAAACAATAGTAACAATAAGAAAAGGGATAAGAGTATAAGAGCTCAGCCGACTCACTTCACTCTTTAACAACATTCTTCGTTCAACCTTGTCCACAATCATCATAGCATTCATACATAAGAACATATTAAAGTTACCGATTTTCGGTAGCGAATAACCCCATCCGGACCACTATAATAGTTACGCAACAATCTTCCTTCGCCACACTTTCCTATCCATTTTTATTAATTTAAATACATACTTACGTATTTACTAACGCTGCAAACTGTTCCATTGCATAAAACTATTGATTTATATACTATTTTCTTTTTAAAATGTCACTATTATTAATTTGAAGTGATTAGTTTTTTGACAGTGACATTTACTGTCAGTTACATTCATTTGAAATATGAACTGTATAACAAAGGAATTGTGTTTATCTTAGGCTTCGGGACTAATAAAGAAAATTATTTTTAAATTTATCTGCAAAATATATAGAAAAAGTATTAATGTATTCCTGTAGAAAATTCAATAATCTTTAAGTTTCATAAGACATAAAATGCGAAATAATGGCATTTAATGATATTTTTTGAAGAAAAACCATTATGAGCTTCAGGTAAAGTGCCATTTCCGGTTATCCGATTTACACCAAAATCTAATGGCTTCTTTTCATATTAGAATAGGATAGAAATACAAGGTTTCAGAATTTTCTGAATGATAGTATTTGAGTTAGAGCGAAGACAAAATCCCTACACATACACACACACACATACATACATACATACATACTCACACACATACACACATACAGACATCATCGTGAAAATGTTAAAATTGGATTCTAGGGACCTTAAAACGTGGTCATTTACTAAAATCTCGATAAGTGATTTTTAGCACGATCCCTATACCTCCCTTACCAAGGGTAGCGGGAGGTAAAAAAAGGTGAAACTCAAACGATTCAATAATGGCGCTGAAACAACTGACAGCTTCGATCTTGATAACTTTATTCCAAGATCCTATGCGGTCTTGGAATCCCGTTTCGAATTCTCCGTTGGATGTGACGTCATGTCTCGCATTTCGGTTATGACCGCCGGTGTTCGACTATATCCGCTGGAAAATATACCAAGAGTGCTCGCGTATCAATATTGGTAAAAGTTATAGAATAGGCCTCCTGAAGAAAATTAACCTTAATTGTATTTATTTTTTATTTTCTTTATAATTTTGATCAGTTATGGTTTGTACTTATATGTATGCATATTATAAAAATTATGAACATAAAATCAATATTAACTACTTGCCTTCATAGATTTATTCACTGCCGATTATTTTTTTTGTAATAACGCACTCGTTTCAAGATAATCCATTTTAAATTTGGCGCCGAAGCTTGACACAATATGGCGGCCAATTGCGGTACCATATACCTATTTTCTAATAGGTATATGTGCGGTACGGTATCTATATATAGTGACTTTAGTTGAAGTTTGCCCATTGTGCCATTGCCATCTATAACGAACTTGATGAACAACTAATTGGTTGGTTACGTTAAAAGCTGCAAATTACAAGGTTATGTAGGCCTAACCTATAATTTTGACTTTTCAAAATTAAAGAAAATATATTTAAACAAAAATGAATTCTGTCAGTAGGCATTTTTATTCACTCATGAAACCTAACGTAGTTAATAGATTTGTAGCTTATAAAAGTGCTATTTCATTGAATTCATTATATCCTCAAAGCAGTTTGAAAATAACAACTCCTTCCAAAGTATGTATTGCACATTTTCCTAATGCAAATCTTAATATTTTATTATTGTAGCCAACAACTACAGATAATCAATTTTCCGGATATATACCTATTGAAGAATTAAACATCACATATAGTCGTAGCTCCGGCCCTGGGGGACAAAATGTTAATACTTTAAATACAAAAGTAGATTTAAGGTTTAATGTACAAAATGCAACGTGGATTAATGATGAAATTAAATCAAAACTTGCAGATAAGGTAACCATATGATTGTAGAGCATGCATAAATTATAATTTGCTGCAATTTTAGCATAAAACAAAAATAACGAAAGATGGTTTCCTAGTTTTTCGTTCGGATCTAACGAGATCACAACAATTGAATCTCGCTGATTGTTTGCAAAAAGTTAGGACGGCAATCCGAACTGCGTGTGCTACTGAACCTGAAATGACTGAAGAAACGTTAGAAAAAATTCGTAGAAGGTAAGATTTTAGAAATTTAAAATAATGGTTAAGCACTTCGAGTGGATCATTGGGGTACCAAAAAGTACGCCAGCGATAGTCAATATACAATAATAACAAATATCATCACTGTACAAACCCTAATTCACAGTAGACGTAACCAGAGGAGCTATATAACATAAAAAAAAACTTTGATGTACGCTTGCAGTTTAAAATTAAGATTATAATGGTTTTAAGAGTCAAGCACGCGAACAGACACGATACGAGCGATCTTAAAATGCTTGGATCAGGGGTTAGACCTTAGGCTGGGTACACACATGTACAAATTACCGTAACAGAACACCGTCGCGTTACTTAAACGTGTTAACAGTGTGGACATCACATCGTAACAGAACAGCGTTCCACCCGCTGTCGGCGGGTTGACGTTATGGTTAGACACTAAATAATAACGTGACGTCGACGCGTAGCAGAAAATTGTTACGCGGCGGTGTTCTGTTACGATAATTTGTACATGTTTGTATCCAGCCTTAGAATCAGCAGATTTGTATGCGCTTGTCAATTTGAGAAAAACAATATTTTGTATAATGCTAAAGTCATTATATTACAATTTTCAGGCTATGCTACAATAGTATATTGTGCAACTAGGGACGAAAGAGGCAGTTTGCGACGAGCGTGGGTCGCAAAATGCTTTCGTCCCGTAGCACACACGATATTTTTTTCAATACCTGCGCCGAAAATACCACCTTGAGTGTCATACATCCTATTGCATCCCGCTACGTCATTACTTTGAGTCACTAGGGAAACAAAGACTCGTTCAGCTGAAAATGGCCACTTTCGTCCCTCAAAATAGGCACTCTCGTATTTTTAATTTATCCGGTTAGTATACTAAAAAATTTGAAGAATCAATTTTTCTTTACGCAAGCGTTAATTATTTTATGCAAAAATACTTCAAATAAAAGATATAGAAATTTAAATATTGCATCTAAATCATGTGCAACTATTATTCTAGCTCTTCATATAAACGTAAAATTTAATTATAAAGTTAGTTTTTATAAGCTTTTAGTCTAGGCAGCCATGGTTTTATGACAATAAAGAAATGCATTATTTACAACTATCAATTAGAAGTAAAACATTCTACATTTTTATGTTTTGTGTTAATTTACTGCTCTTAAGGCTGGTTTATGATGGATTTAATTTATAAATTTAAATTTACAAATTTAGATTTGAAATTTACGATTTACCTTGGTGGTTTATAGTGAATTTAAAGATATGAAATTTATCCAATCAATTCTTGTCTTAGGTCACTTGGTTTGACATAAATAGGATGACAGTTATATAACCTCTTAGCTCTCAAAGAATACAATCAGTGAACTCTATTCTACTATGGAACTGACACGATAGTTGCTGGCGTGGTACTTCAAATTTCTAGACAACCCCAGTACGAGTAGATTTTTCCAAAAAAAATAAAATGAACTCAAAGTACAACCAAACTGTTCAAAGAACGATGTTTTCATAACCCCTGTACAGTGAATAATTAGTAAAAGTACCCATACAGAAATATATTAAAACCTCTGGAAAATCATGAGCTGTGCTCTGCGCATGCGTCAACTGGTGGAATTTGTGACAGTTCGCATGACCTGCCCGTTACAATGGTCGCGTTCAGCACCTCTCATCGCTAGCATCGCTGACCTCCGAAGTTTGACGAACACAATGAATGGACGAATGTAATTGGTCCAGCAATTGCATTTGGCAATCATCGGCACGCAGCGGTGCTCATAGCTGCCAGCGCTGCCGGGGTGCTAAACGCGCCCAATGCTACAGGTATACACGTTTCCATTCCATGTACGTAGAATAGTTCACTGAATACAATCATGCAAACAAATCAAAATTTATCTATAGATTTGACAAGAAATGAGCATGATGAAGTGCGGGATTTCGGGAAAATATTGATATGTTATTCAGCGCACTTTTCTGGGACTGGATTCCGTTAAAAAGCTTTTGTTGTAATTACTTTAAGGTAAAATCATAAATTTGCTGGACTATAAAAAATCTTAGAATGAAAAAAAAACTATAAACAATAATTAATATTTATATATATTAGTTAAATAATAATAATTAATGATTGTCAAAAAGTAATTTGTAAAAAAACGTAAAAAAAAAATATAATAAAATATGATTTGAATGAAGCATTCATGTAATTTTCAAAAAAATTGCTCTGTTTGAAGCACTGTAGCTCGCTATCTATTAATTATAGAAAAAAATGTTTTAGATAAAAGTTGTAGAGAATTTTATAGTCAACAAATTAGATAACTATTTTTGCCTAATGAAAATAAGTGAAGAGATATTTAGAAAAAAACACTTTTTTGTGCCTTTTTTTTTCAAGTTGGCGGTGCTTCCCGAAGGCCCCCGAGGGGGAAAACATGCGTTTTTTGTTGAGACCTCCAAATATATAACATACCCAAAAATCAAAAATACCCGACCTTTTGCAGGGTAAATCTACCTAATGACTGGACTAATATTTTAAATGTAAATTCTAAATCATAAATTTCTTGAATTCATTATAAACCAGTAAAGGAATATACATATGTACAATTTATATTTATAAATGTAAATTCGTAAATCTAAATTTTTAAATTAAATCCATCATAAACCAGCCTTAATCCAAATTTAATTATAAATGACAGTTGAATGCATTTGTTTATCTTTTTTTGTTAAAAATCTATGGCTATCTAGACTAAAAGCTGATAAAACTGTTACTTTATAAGTAACTAGCTGACCCGTCCCGGCTTCGCACGGGTAAAGCTAGAATAACGATTATCTACACGTGTACAGTAATTTTTCACATTTCCTCCGGAAACATGCGCTGCGTAGGGAGTCGGCAACCTCCCTCACATCGTACATGTAACAGGCTCCGCCCACTGCCCTCCCGATCCTCGCACCGCACCTAACAGGGCCCTTTTCTAAACATGTCTTGGGTACTTTTGCTTATGTACATATGATGCAAGATATCTCTCCGACAAATATCGAAATATCTGCTAACGGTTATAACTTAACTATAGATACGAAGATAAAAAAAAATAATTGAAATCATCCCCTATTGTACCGCCTTGAAGGATTATTTTTCAAAACCGCTAAAACATTCTTTGTTTCTTACCAAAAGCATAAATAAGAATTTGTATATCCCTAACTTGAGAAATGATGAGTTCTCCATATAAACTTTGAACCGCTACTCACCCCCTTCAAGTTTTATTTTCGCGACAAAAAGTAGCCTATGTGCTTCTCCAAGATCTAATCTATATCGATACCAAAATTCATCAAAATAGGTTCAGCGGGTGAAATGATGGATTCTCCATACAAATTTTCATCCCCTATTTCACCCCCTTCAAGTTTTATTGTCGCGTCAAAAGGTAGCCTATGTCCTCCAATGTCCAATCTATCTCTATACCAAAATTCATCAAAATTGGTTCAACGGAAGAAATGATGGGTTCTCCATACAAACCATTTCACCCCTTTAAGTTTTATTTTATGGATTTAATATTAACAATTAAATAAAGAAAAAATCAAAATCACAATTATTTTTTTTTTTATTACAATAATCAATATAGTTAACAATGATGACAATAATTTGTGTGATAGTTATTTTTATTATTGCAATCAGATTTAGTCTACTGTAGGTGAAAATTGTTGTAATCAAATAAAACTACATTGTTATTAACTGTAAAACTTTTCATTGTTGTAATCAAATTTAATCTTTTGTATTAGAACGTTTATTTGTTCTAATCAAATAAAACTACACTGTAATAAACTGTAAAAGTAATAGATGTGAGAAAGAATATGAGAAATACCTGGAAATCAAAATTTTCAATTTTGTTCTTTCCCGGAGAATTTAATTTTGATTCTGGATTATTTAAATTTCTTTTTGTTTTCAGCTAGAATCCTTTTTACTGTTCTTTGTGAAATATTTATTGTAGAACCTTGCTTATGCTTTCGATTCATTTTGATTATTAAATTTTGATAATTCAATTTTTTTCACGAAAGTTTTATCTTGCGCTACACGCCAATGACAAAAATTTTATTGTCCAATTAACCAAAGAATTACTCATCATGTGTCAGTGACGTTCAATTCATTATTCACTTGTGCAACTGTACTAATAGAGCGGTACAAACTTTCATCCCTATTTCACCCCTTTAACTTTTATTTTCGCGATAAAAAGTATCCTATGTCCTTCTCCAAGGTCCAATCTATCTCTATACCAAAATTCATCAAAATTGGTTCAGCGGTTTAGGCGTGAAAACGTAACAGACAGACAGAGTTACTTTCGCATTTATTATATTAGTATGGATTTTTATGTTTATGTGAAGAGCTAGAATAATCGTTTAGATTTAGATGCAAAATTTAAATATCTATAACGTTTGAAGTATTTTCGCATAAAATAATTAGGTAACGTTTGCGCAAAGAAAAACTGAATTCCCATGTCTTACTTTTCGATTTACACCTGTACATAAAAAATATTTGCAGTGAGACAAACAAAATTACAAAGAAATGCATGTCGTTTGCACGGGTTGCGCTGTCAATAGTTTGATTTTAAAGATTACAAAATTTTAAAAAGTATAATAAAGACTGCACACTATGAAATCCGGTCATATATAGGTAAACGTTCACAACTTTTGCCATAGTTAAAATAAAAAGCTCAAATTTGAATTAAAGTTACCTTAGGAATAGCTGTCAATGTTTACGTGTTCATGGTCGGTGGTGTTCATTTATTTCTTTGTATTTTAAAAATAAAAAGGTGCTGAAAAAGGTCGTCCAGGGATGTCGTCGAAAGAATAAATTATTCGTAATAAAATAGTTTCCAAACACCTTTCAAATTTACAATTATCGCAATGAAAACTAGCAAAGAAGTTGAATATTTCAAAATCAACCGTCAACGAAGTTTTGAAGTAATTTAATGAACCTTTGGCAACAACTAGGAAACCTGGTAGCGGGAAGAAACCTGGTCCAGCATATATTAAAAAGGATAAGAATGTTGTAGAAATTTTTAAAAAGAATCCAAACATATCAGTTCGAAATGCCGCTAAAAAAGTCAAAATGTCAGCATCTTATATTCAAAAACTTAAAAAGCGGAATGAACTGAAAGTTTTCAAGGTTCAAGTGGCTCCAAATCGGAACGAAAAAAAAAAACAAAATTTAAGTGCAAAAACAAGATCTCGTAAACTTTATGAACAAATTTTGACAAAATACGATTGCATCGTTATGGATGATGAAACTTACGTAGTTGCATGTTTTAAACAACTTCCTGGGCAATAATTTTATATTAAACAGATGTTCCAAAAAAATTTAAAAGGAAGAAAATATCAAAATTTCCCAAAAAGTATTTAGTTTGGCCGGCCATTTGCTCCTGCGACAGAAGAAGTCAAAGTTTTGTACAGGTACAATAAATCAAAAAAATTATACCGATGAATGTCTTAAGAAAAGACTTTTACCTTTTATAAGAAAACATTTCAACAGCATTTTGGCCAGACTTAGCTTCATGTCATTATGCAAAATATGCTCTGGAGTGGTATGAAACCAATAATGATACAGTTGGGCAAAAACAATGAATCCACCAAATTATCCTGAACTAAGAGCTGTTGAAACTTATTAGGCTCTAGTCAAAAAATAAATAAAAAAGACAGTACATGAAACTGAAAACGAAAAAGATTTTAAGAAAAAGTGGCAATTAGCGGCAAATAAGGTCAGTGCTGACACTGTACGAAGTTTCATGTCTAATCTAAAGAAAAAAGTCCGAGATTTTAGTTATTCTGCTTTAGATAAGTAAAATAACTTTTGTTGTTGTAACACTAGAGTTTACATATTTGTAATTAATTATTGTTTTGGAAATAATTTTGTTTTTACTATTTCTACAATAGGGCTGTTGCAAGAATTTTTATATGACTTCTAAGTATTAAATTTTAAAAGATATTGTTCTTTAAAGAGCCTCAAATTTAAAAATATCACGAAGTATCCATTAGACATTTTACAATTAAATATTGAAGTTTGTGTAATATTTTGAAAAAGTCATGTGATCTGAAACAGAATGTGACGTCAGAACACATACATCTTCAGCGGTTCTAATTGGTCCGTTTATAATGTAAAAATTTTTGTGTTTGGTGTCAAGTGTATTGTCAAAGTTGTCAAACAAATGTCAAATTTTTAAGATTGGTTCAAGTTGTATAATATGTAGGTAATAAAAAGTTCAAAATAAAATGAGTAATTTACGATATTGTATTGTGCCTTCTTACAAAAATACTGTTAGGAACAAACCTACTATAGAATTTATAAATTTGTCAAAAGATGCGATGGAAAGAAAATTGTGGCTAGAAGCAATAGGTTGAAGAGCTGATAATGTCAGAAAAATCGTGTTTTCATGTTTGTGAAGATCATTTCAACTTTCATCCACCTTCAAGATAACAGTATATTTTTGTTGCTTCACTTTATGTTCAGGGCAAAATTTACATCTACATCCTATAGCAGATTCAATTAAAGAATCATAACCAGAACCTTAAAGTAAAATATATTATCAATTTATACAGTAAATTCAGTTCTTATATTTTATTTTATCTCAGATTTTATTCGGTAGTAATAAAACAATCATTCTCTGATATAAATTCAGCCACCATCCAGCTACTGACCTTCGGTAAATTGTCCGACTTAGCTTGAGTGTAATTATTATTCATTTACAATGAGCAATGTCAGCGTCAAATGTCAAATTAAAAGATTTTTTATTAACATGTGACAAACTGTAAGCCTACGTTTATTTATGTAAATAATATGAATAAACCTAGGTGATGGAAAAACTATTTTCCTATTGGCTATTAATGATGTAATGTATGTGCTTCTACGTCACAGGAGTGGCGGGTAGTTTTTCAGGACGCCAATCTTTTTATTTAATTATTTCCACAAATAACAGCAAATTATTAAAATAAAAATTATTACCAAGAAAATCATTGCATAAACTTTCATTTAAAATAGTTTTTGAAAAATGTGAAACAGGCTCATTGAAATTTAGTGGCTGGATTTCATAGTGTACAGTCTTTACTTATTTGAGTGTAGAATATAAAAATAAAATATGTTTAGGGCCGATATTATAAATTTCCAGTTAAATTTAGTTCCAAAGTAAATTTAATAAAAGGAACAAATTCTATTCAATTCCTATGTTCTTATGACAGTTAAAACAATGTTGTCAAAAATTTGCTTTGCATTTGTTCATTAAATTAAATTTACTATAGAACTAAATTTAACTAGATGTTTATAATACCGGACGGCCCTTAGTGATTTATGTGCAGAATCTAATTACTGTAAGCTATTTGAAAATCGAATTTCTGACAGGTCAAACTTTATGCATTTCATTGTAACTTTGATTTAATTCCATGGCTTATCACTACAAATTGAGTGAACTATCTTTCACGACTCTATCGTCGTGTATAGCTTTGTTCACAGTACGGTTTGAAACCGCGGTTACATAAAAGCGTTCACAGAGTCACAAATTTCAGACTACTAGTTGGTTGTTCACAGTTTTCTGACTAGTTGAGGACTGGTTAGCAGTGGTCAAAATAATTTACAACTGGCCTGAAAATTTTTAGTTTGAGACATGCGCATTTATATTTTTCAGAAGTTTTGACATTCCCACATGTTCGAGTTTGTTTTCGTCTGCAGAAAATTAGATCTGTTTGATATATTAAAAATAAATTTGTATTTATTATTTTAATAAATATTTTAAAGTGAATATATTATTGCAAACTAATAAGATACTTTTTCAAATTCATGTATGTTCAGTAGAAAATTTGACTTTTTAAATGATTCTTCAAGTGGAGATGACGCTTTTGAAATAATGGCTACCTACTAGAAAAAAACCCAAAATTGATTTTTATGTTAAAATGACAATCCAGTATACTGAAGATTTTAAAGAACAATTTCAAACAAATTGCAAATGTTACTGCTGTAAAGGCTGGTTTATGTAAGCTGTAAACTTAAGAATTTACCTTAGCATTGGCGTTATGACTTTGCATTAATAATTCAAGTATAGACAATTGCGTGCTGCGGTAACCCTTAACCTTAGCATTATGCCGTTACCCTAGAATATGACAATTTCTAATTTTCAAGTCATAATGCTAATGCCAACCAATCAAAAGAGTATATGTTCGTGGACGACAGCTTGATTCTGGAGATATTTACGACAGTCAATTGATATCTGTCATCATTTTGTTATTTTTGAATATTTCTGTCACATGGTCCTATACCATATTTTTTTTTTCTGTAAGAACAGGATGAAATAAGAATTTTAGTGCAAACGCGACTTAAAATTTTTATGTAATAAGCGAAATATGAATTTTTAAAGTTTAAGAATTTGGTGTGTGACGTAGTAGGTACTGGGTACTGACTAGTGATCGACAAACAATGGGCAAACAATAGAGGGAACAATTTTTTTCATGTTTGCAGAGCTGAAATATTTTTATATAAAAAACTCATGTTATGTTCACGAAGATATTATTATTAAGTATAAATAACATAAATAATAAGCATTTTTTCCTAATAAATTATAAAACATTGAAACAGTTTGACAATATTATGACACAAAGTATGACGACGGATGGCGCTAGTGTTTGTCTGTTTTGAAGTTTCAATATTAATTTAATTAATATTACAAATTGATTTAATTATAAATACATTATTATTGTTAATATTACTAGATATTATAATTAAACAAATTCATCAAACACAAAATTGTTAATTTTTTTGTTAGGTTATACATCAACGTGACATTTCATAGTATTTTAAAGGTGACCGCAGCAGACGCGCGAATCTCCTTTTTAAATTCAAGCGACCAATCAAATTCACTAATACTCATTAATTTATGTATATTGTCGTCTTCTTATTTAAAATAGTTAAAATTTGACTATGGTATAATACCCTATTGGGAACTTTTGCAAAAAAAAAAATCATTTATGATTCACACGTTCAATAAAATCCTTAAACATGCTGATGTTGCGATAAACACTTCAAACTCAAATATTCCCTTGCATTTAATTATGTATCTATATCTTTCCATTACCAGCCTTACCCAAGGTTGCGCTGGTAACGGGAAAATAACCAAAAACTTCAGTAATCGCGTTTCGATATTCAAACGGTTGCCAAAAAAAAATGAAACCGGTTCAATTTCGGAATATACTATTAATATCCTTAACTTTACTAAAAGTTCTTACGATAATTAATTTATAATAAAGCTATTAAGTATTTCTTAAAAGAATAAATAAATTTAAAATAGTTAAATTTTTAAATTACAAACTATTCTTCTACTTTCATATAAAATAAATAGAAATTATGTTGCACATGATATAACGCATAGTTTTAATATGTTTTATACGTAAGCTCACATTTACCTTACGGAATGGTTACGTAACTTAGAAAAAAAGTATGTAACAGCACTGTAAAAACATGGCTAATGAAAATTTTCTCTTTAACTTATATTTATGATCACTCTTACGTCCATTGTGAATTAGAGCTAACCTACCAATCTAATTTATTAGTAAATTTCACTATAGAGGACGATTATTTTGAAATTTATTTATATATATATATATATATATATATATATATATATATATATATAGTATGTCCCCGGATTGGGTTTACAAGAGGAAAAAAAAAAATATTTTTGATTTTACGAAAAAAATGCCAAGGGAAGAAAAATTTTTGCTTGAATTAAAACGCATATTTCAGTTATTAAAACTTTTAATTAATGTAAGGTTCTTTTATTATAACGTTTTTCGTATTTTGTCCTCCTAATAATACAGTTATTACATTGAATCTAACATTATTTTAGTTAGCTTTGAAATATTGACAAATGATTATTCTAATATCAGAAAAAAAAAACGGCGAAAATCAAAATACTTGTAGTTTATTCAATTAACTCTTCTTTTTATCTGAAATTAGAATTAATAATCATTTGTCAATATTTCAAAGCTAACTAAAATCATATTAGATTCAATGTAATAACTGTATTATTAGTAGGACAAAATACAAAAAAAAACGTTATAATAAAAGAACCTTACATTAATTAAAAGTTTTAATAACTGCAATATGCGTTTTATTCAAGCAAAAATTTTTCTTCCCTTGGCATTTTTCCGTAAAATCAAAAATAATTTTTTTTTTCCTCTTGTAAACTCAATCTGTATATATATATATATATATATATATAAAATAAAATAATATATATAATTGTTCCAGACAAGAACGAGCTGCCCGTGAACGACTAAATGTGAAACGCCAGAAGTCCCAAATAAAAGCAGACAGAAGAAGTCCTACTCTTTAATGAATTTATATTAAATAATAAACCTAGTTCTACAATTATACATTGAAACAATAAATCAGTTACATCTAAATTTGTAACTATTTACAAATTCTTATTATACCAATAACCAGTGTTGAAAAACTTTACATAAGAAATAAAAAGGTACCAATACTTGAGATAAATTTTGAATAAATCAAAATGATTTTATTTTCACGGTGACAATATCTAGTTAGGTACAATAACGAAATTTTTGTGTACATTAAGATTAAATTAATCTCGATCTTTCCTCTTGTCACTGGATCCAGAATGACGTGAGTGAGATCGTCTGCTGCGGCTGCGGCTTCTAGATCTATGAGATCTATAAAAAGATCATTACAGAACAAACTAGAGAACTAGTTCACATAATATACGTATTTATACAAGGACACATATTTTTTTTTCTTTTTATTAATCTGTATCACGTTCCTTTGTTTCACTTACCTGGATGATTCGGCAGTTCTCCGTCTATCGCGACTTCGTGATCGGTGTCTCCTAGAACGTCTATCAAGTTCCCGCCCTCCAACATATTGACTTCGTTCTCTTTCTCGATATCTATCTTCATGATCACGGTCTCGAAGAGATTTGCGTCTCTCTTCGCGACGTTTATCAGCATTTTTCTCCAATTCAGCCAATTTTTCTCTGATTTTAATGAAACCCAGATGCAGTTTTCCACCGAAATGATCTGCTAAACGGCGGTCATTATCGTGAATACCAAGATAAGCAGAACAGACTTCGCACACACGGAGTTTTTGTTGTTGATAGCTACTTGCAGGCATGGAATTGCGGTATTCTTGCTCCGCTTCTAGTTTCTTTTTGCGCAGTTCGTCAATCTAAGAATTTTAAATAAGATTAATATTATGGACATACGGTTTTGTGAACAAACCAGATTTTCTATATGCACATATTTACAAAGCTTTGTACATCCGGCCAGCGCTAACAGATGATGGTCGGGGATTGTTCCTTCACTTTTCCACTTTTGTTGCAGATTTAAAATAAATGTCTTAACCGTAGAAATAACATATATTTACATTAATTTATGATGGTGACAATGCAAAAAGTCTGTCACTGGGTCGAGTTGTGGAGGAAATGCATTCATGTCTGGTATGAAGGTATATTACAACTTACAATTTCCAGTTCAAGTCAAAATTAAGAGCAGGCTCTAAACGATTGTGAATAAATCTTAAGATGTTAGCAGACGAATGAACATTTAAAAGTGCTTCAATGACTAATTTATTAGTTAATAAGACAAAAAAAAAAAAAAACCTTAAAAACAATTAATACTATTTTATGAAAAGCAGTATCAGTATTGATGATTACCGCCTACACTATAATTACATAAAAATGAATATATCATCACAGCATATTACCCATTGCTAGATGGGAAAATCTGCTTTGTAAACAGATTTCGGTAATGATAACATATTTATACACTGCGGACGTTTATCAGGAATCACCCCGTGGGCACTCATTGTTGGCGTGGTCAATTTTGTGTCATTTAAAATTCGAAATATTTCTTATTGAGCCAGTCGGGATCGAACCCGGTTCCTCAGATTCGCAACCAGACACTCATGCACGCGGCCACGAGACCCCTATTTGTTACAAAGATGTTGGCGTACAAACTAAATGTACCCTGAAAAGGAATGATTAATGGAGTTTCAGTCACTTGATGTAGATTGTTTTTACTAAAAAAAAAAAAAGTAATTTTTATTAACAATACCGACGTTTCGAATCGATTCCAATTGAATCATCATCAGGATTCTGGAATACATTTTTATAATAAAGTACTTTACAGATATCTTTCTTTTTTTAAAATTATAACATAAAAATAATGAAGTTACTTACATATTAGATTACGAAAAGGAAATTTTGAAAAATGTAATAAAGTATATCACAAAGATGAAGAATTGTTAAACGTGCGTACACAATAAACTAACATGATGTTCTTGTTTTTATAGATGTCGCAAGATTCATTCGGAGTCAATAAACAGGGGTCTTTACTCCGAATGGAACTGGATGAAATTTGCGACATCTCTAAAAAACAATAACATGTGATTAGCTAATATGTATGTATGCACCTTTAACAATTTTTTTAACTTTGTATGACGAAATCTTCATCTCTGTGATATACTTTATTATATTTTTCAAAATTTCCTTTTCATAATCTAATTATAAAAATGGATTTCAGAACCCTGATGATGATTCAATTGGAATCAAAACGTCGGTATTGTTAATAAAAATTACATTTTAATAAAATCAATCTACATCAAGTGACTGAAACTGCATTAATTATTCTTTTTCATTATATAACCAGTCAAGAATTTTTATTGATTAAATGTACCATGTTCGAGCGTATCCTTTGATTGTTCACCGTTCTGTTGCACCAATGTGTACGAAATTTTATATTTACCTCTTCCATGAGCTTCATGCTCTCATCAACTAAACCTTCTTCTCCGAGTTGTTCTGCCTTTGCCAGCTTCTTACCAATCTGCTCAGCTAATTCGTGCACGGAATTGGCCTTCACAGCCACCTCAGCACTCAACTCTTCCTGAGTTTCTGCTAAACGCAGTTTGGCAGCCTCTGTCCTCCGATCACAATCACTTATGAACGCTTGAAGATGTTCCATGGCCTATATTTACCATATGCAACATTAAATAACACTTCGATTGATAACGGTATGCGTTAATACTCACATCTAAATCATAAAAATAATCCTTATGAGTAGATGCCTTTTCATAATCAGCTCGGAGGGCCAAATCGTGTATCTTCGGACATTCTCCCAGGTCCATGCGCTACGCAATCAAAAACAACGTGACAAAACAGCCGGTACAATCGGACCTAATCGCTCGTTCCCGAATAAAATATTACAAGTGCCCAATAATTTACAAAAATAATAAATAATTTATTCATCTTACTCTCATTTTGGTCATCACCCGTCAATAAACTATATTCAATTAATATTTATGATAACGATATAAGAAACCAATATTATCTTCATTTCTTCTTCCGTAACTCTTAAGTCCCTTTTATCTGAATTCAGAACCAGCTGTTTCATATTTAAAACATTTATATTAGACGTATATCTAGCAAAATTTATTTTAACATATTACATACTCACAAAATTTTCCCGTTTCAAGTACACATACGACTATTACTTTGCAATACTCACACGATATGTTGTTCCTATTAGATGGTTCAATTTGATTCAATCATGCACTTTTCAGATATTACGCATTTAAATTACATGTTTATTAAATATCTACATAAATAAGAAGAAATAATTTTGTGGTTTCGTTGTTAGTAGAAAAAATAACATTGTATTAAGAAGACGATATTTTTGCTTTTTCAACAATACTTTTGTTTCTCTTTGAAATACTTACCGAAATACACCTGCTAGAGACATACATCTACACAAATATTTTGTTGTGCTTTAAATTGTACCATACCTTCCCTCGTTGCAGTGAAATATCATACTAACAGAACGGAAAAGGAGTTTTACTCAGCAAAATTTGAAATATAAAAACGATTATGAATCAACGTTCTAGTAGTAAAAATATTAACCACTGTTTATCGGAAATGCGAATAACACAGGTTTGTGTACGATATACATGATAAATGTCTTGAACATAATCTACTGTCTGCATATTATTTTAATTTATGGCTCAAAATTTTGGAAATGAATGTATTAAGACCATACAAGAAAACATTTATGAATAAGAAACAAACAGGTGCCGTTTTGTTCAAGACAAATTATATCAATGGCTGTTGTATACAATAGAAAGCCTTAACAACCCTGTATTAACATAACGCTAAGAATTTGTAATTAGGTGACATACGTACGTCTCAGTACTTACAGAACAGCCTACATTATAAAACACCTATCCTCATCTTAATATAGCAAAAGTGACGTGATATTCTGAAAAGTACAGTGTGCATTATTAGAAGCTGACAATGCCAAAACTTGAAAGATTGTTTCTTTTGCACGCATTTAATCTGGCCTAATTTTTCTAGTCTGTCTGAAAATACTCTCTCCAAAACACTTATTAAAATACACGAAATTATTCACAATATTAATATGGTTAATATCCAGAAAAGATGATTTGAAGATTATGAAATTTATATATATTTGTTCATTGACCTATAAGTGGACAAATATTGAGTAACAAAGTAGTAAAAGTAATAAAATACTTCGAAAAGAAAATTGTGCATTAGGATATTAGTATAAACTTAAAGTACTTTGAGACGGACTATGATAATTAGCTGAGATGTGCTATATTCATGAGGATTGTTTCACTTTGGGCTTTAAATGATTAATTCAATATGTTAATATTTAGGAAACTTACCGTTGATAATAGAATCTCATGAGGACAACACGCAAGGAGAAACGATTTGCAGACTTTTGGGTCGGAGAATTTAACTTGAAATTTGTTGTTCTCACCTAGTCATCAATATTATAAAAGTAAACTCGTATATGTAACATGTTAAATTTTAATTACCGTTTCGTCCTGTCCCCATGAGCTGATCGAGCATAGCTCGCATCTGATCGTGAGCTGACATTATTCGTAATTTGCTTCAATATGTTCACGAAAATAAAATGAAACGACACAACTTTTGCCAACGAAATTGTGGCATATAACAATGGCGTCTTTCTGACAGGAAATGGCTGTTCGTTGTTCCCAGTTGTTTCACAGATGTCGCCACGAAAAATTCAAATTTTTCTTTGGAAAATATAAAATTTAATTAATTAATATTTAATCGATTTAATGAAAGTAAGTAAATAAATATTATACAATAAGAAATATCTATTAATTAAAATTTCTTATATAATTCCAAATGTAAACTCTTTGTTCATTATTTACATTTAAAAAACCTGCACGTTCCCTTGATTTATCCAAAATAACAACGTTTCCTATAACAGGGTAAATAATGTAATATGTAGAATTGGTAGTGAAAGTATTTATGTATTTCTTAAAAGCAGTTTACATTCATATAAAGATCCGACACAATTGTGCGTTGAGGTTTTTGATATGAGCCACATTTAATTAATTTTACAGGAAATACAGATCCTCATAGCAATGCTCCAAGGCACCAGGTTTTTATTATTGCTCCCCTACTAAATATAGGGAGATCATAATACTGATTTTACATCATAATTCTCAAAATAAAAATAATAAATAAAATAAAAACTCATTTATTGAAATGTACAATGCATTCTAAAATACAGTAAAGGGGTGGTATTACACAGGAGCACCAGTTGAAGAATAATAATTGATTTGTAAACATTACAAAACGTAATTAAATGACATGAATACAACAGTCACTATTAAGTACGGATAACATTTCTAATTAATACTGACCCACGAAAAAATAAGCTAATTTCGTAATACATTTTTAAATAAGTTTGAAAACATCACACTTTTAAATGCAATAATAAACGCGAACAAATACAAAATAACTATGAAAGAATTTATGGATAAAAGTGCTCACTATAGACAAAAATTATTCTATAATCTATATCTATAGATTTAAGCATGCACATTAACTCAGGAATATATTACGAAATATTTATATGCACAATGTAATATATTAACGGGCTGAAACAAAATAGCACCCCCTTCATGTATGCGGCAGTTTGTATATTTTGGTCTTCCGTCAATTTTTAATGTGTATATTACAATATTTTTCGAAAATACTTTATACTGAAATTAATAGAACAGCCTTTTTCAGCTCAGTTATTATAAAATGTATAAATTTCAAAATAGTTACAAAAATCTGTTACATTGTAAAATACATACTTTTAGCATTTTACTTTCTTCAAACTGTAAATAGCATGCTGTGTTTACCTAAAAAGATAACAATAAATTAGTCATGTTACTTATACGTTATACATCATATATTTATACTTACGCATCAGGCATTTTAATCTTTCCAGTCCTTTTTTATTTCAAAAGTCCATTCCCATTTGAGATGTTCATGTTTATCATCGTCAGTGAAGAGTGAATTCACAGAATAGGTACCTCTTGCCATGAGACCAGATGGAGCATCTTCTGGTGGCGTGGTGTACGATTGCATCTCAGTTTTCGGGGCATATGAACCCACCATATGGGTCATTTTGTCAACTAATTAACAGAAACATCCATTCAACAAATAAATACCTTTCTACAATTCCATTTCATGTTAATATTATTTTTCAGTAATATAAACAGATGTGTTTATTTGTATAATAATCATAATTATTTCCCTTAACATCCTTGTGAAGGTTGAGGCAGAAATTCCACCTTTTACGTTATTTTCCCCAACCCAAAAAAAATCCATCCACTTAAAAAACACAATAAAATTCAGATTAGCTATTTGTGTTTAGTTGCAAAATGATGGTGCTTTTCGCAGTAGACGTGAAGATGCCATGTGCAAAATGCACGATTTTGCAACGTACCACATACTAGGTTTTTTCTAATTTCGATTAAATTGAACAAAAGGAAGTAATGAATTATAAATTACAACTGTCGCTTTTTGATTAGTGCGAAAAAGTACTGATTGGTTGATTTGGTTACTTTTTCGCATTAGGTGGAATATAAACGCACTAATGCAAAATAGAATGTTATTTTGAATGTCAAATATAATGAATAAGAAAATATACAGTAACGTTAAGTTCATAATAAATATCAAAGCCCAAAAAACCCATAAAAGCCCAATAAAACCCGAAAGAGTACAATAAAATAAAAAATAATCTAGGCCGGGTTTTTTCATCCCTGGCTTACAGCCTCTACAAGAGACCTACAGCCTTTAGTAGGCCGTTTTACTTGTATTTCTGTAGTACATATTTTCAGTCTACAGGCTCTGTAAGGGACCTACAACTTAAAGTAAGTTTAATTTTTTATTTTTTTTATTTATTTGCATTTTTGTGGTACTTTGACATGGGACGCCTACACCCTCTACAAGAGACCTACAGCTTATATCGGTCCCAAACTACTCGCACACAACGGTATTTGTTAGCTAATAGTTTTCGATTACTGACGAGTCGAACCCCGGCTTCGCGTTCACTGTGTGAAAGCGCATATGAATTTCTTTATTACTGTGGCTGAGGAGAAAGTAGTGTATAAATAAAAATATTCATGCCAACAATACACTTTGCGTCAACCTATTTTTGGACTTTGTAATGATACCATTTTAATACATGTTGATGTTCTGAATAGCTGCATACTTGAATACTAAGTACCACTTAAGATAAACGTATAACATAAATAAGGATGTGTATGATTTATATAATTAAAAGTATCTCATGCATTTTTACCTGGGTCACTAAGTCCTGGATGCAATGCAGGAAAGACATGTGGTTTTATAAAAATATTGACTACAGGTACGATAACATATCAGTGAGGAATGGCCATTTAAACATCTTATAAAAATAGGACAAATAAATTTATATCAAAAGGTAAATACCTGGTACTGCAAGCCGATAAGTCTTTTGCACGTATCTTAATCCATGAACGATCTCACGTTGAACAATAAAGTCAATCCGAATACGATAAGAAACACCTTCTTTTATAACAAATACTTGTTTTTTTAACTTATCTAAATCACCAGTCAAATCCAATTCGACATCAGGTCGGTCCGGAACACAAAGTACGAGTTTCTTGACTATAACTTTACGTTCATCATGTGGATCTACGAAATAAAAAATGATTAATCTTTAATCAAATAAATATTTATATAAATATTTACCAACAACAATCGTTCCTTCTTTTGCTTCTCCTAATAATGCTTCTTTATATTTCCGTAAACTTTCATCATCTTGATCAGCTGCAATGATCTCTTCGATTGTTTTCTCTGGAGGTGGTTTGTAGCGAGAATCTAATTCATGTTCCTCTTCTTCTGGAGTACGAATATCACCTTTTTCGGCATCAGTCATTATTATTTTCTTTATATACTACATAAAACAAACAAAGTGTGAACAAAAGTATTTAAAAATAGCAATATGAGTAAAAGTTTAAAAATAATAAAATTATCAAATATGCATTTATTTGTTGCTCCTTTCCATTATTTAGGAAATATTCTATTGTGAAACAAAATCTGATAAAAATGTTTGATAAATCTGCCTGGGGGACTTGTTTTTACCGGTGTAATAATTAAAATTGACAGGTGAATAATGAAAGAATTATTATATGAAAAATCAAATAAATGTATATATTTTGTACAGTAAAACATATTCTACAAAATTAAAATTTTACTTACATATCTCAAATCCTAAAAATTTGTACAAAAATGCACTAAAAATGTTTTACGCTAAAATCGGTTTTTCTGATTACAATTCGATTGTGCGCAATTGCAAATGGGTGGGTTACTTCCCGTTTCATGGATATGCGCAGTAGTTCCCTGAAATGGCTACACAAGAGGCGGAAAAATTTGAAAATAGGTTATTGGTGTATTATATTATGTACGTTAATCATAAAAAAAATTAGAATTAATATCTGTACCAATTTACATGAAATCAATAATGCATTATAATAATAAATTCAGATAATTACTTAAAATTTTGTCTTTTATTCATTAATTATAAATATAATCATGTGTAAATTATACATATTTTGATAAAAAAAAGAATACTAAGATAATTTGTAAAAATATAATTTAATACTTACTTCCACACATTTATTCCCATTTTTCAATTTTAAAATATGTAATTTGAAAACATATTTATAGAATTATTACTCCTATACTTTATTTATTATGAATTCAAACTAAAACGTAAACAAATCGTATTTTACGGTAAATTAAAATATACCAATTTATAATAAAATCCTCATCCAATTTATTTTTGCAGAGCTCGACTCAGACACACACAAAGAAGCAGTATAACAATACAGGAAATAATAATTAATATAATAAAAATACATATGAGATAAATAGATTTTATCAAAAGATGCGTTGAAAAATGCGGCGTTTGTAAGACAGCAAATATAAATTTAAAAATAAACAATATAATATTAAATTTAAATAAACAGCACAATTATTCGTTGAGAGCAAGACACCTAATAGAAAAGATTTATATAAATATGAATTATACGTTAACTGTTATACATCCTCGAGACATGTTACAAAATGAAAAGACATCGTCATATTAAAAATATACAGGAAAATATTTTATCAACGTATAATCATACTATTTACAGAGAATGAACATTTCTAATATCTTTTAATGCACACCTGGACATAGTAGGTGGAATCTCAGAATCGATAAACAACAATTTTAAAAATAGTTTCCTCGAATATACAAAAAATAAAACTTACCTACATTTAAGTTTAACAACAGAACTCAAATATAACAGTACTGATCACAAAGTTACATGATTCAATTTATAAATGCTATTTTGTATCGATTTTATTTTATTAAGCCAGTGCATTTATAAACGTTGCCAATTAAAACATAAGTTTTATTAACATATCAAAATTTTCAAGGCAAAAATACTTTATTCATTCTGTACGTTAAATATGAAATGATTATCTTCAAATATTAACTAGCTGGAAATATTGCAGGATAATAAAACAACGGATAAAATTTTTAATTATCATATTTTGCAAATTTATGTACAATGTTTTACAAATTGTGGAATATTTACAATCAAATAGTATACGAAAACGAATGTAACTTGAAGATTATTCAGGAATAGAATCAAAGTGAAGTGAACTCTGCATTATATTTCCAGCTACTTAATATGAAAGCACCTGTATATTATGTTATAATTTCATATAGTACAGTTCTATATTTTTATCATATGCAATAGTAAGCATCTTTCTCTAATATTACTGTACAATAAACAATAATGATTCATGTAAGCGTGATTTTATGCAGTCATTTCCATATACGAAGAAATTATTCGTATGTTATAAAAGAAAAAACTAATATCATTATAAAACATCTTTTGATGTGGTTGTTTGCTTACAACTATTATTAAATAAATCATTCATTCACAGAAACATTAGGAGTGAAATATAAAATTGTTAAAATTGAGCATTATCACGTGTAATGAATGATACAGGTTAATAAAATTTATTATTAAAACAATAATAATACGGTTAAAGTTGCATATTAACTTATAAAAACTCAATCACTTTCTTCAAAAATTGAAATATTTATTCCAAAGATGATATTTTACAGCACCAAATAATTGATATAATACAAATGCCAAATCTATAGTAGTAAAATATGTTGGCAATGAAATAAGTGATATTAAAAGAAAGCCATAATGAAACATAAATATTAATTTCATAATATGTATTAATATATAATAATATATAACCATGACTACAATGAAATCAGCGTACACTCACCATTCATTCATATGATTCTCTCACTGTTCACTGTCACTAGACTCATGCCGTCCGCCAACTGGGTTGGCTCAGTGCAGCCGACGCTGGCAACGTTGCTTCGGCTTCCAGTTTGTAATAAAATGTCGTAGTAGTAGAAACATCTTATAGCCTAGTCTATCATCTAGCCTAGTTAACGTTATTTATTCGATAACTTTAAGGACTTTGCCAATGGCAATCGTTTTATCTACCAATCAAAACAAACATTATACACAATCCAAAACATTATTTATTTAAAATAAACTTACTTTCATCTCTCAGGGTAAATCTTCCCATTTGTGGAAATAATTTAAATTGCTCTAAACAGATCACACCAGCACATTCTATCCTCATTATAGCTACTTGATCCTGTTTCACAAATCTTGGTCGCGTTTTTGATTTTTCACCTGTTTTCTTATCTACCAAACAAATTAAGGCCTGAAACATTTATTGCATATTAAGCATTAACAAGATTCAACTTTTTCCTCATATTGGTTACTATTATCATAGGTTTAATTGTGTGGTGAAGGAGTGAAAGTTTCCATATGTATAAAATAGCAGTACAGCTGGGTTTTATCCGGTTTACACTGGTTCGCGCAAATTAGTTCGATAAATATCTAGAGTTCGCTGAACCAACCCAAAAAAGATTGGAGATATTTTATTTTTCAACTAAATTTAATTTTCACAGAAAATTGTAAAAAATATATTAATTCCAATATTTTTTTTCATACGGGAAAAGATTAAATTTTACAATAAAAACTATTTTAAGTTTTGTTTCTATATACATAAATCGCATATTTCTTAGTACAAGCTCTTTACAATAAAACAGAAAATCCTTCCTTATGTCACAGTTATTGAAAGTTAGTTGTGCTTAGTTGTATACGTATGAAAATAATTGGCTAATAATTTAATTAAAAGTTTAATACCCGGTTTCATAAAACAAATGAATATATGTTTAAATTTTTCTTCCACGGCAAATTTAACAAATTAAACAAATGCAACGAGATTTTTTGACAGCAATGAAGACAATAATTTTAATTTCTTCATAAATTTTATTTAAAATGCAAAAAAAATCTCACCGAGTACCCCTCGATTATTGATAAATACTTATAATTTTATCACAACTTCTTCAAACACGTTGCTTTTAGGTAACACCCCCTCCGCTTTCGGCGTCAGGCTGTTACCAAGCAACGCGCTTTCGGTAACTGTCATAAAATTATTTCGTAATTATCAATGTCTTCGGGATATTGTAGCTGATAATTTTGATATTTATTATTATATTATTATTAAATAATGAAATTGAACGGTACTATAGGCCCGCCGCATCCGCTGTTTCACTTATCCGCTTTTCGGAGAAAGCACGTGATACGGTCGAGCATTGGTTGAAGTATGCATATACGGAAGCTCGCGAGCTTGAAAAGTTGACAAAACCCGCTTATTTTACTAGGTCATGCTAGGTGCTTGAACTTGTATACATATTTGTTTATTTATTTACGTTCCAATTATCGACGAAAACAATCAGTTGCCTCTCATTAAATTAAAAATTATATTTATTTGCATAAAATAAAAAAAATGTTTTGAAAAGAACTTTAAATAAAAAATGTATAACAGTACATCTTTTCTTTCCTAGATCAATTTTGCAAAAATCTGGAGCTTAACAAGTGGTTCGCTAATATTCAAGAATTTCGCTATGAGCAGAAGACCTTGGAACCGAACTCTTGCTGAGATATCGAGCCTACTGTAATTGGTAATTGATTTGTTCGTTATAAATGTTGAAGAAAGTGGGAGAGTGTAAAAATAAATAACTTTTGTTGGAATATTATTATAAATGTGTACAAAGCAAAAGTTGATTGATTGGATAGGAATGTTTGGTGAAGTATGTGTTGCATGCATAATTTATTTAAAATATTTTACTCACTTTAACGGTAACTTCCTCGGCAGCACAGTGTATGTGCATGACGGCCGAGTAGCCCGCACAGATGATAGACTTGTGCTCGAGGATAACAAGCTGCGCGTCGAACACGCGGCCAGTGCGAATGGGGTTGGAGGCGTCGCAAAGTACGAAACCTGGACTCACATCTTCCTCTTCAATTCCTTTTACCTTGATCTTTACGTTTTCACCTGGCCCAATTGCCGTCACTTCCTCGTCGTCGGACCATAACTGATCTACCGTTACAGGCGTCTACAAATGAAAAAACATCCTTAATATAAGATAAAGTGCTGGCTCAATTGGTAATGGGAAGAATTCGTTGTCTTAATAACTAATCCAGAAAACAATATTCAAAATCCGCAATACATTACAGGATCTGCTCAATTAAAATGTAAGGAAACACATTCCAATATACAAATGCAACTCTTCCTACATAATAGAATTCATTAATTTTCAAAGTAATATTTCTAAGAAAAGGACCAAATCCAAATATAAGGAGACTGCATAATCAAATATTTCCATTTTAAAATATGCACACATGTTCTTTAAAATTAATTTCTATAAAACATAATTATATACTTACTCTGTTGGGCATGACCATTAAATTCTGTCCCTTTTTGCATTCTCCTGCTTCCACTTTACCCATCACCACAGTACCCATGTCTTTATATTTATCTACAATTGGCATTATAAAAGGTCCATCTACTTTTCTATTCAAAGACGGCAGTTGATCGATAAATGGAATAAATGCTGGACCACTAGAAGTTAAACAGTCATATTTAATATTTTAGTAAATTAAATATATACGTTTGGTTCAGTAATTAGCATGATTATAAAAAATAAGAGGTCATGAAACTAAAAGATAAAATTGAAATCATTGCAAAAATAAAAATGTGAACGAATAATAATGTAATACTTTTATTTTAAAATGAATTGTATTTGTTAACTTACTTATACCAAGGGCAAATTTTATCGTCAATAGGTTCCTTAAGGCCAGCACCAGACAATCCAGAGCAAGGTAAAAAGGTAAGGTCTTTGGCGGGGTTAAAGCCAAGTTTCTTCAGATACGGAAGAATCTTATCTTTGCATTCGTTGTAGCGACCTTCGTCCCAGTTGACCGTGGGATCATCCATTTTGTTCACTAGGACAACTAAGTGCTTCACTCCGGCTGTTTTAGCCAACATAGCATGTTCACGAGTTTGTCCACCTCTATCGAAACCAGTTTCGAATTCTCCTTTACGAGCAGATATCACCTAGAATATTATTTATCTATGCTAAATGTGTTTTAAAGTAATATATATTTCTCTTACAAGAACAGCAAGATCAGCCTGCGCTGCGCCACCGATCATATTGGGCACAAAGCTCTTGTGACCTGGTGCGTCGAGAATAGTAAAATGTTTTCTTTCAGTTTCGAAGTAGGCGCGACCCACCTCCACTGTTTTGCCCTTGTCACGCTCTTCTTGGTTGGTGTCAAGAGCCCACGACAGGTACCACGATTCTCTGGATTTTTCACGAGCTTCACGTTCGTATTTCTCTAATGTACGTTTGTCTACCATACCGGTTAACGCCATTATTTGACCGCCAATAGTTGATTTACCCGCATCTTGAAAATATAAAAGAAATATATCATCATGGCTTTTTATTCATTGCTGAGTGTCCGACGATGTTATTTAACAATCCCGGAATCTCTCCTTACCTACGTGTCCAATGAATACGACATTGACATGTTCCTTTTTGCTTTTAGTTTCTTCAGCTTTAACAGATTTCTTCTTGGGTACTTTAACTACTTCTTCATCGCCTTCTGCAATTTCCTCTTCCTCATCTTGGTCAGGCGTGAGGATTGGATCTTCTGCCTCAGCTTCCCAGCTGTCAACCGGGGCGGTGGGGGAGTTGTCTTCTACGACAGGTGCTGCAGGAGCTGCAGCTGGAGGCAGAGGGGGCGGTTCTTCCACCCCTGCCACTCGCGAAACTGGCTCCGCATTGTCGATTCCTCCACCTGATACAGTATTCACTCACAACTTTAGTTTTTATTCGTTAATCGGAGTCGTTTCTTTTATAACAATGAAAATGTAATTAAAATAAAAAAAACAACAAAAATACTTAAGCCAGCATCAAAGAAAATTAAGAGATATTTCACAATTATCTCAACAAAGAAAAAATTCTAAAATATCTTTTATGTATAAAACGTATTGAATTCAAATTGAGTTATTTCTAATATTTGGTTTTTACCGGTTCTTGATTACGTATCATGACATTGATGACATACGCCAAATTTAATTGTTAGATGGAATATTTAAAACCTATTTTTTATATACATACTTTATTCCTCTACATCCTAATAGTAATTTTATTTCTTTGAATCGATAATAATAGTAATTTCTTTGGTTATAAGTTGAAGGATAACATACTTTTGAAAAGACAATAAAAACAGACAGTATGGTAAATTATTATGTATTTGTTGCATAAAATATTTGAAATAATGTACTATTTATTTTAAAATATTTTCTTTTTGCAACAAAATAAACAAGAAGCCTACAAAAATGCTGGTTCACGACACGTACCATTTACAACTGGGCTTTGATCTGGAGAATTAGTAGAACTTTCTGATTTCTGAGACTTTGTTGGAGAGTTATGGTCATCACCCTGAGAGGTCTTGACACCGAAAGAAGGCACAAACTCTACGGCATTCACATTCAACGTGGAAAACTTAGCAGTCACATCTGTAGATTCCGATGGCGATGTTTCACCCGGGCCACTGTCTGCTTGTTGTTCCCAGGAATCTGGTGCTGTATTATTAGACATTTTGTAAAGGTTTTCTACACTTTTTATTCGTTATTAAAACTAAAAAAATTATTAATTCCTAAGTTGCTGCTCTAAATATCCGCGTGCGTTCACTAGCAAATACCGGAAGTAAATGGCAGAATCAGCAGTAACGTGATGTTAGGCATGATAAAGTGACATTTCTTAAAAATGTCTAAAATGTGCAATAAATTGCCTTGAATTGCAATTGAGTATTGTTATAAATAAAAACTATTATTTTTATTCGTATAATATTACTTTTATAGTAAGTATTTTAACTGGTAAATATTTTATAAATTCTATGGCGGTTTATTCAAATTTCACTTCAGTAGTTTTAAAATTATGACCAATATTAATTAGGTTTGTAAATTAGTTCACATCATTATTTAAATTTATTTATTAAGAAAAATGTCTATGAAAATAACAATTATATTATTGAGAAGATGACCTTTCTAATGATTCTTCTCTTTCTTGTTTCATTTGTCTCTTTACTGCTTTGTGCTCTAGTTCTTCATAATGTTCAGCAAACATTAATCGTAAGGCTGGATAAAGCAATGGCACTCGCGGCAAATCATTTAATCTCACCTGCAAATATATATGTAAAATATTATTGCTTAATTGTTCAGAGATCATAATGTATTACCTGCATATTATCAAAAGCTATTCCAACATTTTCAGAGAAATTGTCATTAAATCTAGGCAATTTTGCATATCGCTGACTAAAATGAGTTAATAATATATGTTTAGCATTCATTTCTTTGCCGATATCTATTGCTTGAGAAGTTGTTGAATGCATTTTTGTAACAGCTTCATGAGCTAGTTCATCTTCCATTGTAGCTTCATGTATTAATAGATCGGAATTCATTCCCAAGGAAATAAGTTTATCACTTGGCATAGTATCTCCAGAGTAAGTCATTTTCCACCCATTTTCATGCATGAAAGAAACTCCAAACGCATTCGGACAATGTCGTACTAAAACTGTCTGAACTTCGTTCATTCCTAAAGAAGTTTTCAATAACTGTGTTTGAGCATAGCTTAATTTATAATCACCCATTATCTACAAAACACATACGTAAAATACTATTTTTAATTATTAATAATAAAAATCTTACCATATCTCCATTAGCTATTAGTTCATAATTGCTGCCAATTTCTTCAAATCGTCGATGATAGAAACTAAGCCAAAATAAAATTTGTCTTGGAGCTAACAAAATTAAAGGTTCAAATGGCAAATTTAAACTTTGGAAGGCCCGTTTACGACCTTTTAATAAACCTATTAAACCAATATGGTGATCAGCATGTAAATGAGAAATATATACAGCTTTTAAGTTTGTGAGAACTTCCTTTGCTTTTTCATAACCGTAGAATCGAACTAACTGGCCGTAACTTCCTTCCCCACAGTCCATTAAAAATGTTGCCTTTTCGCTAAAATACATATTATTATACATGTAAAATCTATTCATTTGACTAAAAAATGCGTTGACATGAATTTTTAGTACATTTATTGAAATATATATGTCGTACGCAGATAGTAAACTGCGACTTTTTATAAAACGTCTAGTCGTTTTCAAAATGATTAGGCGAATTGTAAAATGATGAGCTTTGGACTTATTTCGCTTGGATATTTCTCTTAATATACCTTAACAAAAACCTAAAACAAAACTAGGTCTGAGTTTTATAAGCATGAGTTTTCTGCGTTAGGTTACGCTAAAGAATGTTTCGAAAAATTACGAGCGAAAATGTCCAATGGGGGATTACGGCTCAATCGAATTAAAGGAAAATAGTAAAAAAAATACGAATGTATATGCTGAGTAACGAATATTAATAAAAAAATGAAATGGTATTATTGAGATATTTTGGAAATAAAGGGTTTTTTGTTATAACGCTTCGACACTAATATGAAAATATTTTGATTGGCGACCGAGAAACCGCCTATACATGCATTACAAATAGCGTGTTAGGAGGTGGGATTACTACCAATTAGTTAAGAAATTCAAATTCGAAAGGAGGGGCTAACATTCCTGTACTACAGTTTCCAAACAGTTTTTATTTTAACATAAATTTCTTGCATTAAACTTAATAATTTAAATACACCTGTAATTATAAAGTATGTATACTTATACAGTGTTATAATATTCATTTATTTTTATGTAAATATAACTTAAAATAGCATATATTTCAAGAACATTTAGGTCCATGATGAAAACAGTTTGATATAAAAACACATAAATGTAGGGTTGCCAACTGACCTTTTTTGGAAAGGACAGTCCTTTTTTGAGCATATTTTGTCCTTGTCCTTTTTTAAACCAGGAAAGGACGCGATTTGTCCTTTTATAGTAAATTTTGTTATTAATGATATTTTTCTTATTATAAATTTGAAAATGAAATAATTATTTCACATTTTATGTAATATAATGAAATAATAATAGAATTTTTGAATTATTGATGTAGGGTTAACTAGTGTTGACTTGTCAAATTTGTTAATTGTTACTTTCATGCTCATGCTCTACTCCTTGTTATTATTTTATTATAATTTATTAGCGCTAAATAACTGCTTTGTCAGTTTAAAAAATTAAAATGTAATATTAGATATTGACTGTTAACATTTTAAGGTTAGATATCTTATTGTGTTTTACTTCTTTTCTTCATAAAATATTGATTTTAATTTTTATTAAATTTGCTTTATTGTAAAGAAACTCTATATTATCTTCATTAAAACACCTTTGACCTTGAAAATTTTCAAAAAATCGCCTGCGGCGCATTTTTTCACAAATTTTAAATCCTACACACAATTCAGAAAAAGATGGCCGAAAAATGTCCTTTTCTGTAATTTTGTAAAATTGGCAACCCTACATAAATGTGACGTCACGTCAATCTTTTCAAAATTCGGGAGACCATAACTCGCTTATTAATAGGAATTTTTTCACCGGATTTTCATCAATAGTCTTAGTTTTCCTAATATTTTCAGATGAAATTATAAAAAAAAAAAATGGTGTAATCCTCCATTATTCATTTTTACAAAGGGGGCATTACACATTTTCTAATTTTTTTCTTGAAAGAATAGGTCAAATTAAATATGTAGGTGTACGTTTTACAGCTTACAAGTCTTTAGAATCAGAGATATCATTATTTAAAAGTTGCCTTTAATTTCAAATATTTCAACGGCTATGACGACACGGCTTCAAGGCTTCAAGGATACGACAGTCGAGTTCTAGCGGTTTAGTTTCGAAGTATGAATGTTTGGCTTGGTATTTATTTAAATAAATATTTTATTTACAAATCTTATACTGCACTACTACTTTTAAAGAAATAGAAAGTAATAATAATCTTCTCTTTTATATATTCTGCTGTCAATTGTCACAATTTTGGGTTAGATTACTTATACTTGGTTTCATATTATTGAGCGTAAATTTGTATGAGAGAAATGACTTTGGCCGAGTATGAAACCATGACTTCACAAATTTAGTCCGTTTTCACAACCGCGAAAGTTTATTAGTAAATTTATGAATGAAAAGTTGGATATTTTAAATTATTTTATATTACTATATTTATTAAATGAGATGGATTTCATGATTTTATAAAAAAAAAATCGTCATTTTTTTTCTGAAATGACCCCATTTGATTAGCCATTTTGAAAACAACTAGGTGTTTTATAAAAAGACAGATTTTTACAATCTGCCTAATACCCGAGGTACACTACAAAAATTAACGATCATTAACGGTTAGTTATAGTATGCGCACGTGAAGTTGAGATTATTGACAAATGTCAAAATTGCGTCTTTTAAAAAACCAGGATATATTGACTGTAATAAGCACGTTCTACTTATTGTTTTGTACAGTACGAGTACAATACAATAAGTTGCACGTGCTTACTATATACATTCAATATTTTCTGATTTGTAGAAGCAATTTTGACATGTCATCAGTCTCAACTTCACGTACACATACTATATCTAGGGGATAAGACGTAAACAAAATCACTACTTTTTAAATACAGGAGAACCTGGCCGTAGGGATTGAGCATGTGACGGATAATTGAAAAACACGGACAATAAAAATGTTACGAATGGACAAATAAAATTATTTACATATGTATTATCACAATACATACGAGTAGGTGCATACATTCTAAGCTTTTCTCTTAAAAAAAGTTACACAGATGAAAATAAAAATTAATTACTCTTAATAAGTACATACATAGTACACAATACGTCATATAAAATTATAAAAATCTAATAGAATAGTGTGGAACGATTTGGTAAAGTAACTAAATACTCTCACGGATTCACAACAGAGCATCGCGAACAATTTTTATTCGTAAAACGGATAATCGGACGCACGACTGACAAATTTTTTGGATGCACGAATAATCTGCGGCACGGTTAAGTGCACCAATAATCGAGGTTCTACTGTATTCCTTTTCCAACAAATTCCATTCCTATCGTTCACATTCATAATAACATTCATGCGAGTTTTTTTGTTCTATACACGCACAAATTTTATGATGTCCAAATCAATAAATTATTCAATTTTTTTAAAGTTTATTTTACCTTACCTAACTTGAACCAGAATGCTACTAGTATTTCTAGTTTTGTTGGGAATACAACTTCCCGTCCCTAAGAATAAAATTCGAGGATATTCGTCCACAACATCCTATTAAAATTAAAATAATAAATTATAGATGAAACTTTTTTGTAATTATATGTATATTTACCTGTTTATTAAAACCCAATTGTGCTTTTAATTGTTGCAAGGCATTTGGAAATCCTTCAATAGACATTGTCTCATTTACATACTCTGAAGGCACTAACTGTAATTCTTCCGACCTTTACAAGAAAAAAAAAAAAATTATTCATAGTACTATAGGGTTAATACGAATGTTACCTATCTAAACCTTTTTTGGGTCGCAGAAATACATTACAAAATGTACCAGGATGCACAAATGTACTATCCGGTACTGGAGATTTCACAGATAATTTCTTAATAATATCCGTTGTCTCACAGCTTTTAACTTGATCTTTATCAGTTTTAATTTTCTTGGTAACTGGTGGTGTATTTATTACATTCTAAAAATATAACCAATAAATTTAAAATACAAATAATTCATATAGAATTATACGTTTGGTTCAACAATATTTGTACCAGTATCTCCCAATAACGGAAACATATCTTTATGTAACATGTTCAATTTATACTGAATTCTATGTACTGCAATACTTCCCATGCAGGTATTAGTATCATTAAGTACTAAATGTTGAGTACTTGGTGAAAATTTGTCTACCCAAGATTTATATCTATAAAATAATACAGTTTTATATTTACAATGAGTAAGTAGTAAATAATTTTACCTGGTATTATTTATAACATTAGGCGGGGTAAAATGAACAACAATATACGCCAAATCATCGTCATGAGTTGCTGAAGATTGATGTTTAGCGAATATTTTATTTTGTATCAAAGACTCCAAATAGTTAATATCAGGGCAATCCACAACTATTATAAAACAATATAATTGCCAATTATTGCTAATATGCTATATATGACATTTATATTTCTAAAAATTCTTACTAATTATAACAGGTCCAGGGTCATCAGGCAAACACACATCCGTGGATTTTACGACAACACCAGAATCAAGTGTAATGTCTTTTCCAGCCTTGAGTTGTCCTAAGAGAGGACCGGGTGGTACTCCAGCTTCTACACATTTCTCTAAAGATAAAGCTCCAGGTCTAGGTTGTAATCGACAGATGTAGCACATAGAAACACATTGTTCGCGATCCTCTTGTAACAAATGATTCGGGAATTTTAGCTCTGGTGGTCTCCTACCACTTGCTACAAAGATTTATTGTATACAAATTATCTTAGAAACGATATATGCGTACAAAATATCTCATTTTCGATGTTTTTCTAAGGTATCTCGGGTAATATTAATGATACAGCAAAATCGTTTGCACATTCCAGGGTCAACTTTTTGAGAAAAGTTTAATAGTCACCACAGGAATTTTCGATATTCTTTTGTTTGAACTACGGACAAAAAACTCGTTTTTCGCTCATTTCGAAAATATCTCATATCTTATTTATTATGGTAGTTAGACAAAATTTGTTTCAACAAATTTTGTACCGTTTTTTGGTAGATTAAAATGGCGTAATTAGATTTTTTGAAAACTTAATATTTCTAGATATATAACAGAAACTTATGATTTTTTTAAATGGCAACCTATGTTGAAAATAGTCTCATCTTTTTGCATATTTTATAAGCTTTACAGTAAGCTGAAATAGGGTCGTTCTCACGTAGCGCATCTAGCGGATTTTCAAGGAAACACGTATAATTCAGATCCTAAAAAACAATGAAATCAATGGAAAGTGGAATAACCAGTATATTTTAAATCGTGTCCAAACCACAGTTTTACGTCATTATCTGGTAGCCTATGTGAATTTTTGTAAAAACAAAAGCTTATCTGAGATAACTTTCCAAAGACGCAAAAAAGTCCGATTTAATAGATCAATCCAGAACAAATGAATTTCGTGAGGAGCAGCTGTCAGAAATAAATTTCATACATAATTTACTCAATGATGTATATTATGGAAAAATTTATGGTTTAATTTTATGAATGAATTGTATCAAAATCAAAATTTCTCGATATTTATCATAAGATATAGAATTAAATAGTTTTTAAAAATATTCAAAAGTGAGATTCAAATCACTCCTGTGGAGGGCAGGTGACGTCATTCTGGAATGGTCTATTGGTCATAGATCTTAGTTTCCGAAATATCAAAAATGGCACCTGACAATGGAACTTGCTGTATAGTTATTTTGTACTCAATATACGGATTTTATTCAATAATAATAATAATTAGTCTCGAAACAGATTCATCGTGATATAGTGTTATTGATTTTGATTGTTGTAGCATATAGAAAACTTTTTTATTTCCTTGTACGAAGTAAAGGAAGTATTGTAATCGCGAAAAATTTCGGTTTCCAGATTTCAACGGAAATATTCATTTTGACTAATGGGGTATTCTAATGATTTTTTTTTATATTTTTTTCTGAAACTTTCACGTATATGTATTACAAATCAAAAATTTTGAGTTCTTTTTTATTTAATTTGAGCGAGATATGAATTTTTAAATACTCTTTTAAAATTTGAATTTTACCGGATGTGACGTATGAGGGACTCATGACATTTAAATGGCGGGGTATGTTTACATAGGTACAAACACAACAATTGGCGCGGGAGTCTATCTGTCATTCGGCATTTTATGTTTGTTTGGTTAGTTGTCGCTTGTTTTCTATGTATTTCAATTTTGTTTACGTTATCTAAGTGAATTTTCCGTAATGAAAACTTGTATTAACAATAATAACTATTATAAGAACCAAATTAGAAAAGTTGAAAACTTGTAAACATATAAACGTCATACAACTAACACGATCAAGACAGCTCACAATGCATCAATGGCGGAACAGCTGTTTGCTGTATATGCACAAAATTTTTTAGATTTCATGAGTCCCTCGTACGTCACAACCCACGTGATACCTGTTCAGCGGTAAAATAAAATACAAGAAAACTCATGTTTGGAAAAAAAAATTGATTTTTTTTTTTCATTATTTGGTCATTTTAAAGCATAATTCACAATGTTATAACATTTTTTACCTTAAATTTTACTACATTAGAATACCCCATTTCGTCGTGACGTCTGTACGTACGTATCTCGCATAAATGAGAAACGGTAAGCCGTAGAAAGTAGTATTTAGGACTGTTATATGTTATGCACCTCCCTTTGTGGTCATTACATAACTTCCGGAAATGGTATTTACTTGAAGCCTATAATAGATTTTAATGAAAAACTATATTAAAATATAATCCAAAACTTTTCAAATTTGGTATATAAAACTTTTATATCAATCGGAATAACATAATAGATTTTAGTTAAAATGGACTAACCGGAAGGGATACATTACCTGAAGCTGTTAACAGTTCTTCTTTAAAAACATGGTTTTGTTTTGATTTTAGAAATTAATGCTTCACATAACAGTTTTAGAGAATTCAATTCTAGCGCATTAAGTACTATTAAATTAGCCCTTTGTATAAGTGAGATATGTATATTTAAAAATTATATACTTTTCGGTTTTTGTAATTAAGTTTGCTATAGAATAGGACAAAAAAATAACAAAAAAATTAATGTCAATATCAAATACGTGCAATTCTGTCTGTTATAATACATATTTTAGCTATTAATAAAATATGTATAGTTTAATAGGCGTATAAGGTAGTCATGTGTTGTCCACATCAGATTTTTTTTATTAATCTAACAATATTTTACTCTCCATATTTTTTTTTTTTAATTTCTCGAAACTTCTAAAAATACACAATGTAAAAATAAAATGCGTAGATTGTCAAATGTTCATTTTTGGCTAAATTTGAACGGAAGTACTTAAAAATGTATCTTTTTAAAATCTGATCTGAATATATTTTAAATTTGAGTTTAAATTTAAATTCCACTCGAATTTTCTAATAACCTTGTATATTATAGAAATTATATCTTTGCAATTTTAGCAGTTTCAAGAAATTCAAAGAATAGTATGAAGAATAAAATTTGCTCTCGAATTAATAATACAAAAGTTTTCTATATTATATGCTGTGACCAAAATCAATCACACACTATACATACAACCAAGGAGCACCACAACCTTTGTTTACTATTATTAAACAACATACATTAAATAACTTTTACGCAACAAAAATTTAAAATAAATGTGTAGTATTGCAATATGAAATTTGACATTGTCGATTTTACAGAATGAAAGGATACATTTAGGAATATAATCATATGAGTTATTTCAGTTTTAGTTTTCAGTTAGATAATGATAAAAAAGAATAAAATAATTACACTAAAAATTGAAGGGTACAAGGAAAAATGGCTTATGGCTAATAGGAATAAAGGAACAAAAGGCACCTGAACGACAACGTCTCCTATTACTTCGACTTCTACGTCTTCCTCTTTTCTTACTTTCATGAGCATAGTAGTCCGTATCATCGTCAATGATTTCTGGGTTTAATGACATCGATCTGCGTCTTTTTCGTTTCTTTTCACTTCGAGTAGATGTACTGGCATCAACGTTCTCTTCACCTATTTGTACAGCTTTTTCATTTCCATCTTCATTTTCGTCAGGCTTAGAAATTTCCAATTCCAATGTTTCAGATCTAATGATCGGTACATACGTAACCGTCATAACATTGTCCTCGAATTGCTGAGTAGGAGTGCATTCTGCCATCTTTACAGTTAGGTTTTTTAAAACGACAAATCGTCGCGTTGCAATAAATAATTCATCCTGCGGTTTTAAACATACGTTAGAGTAATAATATGGTATTATTACAGCAAAAATAATAACTAAGTTACAACATACAAGTCCTTCAGGTCCATGAAGAGTTATTTGTGGCACCCCAACATCTTGAATTGTTAAGGAAACACCAGGCAATCCACCAATATTTTCCCATGTTGGATGAGTAATAAATATATGTTCTAATTTAGAGAGTTTCATCTTATGTTCATGGGCAAGCCTTTGAGTACCTTCTCCACAATTAAAAAGATACCTGCAATTAAGTAATTTATAATAATTGAACAAGATATATTAACATTTTCTAACCTGGAATGATCTGTGAACATGTACAATGATTTCGGAGCCCCTTCGGCTCCTGTACCCAATACTTGTAACATAACTTTTCCTGGTACATACTTCTGTAACTTTTCTTTAATTTTAATCCGCTGTTTTTGGGCTTGTGTTATATGTTTTGGTTCTTTCGGCATGATTTCTAGTAATTTTTTAAGGTTAGATTTAGAAAAATTTGAACTATACCTACATGAAATTGTATGGAATGAAAATTGCTTGTAAAGAATGAAATGGTTTAGTGTAAACATTCGAATATGTTGAAACTGCACGAAAATTTATATGATATTGTGAAATAAACTATCACATGGTGAAATGTACGATGATAGTTTTACTTTTAAATTTGGCACTTACTGCCATCCATTGACTTTTTTAGTGACTGCATGACAGTTGTCAAAATTGACGTTTCGAAAGAAAACAAATTATTCTCAAAACGCTTGCTTGATCTACAATCTTTACAAAATGCACTGTATACACGATAAGAAATTAGAAATTGAGAGCAAATATGAAAAGGTATGGGTATAATAATATAATTATTAAATGTATAATGAAAATAATAAATGTTTTGTTGGGCGTAGGAGCAAGCAAATTTAACTTTGCTAACGGAAAGAATATCTAAAAGTGCACAATTAACGAAAGGAATGGACAATATATTAAATTCGTTTGAACAAAGATTATCTAAACTGGAAGAAACAATTCTTCCAGTATACAATGAGACTGAAAATCTGCGACGTTGTCAATATAGTAAGATGTAACACTTAATACAGACAGTAATGTAATACTACTACGTATATGTTATTATTTAGACATCGAACTAACACTACAATCGTTGGATAATGTAATTGGGTACTATAATGTTTGTCACGAAGTCGAGGATGTGATTCGAAGAGGCCCAAGTATGGAAGGATCAGGATTAGATTCTTTTCTCCAAGCTATGAATCGATTGAATAAAGCTACACTTTACTTTCAGAGGAACAATTCAGAAAGTGTTGAACTCGAAAACGTTGTATGTATACATTTTTTCAATTCCTAATTTCTTTTTTAATTTGTGAAGTATTTTAGACTTCACTTTTTACATCCGGAGGAGATACATTACAACGCGAATTTAAAGATTTGTTATCGAAGCATTCCAAACCAATGCTACCAGTTGCTCTACTGAACATTATGAATATGGATGATGGTATCATTTGATATGGTTGCAATTTACGTAATTTTTATGCTGTTTATATTTAGATACTCCTGGAGAGGATACACCAGCTCCACAAATTTCAGAAAATGTTGTGAACGATTTAGAGAGAATAGCTGATTGGTTGATAGCGAATAGTCGGGATGAGTTTATGACGGTTTATGGGAAAATTCGTGGTTCAATTTTAATTCGTTCTTTGCAAATGTTGAAAGAACATCAAAGATCTGTGAGTGGAGGTAGCGTTCAAGGTTTGCAGATGAATATGAGTTCGCCTATGCTGGTATGTTTTATATTACTACCTTCATCCGAAAATATGGTATATATTTCAAATTTATGGTATTCATTTACAATTTCAATTCATAATTTTATTCGTATAAATAAATTTCAATTGATATGGGCCCTAATTTTTTCCAAGGCTTCTGGTAAACACACTAAAGTAGCTGGTAACGATCATCAATTACTATTAAATTTGACCTTAATTGATATGTGGAATCTTATTCTTCAAATGCAACATATTTTGGAATTGCCATTACGCTGATTAGCAGTTGGTTAATTTCTTGTTTTGAAGTACAATACAATATTTATCAAAATCTTCCATTTAGTAAACACAGCGTGAGTGACTCTATTTTACATAAAATACAATATTTCTTTTATTAACATGCAAATATTAGACGTAAATAAACAGCAACTATTTATTATATATTTGAGTTATTTTTACTTGTTGTTTGGCAATTTTATTATATCTATACCATATTTTCGGGTTAATTTCTTGTTTTGAAGTACAATACAATATTTATCAAAATCTTCCATTTAGTAAAAACAGCGTGAGTGACTCTATTTTACATAAAATACAATATTTCTTTTATTAACATGCAAATATTAGACGTAAATAAACAGCAACTATTTATTATATATTTGAGTTATTTTTACTTGTTGTTTGGCAATTTTATTATATCTGTACCATATTTTCGGACGGAGGGAGTATTTAATTAAGTATTTGAAAAACTCTTATTTAAATTTTGTAGAGAGCTAAATTTCCAAGTAGACATGAAGCTAATAGAAAGCCTTCGACCAGACGTTTACAACATGTGTATGTATAAAATTTTGAGTTACATGTTACATCTTTAAATAATTTAAATCATTTTATGTATTTGTATTTTTAGCTTTGAAAAGAAAGCTAATAGAATGTTAATGAAAGCATCACAAACTCTGGAACATTCAACTGGACTTTCGTTAGGAACTAGGCGAACATCTACTCATTTAGGTATTTATATTAATACATAAATCAATATATTTTACTTGTTTCAATATATTAATGATGTTTATATTTTTTGTAGATACAAATTACAGTGGAGAAGAAGTTGACAACGAACAAGAAATGGAAAACTATTTAGTGTGCGTAGTAGCTCTCCATCGTTTAATGCAGATTGAACAAGGGCTCATGAGAGGAATTATTCCATTACCACATCAGCCTCGTGTATTTGAACTTGTTATTCGAGAAGCTATGGATGTTATTGTACAGGATGGTGAAGTAAATATTATCGTTCCTTTCCAAATTATACAAGTACATATTATGTATTTTTAGAATATTGCATCGCGAGCTAAACGGTGCATCAGTAAACATGATTATGCTGCCGTTTTGGTTGTTTTTCCGATAATTAAACAACTTTCGGCTTTGAAACCTGATTTTGAAAGGACTGTGGAAGATTGTGATGTTACTGTACGATCAAAATTTAATTCTATATTGAACACTTTACACAATACAGTAAGTTAATTTTATGAATGAGAAAAATAAATTTTATTTTTCTTTTTTATATTTTAGGGTGCAAAAGCACTGGAGGAATTCATAGAAAATTTACGCTCAGAATCTGTAACTCAGTTACCACCTGATGGTACTGTTCATGAATTAACTAGCAATGTATTGGTTTTCTTAGAACAATTATTAGATTATTCTGATACTATCGGTGGAGTTCTATTTCGTGATGCGACTTATAGTACCCCAATTGACAAACTGCAAACACCAGTAGATAAAAATAATGCTTTATTGGGAGTATATATCAGTAAGTATATTAAATACGCTAATTCATGTATATAATTATTTTTTTTTTTTGTAGGAAAAGTTCTAAGTCAGCTAAATCACACTCTATTTAGCAAAAGTGAACAATATAATGATGTAGCTTTGAAGTCAGTATTCAGATTGAATAATAATAATTACGTGTTGAAATCATTACAAAGAAGTAAATTATTAGAACTTGTTGCTATAACAGAACCCCAGTGTGAACAAGAATTTTATAAATTAATTCATGAACACAAAAAAACATATTTCCAAAGGTTAGTCATGTAATTAATTGATGATGTTTGTCAAAAAATATAACACTTGGTAATGTACTTTATTTCAGTTGGAATAAATTATTGAGTTATATTTGGGGACCAGATGATTCTTCAATTAATCTTATACATGGACTTGGAGAGAAATTAAGGGATAAAGATAGAGCATTAATTAAAGAAAAATTTGCGGTTCGTACCTTTAAAATTAAATTATATTAATTTTAGTTATATTGTAAGAAATGATTATCTATTTTAGGGATTTAACAAAGAAATGGAAGAAATATCAAAAGTGCAACGAAGTTATTCAATTCCTGATGTAGAACTCAGAGAAACTTTAAAACGAGATAACAAAGAATATATTTTGCCGAAGTATAATGCATTTTTCCAAATACATGCGCATGTTAATTTTACGAAAAATCATGAGAAATATATTAAATTTACTCCAGAACAAGTATCCGCAAATATAGATAGATTTTTCGATGTTGCAGCATAGATTATCATTTCATAATATGTTAAAAGTTTATATAAATATGAAAATAAAATAGAATAAAAAGTTTCTTATGTTACATTTTTCAATATTTATTTATAAATTTGAACTCTCCTAGTTTACAAGTTTTCAATGAAATTTATGTGTACACATGTAGCATGCCTAATTCAATATGATTTTGAGAACATTAGTTTGTTATTCACTGCAAACAAGTAAAACTTGTAAATTAGTACGATGTTATTCAAATAGAAATATACTTAGATTAAAAGAAAGGGGCATGTTTGCAGATATTTTTCCAGATACAGCTAGGTAAGCATTTGGAGGTTATGTTGTTATATTTGTTAAAATTTACTTTTTCAGCAATGAAGTAACAGATTTATGTAACGCAGCCCCACAAACAGTTTATGCTGGATTTGATCCCACAGCTGATAGTTTACATGTTGGTAATTTATTAGTTTTAATTAACCTCATACATTGGCAAAGGGCGGGACACAATGTAATAGCAGTGGTAAGTACGATGTATGATTATTTAGATTTAATGTGGAATAATCAAGATAATTTTAAAGTTAGGTGGTGCAACGGGTCGGATAGGAGATCCCAGCGGTCGAAGCACCGAAAGATCGGAGCTAGATTCTTCATTTATAGACCACAATATTACAGCAATTAGTTCTGATATCCAAAATATATTTAACAATCATGAAACCTATTTTTGGACAAAAGACAATCACCAACTACCACCTGTTAGGTAATAAACTAGGGGGCTGGTATATCAATTTCCTAACAAACTCCCTTATAAAATTATCAGAAGTAATATCACAAGACCTCCTGATTTTACCGATAAATTTTTATTTTGCATGATTTTTTTTGCGTAGCCATAAACACGAAAGCAAACTGCATGGTAAATCCCGAGTCCGAAGGAGAAGGGGTTTTACCTAATGTCAGTTTACTTGAGTGATTTTGCTTAAAAGCAAAAAAAATGAGTGTTTAAAAATAAAAGTTTATCTGAGAAATCCTGAGAGGTCGTGTGGTATTTGGTGAGATAAATTCCAAAGACAACGCAAAATGAAACTTGACACATTAATTGTCACACTGACAGTTATAAACAATAACAACTGTTTATTTACTTGGTAACGGAAAATTATAGGGGTAACGGGATTTTATCAGTATAATATTGTTCCCATTGGTTCAATTTTCAAGTGTTTTGCATCATAATTGGTTAAAAACTAGTCGTTGGAATTTATCTGTCTAATAAACTAAAAACTGCGTAACGTAATTATTATTTATGCACGGACGTATCATAATTTGACAATTATACACGAATTTCTTTGACATAAACGTCATGTTATAACCCGCGGGCCTCATTATAGCCCGGCGGGCTATAATGAAACGTCAAACCAAAGTATAACCTACAATATAAACAATTTAAACAGGCAACATGAGAAGTTTTTATTACAAATCGAAAATTTTTATATTCTTTAATGAAAAATGAAAATTAATTTTGTGATATTTATATGGAAAGCACGGAGATACACAAAATAAAACTCAAATGACATAACTAATAAACAAACAATAAACTGTTGTTCTCCGCTTTCATAGCAACACTAGATACTGGATGTACGTGGACAAATTCTTTTCGATACAATTTTTCTAACACTCATAATTTGAAAATTTTCGTCCATGCATAAAGTTTTGTATGTACCACGAGCGTAACTTTCTTTTATGGCCTTTGACGTGTTTTTATCCCTCGGCTTACGCCTCGGGCTCAAAATCCCGCCGCAGGCCATAAAAGCCTCCTTACGCTCTTAATACATAAATAACTATTAAATTGAAATAATTTCATGTTACGTCATTTTTCGGTGCGATATTATTTACTTAGGAAGTTATTAAGTTATATTTCGCAGTCACTTTGTTAGGAGATTAAAAACCCAGCCTATAACAAAAATGAAGGCTGGATTTTAGAATACGGGAACAAGCTCGATTTTGTATTATTGTTTTTTGGTGCATAGAAAACCACTAAAAATGTAATTTAACAGTAAAAAATACGTGGAAAGATCATTTCAGTTAAAATTTTCATATATTTGTAAAGCAGTTGACATTTTCTTAATAAGTTTCATAACAGGTTTTTCTTTTTTAAAATAAAAACTGAAAATCTAACTGACAATTTCTAATAGGGGATTCCACTCATATCTAATTTTTATATAAATTATATACATAATTAATTCTAAATTCTAAATATTGACGCAAATTTCTCTTCTATATGTTTTATAACTTTTTATATAAATGCTAAAATATATTACACACTTTTAAAACGCGCGGATTTTTCCGGGCTTGATGACGCAACCGAACCCGGCTCTCTTTTATTGGCCGACACTGTAAGTGGGCGTTCCCATTAACAAACCAGTGACTGCCAGACTGTTCCACTGAGTATTTCGTTATGGCGCTATTATTTTTACAAATACTTAAATACTAATAAACTATACAATATACTAAATTTACGATAAGTAATAGAAAAGAAAATAAGAACAAAATGAAATTTTCAAATATAAAACGATATAACCTTATAACCGTACAATATGTTTTAGAACAACATTTTCTGATTATTTTTTGTGATTAAAAAGAAAAACAAACTATAACAGTACCTAACTGATATGCCTTATTGGTTCCCGCGCTTAATTTCCCTCTTTAAACCTTGTCTTTAATACTCTTCTATCAATGTAGTACAAAAAAATGAAATCGAAGGTATTCCCGTATTCTACAATTTAGCCAAAAAGAATACAAGAACAATATACTGATGCTTTTGTTTTAGGATTGTTAATAACGATTCATGGTATAATAACATGAGCGCTGTACAAATAATAGGCCATATCGGAAGAAATTTTCGAATGGGAACAATGCTCTCACGAACAAGTGTCCAAACAAGGCTAGCTTCTGCAGCTGGAATGAGTTTCACAGAATTTAGTTACCAGTTGTTCCAAGCTTATGACTGGTTGCATTTATTGCGGGAATATAATTGCAGATTTCAGGTGAAATTCATAAATTTGTTCGTATTTCTTAAAATTTAATTAGTTATTTATAGATTGGTGGTAATGATCAAATGGGAAATCTTATGTCGGGGCATGATCTTATCAGCAAGCTAGATAAAAAATCAGTTTACGGTAATTATTAGTAACATAAATTTTAAGTTTCAATATTAATTATTAAATAAATAGAAATTGTAGAAGATTTATTTTTTTCAGGTTTAACTCTTCCAATAGTTACTACAGAAATGGGAGATAAATTTGGAAAGTCAGCCGGAAATGCTGTTTGGCTAAACAGTAAAAAAAGTTCACCGTTTACTCTATATCAGTTTTTGATACGAAGTACAGATGCAGATGTGGAGAAATTTTTGAAATTATTTACATTTGATTCTGTGGGAAGTATTACAGATTTAATGAATAAACATAGGGAAAAACCTGAACTTAGATTAGCTCAAAAACGATTAGCTGAACAAGTTACACTTTTGGTTCATGGGGGTAAGTTTTTGAAAGTGGTTTGATATTAAATTCATATAACAACCATTTTCTTAATACTTTTATAAAAACCAATAATATTCGCTTTGTTTACATTATTCATATTTCATACTAGATTTTCTATTTTATACATACCGAAATTTTCTTTTAATACACAAGTGTTTACATTCATTTTTATGTAGCATAATAAATATAAAATATTTTACTTATATTAAAAACTGTTTTTGTAGAACAAGGTCTGAAGTCTGCTCAACTTGCCTCCTCGGCTTTATATGACGGAAACCTAGAATCTATCGCACAAATACCATCTTCTGAATTGCAACAGTTATTTAACAATGCGACTACGGTTGAATTATTACCAGAAGCTGGTATGACTATTATGGAATTAGCAATGAAAGCAAAATGTTTTCCTACACAAAGTAAGTTTATTGAAGCAACTATACATAATTATTTGAAAAATTGACAATGTTAATATTCCAGATGATGCCTTAAGAATAATATCGGCGGGTGGATTTTACATAAATCATCAACGAGTCCGTAATATTAATGAAGTTGTCAGTCCATCTTCTCATTTTCTTTCCAATGGAATTACGTTAGTTAGAGTAGGAAAGAAAAATTATTACATTATTAAATGGTTCCGTTAATGATTTATAATAAATTATTTATTTTTCTTAGAACAATGTAACAAATTGTAAATTATCGATGCTAATAAATTTAAATCTTCTAAAGGAATACTGGTATAATTTGAAACTTGTTTACTCGTACCGTCATAATCAAATAAATCAATATGTTTAGAAATTTTTAGGGAACATATTAGAATACCCGCTGGGAAGTATAATTTTCTTTCATATAACGTTTTTAATAACGCTTTAGTCCGATTTGTTTTAGAATACAGTTCATCTAAAAGTTCCGTAACAGTCTTCGAATACAAGTAAAATAAATTTAAAAGATCCAAACATTGTTGGCGTACTAATTCGGTAAAATGAACTGGTTTTACAAATACTTGTATTAACACATTCATGTCATCCATTGTTGATAACAGTGGAATGTGACATTTTAAGTTGATCATTATCGTTGTCTCGGCATTTTGTATTGCACTTAAATCATATTTCCGTAATCCTTCTTTTTTCATGAATGATAATATCGTTGTCTGTGACAAATCAGATCTTTGTCCAGTGTGTTTGTTACATATTAATATCAAAACAAGTACAGTTAAAATAGGTTCTCTCAATTGAATATTTTCCTTTTTGGCTACATCTAAGTATTTTCCAATAACATCCACCGTCATGAAAAATACATCACGATCCACTTCTAATTTCTCGCAAGAATACATTACAAATTCAACTGTATATTTGTCAACTGTGGGTTTTGGAAAATATCTAACAGTTTTATTAGAATAATCTAACCATTCTTTAATCATTTCTTTTTCAACTGATTCGTATTTCGAAATGTTATTTATATTAATCATTGTTTTTAATACTAAAAATTATAAATAAACATAAGTATTTTTTAGAGTTTGTTAGTAATATAATGAACTTACACGAAATGTATGACAATTTGCAAGTAATTCAACAATACTGTAACAATTCGTTCAAACAGAAATTATAACAATTTGTTTCAGTTTTCTTTTGTTTTCATAGAATACTAGATTTATACATACATGTAATCAAAAAAAATTCAAACTATGTATTTTTAATATTTTGAAATATGCTTTCAGAACTCATTATAAATAAAATTAAACGAAACGTTGTTAATTTAATAAAATATCTACAGAACTAAACCCAAATATTGTTTAATTTTATGTATTTTTAATTTTGACACTAGTTGGCACTACTATCGGAAATAAAATTCGAATTTTAGTTAAAATTTACTATTTTAGGGTCTTCTAAAATTTATTTTTAATTTTTTAATGCTAATATTAATGGAAGAAAAAATAAATTGTATTGTTTTAAGCCATTTAAGAATCAGTCACATCGTTTAAAAATAAAAAATATTTTTTTATTTGAAGATTTTTATAATACTTATAAAAATTCGTACAATATATTGTAATTTTTACAAGTAGGTAAGACATAGGATATTATGTAATTATTTGCAATATATCTCTGTTCAATCAGCCCTAAAAGAAATGAAATGAGTTCAGCAAAATATTGTTATATGACGATTAATCAGTCATCAATTTGAAAACAATTGTCAATAAAAAAATCATCACAATTTTTAATCAAAATGATTTTTTCCTTTTTTGGTTGTTTAATATGTACTTTATGTAACTAATATGGATGTCATAAAGTACTTCTTAAAAGAACTCAAACCTAATATCTGTCAGATTGGTAACTACATTTACAAACAATTGTCTTTTTAAAGTAAATAAGATTTACTATTAAAACGAAGTAACAATATAAGTAAATGTTAATCACTGTTAACAACAATCAAATAAATATTAAATATTCATAAATTAGAAAATAAAATAACGAATATTTTAAAATATTTTTGGACAAAAGAAACAAAATAGAAAAATAAAAAATAGTACAAAATACATGTTTTATAAGACATTTTAGCGCACTTGTCCCTTACAAAACACGTGCGCTTAAATCATGTCTTATGAAACTTGTATTTTAATGTAATATTAATGATTTGTAAGAGAATCTAGATCAGTACAAAGATTAATAGATTTTAACAACAAAATAATTGATGACAATAATAAAAATATAAATCACAGCGAAAATATTGCATTACTTTGAAAAATTATGAATAAGATTTTAGAAAATGTATTCTTTCAAAATTAAATTTTGGATTTGGAATTTTGCAACAATAACATATACTAAGTAGATCTAGAAATACAAAATATGTTTCTTTCAAATATTATATCTCTTTTTTTTGGTTTGGTCAATATATATATATTTTTTTTAATGAATAAAATAAAATTTTAAAAAGATCTTAATAATTATGCGAAAAATAACTAATGGGACAAAATAATATTTTCAAAAAGGTTTTGACGAAACTGGTGAAGTTTATTGTATAAAACGTTAATATTAACAGCAAGATATATTTATATAGTTTGCAGTAGGGTATATTTAGTGGTTTCGTGATGGAATGTAGTTTACGTGCAACTCATGAAACGGTGGAGTTTAGCGGGAAGAGGCGTTCGATCGTAGTAGGCGTGTGCTAGCGGAGATATCCGGAGAGGGGCGATCGCGTGAGCTGTGAGGATGAGAGTCGGTAGTCGGTCCAGTAGATTAGGAAATATATCTGTGTAGTGACGCACCCGCAAGAGCTTCGGTCCTGCTCCAGTAGTTTAGTCTACCGGTCTATGGTCTATTTCTATTTGTCAGCTGCACCTGTTACATGAGATGCAAACCAATGTGCACATCGACACCAAAAACCTCAGGCCTTCGCCTGAACACCACCCAAAGGGACTCACTCAGAGGGCCATTGAGGTCAGTTCCGAGGATCGCTTTCTCTTATCTCAGCGCTCTAAGCTTCTGCCGCCAACAAAACAAGAAGAGTGGACATGGAATGCTTGATTGTCACTTAAAATAAAACAAACTGTTTATTTAAAAACACAAATAAGCGATGCATGCCTTATTTCAAATTCTGCTTCAAACAAACATTGTTACTGAGCTGCACATGAGTATGTATACATGTATTGCTGGTTTCATATCTTTATGAGTTGGTTTTATCATTACGAGCTGCACATACATACATGTATTGCTGATTGTCTATCATGAGTAAATTTTGCCAGTTTGTTACATGCTTGTATTATTTTATACTTGTTGAATAATTCAAATGTAATGAATATGAACGGAATCATTTTATGGAAGACTGTTATGAATTCTCTATGGACTGGCATGTTTATGTGTAATGAAAAGGTGTGTTCATCTACAAAAACTGTTTACAGAAAAACAAATCCATTCATCACCTTTAAACGATTTTGTTCGTTACGTATATGAAATCAACACATAAATCATTCTTTTCCATCATTTATATATATAAGTTTCAAAGTTCAAATAAACATACTATTATTCTTAAAATGTTTTACAGTAGTAGGAAAATATTTGTTTGTAACATTTTTGTGAATAAATATTTTCATTTGTATGTAGGTACATAATTTGTAAAATATAATTCAATTTTTATTTTTAGTCCTTTTCAACAAGATTGTTAAAATATGTATCCAGCTTTGAATTCCTACTTTTCTCATAAACCTACTAGAAAATTCATAAACCTTTATAGTCAGCGTTATCACCTTATGAATAATAATTACATATTTTCCTTTTACACTCTAAGGAATTTGGAACAGGAATTCTATGTTTTAATGAAATTATTACGACTTACATTATTTGGAAATAAAGTTTAAAGAAATTATAAAATAAAATAATTGTTTTGTTGCGAATTTGATCATTAAAACAGTAGTAATTAAAAAAAAATCGATATTCAAGACAATAAATGCAATTAGAAATAATAAAAAAAAATATTATATAACATATAACAAACAGTTTAACAGAAGATGAAAATATCAAACCTAAATAATAGTTATTTATGTAAAAGTGAATAAAGTGTAACTTTTTTAATGAAGAAGGAAAATATGTCGTGCGAGCCGAAGGCGAATTTGCATATTCTTCTAGTAAAGAAAAAGTATTTTTTGCTGATTGATATTAAAAGTGTGATTTTGATACTGTTGTTGTTATTTACATAGTAACCGTTCAACAAACGTATAGTAATCGTCCAACAAACACATAGCAACGTAACTTTCAAAAGAGAGATTTACAATTTCGGCAGCTTCGCCTCGGCATTGAAACGTCAGCCTCTGCTGCAAATCTGGTATTTTAGTGCCTAGTTAAACAAATAACTTTTACTCACGATACAATTTTTTTTGTGCCATAGTGTTTCATTTTATCATCCGCTTGCATTAAAAAAGTGTCCGTTTTCAAGTTTCTATAATGCAAAAAAAAAAACTGTTGTGGCCAGCGCAAGATCTCTCGCCTTTTCCATATTAGGCTATATAAGCATTGCATATATTATATTTAACATTTTTGGTACACACAAAAATACATATCTTTATATATTTCTATATTTTTTAATTCATTCTAAGAACAAGTTTCCTCTTATTCTTCTAAATGTTCGAGATTTTTCCAATTCATTGATGAGATTGGTGGTATTTCTGAAGGGTATATGTAATATTTGTACCTATAATTATAAATATTTAATTAATAATAAAATAAGAAACATAAAATGTACTTTTTTTAACACTGATATTTATCTGTCAATTATAAACATTTTAATTTTTCAACTGCTGTGTGATTGATTACAGCATATTATTTTATATATTTACATTTCTCTTTCTCTAACTCTATAGCAGATATAATAAATTTTTTAAATGTTCTGTTTATCACAGCAGTCTGAGAGAATATCAAAAATAATTTGTTTAACTAGACGCTAAAATACCAGATTTACAACAAAGGCAGCAATCTGTGTTTAGTGCCGTGTTGAACACATTATTTTTTGCAGGTTTTAGCATTAATATTAATTTAGTGATTATTTTTAATACTTATTTTGAAGGTTACCGCCTTCAAATTATGTTGCTATGCGCTTGTTGAACGATTGCTATGTAAATAGCAATAACAGATAGTAAAACTATTTTTACTGCCAAGGCAGTAAAAGTGATATTTTATAGATTGCCAGCTGCAAAAATTGCACTTTTAATGTCAATCGAAAAAAAATAATATTTATTAATAATGTCTTCATTTTCTGAAACCGATAAATTATTGAACAATCCACGGATTCAAAACGAGCTTTATACATCATCTGCGGCAGTTATGATAGTCAAAACAATTCTAGGTATGTTAAAAGCTATTATGAACGAAGTAAAAATATAATAATTTCAGTATCCATTTTCTTTTTTATTGTCTTTCAAATAAAGTCTAAGAAAGAGTTTCAGTACCTATGATAGATATATTTTTATTATTAATACCTTTTCATGTCCCAGTCTAATAGTTCTTTCAAAACATAAATCTACTTCTGTAAATAAAACCCAATAATGGTTTACTAATAATTTGCTGTGCTTGAATTTTGTTAACAGTATTTGCAAAATGTAATATGTGATTTAAATTTATTGGTATTTTAATGATACATATTTGGAACCATTCCCAATGGAGTAATTAATTATAATGGAAGCATTACAAGAAGTAATTTATGCAAAATTGTTCAGTTAGTGACAAAATATTATGAATAAAATAAATAGAAAAAGTATACATAGAGTTGATATAATGATACGAATTTTGAATTCATATTGTTCTTATAGGTATATAATTCGCTAAATACTCATTAATAAACTTTGAAAAAATCCGTTTTTTTTTGTCAAATGGTTGAATTTCTGGTTGACAAATCGTTTAATTCATTTTTATTAATTTGTCCAATTACGTAGAAATATTCCGATACCCACATAAAAATATTGTTCATAGTTTTTGAAAAGCTTTATCAATTTCAACCATATAAAATGTTTTTCAAACAAAAGTAATAATAACTATCAGGTACTAGTAGTATACTTGTATATTTTACTATATATTAACATATTTGGCTCATTAGTTCTCGAGATATCACTGAAAAAGGAAGTCAGTGTTTAGAAAAAGTAACTAAAAAGTGATTAAGTACATCACATGATAAGAAAAATCTCCTCAGATCATTTTTAAAGAAATGTTAGCAGTTTACGGTGACTCTTACCCGGGCAAAACTATCATTTATACGTGACATAATCTTTTTAGATACTATTATAGACGATCTCCGTCCGAGAAAGGTTCAAGTCACTTCGTCAGGAATAATCAAAAAAGTTGAAAATCTTATAGTGAAAGATAACCGGCTAAAGAAAAAGTTACTTGGAAATATGGTCTCTGAATCACCTATAATCATTTTGAATATCCTTCATCAACATCGAGGGATGCAGTAATTTGCTTAAGTGTAACTTTATAAGAAACTACAATATGTATATTATTTACACAGTATTATTTTACAAATGAAACATCTTGCAACATTATTTACTCCATTGTAAACTATAAAAGTATGAAAATACTTAAAAGAATATAAAAACCCGAAATAATACTTTTCAAATAAAAAAAAGTCTGCTGACAGCTAATTTTGTACTTTAGATTTTTTACGTAACTGCAAAATTTACGTAAGTCGCGTGTTACTTAAGTTGGGGATGACAATACAATGTATAGTATAAGGTCACCAGAAGTAGAGGGATCATAATAAACCGTTTACACACCCCTCAACTATGTTCGCAAAGAAACCTTAAATTCTATTTGTCATAAATAAAAATGTAAACACTATCATTGGTTTCTCAAGTTTTGCACAGGGCGGGGCTCTCTGTCCTAGAAAAAATAATAAATAAAATAGGAATTAAATTTAAAAACTTTTTAACCTGTTACAACAATATTTATTTATAGTGTTGCTGTCATTTTTTAAAATTTTATTTATATACATACAATTTTTAAATAGGGATATTTAATATTAACAATAATTTTATAGTCATATATAATTTACATAAAAAAAATCCTCTTCTGATTCAGTACTGGAACTATCGTTACCTACATGTGTTATAAATGAAAAAAAAATTGCTCAGCACAATACTTCTCGCCATTTTCATTTTAGGCTATGTAAGTATTGTATTTAACATTTCTGGTACACACATACAATTCTAATTACATTCAATTCATTCTATTAACAAGTTTCCTCCTACTCTTCTAAGTGTTCGAGATTCTTCCAATTCATTGACATATGATGAAATATATGTGTAGCAAGCGTGTGTTTAGTTGACACTGATACATATTTTAGCTTATCAATGAATCCCCTTACCTTTTAGACCAATTTTAGATGTTGACGGGGTATTTTGCTCGTTATAGCAATAGCATATAGGTATTATACTTACTTACTTAATCCTGCACCTTTCTACCCTCACGGGTGTAAGGCGTTCCCCCGGCCTGCGGGGGAGGGGGTTGAGTTCTGATTTGTTGGTCTTCTCCATATTTCTTTCCACTCTGCTCTATCTTGTGTTGCTGTCTTCGTTTCTTCCCAAGTTAGACCTCTTCTTTGCGCTGCCTCCTTTACTTCTTCTAGCCACGTTCTTCTTGGTCGTCCTCGTGGTTTCTTTCTTCCAATTTTTGCTTCAAACACTTTTTTAACTATTCTCTCCTCTCCCATCCTTTCTACATGCCCATACCATCTCATCTGTCCTTCTGCTATCTTATCTTCTATTGCTTTTACTTTTAAGTTTTGTCTGTAGGTTGTGTTTTCAATTCTGTCCAGTCTTGTTTTCCCCTCTATTTTTCTCAAGAATCTCATTTCGGTAGCCGTAATTTTTTCTTTTTGTCTTTGCGTTAATGTCCATGTTTCAGCTCCGTGTATGAGTATAGGTGTCACTACTTTCTTAAATATTTGTACTCTGGTCTCTTTCGGTATTTCTTTCTTTCCTAAGAAGCTGTGTTTGATGCTATTGAATATTTTGCCTCCTGTTGTTCTTCTTTCTTTTATTTCTTCATCAAATCTTCCATCTTCTGAGATCATTGCTCCCAGGTATTTAAATTTTTGGACTTGCTGTAGATTTTCATTTTTTAGTTGTATCGTGTGGTGTTGTTCATTTCTTCCTAGTATCATGGTTTTCGTTTTTTCTTTATTGATCTTCATGTTTAATTTTTGTAGCGCTTTATCATATATTTCTATATTCCTTATTAAGGTTTTTTCGTCTTCTGCTATGATGACCATGTCATCTGCATAGCATAATTCTGCTATTTCCACTCTTCTCAATTTCCAATTTCCTATGTAGTATTTCTTTACTTCTTTCTTTGTCTCTTTTATTCCTTCGTCAAGAATTAGCGTAAACAGAAGCGGGCTCAAAATGCATCCTTGCCTTACTCCGGCTGTAGTTTCAAATGTATTGGAGGTCTCTTGTTTCACTCTTACATAGCTCTTAGTGTTTGAATATAGGCTCTGAATTCCTGTTATTAACGTACTTGATATTCCCCTTTTTCTTAGCGTTTTCCATATGTCTTCTCTATTGATTCTATCAAACGCTTTCTCTAGATCAATGAAGCACACATGTACGTTTCTCCCTTCTTTTATTGCCTTTTCCCCTATTTGTCTTAGTATGAATATCGCATCATTTACTCCTCTATTTGGTCTAAAACCAAATTGAGTTTCCTCTAAAGATTCTTCCAGCTCTATTCTTAGTCTACTCTCCAGGATTCTTGCATATATTTTGGGCACTGTGCTTATTAGGGTAATTCCTCTATAGTTCCGGCACTCTCTGCTATCTCCTTTTTTAAATATTGGTGTTATGATACCTATTTGCCATTCTGCTGGTGTTATTCCTTTTAGCGCTTCATTCATTATGTCTTTAAGTTCCTGTAGTGCTGATTCGGGTAGTGCTTTCAGCATGTCTGCTGTTATTTTGTCATGTCCGGGAGCTTTTCCTCTTTTGGTTTTTCTTATTGCTTCTATTATTTCTTTCAAGCTTATTTCTTCTTCTTGTGTTATTTCTGTTTCCTTTGTTCGTGTGCGATGGCTTTCTTGTTGTTCTTCATCTTTAGTATCATTTCCCTCTAGTAATTCTATGAAATACTGTCTCCATCTCTCCATTATTCTGTCTTCTTCTGCTATCGTCTTTCCTTCCTTATCTTTAATGTTCGTAATTGTTGCTGTCTTCTTTTGTCTTATATTTTTAAGTGTTCCAAAAAATAATTTCTGGTTTTCATTGTATGCGTTTTTCATTTTTTCACCAAATTCTCTCCATGCTTTTTCTTTTTCTTCCTTTATTACTCTTTTTACTTTTTTCCTTTGTTCTTTATATTTTTCATAGTCAGTAGGTTCTTTCGTTTGTAGATATTTATTCCACTTGTTCTTTTTTTCTTTCACTGTAACTTTTACCCTTTCCGACCACCATCTAGTTTTGTTTGTGTTTCTGTTCACTATTCTAGTCGTGCCGCAGCTTTTTTCTGCTGCCTCTAGTACTGTCTTTTTGAAGTTCTTCCATTTCTTTTCTATGTTTCCTTCTTTTTCTTTTGCTTTTTTCTTAAACTCTTCGTTGACGTTCTTTTGAAATTTTTCTTCTATCTCTTGTCTTCTAAGTTCATGGCATTTTATTTTCTTATTTACTATCTTTCTTTTGGTTTCGTTTTTTGTGATTACTTCTTGCTTTAGTATCATTGTTACAAGGAAATGGTCGCTTCCAATCTCTGGTCCTCTTTTTACTTTTATGTCTTTTACTCTATTCCAGCTATCTATGTTAATTAGGAAATAATCTATAATCGATTTTTCATTTCTGCTTATAACTTGTCTTGTTATTTTATGTATTTCTTTGTGCTTGAAGTGTGTATTTCCGATTTTGAACTCATTCTCTAGGCAAAACTCTATTATTCTTTTCCCGTTTGTATTCGTCACATTCTCTCCATTCCTTCCTAAGCACCACTCTATTCCATCATTCTTATTTCCTACCCTCCCGTTAAGGTCTCCCATTATTATTACTCTCTTTTCACTTCTGTCTACTATTTCTTGTAGTTCTTTAAAGAAGTTATCTTTTTCTTCTTTTCTTGCGTCCTCGTTCGGTCCATAGCCCACAATTAGCGTGTATTCTTCGTTTTCGTCTCCTTCCTTAACATTTATTGATAGTAATCTTTCATTCAATAGGTTTTCTTTCGAAACATATTTCATCTTATCCTCTTTAATTAAAATTGCCACCCCTGCCTTGGCGTTTTCTTTTTCCGATACTCCTACCCAGTACATCCAATATCCATTTTGTGTCTTTGTGATTCCTTTGCCTTTCCTCTTTGTTTCTGTTATACCCACGTAATCCATATTCATTTTTGCCAGTTCTTCTGTTAATTCATATTCTTTTCCTGTTAAACTTTTTACATTCCATGTTCCAAATTTTATTATTTTCCCTGTTTTATTTACTCTATTTTTTATTTTGCCCATCCCGTACTTAATTATATGTGTTTTGTTGTTCCTTATCGTATCCTTTTCCTTTGCTTGCGACGTCTTTCCTTTTTGTTGCAATTTTCCTCGTTTTTCCCTTAGTTTTTTGACGCAGTACCTCCTTCTTCTTTGACCTCTATCATCTTCTTTTGTGTTTTGTCCCATTTCCATTCCTTTCCATTTATTGTTATTTTCTGATAGCCTATCTTCAATATATCTCCTGCCTTTTTATTTTTCTCTGCTAACATTTTTATTTCCTTTTGTATTTCGCGCTCATTTCTTGTTAGTTCGTTGTTTATGAAGATTTTGTCCTTTAAGGTTCTTAGGTTCTTTTTATTCGCCATTACTTTTTGTTTATCTTGAAAATTTTCCATTTGTACCTTACATGTCTTCTCTCCTATCTTTATTGCTTCCTTCACTTGTACATTAACTCCAATTTTCTTGTGTATGAAGTCTTCCACGGTGTTTTTTAGGTCTTTTCTGCTGATTGAGTCTGTTCTTAGCCCTACAATCACGAAATTATTTTTGATTTTTTCTTTATCTAATCTCTCGATTCTCTCTTTCATGTCGTCCAATTCTTTTTTTATCTCTATGTTTTCTTCCTTCAGCTGTTCATTTATCTGTTTCATTTGTAGTAGTTCCTCTTTATATTCTTTCTGATCCTGTTTTATCTCTTTTGTATCGTTCTTTATTTGTAATATAATTTTCATTAAATCTCTTAATTCTATTTTATCACTTCCTTCTTTGTTACTTTTATCATCTCTATCCGATGACATATTTGCAAAACTTTCCTGAGTACGGGCCTGACTAAAATTTTTATCTTGGTATGCAGGTTCTAGCTTACCGCCGCTAAACTACGCTTGCTTAGCGTTTATATGTACGTCCTTGGCTACTGTCTCACCGCTGTATACACTTTTTTACTCTAATTTAGAGCTTCTAGGTACTTCTCACTTCACTTTCTTTATTCACAACACTACCTTGTTTCACTAGAGTTTAATTATTTCATATGGTCCGCGAATTAAAGCGTGATATCTATCGTTTAACGAATTTGACTATCGCCGCACGTTCGCACACAACCGTATTCTCTGCCTTTCACAACTCAACCATATATATATAGGTATTATAATTACTTTTATATCTCGACTTGTCCAAGTACGAATTTTAGGTTTTCCGCATTCAAATAGGAAATATTAAATGTACTTCCCAAAAAAATCCTTCAGTAATGTCTCTGGATTTTTGACACTGACATTGTGACATTTACGTCAATTACAAACATTTTAATTTTTCAACTGGTTTCCATGGGCTGTAATATTTAGAAGATTTTTTTTTAAGAAACTACTACTTCCGGTTGTCCAATTATTACCAAAACCTTTTGAGCTTAGTAACATCCACCAACAACCAAGTGGTGGAAGAGTCCATATTTAATAAATTTAAAATAAGACATAATACTTATTTGATTTTTTACGAATGTAGGGCTGGTATTGTTTTAGAATATTTTCGTTCATACAATTTCAAAACATTTTATAATGTTAGTAAAATACGTAAATTTTTAGGAATATTATGAAACAGTAGCTTTTCAATATACCGGGTGTAACACGAAAACCGGGCCATAGGCGTTTAACATGGGAAATCAGTTTTTTCTTGCGCAAAAGTGGCCTACTAATTTTAGACAAAAATTCTTCAAATAAATGTTGTAGAGAATTAAATTCCGCATCTAAATCAACAATCACATTTTCTTTTACACGATTCGTAACAGAAGAAATTGAATTTAAATTTTTATAAAACTTACTTCTTTATAGTGCTAGCCATGACACTGAAATAAAATCTCAAACAAATTTATGACTTTTTACTTGTCAGAAATTATAAAATATAGTTTTCATCAAAATAATACTACTCAATGATTTGCATCTTCTCTTCCTGTGCTTAATTCTCCATTTTCAATAATGATAACTTAAACAAAGCTTTTCTAATAGGAAAGTACGTCGCAATATGACAGGGACGTTTTTGACAGGTAAACTATGTCACAATCTAACAGATACGTTTCTGACAAGATGAAATGTCATTATATTTGTTTGTATTTTTACCTACGTATTAGAAACGCTCTGTTTTGAGTTATTATTACTGAAAATGGAGAATTATTCACAGGAAGAGAAGATAGTCGTATTATTTTGATGGAAACTATAGTTTATAATTCCTGACAGGTAAAATTTTATAACATTTATGAATAAAGAATTAAGTATTATACAATTTTAAATTCAATTTTCTAGGTTACCAAAGATGCAAAAGAAAATGTGACTTTTGGTTTAGATGCAGAATTTAATTCTCTACATTTATGTCTAAAATTAATAGGCCACTTTTGGGCACGAAAAAACTGTTTTCGCTTGTCAGACGCCTGTGGCTCGATTTTCGTATTACACCTGGTATCTACTTAGATAAATAAAATACATATGTATAATTTTTAAAATGCCACGGTTCTGGTCTGTTGAATCTTTTCGTACAGGCAATTTAAAAACATTATATAACGTAAGTAAAATACGTAAATTTTGAGGAATATTATGAAACAGTAGCTTTTGAATATATGTACTTAGATAAATAAAACATGTATAATTTTTCATGCCACAGTTTTATTCTGTGGTCGGTTATTACAACAGAAGCAACTTTTGGATTGTTTTTATTATATTCATCAAATTCTGCCTATTTTAGCGAGTAAGGACCAATATTATTAATAAGTATTATTTTTTCCAAATATCTTTTATTTCGTCCGTTAAGGCTTGTCCATATTTACTTAAATTTATATCACCTAGAGGCAATAAAACAATACAAAATGAATATAGTAGGGAATCACGTGATACATACATCTGGTTTGGGTTTCAAAACATTACTGTGATTATGTGTGTGACATTTTTTCTCATTTCACTTCAACAGTGTACTTTTACTAGTGTTTAGCCGTTATAATTGCATATATAATTTACACAAACGTTCACATAAATAATTATTTATTTTATGAAATGTAAACACGAATTCTCCATATTAAAATTTGTTTTATTTGCCCGCAATCAGCTGTTCGACTACCATGATGAATGGCCTTGAATGACGTAGGTGCAAGTACCTCGTTTACCAACTATGTCAAATTATGTTACCTATAATACCGACATTTTGTCAGCAGCGTTACGTATTTTGAATTTTACAGTTCTTTTTATCTTTTAAAATTAAACATTTATTTACTAAAGCATTACGGAAGAATATTTTGGAAGCACATTTTCGTAAATAAATCGATTCTACTCTAAATATCTTGAATACATTTATTTTCATCCCTTTTCAAGAATTCACTGCAATCGGTCAATCGTATTTCACTGTTGGGCTTTTAAATTATCAAGATATGGCCCTGACAGCAAATGTCAAAATCATGACCAAAGGTCCTAGGCATGCACAGAGATTTAGTAAAGGGGGGTGCCCAATTATACAGGGGAAAATTAATTTTGTTTGTCATGTTAATGGGAGAGGTTCGGAGAAGGAATGAAATTCATAGTATTTCTTCATAAATACCATATTTAATATTTCACCATAAATATTACAGTCTTTAGTAAAGACTCTTTACAGTAACATACGTCGCCCATAAGAAACGAGTTTTTTAAATTATATTATATCACCATTCACCAACATCTATTTTTATAAATGCCGTTTCCTCAATATAGGTAACATTAAGTACAATAGTCGATCTTGGCTCATAATGGATAGCAGTCTTGTTTTTACAAGTGCTAACTTCGAAAAACTTCGCTTCTACGAACAACTTGTTACAGAAATTGAATTACAGATAGAATTTGTAGCATTTTTTATAATTAAACTATGTTGTTCTCCTATCTTCTTCGTCAAGCCAATCGTTAAGCTTAACTGGAGGATAGTTTTCGCTTTGTCTCGCTTTTAATAATTTTATTTTAGCCTCTACCTCACACATTATAAATCAAATATTTGTGAAAATATCTTATGACCATCAGTGATTGAATGTAATAGAAAACACCTTCCCAAGGAGTCTATTATAGATGTAGTTTCTTGAGAAAATTTGCTATTTAATGTTTGCCTAAAATAGGATAAAATGTAAAATCCCTATTTTTTAATGGGCCCATAAACCAATTTTTTAAAAATATTTTGAAATGAAAGTACGTTTAATTTTGATGCAATTCGTGGTATCAAAAAGTCATAATTGTTTTTTGTATAACAGCATTTGATTTTTAAAGAAACCTATAGCTATCTTTCTCACACCAGTTTCTGTAGTAGGCTGCGCGAGAAAGATACCAATAGTGTGACGTCATCTATGGCCCTGGAAATAAATTCAAATATCTCGCAAAGTAATTATTATTTTTTTTTATCTTAATCGATATTTATTGAGTAGTACTTTAAAGATAAACTGTACATTTTATTATTTTTTGTTATGGTTTATGGGCCCATTGTAATAAGTTTCCACTTGTTTGAGTGGAATATTTCAATTATTTATTAGTTTATGTTACATTTTTAATATACTCGTTCTGTCTTCATTGTATAATGGGATGCCCGAGCACCCCAAGACACCCCTTTGTGCATGCCTATGCCAAAGGTACAATTTTCGCTGGCTTACATAAGAGTAGCATTACTGTCAGAGTATTTTCCTTAATTTTTTAAGTTATTTTGTCTTTTGGTTTAGTCTTTTCTTTTTAACGTCGGCAGAGTTTAGTTTAAAGTTTCCCGTAATTATAATTTTAGTAATAGTTTTATTAATATTTTCATTTGGAAGGTCACATTGCAAAATTTTGTCCTGAAAAGAATAAATTTCAAAAGGCAAATGTAATGAGCATGAGCGCATCTTGTGGTACGATTGTGATGAACCACAACAATTGGATAATTGATTCTGGTGCAACTCATCACATGTCACTAAACGAAAATAATTTTTCGTCGTTTGACAGAAGTTCACACTATGAACGTGTAACATTGGCAGTACTATAGAGACGTTGTGAAAAGAAACTGTAGTGGGAAAAATCATTAACAATGATGGATCCATGCAGAAATTTGAGGCCAAAAATACTCTTTTGGTACCAGAAATCGACCATGGAATTTTCTCCGTCAAACAATTAACCAAAGATGGTAAGAAAGTTGTTTTTCATAAAGAAGGCTGCTATATTTACGATAAAAATGGACAACTATTAATTAATGTTGAACAGAAAGGCCGATTATACATAATAAACACAGAATTATGTACAGAAAATAGAGGTATATTAAATTCTGTAAATCAAAAGAGTATCAAAATGGAATCACTGGATTTATGGCATCGTCGTATGATGCATGTAAGCAAACATAAAATTTTAGAAATGGTAAATGTAGAATCAGTGATAGGTTTAAATTGTGAGAAGAGTATTCCAACGCCATGTGACAGTTGTTTAGCTGGAAAATCTACACGGCAACCATTTCCGAAAAATTCATCCAACGATATGAAGAACAGAACGGAAGTATTAGAGATTGTACATGCAGATCTAATGGGTCCTATTGACGTTCCAAGTTGGGGAGGAAAAATATACGTCCTCAACATAGTGGATGACGCAAGTAGATACGTTTTTGTGCGATTCTTAAAACAGAAAGGTGAAACACTAAATGAATTTAAGAAGTGGAAAACTGAGGTTGAAAGACAAACAGATAAAAAGTTAAAGAGAGTTCGTACTGATAATGGACTTGAATTTTGTTCCAAAAACTGGACAGAGTTTTGTGAATCAGAAGGAATTCGACATGAGACGACGATGGTGTATACCCCGCAACAAAACGGGATTGTGGAACGACAAAATAGAACACTGATGGATTTGGTGAGATCTCAAATCCATGAAAATAATTTACCAAAAGCTGCTTGGGCTGAACTAACATTTACTGCGGCATACATTAGAAACCGTGTCACAAATAACCATAATAACAAGCAAACTCCGTATGAACTGTGGACAGTAAGAAAGCCGAGCGTAAAACATCTAAGAACAATAGGTTGTGAAGTTTTTGTTCATGTGCCGAAACAGAAACGTTACTCGAAACTGTCTACAAGAGCAGAAAACGGTATATTGCTTGGATATGCAATGTATGGCCGTGGATATCGAATTTGGATGCCCAAAATACAGCAAATCCAAGAGTCACGTGATTGTGTTTTCAAGGAAGATTCATGCAGTCACCAATCATCTGCATTTGAACAATTACACGACGCTGTTGACATGTACTATGACAAGTCAGTAGGAAATGAGCCTGTTCGTCATTTTGAAGAAAATATTAGTGAAATTATCGAAGACGAAGCAGAAAAAATACAAGATGTACCAGATGAAGATTCAAAATTACTTGAAGATAAGGGGGGAACAAAGAAAATTGAAGGAAGATCGGAGAAAGATCCAACAAAACAGAAATCAGAGCCGTTGCGACGTCATGAAATGATACTTCGTTCTTCAAAGAAAAAATTTCAAGATGTGACGCAAACAAACATTATCCAGGGTGATAAATTTGACGAGCCTGCTTCATATAATCAAGCTATAAATTCAAAAGATGCAGCACAATGGTTAGAAGCAATGAATGAAGAAATCCATTCCCTAATGAAACATAATATTTGGACACTTGTCGAAAAGCCCCCTAATATAATTCCAGTCAACTGTAAATGGGTTTACAAAAAGAAAACAAATGGAGAGGCACAGCGTTTCAAGGCACGTTTAGTCGCGAAAGGATATACTCAAATAAAAGGTATAGACTATAACGAAGTATATGCTCCAGTTTCTAATTTTGAAACAATACGACTGTTGGTCGCCGCCAGCGTAGAAAAGAAGTGGTACCTGGACTAATATGACGTGAAGAGTGCCTATCTCCGTAGCAACATAAAAGAAACAATATACATGGAACAACCGAAAGGTTTTATTCAAGAAGGTAAAGAAATTATGGTTTGCAAGTTGAATAAATCTATATATGGATTAAAACAGAGTGGTAGATGTTGGAACAATCACTTAAATGAATCCTTAATAAATTTGGGATTTGTTCGAAATGAAGTAGATCCTTGTGTTTATGAATTAGCCACAAAAGATGGTAAAGCAATATTATCTATCTACGTGGATGATATGCTTGCAGTTACAGAAAATGAAACAACGAGACATAAAATCAAAAAGATGCTTGAAAGTTGTTTCGAAATCAAATATGTTGGAATAGTATCAAACATGCTAGGCGTAAAATTTAATAAAAGAGAAGATAATAGTATTACGCTGTCTCAAGAAGAATATATTGATCATCTGCTTCATCGATTTAATCTTCAAGATGCAAAAGGAACGAAAACTCCTATGGAAGTAAGACTGAAGACTGTGCGAATGTTCCTTATCGAGGACTCATCGGTGGACTCCTTTATTTATCACAAAGGACACGTCCAGATATCGCATTTGCAGTGGCTAAAATGGCTCAATACTGTTCCAAATTTAATAAAAATCACTGGGAAACAGCAAAACGAATCCTTCGATATGTAAAGGGAACAAAAGACTACAAAATTAGATATAAACCGACAGGACAATTAATGACAGCATTCACTGATGCAGACTGGGCTACTTGTACGAGTGATCGCAAGAGTATCAGTGGTCACATCATAAACCTTGCAGACGCACCAGTACTGTGGAGAAGTATGAAATAAACTGCTGTTGCTCTAAGTACGATGAAGGCAGAATACATCTCAATGGCTACATGCGCAAGAGACATAGTCTGGATAAGAGAATTGTTCAACTCTCTGAACGTACAAGAAATAATTGGGAGATCAACTTTGATTTGGTGTGACAATCAAGCGGCGATCGCACATGCTAAAAGTTACATAAACATGTCCAAAAGCAAACACATTGCTATAAAATATCATTTTGTTCGAGAGAGAGTAATGGATGGTACAATTGAATTAAAGTATGTACCGACAGATCGAAATCCTGCCGATATATTAACAAAATCATTAAGCAGGAAACTTCATGAAACTCACTGTAACTGGATGCTACAAACTGCTAACCAAGTTGCTAACTAAATGAAAAGTAATGATTATCTATGTAAAAGAAGATCCTTCCGAGGGGGGGAATGCAGGTTTTAATTTTTCGATATTTCGTATCATAGTTAGTTACGATATAAAATAAAACTGTAGATATAAAAATAAGTGTCAGATGTCAATATGATTTGTATGATGTTGTAATATTTAAATGAGTTAAATATATTCGTATTTTGAATTTGAACATTGCCTGGTGTATATTATTGAAATATCTAACTATATCTTTTATGGATGACGGCACACTTTATATTTCTTTATACTAATTAACTTTTATTTACATATTTTTGTTTACAAATTATTATTACCCATTACACTAACATAATTAAACAAACTAAACACATTAATAACTAATCTTAAAGATGCCGACGCATCTTAGGCCAAAATACTCGCGTCTGCAGAACGCGAGCCTAACTTCAAACACTACAAACTACATGTCTCCGACATGAGCCTCAACACTAGACTCTATGTCTTTCCTGAATCTTTTTCGAAGACTGACTTAAAACAAACGGTTATCTATTCAGTAAGACATACCTGATGAGGGGTCAGAGGCGTAACTAGCAATAACGGCGCCTATGGCCAGTTAATAAAAATGCGCCTTTTATAAGTACACGCGTGTAATATAATAAAATGAAGATAGTATTCAAATTTATTTATTAATGCATTGCAAAAAAAAAACTTACATTTATTAAACATATAAGCATATTCGCATAATACAGTATGTACATATCTCGTATATTAAAAAATTAATTAATACGTATTTAGCTCGATTCTCGAAAAAGTTTAAGCTAATCATCATTTTCAGATTAGAGAATTCTACTCTAATTTTGACGGTTTATATCTTAAAATATAGTCTAGTCTAAGCTATTCCTAGTATCTACCTTTTTTAAATAATATGAAAATTAAAATTTAAATACCGGAATAGAATTCACTAATACAAAAATAAGGATGAACTTGAACTTTTTTGAGAATGATTAAGTATTAAGACAAACAAAACGCAAAACAAAATATTTTATTTATATAATGTAACCGAAATTCACTTCATGATATACATTATATCCTATAGAAAGTAAATTTAGACTACTAAGTCTAATTTGGTTTATGGTTGACTTTAAATATTTTTTTTATGAGTTTAAGTTTACTGAAACTTCTGTCACCAGTAGCGTCTGTTACAGGTAGACAAAGAAGTATACGCAAAGAACTTATGATGTTAGGATATGATTCGCATAAATCCCATTTAACCATTCCTTCTAGAATTTGAAGATGATGAAGATCTTTTAAATTTTTGAAAATAGTTTGTGCCTGAGTTTTAAAACATTCTAGTTCGTTCTGAAATTGAATGCAATCTAATTCTTTCTTGTATTCCCTGCATAAGTCGGCTGCTCCTTTTTTTAAGTCTGAAAGTGGCATTTCGTCTAAAGCTTTTCAGGATAAAAATTCAAATAATGATATACTATGTATATTTTTAAATCTATCATCCAATAATTGATTTATAATAACATCACTCATTTCGTAAAAGAGTTGTTTTAATTGATTTTTCTTTGAAAAATTCTCCTTTTCTTTTTTATATTCCCAATCTGACTTCTTTTTAGGAGGCATTTTTATATTGTAGACCTAAATATTTATACTGTAAGGAGAAATTTATTATTATAAATTTAAAATTATGTAAACAATTTTTACTTGCTCAAAATTGCGTCATATGATGGTAGTAAAGAGATGACGTTGATATTAGAGAACGTTTTTAATAAAAATATATAGCCACAGAGATTAAGATGATATAGTCGAAACTCACAAAATTACAACTAAAAATTCGAGTATCTTTGCATACAACACAGCAAGAGGGTGGGAAGTTGAAGTTGGGATGCTTACACGTCTAGACGCTAGATATGTACAATAAAGTAAATATAAATAGGGTACCTATTGGAAATTTATTTATTATTTGCATTATGCGGGGAACAATATTGAGTACAGTCGATAGAGAAGTATTTAATTCAAAATTCAATAACAATATTAATACTACCTTTTTGGTTTAAGGTCTGTATAATTAATAATTTAATATTAATCGCAATTTAATCATTTTCGCGCCTTTCCAATAAGGCGCCTATGGCCGCGGCCATATCGGCCATAGGCTATTTACGCCTCTGTGAGGGGTGCAGGGTTTATTATCCAGCATTCATAGCTAAATAACAACACTGCACGTAGCGTAGCAATAACTTATCTATTCAATTGTTAACGCAATAAATGTCTGAGCAGTTGACATCTAGACTAAACAGAGAGATGTAGGAAAAATTATTATTTCTAAACAGAATTTTGACTTACAAAGATAACAAAGTTGAAATATTGATATTGAAACTATAATTTAGAAAAGTTTATAATAAATATGATTAGCTTGTTATTGCACCAAGCTCACCTTGTTACACTATCCCCTCCTTAAGATATAAATATATCGCAAAATTGATATATTTATATACTCTTCGCACAACAATGGTCTCTGGGCTCAAAGCAAAAAACTTAACAGGGATGCGTGTGATGTAGTCAGGAGGAACTTAAGGCAATATCAGTGGCGTGCTTTTCAGGGTTGCGGCGTAAGTCTTGCACGTTTTCCTCGTCGAAGTCCGTTTGCAGGTTCTTCTCGTGCAGATTGTTGTCATATAAGGTGTCATCCATATGTTCATCATCTACGTAGCTGTGTCCTTCAGCTCCGTCATCTTGGTGTTCGTCCTCAGCTTCACCATCAGCAGTTTTCTCCGGCAGACAATTTTCTTATATTATTTTCCCTTTCTGAACGCCCTTATTGTTACTCGTTGTGACGACTGTTATCGCACTTTGTCGACCTTGTGGACGCGGAATATTTACCAACACATGCCGATCCTCTGCTGCTAGTAGCGACTCAATTTCAGCTAAATTGATCTTGGGTAATGGCAGCGCTGGTACTCCATGTCTAAGAGAAGTGTGGCCATTTGCCACCAACGCATAAACTGGAGGCAATGATTGTACAAGCGGTACGTAAACCTGCTGCTGCGCCCACGCTGGCTCATAAAATATTGGTGTACAAGACGGGAAAAATGATGGCGGTAAGATGGTGCGTCCTGCATAGGTTATTTCTAACCAACGCACCATATCTGTCCCAGTAGAAGACTGCTTGTACAATGGATAATGGAATTACAAAATATAATTCTCTTGCCTTACCACTGAGCCTAAATGCTATTGCGCTGCCGAGAAAAACATCATCCCAGCCATATCTTCTGCTAGCTGAAATCATGTTGTGGGTATATTCTTCTACACTGCCATCACCCGAAAACATAGGCGCCGACTTTTCATATTGGGTACGGGTGCACAAAATAATAATAAAAAAAAAGAACTGTTGGGGCCAGAGCAATACCTCTCGCCATTTCCGTTTTGTTATATAAATATCGAATTTAACATTTCTTATTAACGCAAATAATTCTAATTATATCAATAAGTGTATCATGTCTCTTCATTATAAAAATACTGTAATTAATTATGTAAAAATCAGAATAGTTAGTTTTAATTTTTTCTTTGAACTTATTCAGTATTTCTTATTTTATGTGTGTTTATATATTACGCTAAGGCGAAGGTTTTGATTTATTACGTAAACATGTTTCGAAGTGTGGAGGTTTATTATGTTGTGGAACGTGTAGCACCTAAAAAAGGGAAGGTAGGGATTTTCTACATTAAATATGAGAAAACACACAGAAAGTTGAACAAATGACTCTATTACTTTACAATATGTTTTCCTAAAGTCATTGAATAAGTATGCTGAGAACTACTTTCAAATTTACCTCCATTATCCAAAGCGACAAATGCGCACTACACAAGTCTGTGACCTATTACATATTACATGAGATCTGTCAAGTGTATAGAGGGAGATGCATGCAAACAGTTCACATCTATCTATTTGCAATTATTGTTTGTGCATTTAATTATAACGCAACTGGTATACATATTGAAATATTATACATAGTTATTTAAAATGCAGAAAATCTTACGGGTACACTGCACCCGTGGATATCAAGTTACGGGTGCATGAGCACCTCTGGCATCCGCATAGTCGGCGCCTATGCCCGAAAACGTATTTATTGCCAGTAATAGTCTAGCACATCTGGTGACGGCTCATACGGCTATATCATCGTTGGCGTCGTGGTCGAATACGGATTCATCATCGGCCGTTGAAGTTGAAATATTGAAATTGAAACTATAAATTAGAAGAGTTTATAATAAAAGTGATTAGCTTGTTATTGCACCACACTCACCTTGTTACAGTACCATTTTGATTTTTGTTAAGTTTTTCTATTAGTTTTGTCATATTTGTGAAATTTATTTTGTGTATGATATATTTGTTAAATGTAAAATAAAGAATGTTATGTGTGAATATAAAAATACTTGAACATTATTATTATTATTATTATTATTATTATAATGATTGCTTGCTGCGTAGTTAAATACCCGGCGGGAGGTTATGGACTGGCCAGATCAGATTTTTACTCTAGGAATTCAAATGTACTAAACCAAACAGTTACAAATTATTCAAAAGTTGAAAAAAGAAAACGGTGATATTTGGTTATGTGTCATATGTCAGTTGACACGGGTAAGTCGCGATACATTTGTTTCGTTTTGGGCTGTTATGGCGTGAAAATTAAATGATATGAAGAAGATACGAATAAATTATAGGAAAGAAGAAAAAAATTGCTCTGTGAGATTGTAGAAACAAAGATTTAAAGAGTATTTCAAGATGAAAACTAATTTCCTTAATTTTGTCAATGTTAAGAAGAAAACTAATTTTCTTAATTTTATCAATGTTATATTTTATTTTTAAAATATTGTCACATGTCAAATCATAATCTGCTTTTTCATAGCATACTTAACTCAAAAAAATAGGCTAGCTATCAAAACTAATTTCAAAGTATGCCAGCTACATTCAGGTGAAACCTGTGTCAAACGTTGCAAACAGAGCAATATTTATTGAGCGAACCAGTCTCTCGCATACTCCACCCATGTGTGGTGCTTCAGGTGGATTCGTGGATTGAATCTCCACTCTATTCAAAATAATGTAGCTTGATCGGTCAATCGCTAATCATTCAATATTTTTTTAATTAAATTTTTCAATTTCTTTTCCGCTCCTCGGAAATTCGTTCCATTATCGGAATAGATTTGATTGGGATATCCATGTCGTTCTGCCATACGACGGATAGCCATTGTTGTCGAATCCGTAGAAAGTGAAGCTGTCAGTTCACTGCTCATGTGTTAAAAGAAGTAAATATCATTCCTCATCTCTTTTCATGTCTTTGACCGATATTTATTTGCATTGGGCCAATGAAGTCAACTCCACAATATGTAAATGATCTACAATGGTGCTGTAGTGGTGCAGGCGGTAATCCAGCCATCATGGGTTGTTCGCAGCGGGCTCGTCGTGCTCTGCAGGTTACACATTTTGCTATTATACTTTTAACTAATACTCTCAGTCGGAAGATGTAATAGTTTTGACGTATCTCATTTACCAATGCCTAGATACTATGACGACCCAAATCTTTGTATTTCTCTTCGATAATTAGTCGTGCAATACTGTGTCGTCCATCAACGATTATCGGTCTTTACAACCCTAAAGGTCTCTTCCTGCTCCAAGTCGACTTCTAACACGTAACAAATCTGTTTCGTCTAATTCGGGATTTAGCTATCGTAATTTACTTATAGACTTCAAAATGGCCGTTTTTTTTATCAAAGCAATGTCATCGGGAAAGCTTTTTGACTGAACTCGTAAAATCAAGATCTTTGCGCGTTTTACATGTTCTGGAGTTATATGTTTACTATTTCTCTGTAAACAATAGAGCTTTGGCTATGCTTATAATTAAACGACCCAGTTAGAAATTTAAAGTCACCAATGATCTTCTGTTGTTCTATTATCGTCAAAATCATTTCCCATTAGCGGGCTGTAGCTTCATTGAAGGCCAGTTATCCTCGGAGAGACAAACAAACATTAGGACCAACGACCCATCTTGAATGACCTAAGTCGATATTACTATCAGCTACATTCATGTTTTCGGTAACCATCGCTATTCTTCTGTTCAGGTCAATTTATCTATCTCAGACAGTCGATTAGAAACATATGGTTTGTTTTGTCTAAGATTATTGCTGATCCACCACCAAACTAGAATAAATCTAAAAGAAACACTTTTCTACTTTCACGTCATGCTCCTTTTGAATGACAGCACCAAGACATGAACCCATCAGTGCGGCCTGAAGTTCTAATCTTGGTTTTGTTGATAGCTTCAATGGTGCTACACGACTCTTCGCAGCGACAAATACTACTTTATTATCACGACGTAGATATGCAACAACCGCGTAAGCTTGTTCTGAAGCGTCAACGAACATGTGAAGTTGAAAGCTACTCGTATTGTTGAAACCGTAGAATTTGGGTACGGAGAAATTATCTTGCAGCCACTGAAGCCAAATCTGTGCAGCTTTCTTGTCAATTTTCTCATCCCATTGGGTTCCACTGCGCCAAATATCATGCAGCATAATTTTTCGTCTAATAAGTAAGGAGCGTAACATCCCAAGAGGTTCAAAAACAGACATAATATAATATATAATTATTACATTAAGAAATACAAAAAATAGAACAATAAGAAGGTTTACCATCACAGATGATGATTGCAGTTTTCAACCTTGTGTTTTATATAGAAAGTATGCAGCTCTTCGTCCTTCCGGAACAGAGAGTTTACGTTTGTTCTTAACATATTGTAACGGAAAATGCATTTCCCTTAATGCTGGTCACCACACTATTGGCGGTGTACCGAAGAAAATTGCGGGATATTTAGGATTAGAAGAACCAGAATTATATACAGGTCACTCTTTTCGTCGGTCTGCAGCAACGATGGTTGTAGCCGCGGGCGGAGATATTTTAGCACTAAAACGTGCTGGAGGTTGGAAATCCAGCACGGTTGCGGAAGGATACGTGGATGATTGTATCAATCAAAAAATTGAAATGTCGAAAAAAATGTTTCCCTTACGTGAGTCTACAAATGTTGTGCCTTCTACATCGGCAGAATCTGCAGCTAATATTCCTTCCTCCTCTGTGGCTAATCGGTCAGACGCAACCGACATCACTTCAACCGAAAAATTTAATATAACTGGCAATCATAATTGTACATTTATTTTTAACTTATATGATAATAATAAAACTGAACTTTCAACTGTTAACAATGCAACTACTAACTTGTAAAAATTTTACAGGTTAGCTGTCAGTTTTACAGGTTAATAGGTTGTAAAGGTTGGTTTTCAATGTTAATGTACAGTCCAAATAAATGACGGTTTACAAGTATGTAACAAATAAAAGTTTTTACAAACCAAATTATAAAAAATCTGTTTTGGCCAACACCAGGGGCCAACACATACCTACGTTTTTACTAATGCTGCAAACTATATTATGTTCCATTGCATATAACTACTGCTTTATATTACGTAAACATGTTTCGAAGTGTGGAGGTTTATTATGTTGTGGAACGTGTAGCACCTAAAAAAGGGAAGGTAGGGATTTTCTACATTAAATATGAGAAAACACACAGAAAGTTGAACAAATGACTCTATTACTTTACAATATGTTTTTCTAAAGTCATTGAATAAGTATGCTGAGAACTACTTTCAAATTTACCTCCATTATCCAAAGCGACAAATGCGCACTACACAAGTCTGTGACCTATTACATATTACATGAGATCTGTCAAGTGTATAGAGGGAGATAGGGAAATGCATGCAAACAGTTCACATCTATCTATTTGCAATTATTGTTTGTGCATTTAATTATAACGCAACTGGTATACATATTGAAATATTATACATAGTTATTTAAAATGCAGAAAATCTTACGGGTACACTGCACCCGTGGATATCAAGTTACGGGTGCATGAGCACCTCTGGCATCCGCATAGTCGGCGCCTATGCCCGAAAACGTATTTATTGCCAGTAATAGTCTAGCACATCTGGTGACGGCTCATACGGCTATATCATCGTTGGCGTCGTGGTCGAATACGGATTCATCATCGGCCGTTGAAGTTGAAATATTGAAATTGAAACTATAAATTAGAAGAGTTTATAATAAAAGTGATTAGCTTGTTATTGCACCACACTCACCTTGTTACAGTACCATTTTGATTTTTGTTAAGTTTTTCTATTAGTTTTGTCATATTTGTGAAATTTATTTTGTGTATGATATATTTGTTAAATGTAAAATAAAGAATGTTATGTGTGAATATAAAAATACTTGAACATTATTATTATTATTATTATTATTATTATAATGATTGCTTGCTGCGTAGTTAAATACCCGGCGGGAGGTTATGGACTGGCCAGATCAGATTTTTACTCTAGGAATTCAAATGTACTAAACCAAACAGTTACAAATTATTCAAAAGTTGAAAAAAGAAAACGGTGATATTTGGTTATGTGTCATATGTCAGTTGACACGGGTAAGTCGCGATACATTTGTTTCGTTTTGGGCTGTTATGGCGTGAAAATTAAATGATATGAAGAAGATACGAATAAATTATAGGAAAGAAGAAAAAAATTGCTCTGTGAGATTGTAGAAACAAAGATTTAAAGAGTATTTCAAGATGAAAACTAATTTCCTTAATTTTGTCAATGTTAAGAAGAAAACTAATTTTCTTAATTTTATCAATGTTATATTTTATTTTTAAAATATTGTCACATGTCAAATCATAATCTGCTTTTTCATAGCATACTTAACTCAAAAAAATAGGCTAGCTATCAAAACTAATTTCAAAGTATGCCAGCTACATTCAGGTGAAACCTGTGTCAAACGTTGCAAACAGAGCAATATTTATTGAGCGAACCAGTCTCTCGCATACTCCACCCATGTGTGGTGCTTCAGGTGGATTCGTGGATTGAATCTCCACTCTATTCAAAATAATGTAGCTTGATCGGTCAATCGCTAATCATTCAATATTTTTTTAATTAAATTTTTCAATTTCTTTTCCGCTCCTCGGAAATTCGTTCCATTATCGGAATAGATTTGATTGGGATATCCATGTCGTTCTGCCATACGACGGATAGCCATTGTTGTCGAATCCGTAGAAAGTGAAGCTGTCAGTTCACTGCTCATGTGTTAAAAGAAGTAAATATCATTCCTCATCTCTTTTCATGTCTTTGACCGATATTTATTTGCATTGGGCCAATGAAGTCAACTCCACAATATGTAAATGATCTACAATGGTGCTGTAGTGGTGCAGGCGGTAATCCAGCCATCATGGGTTGTTCGCAGCGGGCTCGTCGTGCTCTGCAGGTTACACATTTTGCTATTATACTTTTAACTAATACTCTCAGTCGGAAGATGTAATAGTTTTGACGTATCTCATTTACCAATGCCTAGATACTATGACGACCCAAATCTTTGTATTTCTCTTCGATAATTAGTCGTGCAATACTGTGTCGTCCATCAACGATTATCGGTCTTTACAACCCTAAAGGTCTCTTCCTGCTCCAAGTCGACTTCTAACACGTAACAAATCTGTTTCGTCTAATTCGGGATTTAGCTATCGTAATTTACTTATAGACTTCAAAATGGCCGTTTTTTTTATCAAAGCAATGTCATCGGGAAAGCTTTTTGACTGAACTCGTAAAATCAAGATCTTTGCGCGTTTTACATGTTCTGGAGTTATATGTTTACTATTTCTCTGTAAACAATAGAGCTTTGGCTATGCTTATAATTAAACGACCCAGTTAGAAATTTAAAGTCACCAATGATCTTCTGTTGTTCTATTATCGTCAAAATCATTTCCCATTAGCGGGCTGTAGCTTCATTGAAGGCCAGTTATCCTCGGAGAGACAAACAAACATTAGGACCAACGACCCATCTTGAATGACCTAAGTCGATATTACTATCAGCTACATTCATGTTTTCGGTAACCATCGCTATTCTTCTGTTCAGGTCAATTTATCTATCTCAGACAGTCGATTAGAAACATATGGTTTGTTTTGTCTAAGATTATTGCTGATCCACCACCAAACTAGAATAAATCTAAAAGAAACACTTTTCTACTTTCACGTCATGCTCCTTTTGAATGACAGCACCAAGACATGAACCCATCAGTGCGGCCTGAAGTTCTAATCTTGGTTTTGTTGATAGCTTCAATGGTGCTACACGACTCTTCGCAGCGACAAATACTACTTTATTATCACGACGTAGATATGCAACAACCGCGTAAGCTTGTTCTGAAGCGTCAACGAACATGTGAAGTTGAAAGCTACTCGTATTGTTGAAACCGTAGAATTTGGGTACGGAGAAATTATCTTGCAGCCACTGAAGCCAAATCTGTGCAGCTTTCTTGTCAATTTTCTCATCCCATTGGGTTCCACTGCGCCAAATATCATGCAGCATAATTTTTCGTCTAATAAGTAAGGAGCGTAACATCCCAAGAGGTTCAAAAACAGACATAATATAATATATAATTATTACATTAAGAAATACAAAAAATAGAACAATAAGAAGGTTTACCATCACAGATGATGATTGCAGTTTTCAACCTTGTGTTTTATATAGAAAGTATGCAGCTCTTCGTCCTTCCGGAACAGAGAGTTTACGTTTGTTCTTAACATATTGTAACGGAAAATGCATTTCCCTTAATGCTGGTCACCACACTATTGGCGGTGTACCGAAGAAAATTGCGGGATATTTAGGATTAGAAGAACCAGAATTATATACAGGTCACTCTTTTCGTCGGTCTGCAGCAACGATGGTTGTAGCCGCGGGCGGAGATATTTTAGCACTAAAACGTGCTGGAGGTTGGAAATCCAGCACGGTTGCGGAAGGATACGTGGATGATTGTATCAATCAAAAAATTGAAATGTCGAAAAAAATGTTTCCCTTACGTGAGTCTACAAATGTTGTGCCTTCTACATCGGCAGAATCTGCAGCTAATATTCCTTCCTCCTCTGTGGCTAATCGGTCAGACGCAACCGACATCACTTCAACCGAAAAATTTAATATAACTGGCAATCATAATTGTACATTTATTTTTAACTTATATGATAATAATAAAACTGAACTTTCAACTGTTAACAATGCAACTACTAACTTGTAAAAATTTTACAGGTTAGCTGTCAGTTTTACAGGTTAATAGGTTGTAAAGGTTGGTTTTCAATGTTAATGTACAGTCCAAATAAATGACGGTTTACAAGTATGTAACAAATAAAAGTTTTTACAAACCAAATTATAAAAAATCTGTTTTGGCCAACACCAGGGGCCAACACATACCTACGTTTTTACTAATGCTGCAAACTATATTATGTTCCATTGCATATAACTACTGCTTTATATTACGTAAACATGTTTCGAAGTGTGGAGGTTTATTATGTTGTGGAACGTGTAGCACCTAAAAAAGGGAAGGTAGGGATTTTCTACATTAAATATGAGAAAACACACAGAAAGTTGAACAAATGACTCTATTACTTTACAATATGTTTTTCTAAAGTCATTGAATAAGTATGCTGAGAACTACTTTCAAATTTACCTCCATTATCCAAAGCGACAAATGCGCACTACACAAGTCTGTGACCTATTACATATTACATGAGATCTGTCAAGTGTATAGAGGGAGATAGGGAAATGCATGCAAACAGTTCACATCTATCTATTTGCAATTATTGTTTGTGCATTTAATTATAACGCAACTGGTATACATATTGAAATATTATACATAGTTATTTAAAATGCAGAAAATCTTACGGGTACACTGCACCCGTGGATATCAAGTTACGGGTGCATGAGCACCTCTGGCATCCGCATAGTCGGCGCCTATGCCCGAAAACGTATTTATTGCCAGTAATAGTCTAGCACATCTGGTGACGGCTCATACGGCTATATCATCGTTGGCGTCGTGGTCGAATACGGATTCATCATCGGCCGTTGAAGTTGAAATATTGAAATTGAAACTATAAATTAGAAGAGTTTATAATAAAAGTGATTAGCTTGTTATTGCACCACACTCACCTTGTTACAGTACCATTTTGATTTTTGTTAAGTTTTTCTATTAGTTTTGTCATATTTGTGAAATTTATTTTGTGTATGATATATTTGTTAAATGTAAAATAAAGAATGTTATGTGTGAATATAAAAATACTTGAACATTATTATTATTATTATTATTATTATTATTATTATAATGATTGCTTGCTGCGTAGTTAAATACCCGGCGGGAGGTTATGGACTGGCCAGATCAGATTTTTACTCTAGGAATTCAAATGTACTAAACCAAACAGTTACAAATTATTCAAAAGTTGAAAAAAGAAAACGGTGATATTTGGTTATGTGTCATATGTCAGTTGACACGGGTAAGTCGCGATACATTTGTTTCGTTTTGGGCTGTTATGGCGTGAAAATTAAATGATATGAAGAAGATACGAATAAATTATAGGAAAGAAGAAAAAAATTGCTCTGTGAGATTGTAGAAACAAAGATTTAAAGAGTATTTCAAGATGAAAACTAATTTCCTTAATTTTGTCAATGTTAAGAAGAAAACTAATTTTCTTAATTTTATCAATGTTATATTTTATTTTTAAAATATTGTCACATGTCAAATCATAATCTGCTTTTTCATAGCATACTTAACTCAAAAAAATAGGCTAGCTATCAAAACTAATTTCAAAGTATGCCAGCTACATTCAGGTGAAACCTGTGTCAAACGTTGCAAACAGAGCAATATTTATTGAGCGAACCAGTCTCTCGCATACTCCACCCATGTGTGGTGCTTCAGGTGGATTCGTGGATTGAATCTCCACTCTATTCAAAATAATGTAGCTTGATCGGTCAATCGCTAATCATTCAATATTTTTTTAATTAAATTTTTCAATTTCTTTTCCGCTCCTCGGAAATTCGTTCCATTATCGGAATAGATTTGATTGGGATATCCATGTCGTTCTGCCATACGACGGATAGCCATTGTTGTCGAATCCGTAGAAAGTGAAGCTGTCAGTTCACTGCTCATGTGTTAAAAGAAGTAAATATCATTCCTCATCTCTTTTCATGTCTTTGACCGATATTTATTTGCATTGGGCCAATGAAGTCAACTCCACAATATGTAAATGATCTACAATGGTGCTGTAGTGGTGCAGGCGGTAATCCAGCCATCATGGGTTGTTCGCAGCGGGCTCGTCGTGCTCTGCAGGTTACACATTTTGCTATTATACTTTTAACTAATACTCTCAGTCGGAAGATGTAATAGTTTTGACGTATCTCATTTACCAATGCCTAGATACTATGACGACCCAAATCTTTGTATTTCTCTTCGATAATTAGTCGTGCAATACTGTGTCGTCCATCAACGATTATCGGTCTTTACAACCCTAAAGGTCTCTTCCTGCTTCAAGTCGACTTCTAACACGTAACAAATCTGTTTCGTCTAATTCGGGATTTAGCTATCGTAATTTACTTATAGACTTCAAAATGGCCGTTTTTTTTATCAAAGCAATGTCATCGGGAAAGCTTTTTGACTGAACTCGTAAAATCAAGATCTTTGCGCGTTTTACATGTTCTGGAGTTATATGTTTACTATTTCTCTGTAAACAATAGAGCTTTGGCTATGCTTATAATTAAACGACCCAGTTAGAAATTTAAAGTCACCAATGATCTTCTGTTGTTCTATTATCGTCAAAATCATTTCCCATTAGCGGGCTGTAGCTTCATTGAAGGCCAGTTATCCTCGGAGAGACAAACAAACATTAGGACCAACGACCCATCTTGAATGACCTAAGTCGATATTACTATCAGCTACATTCATGTTTTCGGTAACCATCGCTATTCTTCTGTTCAGGTCAATTTATCTATCTCAGACAGTCGATTAGAAACATATGGTTTGTTTTGTCTAAGATTATTGCTGATCCACCACCAAACTAGAATAAATCTAAAAGAAACACTTTTCTACTTTCACGTCATGCTCCTTTTGAATGACAGCACCAAGACATGAACCCATCAGTGCGGCCTGAAGTTCTAATCTTGGTTTTGTTGATAGCTTCAATGGTGCTACACGACTCTTCGCAGCGACAAATACTACTTTATTATCACGACGTAGATATGCAACAACCGCGTAAGCTTGTTCTGAAGCGTCAACGAACATGTGAAGTTGAAAGCTACTCGTATTGTTGAAACCGTAGAATTTGGGTACGGAGAAATTATCTTGCAGCCACTGAAGCCAAATCTGTGCAGCTTTCTTGTCAATTTTCTCATCCCATTGGGTTCCACTGCGCCAAATATCATGCAGCATAATTTTTCGTCTAATAAGTAAGGAGCGTAACATCCCAAGAGGTTCAAAAACAGACATAATATAATATATAATTATTACATTAAGAAATACAAAAAATAGAACAATAAGAAGGTTTACCATCACAGATGATGATTGCAGTTTTCAACCTTGTGTTTTATATAGAAAGTATGCAGCTCTTCGTCCTTCCGGAACAGAGAGTTTACGTTTGTTCTTAACATATTGTAACGGAAAATGCATTTCCCTTAATGCTGGTCACCACACTATTGGCGGTGTACCGAAGAAAATTGCGGGATATTTAGGATTAGAAGAACCAGAATTATATACAGGTCACTCTTTTCGTCGGTCTGCAGCAACGATGGTTGTAGCCGCGGGCGGAGATATTTTAGCACTAAAACGTGCTGGAGGTTGGAAATCCAGCACGGTTGCGGAAGGATACGTGGATGATTGTATCAATCAAAAAATTGAAATGTCGAAAAAAATGTTTCCCTTACGTGAGTCTACAAATGTTGTGCCTTCTACATCGGCAGAATCTGCAGCTAATATTCCTTCCTCCTCTGTGGCTAATCGGTCAGACGCAACCGACATCACTTCAACCGAAAAATTTAATATAACTGGCAATCATAATTGTACATTTATTTTTAACTTATATGATAATAATAAAACTGAACTTTCAACTGTTAACAATGCAACTACTAACTTGTAAAAATTTTACAGGTTAGCTGTCAGTTTTACAGGTTAATAGGTTGTAAAGGTTGGTTTTCAATGTTAATGTACAGTCCAAATAAATGACGGTTTACAAGTATGTAACAAATAAAAGTTTTTACAAACCAAATTATAAAAAATCTGTTTTGGCCAACACCAGGGGCCAACACATACCTACGTTTTTACTAATGCTGCAAACTATATTATGTTCCATTGCATATAACTACTGCTTTATATACTATTTTCTTTTTAAAATGTCACTATTATTAATTTGAAGTGATTATTTTGTTGACAGTGATATTTACCTGTCAGTTACATTCATTTGAAATATGAACTGTGTAACAAAGGAATTGTGTTTATCTTAGGCTTCTGGATTTATAAAAAAATTATTTTTAAATTTATCTGTAAAATATATAGAAAAACAAACAACAAAATTCATATACACACATACACACACACACACATACAGACATCATCGTGAAAATGTTAAAATTGGATTCTAGGGACCTTAAAACGTGGTCATTTACTAAAATCTCGATATGTGATTTTTAGAACGATCCCTATACCGCCCTTACCAAGGGTAGCGGGAGGTAAAAATATGAAAAAAAATTGACAATTTGTAAATTTCGTCTTTACGACAATATCAACACTCAAACATCTGTATTATTGTTGTTGTTGTCCAATAATATTTATATATAGAGATTAGGTTCTCAATATCTGTATTCATGGTGTTTTCTGTAGTCTTGATATAATGCATTTCGAGAAATGATCTTTTTTAGTAGTTTTTTTTTTTTCTGAATCTAATATTGAAGTACTGTTGTAGTCGATCATGTGCTTTGTAAGTATTATGTGTTATGCAAGTGAAGTTGAGTTCGGTCTTCGGTTTGCGTCATCTTTGTGTGAAGTAAATCTGCTCGCTAGTTGTCTTGACGTATGTCCGATGTAGACGAGGTCGCTATTTTGACACGGTATTTTATAAATTATATCTGAACATTGTTGTGTAGAAGTTTGTTCTTTATCTTTGTAAAAAAAAACTGATTTTACTGTAACACAACTTTTTTGGCTATTTTTACTGTATCATCTTTGATTATGTTTAATAATTTCGGTGTCAATTCTTTGATGTATGGTATTGAGCAGTATATGATTTCGTTGTTCGTCGATGTCTGTTAGTTGTGTGGTATTGGGTTGATTGGTGAAAAGTAGTTTTTGGTTGTTCTGACATGTAATGTACGTAACGTTGTGATGACATTGGTTTGGAATACCAGTCTAGTTTCAAGTTTCCCTGTTCATATCTTATTATGAGTGTACCCATAAACATTAAACAGTTTTTATTTTCTTGTTTGACGGTACATTGTGTTACTATTAAAGTAATTGAATGCCTGAAGAATTTCTTGAACATTTTCGGCTGGTACAGTAGTTACTAAGTCGCCGACAAATTTCTTGATGAAAGGTAGTTCGAAGCTTAATTTACTTACGCAATTTTCTAGTAACATGTCCATTATATATTGGGCAATTATGGGGCTACAGATTGCTCTCATCAGTGAACCTTTGATCTATTTGTAATAGCGGTTATTGTACACGCAGTAACAGCTGTCGAAAATGAACTTGATAATGTCAAAGAAATTCGATTGACTCAGCGACGAGTTGTCCGAAATGTCGTCCCATTTCTCAATAATACTGTCTATAGCCAGTTGAACCAGAATGTTGTTGAATAAAGTTCACACCAAGACTGATTAGTATGTAATTAGGTGGTAGTTTGTAATTGTCTGCAAACTGGAAACTGTCTTTAATGTAGTACGGATTGTCTTTGTCGTATGACATGGTCAAAATGTATGTTCTATATTGTCCGTGGTATTTCGGGGCTGTGGAGTTGTAAATAGTTAAGGTCTTGGCTACATCTGGATCTATTTTGTGGTTGTTTTTCAATTTTGATATTAATTTATTGGCTTTCTGTTGTAATGTACTTGTCGGGTCTCTATTTAATGGTTTGTATGAGTCTAAATTAGTCAAAATTTCTACAGATTTTTTTTTTAAGTTACTCTGTTCATTCACGTTTCCTTTGTCTGATGATATAACTGAGGGGTCGGGGTTTTGTTTTAAGAATTTTTTAGTCTTGTCATATAAATAAGATAGTGATTATTGTTGTCTGGCTTGATCAAATAGTTTGTTAAAACATTGATCACCTGTGTCCTACGTACATTCTTTTTACTTTCATTAAATTTTTCAATTATGAACTCAACGTCACCTAGCAACTTGAGAACACTGATTTGTTTACTTGAAGGTGTTATACAAAATTTAGGTCCTAAACTCAGAACTGTTCTGACTTCTTTTGGTATTTGTTGGTTGCTGATATTTTTGAACCATTTATGTTGTGTTCTTAATTTGCTTTATTCCGATCAATAATTGCAATTTATTTTGATTTTTACTGATTGAAAATTTTATTATATTTGATTGTTTGGTAATATTTGAAATTATTAAAAATATGAGTAGGAGTTACCTGTAATATTTTACTATGTGTTAGTTCTAATTGTTTTTTTTAAGATCTTTGAGTGTTGTTGTTACTGATTTCAATACTAAAGATTTTTTTCCTTAATCTGTGCTAACTGTGTTGAAGTTTTTCAATATTGTGTTCACTAATGTTCTGTAACTGTATTGGGTTTTCGTGTTGATCTCCGGTTATGTGATGAGGAAGGAAGCCATGTTGCCACACTTCAAGAGAAATATTTTCCTGTTTTTGTATGTAGCGATTTTAGTGGATAATTTTTGTGCCCATGTCTTGTAGAACTTCATGGTTTGCAAGCAATATCGTTGGCGTACAAGTTGAAAGAAACCCATTCCTGGAAGTAGAGGTTATGGTACTCGCCACTGGTCCGAATAGTTAAGGAAAAAAAATCTTTTGGTGGGCATGCAGTGTTTATTGGGCTAAAGAGTTTTAGTTGATTCTTTTTAAATCAAAATCAGAATTAACCTTTATATAAAAATACCCAAACAGAAAATAATCGGCAAATTCGACTCTCGATCAAAGAAATGCGACCTTGTCGGATATGTAACTAATGTTTACCGGCTGTACGATCCCGTTTAAAACAAGATAATAATTGGTCGCGATGTAATTTTTGATGAAAATGCTAGGTATAAAACGAACATTCACAAGATTATTCTGACGTCATTCGATCATGTCGAATGTGAATCTGAAACACCAAGAGTTGAATCAGATACAGTAAATCAGGTAGATGAAGACAAAGATAATGACGACAGTACTGACAAGAAGAGAAACGAGAAAACCACGTCGTCCAGAAGAGTCGCTTCCAAATTATCTAAGTGATTATGATGTTGACAATGCTTAGTGTATGTTGACGAAAACGTAAGAATCTGAATCTTACAACGAGGCAATAACATCACCGGATTGGAAGAAAGCGGTGGATAATAAGTTGAAATCCCTCGAGTGACTCAAAACCTGGACACCGATGACTTTACTAGAAGGTCAGGTGGCTATTGATACTCACGGATCTTAAACTAAAAGATGATGGTACTAAAAAGGCTCGCCTGGTGGCGAAAGGATTTCAAGTCCCGACCGATAAGAAATACATATTTATACATTCTGCTGTTTGTCATATGTCTAGGTCTACGGTAAGATTAATTTTCTCGATTGCTGTTCCGAATAATTGGAATTTGAGACAAATAGATGTGCCTACTGTACTTTTAAGTGGGATTTTAGACGATGATATATACATTAAAATTCTAGAAGGTGTAAGTGATAGCGGTGGCGTATTGAAGCTAAACAGAGCTCTAAACGGTCTCATAGTGTCTTCAAAGTGCTGAAACAATTGCTGTTCCCAAATGTAGTACATAAATTTGATTTCAAAAGATATTCATAGATGGCAGCACTATGCAGCCAGAAGCGAATCATTCTAGTTCTTAAAACATAAGAGTGGCGACACTGAGTAGAGTGACGCGAGAGAGTGAGTAGATTGTGTAGACACGTTGTAATCACATACTGTAATCTATAAATAATAGTTCATAATAAAATAGAGTGGAAATACAAACAACACACGTTGCGTTTAGTACGAGAAAATACACATATAGAACAATTGCTTTGGTAAAATGATGAAGAAAATCAACTTACAAAGATCCAATTATGACTTTTGCCTGTATTGCGGTCAAAATATCTACATTATACTATTTGTAGATGACGCAATCATAACAGGTTCTGAGAATCAAATTGAAGCCATGATGAATGAACTGAAATATAAATTTCAATTTAAAGACCTTGGGGAAGTTCGAAATTTTCTTGGTATGCAGATTGAAAGAAGTACGGGACAGTTGTTGACTCCGATTGGGCTGGAGATATGACAACAAGACGCAGCGTAAATGGGTGCATCACGTTCTTTGGTAGAAACCCCATATCCCTGGTTCTCTCGCAAGCAGGATTGTGTACATGTTGTGTGGCTCTGTCTACTGAAGACAGCGAGTATATTGCGGCAGCCTTCGAGCATAATACTGACTAAAGGCCGCCTTACGGTGTTTGCGGACGGGGAGATTTGAGGGGGTGGAAGCCATGGTGTATTACGGACGGCGTAATATTTGTACTACCTTTTTACGAAGTAACGCCTTTGAAATATGTAAATTATCTGTAATATCCATTCGTCTGTATATCGTCTTTCATGTTTAGAATTAAATTGAATTGCTTTCATGCATTTAATAATTAAGTTATTTTGATTTAACGGAATATTGAGAGCATTCATGTTATTTTCAACCAGTTCAATAGTACATGCACCACATTATTTTTATTTTTTTCTCTTTGATATCTAAGAACATTCGAAATTATTATGTATTTACAATAAATTAAATCTTAGAATATATACAATGACGAAAGAAATTAACGCAACACTTTTATAAACTCAGCTAATATTGGAACATTTTTATTTTCTTCAAATTTTAATCATTGATTTTTATAATTTTACTTTTATGAAAAGAATTAAGACAATGAAACAATAAAAACTTAATAAAATTGTAAGAAAATTGAAGAGAAACACTTTTAACAAAATTTAACATGCGATTAAAACACTTAATATTTAATGTTTCCTGCTCTTGCTCGGATAACTGCCTGGCAGCGACGACCCATACTGGTAATTAATGCTCTAATCTCATTCTAGTCAATATCTTCCCAAATTTCTTGCAATTTTTGCCCGAGCTCTTCTTGGTTGATTGGACGCCGAGGAAGTGCTCTAAGTCGTTTACCCATCGTGTCCCAAAGGTGTTCTATGGGATTAAGATCCGGACTTCTGGCTGGCCATTGCATTGTGGTGATATCCACTTCGGCAAGATATTGTTGCACTATTCGGGCAGAATAAGGTTTTGCATTATCATGCATAACCGAACCTCCACCAAACATAACAGTCGGAACAATGTTATATTGCGCATAACGTTCACCTGGCCGTCTGTATACACGCATCCGTCTATCACTGCTATTAAGGCAAAATCTGGACTCGTCGCTAAACATAACATTAGCCCAATCGGCCTTTAACCAGTTAACATGTTCCTGAGCAAACGTTAATCTGGCTCTGCGATGCTCTGCGGTTAATTGGGATCCTGTTGCGGGTACTTTTGGGGTTAAATTAAAACCACGTAACCTTTTTCTTATGGTAACGGAACTAATATAAACATTGTGGGCTTCTGCGAGCATATTTTGTAGCCTAGGAGCCGTAATAAACCGTTCCCTTATCGTCTGCATCATCAAAAAACGATCTTGGATAGCACTTGTGGCTCGTTTTCTCCCTTGACCTGGACTTCTTGAGTATGAGTGAGTTTCCCGATGTCTCTTCAAGACCCGCGATACGGTCGATTGATTAACACCAAGGCGCTGACCGATGTAACGCTGACTCCAACCTTCTTCTGCAAGTGCTACTACAGCCACAGCTTCTTCAACACTTAAATTAAGATTCTGGAGTCTATTCAAATTCACGCTTCACTATTTAACACTTAATTTCTAGAGTACTTAAAAAAAATCCAAAAATGAATTTAATATGAAGCTTTCTTTAAGTCAGAAAAGAAAATTTTATTTATTGACAGAATACCATGAGAACAAAAAATATCAAACAATCAGCAAAACATCATACTTGATAAGCTTTTTCCATAAATAATTTCCGCTCAAACTTAACATCGGCTCCAAGATATAAAATAAATTACTTTGAAATAACAGCCTGAATTTTTTTAATAGAACAAACTTTTGATTTCGTACGCCTCTTGTAAATTGACAGATGACGATGACAGTTATTTGTCGGGAATCTCAATAGATTTATTTTATTAAATATGTTCAATGATATCACCAGATAGACATAATATATTGATTAAATTAGTTGTAATTTTGATACAATTATGTACATAGGCCCGGAGTATACAATGATATTTAACTTGTCATTTGTCATGTTAGTTCCAGAATGTTATGTGGTAGAGCACATTTGTAGAGGCGCTACGTGAATTTTTTTTCTCTGTTTCAATTTTATTACAAAAATATTAGTATAGTATTACTGTAATCAATGTAAAAGAATCTAGACCATGGTTTAATGTTGAATGTAAACGCGAAAAACGAATGAATAAATATGCATATTATCTTATCATACTTTGCATTCGGCTTGGCTATATTGAATGATATTTAATGTTTATTATTGTCGGGAGGTGGATCATTCTTGCCCCTGTACACTGAGGGGGCTCAGCCCACACGCGGAAAAATCTGAAGGGTTTCTGCCCTCCACAAACAAAATGGCTCGTACCACGATCACGGTTCTAACACCGGTATTAACTAGAACCGTGTCAATGACTTGGCACATACTTCAGGGTTGTTAACAAAATAAGAGTTGCCAATATACTGAATTAAGTCGAAAATGTACTGACGGCCATATTCAATAAATTTGACCTCATTATTTAAACTGTTTTTCCTAGAAATAAGTTAAAAAACAAACATATTAAATAATTTTAAATAGTGTTGGCAGATTTATTGAATATGGCTGTCAGTAAATTTTCAACTTGATCAATATATTGGCAACACTTGTTTTCTTAACAAACCTGAAGTATGTGTCAAATCGTTGACATGGTTCTAGTTAACACCAATGTTAGAACCACGCTTGTGAAACCAGCCCATGGGCTCGTACTACGATCACGGTTCTAACACCGGTGTTAGCTAGAACCGTGCTAACGATTTGACACATACTTCAGGGTTATAAAGAAAATCAGTCATGCCACTATACTGATTAAATCGAAAATGTACTTACAGGCATATTTAATACATTTGGCTTCATTATTTTAAATTATTTAATATGATTTGTCTCTTGACTTGTTTGTAAGATAAATTATTTAGAATATTGAAACCAAATGTATTGAATATGCCTGTCAGTACATTTTCGGTTTAATCAGTATAGTGGCATCACTGATTTTTGTTTATAATCCTGAAGTATGTGTCAAGTCGTCGTCAAGGTTTTAACTAATACACCCAAACACCGCCATTTAAAACCGTGATCGTGGTACGGGTCAATGTGTCACATACTATTATAACAAATGGCTCACCCGTATTTTCACGGCCAAGGAGATTAGCACCTGATCGTTTAGAAATTGCAAAAAACGAATTTGACATTCTATTAAAAATGGTATAATAAGGCCATCTTCCAGCTGCTGGTCTTCTGCGCTCCATATGGTACGAAAACCTAATAATCAGTGGCGACCATGTGGCGACTACCGCGATTTAAATAACATTACCATTCCTGATCGCTACCCTATACCTCATATTCAAGATTTTTCACATAATTTTCAAGACACAAAAATATATTCGAAAATTGACTTAGTCAAGGCTTACAATCAAATCCCTATAGAAGAGTCTTCTATTCCAAAAATTGCAATTAGCACTCCCTTTGGTTTATTCGAATACATTTTTATGCCTTGCGGTGTACGTAATAGCGCACAGACCTTTCAAAGGTTTATTGATGAAGTAGTACGTAGTTTAGACATTCAGAAATAATTTTTTTAGGACATCACATCTAAGAACGGTATTAAACCCTTACAAGACAAAATTGACATTATTCAAAAATTTCCTTTACCAAAATCACAACAAGAATTACGAGAATATTTAGGATTAATTAATTTCTATCACAGATTTATACCTAACTGCGCTACAATACTACAACCCATAAAACTATACATTTTGACCAACTTGCTTTAACAGCTTTTAAACATATCAAAAAAATACTAATAAATTTAATTTCTTTAGCTTTTCCGGTAAAAGATGCACCGATTAGTATTATGGTTGATGCATCAAAAACAGGCATAGGAGGTGTATTACAACAATCAATTGAGAATGAATGGAATAATTTAAAAAAGCAAACTGTAACTGATAACTTTTCAGGCGATGAAATTAATAAATATTTCACTGAAGTTGCGGACAATGTTCTACAGCCACTTCCTGCTGTTAATAGTGTAGCTACAGTCAATTTATCTTATAACAACAACTATTTAGCAAATTCATTTTATATGGAAGAAATAAGGCTGGAAGAGGTAAAATCAATCATACTGAAATTAAAAAATTCCACTTGTCCTGATGTATATTAATTAACCAGTCGTATAGTTAAACATATAGTTCACATCATTGCTCTTCCTCTTACTAGCCTCTACAACGCATGTATAACTAAAGGTATTTTTCCAGATGCTTTTAAAGTAGCCAAAATAATACCGATTTTTAAGAAGGGGGAGAAAAATAACCCTGATAATTATAGACCCATAGCTATATTACCAATCTTTGGTAAAATCTTTGAAATACTTACTTATTAGACAAGTTGGAAGTCTACGGTGTAAGAGGAGAACCACTTGAATTAATAAAATCATATTTAGATAATCATCAACAATGCGTTTATTTGAATAATTCTTTCTCAGACTATCTACCCATTAAACATGGAGTCCCGCAAGGCTCCATACTAGGACCATTACTCTTTAATATTTACATTAATGATTTCCCTAATTTTATAAGCACAGGTAAATGTGTCCTCTTTGCGGATGACACAACTCTCATATCATCAGATAAAAATTTTTGAAACTCTTAAATTAAATATGGAAACCTTGGAGTTGGAAGAAAAAACTTGGTTCATATTAAATAAACTTAAATTAAATCAGGCCAAAACCCAACAATTAATTATTTCACCAAATAAATATATAGAACAACACCCATATGTAGTTTTATTGGGGTTAAGAATTGACCCACATTTGAAATGGAAACCTCATATAGACAAAACATGCAATAAACTTGCGTCAATAATATTTCTTTTTATGAACTTTGTTAAATATCTTAATATAGATACATTGAGATCTGTTTATATTGCCCTATTCCAGAGTCACTTAACATATGGCCTAACTATCTGGGGAAATTCATCTTCTGAAACTAGAATATTTATACTTCAAAAAAAGATTTTGCGTTTAATGACAAATGCCAGTTCAACTGAACACTGTCGTCCAATATTTATTAAACTTAATATTATGCCACTACCATGTCTATATATCTACTACAGCTTGCTTAATATACATAAGAACGTTAATACATTTAAAACCAACAGTGATTTTCATGAATATTCCACACGAAATAATCATAAAATACGCCCTCCAAATGTTAAACTAGAATGCTCTTAAAGAAATTCACTTAACATTTCATTATATAATCATCTTCCTAGTAACATAAAATAATTAAATGTTATTCAGTTCAAAACAAGATTAAAAAAATATTTGTCTCAGTGCTTTTATTCTATAAGGCTGTGTTTATGTTGGAGCTGCGATAAACGATAAGAGCGGCGATACTAGCGAAGCAGTGCGAATGAATGTATAGACAGTGTTGCCAACCTTAATTTTTCTAAATTCCCTTTTATTATGCCAAAAATTCCCTTTTCCATGTCAAAATTCCCTTTCCCTTTAAGTACGAAATTTTAAAATATTTTGTTAAACATCTAAATGTTACATATATTTAATAAATTAAAAAATGCAATTGTTTATATATAAATAGAATAGAATTAGAAAAAAATATATTCTGAGTATTCTGACTGAACATGAGCATGAGTCTCATGAGTGAACGAGATGAGTCGATAAGCGCAAGCGCATAGCCTTGGGAACGTTAGGAACAATGACAGGAGAATATCTATTCGGTTTATTTTACTACATATCGCGTCCGTTCGATTCTTATACTGAAAAGTTTAATGTCAAGAGTGATATTTGCTAAAATAAAACAATTATATTAATCTTAATTGTCTATTAAATAAGAAATAATCAGAAATGACTTCAAAACACTAAAAATTCCCTAATCTCTGTAAAAATTCCCTTTTTCCCATTTGAGGCCGAAAATTCTCTTAAAAGGGAAAATTCCCACGAGTTGGCAACACTGTGTATAGATTTAAATGTAGGTGTTTACATTGAAGCAGCGCGCAAAGCTACGCTTAGGAGCTGAGCAGCGATAAGAGCGTCGAGAACGAATTGAATGTATTTCTACGCTCTCATCGAGGCAAGACAAGTGATGCAGCGATATCTCGATTTTTTTTATATTACATAAATATTATACAAAATAAAATATTTGTCGGTATAAATAAATATTTTAATTACCTCTTCATTTACAATCATCTTTATTTATTAATTTTTGATTTATTGGGCTTTAGTACGAAGAAAATGCTATACCATTCAAACACCAGACTTAGTAAAATAATATTTTAATCAGTGGTACCCGTTTAATATATTCATGTTTCTTGTAATGTTAATTTAGTTACTATTTCTAATTATAAATTCGAGACTCTAGAGTCGAAATCGAGAGAAAGTAAGGAAAATATTATGAGACAAGATGCAGAGAAATCTCGTCCTCGTAAATTCGAGACGAGACGAGAGTGGATTGTCAAAAATTATGTTATTTACAATAGGATTGGGACACAAGTACGTTTTAAATAAATCACGAATATTTTGTGCAACCAGAGTTGGTCTACCATTATTAGTTGTTGTATTTGATTGTTTTGGAATATTTATGTATCTTCAATGATGTTCAATACCTTCCATGTCAATGATTGTGTAGGACACAAATAGCTTTAACAATATTGCCAACAATATTTATATCAGTTTCTATCGCTTTGTTTAAAATTCTCCATTTTGAAGAAATAATTCCGAAGGCACACTCAACAGTTCTTCGCGCTCTTGACTGGCATTAAAGTATTCTTTATCCGCATCTAGCTGTTGTCTACTGTAAGGTTTCAATAAATTACTTGAGAGCGGGTAAGCTTCATCTCCTATAAATACGTAAGAAATAATAATTTGAGAATTCGGCAAGGTTGTGTTATTTGGAATATTTAGATGTCCATCTGATAAATACAAAAATAAAGCAAAAGAAAGATTTGATTGGCTTTTATCGATGCTCTTATCATCGCTCTTATAGCTTTTATCGCAGCTCCACTATAAACACATCAAAGAAAGATAGATTTGATTCGCTTTTATCGCTGCTCTTATCGTCGCTCTTATAGCTTTTATCGCAGCTCTAACATATTCACACCCTAAACGAATTTTTGAATTCTAATATAATAAATTAGGTATTCCTTATTCTTATTGGATGAACATTATCTTCTCCATAATTATATTTTTTATGTAATGTATTTTAAACATTTTTGATATATTTTGACTTACCATAAATGTATGTACGTAAAATGGTCAATAAATAAATTATTATTATTATTATTATTATTATTATAAATAAATTATTATCGCATTCTTCTCACGTACAGTAACTACGACTGAACAAAAATATAGTACTTTCAGTCGTGAATTACTAGCAATTTATTCAACCATTAAAAAATTTAGATATTTTCTTGAAGGCAGAGAGTTCACTTTTCACTGATCATAAACCACTAACATACTCTCTTGCCAAAAATTCGAATACATGTTCACCCCGCGAATTGAGACAGTTAGATTTCATTCTACAGTTCACAAATAATATAAAACACGTTTCTGGGAACAAAAATATAGTAGCTGACGTTTTATTACGCATCGACATAAATAACATTGAACTAATAGACAAAATTGACTATAAAAAAATAGCAAAAGAACAAGTAATTGACCAAGAATTATATTCCATTATGAAAAATAATGATACAAATCTTAAATTCAAAGACATACCTTTACCCAACTCAAATACAACTCTAAAATGTGATTTTTCAACGGGTAAACTCAGACCATTTATTCCTAAAAAATTTAAAAAGATTATTTTTGAACAATTCCACTCCTACTCTCATCCCGGTGTTAAAACATCTCAAAACCTATTAGCTTCTAGATTCGTTTGGAGAAATATGAAACGCGATATAAAAGAATGGGTAAAATCTTGTATTAACTGTCAAAAGTCAAAAATAACTAGACATTCGAGTTCTCAATTTGAAAATTTCCCAACACCGGAAGCCAGATTTGACAACATCCACATAGACTTAATTAGTCCCTTACCTTACTCAGAAGGATATCATTACATACTTACTCGCATTGACCGCTTTACTAGATGGCCAGAAGCAATTCCTATCAGAGATATAACGGCCAAAACGGTAGCAAAAGCTTTAACTTCAGGCTGGATTGCTCGCTTTGGAGTTACATCGTTCATTACCACGGATCGCGGGGCACAGTTCGAATCTACTCTTTTTTACACAACTCATGAAAACACTTGTTTCACACAGAATAATAACAACCTCTTATCATCCACAGTCTAGTAGAAAGATTCCATCGACAACTAAAAACAGCTCTCAGAACACATAATAGTTTAGAAGACTGGTCAAACAAATTACCTATTATCCTTTTAGGAATTAGATCAGCTATTAAATCACCAATTAACTGCTCATCAGCCGAAATGGTTTATGGAAAACCTTTACGATTACCAGGTGAATTTTTTGACAAAACCATTACTCCTAAAAACGAAACATTGCAAAGTTATATTATAAAACTAAAAACATTCATGGCAAACCTCAAACCATCTTTTACAAAATTAAATAACACAAAAATATTCCTTAGTAAAGATCTTTTTAAAAATACGCACGCATTCATACGTAAAGGTTCACAAAAAGAATCCCTACAACCACTTTACGACGGCCCTTTTAAAATAATTCAAAGAAACAAAAAATATTTCACACTAGACGTTAACACAAAACCAGAAGTGGTTACAATAGACAGGTTAAAACCGGCATACATATTACAATAATTTTCTGACAGCTGCCAGTGTCCTTAATTGCATAACGACCAGGTAACTCGCCAGTTTCATTCTTATATTGTTATCATTGTTATTTATGATATTGTTATACCTACTTGTATTTTATTGTCATATATTTTTTCTGGCGGACAGCAATGTGGCGAATACTATTATATTTTTTGCCACAACGCAGAGTCATGACGATAAAATAAAAGTTGTGTTGTTGTTTATAAATAAAAAGAAATATACGTTTCAAAATTCTTTCTCCGTAATTAGTTTTTTGTATTTATCATTTTTACAATTTAAAGTTTAGTTTTTTTTACACTGCGTGATTGCTGTTAGCATTTTGTATTAAAAATCATGTCTTGTTTTATTTCTTCAAAAGATTTTATTTGCGACGAGGTCAGAGAAAACTTTTCTGTGGCAGCTATTGGTCTAATTTTAGTAGAAAATCTTGGAATCCATTTTGAGAAGTGCGAAAAAAGACCGATAACCCTCTTCAGCGATGCAGAATATTTTGGTACGGGCATGTCCAGCAAAGCACGAAGACGATGCGGATCTGGCTTCACTACACCATTACTTATGTTATAGCCCAGAATATTAATTTCGGTAAGATTGAAGGAACTCTTTTCTTTGTTTAATATTAAATTATATTCTTCAGCTACTTCCAGGAACTTTTGTAGTTTCTCATCGTGATCTTTAGGATTAACACCGCAAACTGTTATATCATCGAGATATTGGAATACTCCTTGTAAACCGCTTTTTCGAATTATGGAGTCGACAGTTCTTTGATAACAAGCAACACCATTTGTTACAACAAAGGGCATCCGGCAAAACTAGTACAGATTTCCGCAAGCTTCAAAAGCAGTAAATGGTTTCTCGTGAGGTTTTATAGGGATTTGATGGTAAGCTGATTTCAAATCTCTTTTGCTAAAAAATTTAAATTGTGAAACTTTGGCAACAATGTCTTCAATATTTGGTAGTGGATATGCGTCCAGTTGGGTAAAGCGATTAACGGTCTGTGAATAGTCGATAACTAAGCGTTTTCTATGATGTTCACTTGAAGTCACAAGTACTTGTGCACGCCAATGAGACTTACTTTCTTCGATAATGTTATCAGTGAGCAGCTTGCGAATCTCCTATTCAACGAAAGCTTTGTTTTCAAGAGAAAATCTTCTTGATTTAATGGCTATAGGTTTGCAATCTGGAGTCAAGTTTGAAAGTAGACTTACAGGTTCAATTTTTGCTTCAGCTAGCATACATATTTTTAACGGCGGGTTGGATCCACCAAGTGACATTTCTAGAGAAGAATGATTTCTTAAGATATCATGGCCGATAACAACGTCCGTACAGAGATCCTTCATAAAAAGGAGACGCGAGTCATTCCATTTATAACCTTGGACCTCTACGTTGACGGAACAAGCTTGATTAATATTGGATATTAGTGATGAAGAGGCCATAGACACATTTTGCTGCCAAGACTCTGTTGGGAATCCGTATCGTTGGACTACATTATGACTGATAAAACTTACAGTGCTAGTGCTACCCGTATCAATGAGCGCATTGACAAGTCGTCCGTTAACATGAATAGGTATTGTGCTTTTATCCAACGTTGAGGCAGCAGATATTACACATGATAATGTGTCTTCACTTATAGGCGATTCTGTAGAAGCTGAAGCTGAATTTTCTTTGACTGATTTACTTCTACATTCTTTAGCAAAATGGCTACGCTTTCCACAACTGAGACAAGTCGTATTGTATGCTGGACAATTCTTTCGTGCATGGCGTTTGTTTCCACAGAAATAACAGGAATTATTCTTAGAGTAAGTATTGTTATTAATAGCAGCTGATGTATCTGAAAAATTAGGAGCAGTCAAGGATGCTGTATAGCATCTTTGGCAAATGCCAGTTGATGAGAGACCAGCAATGAAAGCATCTCTTATGGAATCCTTTTCATTTTGATCAGCTGAAACCGATATGAATTGACAATCTTTAGAAATAATTTTAAGTGCTTGTAGATCAAATCTATTGATTCACCAGACTGTTGTTGCCGCGTTGCAAGTTTATGTCGTGCAAAAATTTCACTTTTCGATATAATAAAGATTGCGTTGAGTATGAATATAGCGGCTACGTATGTCTCGCATTCCGATATGTAAGAAAATATTTTGGAAGATATACAGTTTATTAGTAACTTAACTTTAGTTTCGTCAGAAATGGGTTCGGGAGCAGTCTCCAAGAAATTGGTGAATGTTTTTTTCCAATGAATCCAAGCAGCACCGTTGTCACTGCCAGTTGATGGGTCTGCTTCGAAACGTTTCAAATACTTTTCCATACTGCGTTATTTTTTATGTTTAATAAATCGTAACAAAGAATACGCCAGGTTTAATAGGCTTTATTAAACATAAAAATCATCTACTATTATAACAAGATTGACAAAATAATACATAGAAACGAACATAACACAAACAATTCTAAGGTAACTAGAATAATATCACACTTTTTACAGCATATACGTCAAATCAGACACACTTTATTGCTCAACGTATCCTTTTCATGGTGGTTTTTTAGCGCACGCACACCCCATGCCTCTTTCGCTATCTTTTAATTTCTAATATGACATAGTTGACTGTCATCGACCAATAAACCAATCCATCCGCGAGCTTGATCGCTACGCATTTGCCAGTTAGGAATTTCTTCAGCATTTGCACCACTGGCCGCTGCCTCAGGTTTAACTTCATTCACGACATTCCACAATTTTTCTTTCATAAGCAGCAATTCCATGCGATATTTCCATATTAAGCACCATTCATTTTAGCAATGCTTACTTTTGCTTCTGCCATTTTTTAAGATGTGAATTGTATAAAAACTGGAACTGAAAAAACAAACGTCTTGAAATGTTGCCACCAAGAAATTTAACCTCACTTTTCTTTATTTTATTTGCTACTTTATTCTCTCTTCGTCTTCACACTGAGTCCGATAACCTGTTGGCTGTATTAGCAGTGTAATCAGCGTGTTGAGAAAGCAAATAAAAGAATAGATTTAACTTGAACTCTTATTTTTGATAACAATAAAAATTGAACAATTTTTTTATTTGACAGAACCATCGACCTTTAAACTAATGGACCAAGTGTCTCCTATTCCTTTATAGTTAGAATATTGTTCCAACATAGAAGGATAGAAATATATATTCTGTCCTTCAACAATACGGAAGTTCTCAGTTAAAGTATACTGCGCATGCGTTCGTACTCATTGTACATCTTTTTCAGTCATATGTAAACCTCTATACATCGCTCTCTATCACTAAATAATTGTCAAAATTTACATTTGACGTTTCGTAACTGTTTGTGTATTATTTGCTTCTTTGGAGAACATTTACAATTATTTCTGTCCATATATACGTGTATGTGTTGTGAGGTGTGTATGTGACAAAATAATGGGGAAACGGTGTATTTCGTGCAGTCAACAGTACGTACGCGGTCCAGCTGTGTCATTTTATATGTAAGTTCTTATTAATTATTACTTGTCCCCTATAATATAATATTTATGTAATATATTGTATTAAAAATATATAATGAATCTAATTATGCACAAAATTAAATATATACTCTTAGCGATTATGCACCAAGTACAACAAGTTAGGGACAAATCAAATTTTTTATTTTGCTGCGTTTTCTTAACTTCCGTAATGTTGAAGGATAGAGATACTATTTTTAATACAATAATAACTAACAAAAATGTCTAGTGTGAATGCCAACCTCTACAGAAAAACAATCAATATCAGAATTTGTCGAGATTATCAAAAATAATATTAGTGACTGTGAGTTCACTTGTGAGTGTAAGGAATTAATTGCACACACTAAGAGCTCAATTCATTCGTGGTTTTTATGACAATGCTATACGTGAACATATATTACAGTTTGAAATCAAGGAAATCAGAGATATTATTACAAAAGCAATTGCTCTTGAATCTTCTAAAATTGATACCCGTCTGATTGCTCAAAATCTGTCCAACCAACAAAAACCCTTGACATTAACAAAGTTATCTATTGAGAACAATTTGATAACCGCAATTCCGAGAGTGAGTCGCGTCAACGTTTTGGAGACAGAAAATCCAATCATCTTATGAAAGACTATCGCATTGAACCTTCTTTGCTAAAATGATCGGCTTGTAAAAAGACAGGTCATAAGGATATAGTCTGTATCACTACTAGAGTTACTAAAAAAACAAAACTTAGATCAGCAAATCAAGTTCAGGATGTCGAAATTTTAGCAAATGCTTGTCAATATGGAGTACAACCACGATTTAAAATATATTTTAAATCGTGAGTACAACAAATCGTTGACATTTATCAGAATTGTTATATGTCAGATGTCATTGTCAGTCGTTATTACGTTTCTGTCAATATTGAAGGCAAAGCAGTTAAATTTCAGGTTGATTCAGGATCAGCTTATACATTTTTACTATGTCAACAATTCAGAAATTTAAACCTCAAGATACCTCTTCAACCAACTTCAATTGGATTCCGTTCATACACTCAAGATATTTTCATTATAGATGGAAAAATAAAAGCTCAGGCGTCATATGGTAAAATACAAATTAAAGAAGAAATTTACATTGTACCAGATAACTTCGCAGCTATCCTGGGACGAGTTTGGATCCGGACTTTCAAAATTAATTTAGTTCAACTAGATTAATGTAGTTTTTTTATGGTCTATGGAAAAATTATTATTGTTGTGATAACAGCAATTGTTAGAGAGCGAAAGGATTTTGGCAATAAAAATATTATAAATAAAGTGGTATTTATTTAATACTTTGTAGAATAGAATCTCTACAATTGGCGACGAGGATAACACTTGGTAATGAATGACTCATTGAAACTAAGTGGGTGTACTGGTGATCAAAGTTGTGTAGGTCAAAGATGGAAAAGATGGCGAAGAGCTTTCGAGTTGTATTTAAAAGGGAAAGCAATAACAGATCCTAAAAGAAAACGAGCTTTACTTTTGCATACATCCGGCATGGAAGTACAAGATATATATTAAACCTTATCTGTAGTGGTAGCACGCACTTTAGAATTCTATCAAAAGACGCATTTGTTTTCGCTTTTTGCTACAAAGCGAAAATTTGGTAGCATGCGTGTCTTAAAATATTCGCCTGCAAGCGTACGACTTCAGGCGAAAGTGTCAAAGTAACGTCATTATTTTGCCACAGTTCTATTCAAAATCAATTTATATATAATTTATACATTTATTATATACAACTGCCATAATATTTTTTATTTTAATAGTATAAAATCCAATAATTTCCAAATCAAAAAGCGAATATAGAATTCTAAAGTGCATGCTACCAAGATTCGTAAAAGTAAAATCGTATTCGCCTGCTTTCTATGATAGAATTCTAAAGTGCGTGCTACCACTACTGTTCCAGAAATAGATGAATATGAAAGAACAGTTACTGCATTAGAGGGTCATTTTGTACAAAAATCAAATATACCATATGAACGACATATTTTTCGAAATATGCAACAGAACATGAATGAGACAATGATTCAATTTATAACGAGACTGAGACAACAAGCTGTCAATTGTGAATTTAAAGGAACAACTGATGAGCAAATTCGAGAACAAATAATTGATAAATGTAGTTGTAGTAGAAGGTCAGCTCACTCCGACTAGATTTAGTGAAATAGCAAGGGCTTATGAATCAGCGAAAATGCAAGCAATGGAAAAACGAGAAGTAAATCGAATTAAAACTGAATATTACGATGACAAGAACGGTAAAGAAAATAAAAAGAAATTGTGTTACCGTTGTGGGAACAGTGCACACTTCAAAATGAATGAAAGCTGTCCAGCAAGTAATAGAATTTGCAATAAATGTTAAAAAGTAGGACATTATGCTAAGGTAAGTCGCACAACAAGAGAGAATAAAGAATAAAAAAAAAACATTAAACGAGGGGTCGGAAGTAAAAGCTGTAAATCAAAGTGAGGATTATTTTGCATTCACAATTTTTAAAATAGGGAATAATGACACTTGAGGAAATGAAATGATCGATATTGTAGTACGTGGAGTAAAAATGCCATTTTTGATCGACTCTGGAGCGAATTGTAATGTCATTGATCGATCACGATCAGTCTTGGATAGGGTTGCCAACTTTTCAAAATGACAGAAAAGGACATTTTTCGGCAATCTTTTTCTGAATTATGCGCAGGATTTAAAATATATATGAAAAATGCGCCGCAGGCGATTAGTTGAAATTTTCAAGGTCAAACGTGTTTTAATGCGAAGTTAGATAATATAGAGTTTTTTTACAATAAAGCAAATTTAACAATTCTTAACAAATTAAAATCAATATTTTATAACGAAAACAAGTAAAACACAATAAAACATCTAATCTTAATATGTTAGCTGCTAATATCTAATTTTACATTTTAATTTTTTAAACTGACAAATCAATTATTTAGCGTTGTATAATTATGTAAAATGCTCGAAGGACCAATAGACTTTAAATAGTAAACAACAAAAAACTCGCAAGCTGAGATTGTGGTGATTGTCAAAAAAAACTAAAGAAGCACTGACCTTGACTAGAAAAAAACGGGATGTGACTAGGAGGCAGGATCTTGACGGGACTTGGAAGACTGGATGAATTCTGCAGACGGTAACTGGTCTGGAAGCGGTGACGGCCAGATTCAGTAAGGTAGGAGGTTCAGAAGGAGGAGGCCTCACACGTGGTTGTGAGGCTGGCAAAGTGACGCCACCAAGGGCGCAGGGCTGGATATGGGCAGAAGCTCCTGCAGGAGGAACTCGAGAGGAGGGCAGTGTAGAAGCAGGGGCGTAATTCGCCGGATTAAAACCGCCAAGTGGCGACAGCACGGTTGGTCCAATTCGTAGATTAAGGTGTGTCCGCTGTTTAGTACAACAGCGGTCTCGGAGCACAACACAAATGCACAACACTTTACACTTTCCTGAAAATATAAATTTGCCCCACTACTAAGTAAAGAAAGAAACGATTTTATGAGAATTATAATTTTGTATTAAGATAAATTGAGGCCCAAAAAAAGGAATGAAAGAAAGAGGAGCCAAACTACTTCTGAACCATTACTTGGCTCATTACTGACTTATTATTATTTTTTTTTATTTATGTTGCTATGAAGCTTTTTTTTTGTTGCATTCCTTTTTTTCAGATGCCTGTGATTTTTCAAAATAAACAATACATGGCTAACTTTTAGCTTTAAATTAAATGTAATAACAAAACATGTTAGTCGCTTGCCAGCTACTCCGATAGTTGTCTTGACAGTCACCACAATACCTGACTTTACAACTTTACATATTCCCGGGCGCCAGAAATTCGCGTCTAACAATGAATTATTTGATCTCGCAACAATGCACTGCAATTGAACGGTTGCTAGGAAGCGAGAAGGAACGAATGATCAACTCGACAGAAAAATCGAGTGACAATGAACAAATGATGTTACGTCTACTTGACAATGTCAAAGTGACGTTGTGTCAGAGTGACAGTAAATAAATTAATAACAATAATGCAAATTGATGACAATTGAGCTGTCTATTGCGCTGGCAGTGGGCACAGTTTATTAACTGGGCGTTTGATGACGCTATTTTCCAACTTAACCAACGCGACGCGAGCTATTTTGTCATTTCCAAAATATAATTTGGTAATAATACCTAGTGGCCAGTCTAAAGGGGGCAGTCTATGTTCTTTAACTATGACTATTTGCCCCAACTTTATTGGACTACTTGACGTTAGCCATTTTTGGCGTGTTTGTAATGTTGTCAAATATTCTAACTGCCATTTTTCCCAGTATGATTTTATTAATGAATCTAATAAGTATTTACGATGGATTAAATTGGGATTAACTTCGGCAATAGGTAAATGCTTTAATGGGGTTTGAAGTAAAAAATGGGCTGGGGTCAACAATTCTGGATTGTGCTCTGAGCCTTGGGCACACAGAGGACGGGAATTTAAGACTGCTTCTATTTGTGTTAATAGTGTTATCAACTCTTCGTAGCTTAACAATTGTTTACCTATGACCCTAAATAGATGTTTCTTACAACTTTTTATTGCGGCCTCCCAAATTCCTCCGAAATTAGCACTGAAGGGAGGGATTGTTTTCCATTCTATTCCCTTCATTGCTAATTCGCTGGATAGTGTTTTGTGGAATATAGTCGACTGCACAAATTTATATAGCTCGTTGAATTTATTTCGAGCTCCTATAAAGGTGGTGCTATTATCTGAGTATAAATGAGAAATGGGCCCCTTTCTTGATGAAAATCTTTTAAATGCGTTAATAAAGGAGATTACTGTTAAATCCGAGACTACTTCAATATGAATGGCCTTTATTGTTAAACAAATAAAAAGACAAATGTATGCCTTTTTTGCGTGCTGACCTTTATGCCTAGATTTTATGAATTTAATTGGGCCTGCATAGTCTACGCCTGTATGAGCGAATGGCTTTACTTCAGTTACGCGATAGTTAGGTAAATCCCCCATTTTTGGTTGTGTATTAACCGGTTTTGTCCTGAAGCATTTGTTGCATCTGTACAATTTTTGCTTGATGGCGCCTCTACCAGCAATGATCCAGTATTTTTGCCGAATTATTGCTAGCAGCAAATCTGTTCCAGCATGACAGTTTGAATTATGATAATAATCTATGATTAGTTCTACTATGTGGTCTGACTTGGGCAGTAAAACTGGATGTTTGACTTCAAACGGTAATATTGCGTTGGATAGTCTTCCTCCTACTCGCAATATTCCGTTTTCGTCTAGGAATGGCGCTAGTTTTAGTATTTGTTTATCCTTTATAAGTTTTCCTCTTTGCAGAGTTCTTATTATTTCGTGGAAATATATACTTTGTAAAGCCCTTAGTACATGTGATTCTGCCATGGCTAAATCCGATGCGGAAATATAAGTTTTAAAAAACAGTTTTTTACCGAATTTTAAAATATAACTTGTTATTCTTAGTAACTTGTGCCAAGAAGATATATTTTGTGCCAAAGTATATAAAACGGAATAATCATTCGTAGATGAGGTAGTAGTAAAAGTTTTTGATCTTAGTTCAGGTAGTTGATCAACTGGCAAAGGATTTAATTGCTTAATAGGCCAATTTTCCTCCTTTGATTGAAGCCAGTTGGGACCATGCCACCATGATTTACAATGAATTAATTGAGTTGGGAGTGCTCCTCTGGATATTAGATCACTTGGATTCTGTTTCCCTGATACATGAAAGAAGTATTTAGGGTCCAAGTTCTCTTGTATTTGAGCTACTCTGTTGCTTACAAATGTTGACCATCTATGTGGAGCTGATTTTATCCAGGATAATACAATCATAGAATCCGAAAATGCATATATATTTTCGATTGGATATTTTTTAATTATTTTTTCACTGACATAATTTACCAACCTTGCCATAAGTAACGCCGCGCAAAGTTCAAGTCTAGCCAGGGTAATAATTTTCATGGGCGCTACCTTTGATTTCGAACATAGTAATCTGCTTGTAATATTGTTAACTTCCGTTATTTGTAGGTAGATGGCGCAACCGTATGCAACTTCGCTGGCATCGCAAAAAGCCACAAGATTTACTTTACAGTTTTCTGAAATACCGATATGGCGAGGAATTGACATTTCCTCCAAATAAATAAATTCTGACATGAGATTGACAAATTTTGCAGAAATATTGTTGGGAGGGATGTCATCCCATGATATCCCAGCTTGCCATAATTCCTTTATTAGCAGCTTGGCATATAGTATAACGGGTGAGACTAATCCAAGTACATCAAACAATCTTGCAACAGTTGATAATATAATTCGTTTCGTACAGTGTGATGTGTCAAAGTTTGACGTTTGGAAAGTAAATGTGTCAGTTTTCAGAGCCCAGGACATGCCTAGAATTTTTAGCTGTTCTCCATGAGAGAAGTCTAGATTTGTTTTGTGTGAATTTGGTAAGCTTTCAATGAGTGATTCATTATTACTGGCCCATTTTACTAATTCGAATCCGCCAGCTGACATTAAGTTAATTGAATCGCGTATAATATTGCTGGCTAAGTTTGTATTTAATGCCGATAAAACTAAGTCGTCCATGTACATTTCAGAGGTTACTAATTGCGCGACATTTGGATAATTTTGACCTTCATCGTCAGCTAATTGGTGGATAGTTCTCATTGCTAAATAAGGGCTAGATTTTATGCCAAAACAAATACGATTGAATTGAAATACTCTGATTGCTTCAGAGGGATTAAATCTATAAAGAATTTTCTGATATTTTCTGTGATGTTCTGACACCATAACTTGTAAGTACATTTGCTTTATGTCAGCTGTCAAAGCTATCGGAAATAGCCTGAAATTTAATAATAAATTGAACAAGTCTGCTTGTAAATTTGGGCCCGGGTATAATAAATCATTCAGCGATAGCCCCGTATGAGTTTTAGCGCTAGCGTCTAGCACTATTCTAACTTTCGTTGTAGCCTTGTCTTCACGAATGACAGCGTGATGTGGAATGAAGTATCCGTCTTCGTTTGACGTTACTTCTGACAGATAACCCTTTTCTAAATACTCATTTATTATGGCGTTATACTGGCTTTGTAAATTTAATGACTGGGAAAAGCGTTTTTCCAAATGAGATAGCCGGCGTTCGGCCATTAAACGAGAATTCCCCAGCAAATCTGGATCCTTCTGAAATGGTAAGTGTACCATATATCTGCCATTCTCCAAACGTTTGGTCGTTTGTACAAATATTTTCTCACATTCAGCATTTTCAGGACTCATTATTGCATTGTTTGGCATTTCTTCTAGCTCCCAAAACTTATGTAAACAGGATGCTAAGTTATTTTGAGTGAATGCAGAAAAGGACGAAAAAGACTCTTGTTGTAATAATTTATTGTCAAGTTCTCCTAAAAGAACATAACCTAACGTTGTTTCATAAGCTGTAGGAGCTCTTCCTACTCGTTTTGAGAGAAGCAGCGACGGATATATTTGAGCCCCCAATATTACGTCGATTTTTCCCGGGATATTCCAAGTATTATCGGCTAAGAGAATGGATTTGAAAGACGGATATTTGGAAACGGTTAGCTTGCAAGAAGGTAAGTTATCCGTTATATGTTCGACTACCAGAGCCTTTAAATTGTATCTATGGGGCGAAACTCGGGATTCTATTTTAAGATTTACATACCCGAAAGCCGGGCGACTTGTCATCCCGATCCCCGTGACTTTTGAATTTTTAAGGGGGGTAATTTTTAATTTTAATCGTTTGCAACAATCTTTAGTTATAAGGTTATTTTGTGACCCATTATCCAGCAAGCATCTGATAACTTGTTTACCCTTGTTTATATCTGTAGGGTAAACTTGTGCAGTTGACAATAGAATATAACCTTGGTTGTTTATGGATACATGACATGAAGTGTCATTCTCCGATTCCGCTATTTTTTTGGCGGGAGATTTTGGAGGAGTTGAAAAATGCAAAAGTGTATGGTGTTTCCCGTGACATACCCGACATGTGGTGAGCAAGGCACAGGCTTTACCTGCATGAACATTGGATAAGCAATTATAACATGCATTTTTAGATTTGATAAACCCAAATCTGTCTTGGACTGACATTTTAATGAATTTATCACAATAATACAGTTTGGAATGTTCCGCACTGTTACACAAAATACAAGATTTTGGTTTGAATGATTTGATTGGGGTTTCATCTGCCGCCAAAAATGTGCGCTGATGCTTCGCCATTTTTGGTGGGCCTTTTACAGATGAAGACCGCTCCAGGATTTTTGCTTGATCCCGGACAAATTCTAAAAAGGTTTGGCAAGAGGGAAATTCCGTTTTACGGAATATCGTATCAAATAGTTGTACGATCTCTGAATCGACCTTTTTAGACGCGCAGTTTAATAAAACAAAATCCAGAACGTCTGGAATTTTGAGTTGTTTAAGAGCTTCGACTGAAGCTGAGAATTTATTAACAAATGTTATTAAATCATTTGGGTTTCTTGAACTAGACTTTATATTTAGAATGTTATCTAAGTATTGCTTAGCCATTGTTCGATTATCCTGGTATTGCTTTACCAAGCCATCCCAAATAATATTGTAATTTTCGGGTGTGGGCAATATCCCTCCCGTTACTTCCAAAGCATTACCAGTGAGTTTACCTATAAGATAACTAATCCGTTGCTCGTTTGTGAGCGCCACGTTCTCGTGAACGTTTGATTTAAACGACTGGTAAAATAATGGCCACATTTCTACTTTTCCATTAAATGATGGCAGTTCAATAGGGGGAAGTTTTTTAATTTTATTAATTTCCGTACCTGACTTTGACTGTTGTGCCTTGGGAGACGACAAAGCTAGCTCGCTACGCGTTCGTTTGATTTTCGAAAAATACATTTCAATAGTCATTAGAGTTTCGAAGCTAGGTTCAAAACCAGTGTCATTAGCCAGCTCAAGGTCATTTATACGGATACAGGCGTTTTTAAATTCATCTCTCAACAAATCGACTTCTTGGGATTCGTCCAAGAAGCGTTCATTATTACGCGTGTCAGTTGGAGTGCATTTTTTCGCGAGTTCGTGCAATTTTACTATACGAGATTCATAGCCCTTTGCTAGGGCTTTCAATGACTTTAATTGGATTTCCATAGTATCAAATTTTTACCGTGGAAGATCCGGCTCGAAGGACCAAAAATTATGTATAATTATGTAAAATGCTCGAAGGACCAATAGACTTTAAATAGTAAACAACAAAAAACTCGCAAGCTGAGATTGTGGTGATTGTCAAAAAAAACTAAAGAAGCACTGACCTTGACTAGAAAAAAACGGGATGTGACTAGGAGGCAGGATCTTGACGGGACTTGGAAGACTGGATGAATTCTGCAGACGGTAACTGGTCTGGAAGCGGTGACGGCCAGATTCAGTAAGGTAGGAGGTTCAGAAGGAGGAGGCCTCACACGTGGTTGTGAGGCTGGCAAAGTGACGCCACCAAGGGCGCAGGGCTGGATATGGGCAGAAGCTCCTGCAGGAGGAACTCGAGAGGAGGGCAGTGTAGAAGCAGGGGCGTAATTCGCCGGATTAAAACCGCCAAGTGGCGACAGCACGGTTGGTCCAATTCGTAGATTAAGGTGTGTCCGCTGTTTAGTACAACAGCGGTCTCGGAGCACAACACAAATGCACAACACTTTACACTTTCCTGAAAATATAAATTTGCCCCACTACTAAGTAAAGAAAGAAACGATTTTATGAGAATTATAATTTTGTATTAAGATAAATTGAGGCCCAAAAAAAGGAATGAAAGAAAGAGGAGCCAAACTACTTCTGAACCATTACTTGGCTCATTACTGACTTATTATTATTTTTTTTTATTTATGTTGCTATGAAGCTTTTTTTTTGTTGCATTCCTTTTTTTCAGATGCCTGTGATTTTTCAAAATAAACAATACATGGCTAACTTTTAGCTTTAAATTAAATGTAATAACAAAACATGTTAGTCGCTTGCCAGCTACTCCGATAGTTGTCTTGACAGTCACCACAATACCTGACTTTACAACTTTACAAGCGTTAATAAAGTATAATAAAATGTAAACGAGTAATATCTGATCCGGATAGTCTTTCGATGAGCATGAGGGTAACAAAATTTACAAGTCAACACTATTATTTTAACTCTGAAGGTCTGAAGTTATCACCAAACACCAAAGCATACATCTCTGCGTCTGCTACCGTTACCTTTTAGAGAAGACTGTAAACTAAATGTTAGTAGATAAATTAGTACCAATACATTAATAATTCAAAAATTCTATTGTTATTTCATTACAATACATAAAATGTGAAATAATTATATCATTTTCATATTTATAATAATAAGAAAAATATTATTAATAACAAAATTTACTATAAAAGGACAAATCGCGTCTTTTCCTGGTTTAAAAAAAAGGACAAGGACAAAAATGCTCAAAAAAGGACAGTCCTTTCCAAAAAAGGTCAGTTGGCAACCCTAGTCTTGGAACAATGTAAATTGCAGAAAATTAAGTGTGTGGCAAAAATATGTGATCAACGATTGAATGTATATGGAGCTAGAAATACCAATTAACCATGCAGTAACACCAGTAGCACTACCATATCCAGTATCTTGTGTTGCTATGAAAGCGGAGAACAACAGTTTTTTGTTTGTTTATTAGTTATGTCATTTGAGTTTTATTTTGTGTTTCTCCGTGCTTTTCATATAAATATCACAAAATTAATTTTTATTTTTCATTAAAGAACATAAAAATTTTCGATTTGTAATATAAACTTTTTATGTTGCCTGTTTAAATTGTTTATATTGTAGATCATAATTTGGTTTGACGTCGCCGGGCTATAATAACGTTTATGTCAAAGAAATCCGTGTATAATTATTGTCAAATTATGATAAGTCCGTGCATAAACTATTTTATTGTAAAATTTAATTTTAAACAACTTTTTGTTCTTGTAGTTTTTCTCTAAAAGTTACAGGAGAGCCAATTTACGCACTTATTTAAAATCCCATATTAAACCTTTGTGTTCCGGTTTTCAGTGCGCACCTGTATAATACTTGTTCTATTCTAGTTAAAACAAATGAAAATGGCAAATAATAAAACACGTCGTAATCGTTGCATCATTAATAACAACGATGCGGCAAACAAAAAATCAGAACGATGCGGAACCTTCAGTCATTCTGGATCACTCTATAGTTAGAAGTCTAATGGAATAGATCTGGGAGGTGGTGAACTGTTATTCTTCTATTGTTTCGACTGTTGCTTTTATTCAGGCTAATAGTGGCGAACCCATCTCATCGGTAGTAGTAAATCTTTCCATAAACATATCAGGCTCAGCGAGACGGACGTCTGGAAACGAACTTCTAAAGTAAAATTTAATTTCAAATAACTCTTTATTCTTCTAGTTTTGGTCTAAAAGTTACAGCAGAGCCAATTTCCGCATTTCTTTAAAACATCATGTTAAACACCTAAGTTGTGAAACTTCGTGCCAGTGCTGGATAATAAATTGCCGGATTAACCTAAAACTGTAAAACCTAAACATAGGACTTCAGATTTTTATAATTTCCTGCTTCCCTAATTATTTCACATAAAAACGCTTCAAATAAAAGTTTGTGTTGCTTAAAATTTTACATCTGAACCAATAAGCACAATTAACTTCGGATGCTTTGTTAACGGCAAAAATTAGGTAAAATATGTCGAAGTCTCCCCAAAAACAGCGATAGCCAAAGAAAGAAAAGAAAATGAACAAATGTGAACCACTTTATCTGTCAAGTTCTACTAATTGATTTTTAATGTGTTTTTTTTTCATATTAATATTGTTACATGAAAATTCGAAGTTTCTAGTATTGTTGCTATTTATTAATTCAATCCTTCATGTTTTGTTTTTTTTTCTTTTAATAAAAATAATTCTCCGAAATATTAATATTAATCTTTGCTATGTTCATTAAACTCTCAAAATAAATAATTAAAAATTGATTTCCCACAAACATTACGTAAATTAATTTCAAATATTAAAGTTATGTTTTTATTTACAGAAGAATGCAAATGCATTGCCAGCGATCCAGTGGTACCAAAAATGTTAGTTTAATGAAAACTGTCCTTAAATATGCGTTTGTAATCTGCACATATTATACTACTTACCCTTAATTTTATGACATTAAGTTCAAAACCACACTATATATATAGTTCAGGTGATAGAGGTTTTTAGGTGGAGTAAAAACGATTTGTGTCCTTGGGGAGGCTCGGTGTGACCCGCCATCTTGGAAGGTGCAAAACATTAGGTTTTGGCTATTTTCTCGAAAACAGTGAACGGTATCCAAATTTTACAAGAATCCAAAATTAAAGCTCGTAATTTTTTGTACAAAAGGGGTTCTTGCATTTCTTACCTAGGATGAACTCTCAAAGCGTTATGTTCCAAAATAGTTAACCAGAATAACAATTTATGAAAGAAAATTAATTCACTGAAAGTATAAACAATATTAAGTATTTAATACTTGTTTTTGTTATTTATAACAGTATACATTCGTCGTGATGTCGAAAGAAGTAAATTATCGATGATTTTAAAATAATTTTAATTTTTCTTATTCCATATTGATATTAGACATCAATGAAGTTCAACATTTCTTCCTCGATTTCTTCAAACACGCTAAAAACAGGGACATTTTATCATACATATTATTTTTATTATTATTTTTATTTTAATTAATTTAAAAATATGAAAATTGGTATAACTACATAGAAATGTATAGTCTATAAATGAAAGTGTATATCATAATTTTTGAATTTTTTTAAGCCAGTTAGTGAGTTTCAAAGGCAACTGACTATCAGTGGCGGCTGGTGATATCTTTGTATGGTAGGGCACAAAAATTTAAAAAAGTAAAAAGAGTATATTAAATTATTTAATCTTTAAGATACAGAAGCCATCTTCGTAATTAAAGGAGTACTAGATGATTACAATTCAACAATAACATTACCTCGGCAAATGCCGGACATACTCGGACATCTTCGTTTAAATTGGGCTCTGCCCGGGATAGGCTTAATGCAGTCATATGCAGCTTCGCGCGCTTCGCTGCTATTGGTCAAAATTCGAGTAAAAATAGTGGGAGACCGGGGCAGAAAGCATAATAATGAAAGTAAATAAATAATAATTAATGTATTTTTAAAATGTATATTTACCGCTTATTTATTTTTTTCTTGTCTTTTTATTTGGTAGGGCTGCGCCCTTGTGCCCTATAGCACGAGCCGCTACTGCTGACTATAATTATTTCCCCGATAGTAAAACTGGCGGCTCGTGCTTATTCATTAATTTAGATTAAAAAACAATATGTTATCGGTAGAAAATATTTTGTTTTTGTTCAAAAATAGTCCCAAATTACACTTCATCATCGTCCTCGAATTTAGCAGAGTACCATCTACATCATAAAAAACGGTACCTAACCATAATAATTTTTCCAGTAGATTGCGACATATAGAACTTCTTAAATAGTAATTTACTCTTTTTTTGTGCGTGGACTTTTACTTTGACTCAAGCTCAAAATGATGAACTAAAGTTTTATGTCCAGTAGCAATCCGGGTTAAAACTTCATTTTTGTTGTTTCCAAGGAAGGCGGTAGACCATAAAGAGTCGAGAATATTCGACACTCACTTTTTTTTGACATTCTTCCAGTGGCGGCTCGTGCTACTTATGTATGGGTATGCTGCATCAAAGAAAAAAACTGACCAACTTCAATTTAATCATAACTAAAGAAAAAACCCCTTAACCTTAACAATAAATTTGAAAACTATATACGTATTTCGAGAACTAAGTTTTCATCATCAGTAGAAACTACAAAGTAAAAACAGAGAAGTTAAGATTACTCAGCATGTAAACCATGCCAGAGGTCAAAACAGAGCTGTTTTGACAGCTGTTTTGACCTCTGTATTCATTGAATATAATTTTTTAGCAATTTTTACTAATTAAAATTGAATATAACAATCTTCATTTCTAAGATAATAACATTTAGTACCTAAATAACTCTAAATAATTTTAAATATGAATATATAATATATATCATCCTGCCAATGCGTGAAACAAAAACACCATTTTAATAACAAGTTTGATATATTTAAACAAATGTCAATTACATTAAAATTAATAATGAATCCATGTTAAGGAGAATATAATAGTAAAATATTTAATTCTAATGAAATTAAGGTTTGTAAAAATAATATATTTTCCATCATACATAGATGTACAGGCTGATCTGATTTAAATATGCTATTTTTTCAGTACTATAAATTAATATTAATTTACAACTACACATTTACGAAACGGATCATGTACGGCAAAGAAATTACAAAGATTGCGTTTTAGAGCACCTAGAAGTTGATGGTGATTTTTATAAGAATGTGTGTGTGACGATTTTTCCTTTAAGTCTATTAAAATATGATTCAAAACATCTCAAATTTGGTATTTAAACTCATATATAATTTGAAACAACATATTAGATTTCAACCATATATGATACATCGGATGTAGTACTTAATTTGGAGCTCTAACAGATTTTTGAGGAAAAACAAAACATAATCCAAAATTTCGTATTACAGGCTTTTCTATTTATTGGACAACAAATTAGATTTTATTTACAAACGATCAACCGGAAGTGATACTTTAACTTAAAGCTCACTGCTATTTTAAACATGGAATTGGCGGGAGGTCATGTGCTGACCACATCAGATTTTTTTATTTGAAAAGTATTATTTCGGTTTGCTTTTATATTCTTTTAAGTATTTCTCATACTTTCATAGTTTATATCGGAGTAAATCATATTGAAGGAATAAAGCTTCATTTCCACCGAATGTCCTAATGCGTAAGAGCTATAATTAATGCTTAAAAATTAAGAGCAATACGTAAGAACAAAAGATTCCAAACTTTATAATTATTAAATTTTTAATTTTTCGGTATGGATATAGATACAGAAAATTATGTATATCACATATTTAAGAAAAGAAGAATTTCTGCTGCAGTTGCAGTCTGCTAGACAACAAGTAATAAGGGAAAAAATTGTGACATTTCTGTTGAATTAGTAACTAAACAAAATAGCTGGAAATGGTAAATTGTCAAAATGCATTAAGTCTTATGCACTAATCATTATGGACTGGAGATTTCTACACTGATGAGAAATTTTTGAAGTGTCTACCTGTACAAATATCTGTAATCTGTCAATGTCATTTTATATTCTGACATTTTCGTTAGTACTTGCGTGCGCTTTTTATTCCCAATCCTATAAATTGCATTATATTTAGACTTTTGAAAAGAAAATGTGTGAAACTCATGAATTAAATAGTCCTGGTTCTTATAAAAAAACGTTTAGGAAAATAAGATTTAAATGTGCAGGCAAAAACAATTATTGCCAATGTACACAATATTTTCAAAAAATTGGCGTTATATCCCAAAAAAAATATAATTTATTAAATAATAAGAAAACTTTGGATTTGACTGCAGATTGCAGAAACATGTTGTGTTGGCAGATCTACTGTTCACCTAATAATCAATCATTCTTACCTTTTATTTAGATTTCACAGATTATCGTATTTTAACGCAAACACGACACAGAGACAATTTTTATATATTATATTACGTATTACTGTCTTACCTTATTTATTTGTTATAATATTTTCTTCATTTACGATGTATTAAAATTTTTAATTAGTTTTAAATGTAAGTATTATATGACATTTTCGGTCATTCCTGGTCATGTCAAGTTACAAACGGCAACACCGCTGTGCAAGGGACAAGGTGCGGAAAGGGATAAAAGTTGAATATCAGTCCATAATCATTTGACGGCGAGTAAAGTGCATAAAACTTGATGCATTCTGACAATTTCCCATTTCCAGCTATTTTGTTTAGTGACTAATTCAACAGAAATGTTACAATTTTTTCCCTTATTACTTGCAATTGCAGCAGACATTCTTCTTTTTTTAAAAAATGTGATATACATAATTTTCTGTATCTATATCCATACCGAAAAATTAAAAATTTAATAATTATAAAATTGATTGACAGTTGACAGTTCAGGTTAGAAGTTTGCAATCTTTTGTTCTTACGCATTGCTCTTTATTCTTAAGCATTAATTATAGCTCTTACGTATTAGGACAATCGGTGGAAATGAAGCTTAATACTGTGTAAATAATATAGGTACATATTGAGTTTCTTATAAAGTTACACGTAAGCAAATTACAAATTCGACTTACGTAAAAGTTAATGGAACGCATTACTTACGTAACTTGGGGGATGACTGTAAAGGAATAAATTTGTTTTCAGATTCTGAAATATATGGTACAAGGTGTTTATGAAGTTTAATTTATGTTTAATTAAAAATGGACATTTTTATTTAATATTTTTGGTGGTTCTGCAGCTCTATAGCACTTATGGACGAGTCGCTACTGGAATTTACATATTACAAAATTTAATATTTAACATACGCAATAAACATTTACTACCTGGAGTATATTAGAGGACTTAATATTAAACTAGAAACTTTTATTAATAATCAGGGTGCTTTAAATTTTCCAATAGTTGCTTTAACATAAACATGGCTTAATAACACAGTATATAATTCTGAATTAGTTACAGATAATGTAATAATAACTCAATCTAAACAGGTTTTTATTTTTTTGTTCTAAAATTAATAGATAAAGAGATATCGCTAAATTAAAATTTTAGCATTGAATTCCCTATGTTCGGAAAAAGTAGACGCCCGGTATATACTTGTAGTGTACAACGCTTAACCCATGGTAGATCTGATCCCACAGTTAGTAAATCTGGCAATAATTTTTGTTTAACATGCTTTCTACGAGAACTATAGGCCTTTAAAACTGACCAATCACGTCATAGTTCAAAATTTTGTAAAAAAATAAATAAAAATCAATGTGTTCTCTGGAACAAATGTCACACCTGTCACAAATGACATATAATATCATTGGCGTTGCGGCATATTTCAGATTTTCATAATAAAAACTACATGTTTATGAGCAATAATTATAAGTAATTAGACTAACTAATAAATAAAATAGATGGGTATAAAATATTTTTTATTGTTCAAATTTCAAATGTAAAACATACATGCATACATGACGCATATTCAACTTTGTGGGTTAGCATCAACCCAATAATAATAACAATAAGAACTCAACTGATAGTATGTAGACAGCATATTAAACAAAAACTATTGCCAGATTTACTATTTATGGGGCTAGTTCTACCATGGGTTAAGCGTCGTACATTACTTACATAACACTCTGTATATATACAGGCTGTCCCATTTAAGGTACGAATGCATTGGTATCTCGAGAACCGTAAGAGCTACGAGGTTGGTTAAATTAGACAATAGTTGCCCCATTAGGAGGCTATTTTAATGGTGTTTTGTTATTTGCGAAATGCATAGGTCACTAGATATAGGTGAAAATGTAAATTTAGCGATTTTCTTTTTTTGCTTATAACTTTGTTATATGAAATAATACGAGATTCTGGTTTGCACTTCCTTAAGGCACTTTTATATGGTGAATTTGCAGAAGTACAAACTGTTAAATGCAATACAGGACAAAAGTTGAAAAAATTATGGAAAAAGTTTAGCACCGACCACATGAGCGTGAATTCTAACTCGACTAAGCTAACTATTTGTTAAAAATAGTGTTTATAAATTAAAATCTCTTTTTTTGCTTTTCTTTGCTATTTTCCAGTATTACATTAAATAGTTTGGCATTCTTTCTTATATGGACAATATTTTCTAAATTTCATTAAAATCGGCGTGTTCGAGGTCGTGTCTTCTCCTTGTTGGTAGATGAATGTAAAAAGTGTTGAATCTCGATGAAGTACTAATTCTTTGTGAATTAGTTCCGGTTCTCTCAAGAGTCTTTATCAAGTAATCCTTTGTATGGTAACCAAGGCGACATCGGAGAAACGCTTACACGGGACACGAGGCCCTGCTCTTCACTATAAAGCATGTAAGTGGTCGCTATCTGAGTCTCGTCTCTTCAAAGACAGAAAAATGCATCTTCATCATGAAACTGTAATATTTCTTGTAGGATACAGAGAATAAATCAGACTTACAAGATCTTCGTACTTACTTCTGAAATACGTGCTTCTCATAAAATATTCGTAAAATCAACAAAAAAGTAAAATAAAATTTAATAGGTCAATGTTAGTTTTGTAAAAAAATATTCACACAGTAAAAAGTAAATAAATCAATATATCATTAAAGTTTTTCATTCACTTGTGGGTGTGTCCTCTTGTTTAAAGTAGGTTTTGGTTAGGTTAATATATCTGAAAGTAGAGAGCGTTTATTAGACCTTAATTTGCGGCATTTAAAACTATTGTGGAGAGTTAATTACAGAAGTTGCTCTTATTCTTAATTGGCTTAGGCAGGATTCGAACTAAGGTTACTACAAGAACTAAAGTTGATTACTTAGTGTACTCGTCTAGTTATATCTCTATATACATATTAAAACTGAAAATGTTATTAATTTAATCAAAAAAATATTTGTATACATGTGGGTATTTAATAAACTATATGTACGTTATTGGGTTATTGTGTTAGTGTACGTCTTGGCAAAGAAAAAGATTGACAGCGTCTAGTATCTAGTTGTATATTTATAGAAACGTGATACTGTGTTCTACGTCTACCTTGTTGTTATTTATTGTTGCAAATATTATGAACTACTGAACATGTCCACAATGAGACGCTACTGTCCACGAAACGAATGTGAAAATCAATATGACATTTTCCGCGTCAAAGACCAGAATTCTCAAATGCTAGATTCTCTATTTTGTGTATCCACTTAGATTTCAGAATAGAATTTTTTCTACTAGCTACTTTCATAGTGAAACAAAAAGTTGATTCAGATCAAAAAAGGATACACGAGTATTAATAAAAATGTTATAAAACAAATATCAGGAAATCAATTTAAAGAGTCGATTGTAAACATTAATAAATTACAAAAAGTTGCAAAGTGCATATTTTCCTTCAAATACTTTACTCTGTATTTTATAGCATTTATGTCTACTCAGCTTCGAGTAGTAAAGTGATCAGACGTCCTGCTTTTGGTGGGACAGACCCGTTTTTAAGTAATCCGTCCCACTGCCCGCTCAGTCTTAAAAATGTCCCGTTTTTCATCGAAACTGTAAGAGAAGTGCCACATTTTGACTATAAAGACGGAATGTAGACATTATTTGCTTAGAGGAGTTTTTATTATTTTGACAACCAATGACATTTAACCCTCAACTGGTAATGTTGGGTTCTGGTGGACCTAGAGAATTTTAAATGCATGTATTTTGGTGGTTGGCTAAAGGGGCTAACTCCCGCAGCTGCAGGTATTCCTCAAGCATGGTTAGTAGTTATATACCAGTGCTGTGTAATCGAATCATTTCTAATTTGCAGCTTCAGCATTAGACACGTTTTGAGTCAAATTCAATCCGACAATACCAGTTAATTTACCTTGTTAACATTTTTATTCAGAACATCAGTGTTATTTTTTAGTTTATACCTTATTTTATTATTTCATATGGTATGTCTAGTTTTAGAAGAAAGAATTTTTATTTTTACGGACGAACGAGAAAATTCCATTTTTTTTTAAAACATGTTCTGGTATATTTAGATAGAAAAAGCATCCCTTTCCCCTAAAATCAGTCTGGGTCTTCAGTGACCCAAAGATACCAATTATGTGACTCTGAAATCAGCGTCTAGTTTAGGGTTAATGCTTTAACATACAGTTCTCCGGATTTCCGGGGTTAGGAAAAAATAAAATATAGACCTCAGGAGAGAATGCATGTCGCTGGAATCAGTGAAACCGATAACAAAACCAGTAAAATTTCAAATTTTAGTGACTTTATTTTTACGGCTGGAGTTTCACAGCACCTGTATGGCCACAGTGTCAAAACTTTTTTGCAGTAAAAAAGTACATTAGTAAAATGAACAAAACTATTTAATAGAAAGTTACACTTTTTGGTTTGAATAGATTTATGAATTTTATTTTTAATATTTTAAAATATGACATGACAAAAATCATGAAAATTACATTGGCTAAAATAAGTTTGTCATTGCATTATAAATTTATTATTTAATAGTTACCTGGTACGAGTAGTACTTAGTGTGTTATGAATGACGTTAGATAATAAGTTTTATCAATGGCTTTTTTTTTTATAAGAGCGGAGGGAGTGTATATGAAAAAACGAGTAGGTAAGTATCTAAAGGGTTTGTAAAACGAGTTACATATTATATTTTTTCTACGACTGCAAATTAAGACAGCAGGAACAGAAAAACAATTTTTAGATTAAATACTTATTTTTCTACAATGACAGCTAACATTTATGGCTTATAAAACGAAAACTTCAGGAAACTTCAGCTCGTGCTTAATCAACTATTAGTGGCTGTTAGTTTCATACCGTGTCCAATATCATACTGAAACCACAGCATGTCAAGTTGTGATTAAAATGTTGTTTAGTGCCATAGAAATCAGTCACATTTTAACAAAGGGAGTAAAATAAATATAGGTATCTGTGTATATAATTCCAATTTATTATAGGCAGAGTTGTGTTATTTGACTTTGTAGAAGATTATTTTTTTAAAAAAGGAATTATATTTGTTTATAAAATGATATGCATACCACTTGGGCTGTATGTACACATTTCGTTATGTAAGCATACTGTAATTGCACGCCATGAATCGCTGTCGCTGGTGGTGGGGACTGGACCAGGTGAGAAGCTGCGCCTTGGCTGGCTGGGGCGTCGCCTTCGCACCGCACATTCCGCGCCGGGCGCTCGCGGAGTAGCCACGCTCACGCTCACAGCTCGTGCGGCCATGTACTCGTGTACATGTACATTACAGCCGGTACCGTGATGTGATACGAAACACATCAGCAACTCAACGAACCTATGCCCAACCATTCACATAACACACTACTTATTTTTCTATTCTCACTCAACCTTGGGGCCAATATGTACTAATGTGGTTTGAAATTTAAAATAGTGTTTAGAATCTGTGCTCAATAAATACTAACACTCTTTGTGTATCAAATTTAAATTTATAGTATTATAGGGGCCAATAGCTGCATAAAAATAGTAGCTAACAAGTATAATACTACTTTATTCTGTGTAGTAAAGTGTCTATTTCTTATCTTTCTACAAGTCTTATACACGAACTCACAAATAAATTAATGTTTCAATTGTTATTCACCGATTAGATGCCAAACCACCGTTAAAAATCACCTGACCAATGTTGTACTTAGAAAAAGTATTTTCGTAATTGTAGAAATATATATATTTACCTAGAGAAATGATATATTTTCGCACTAATAATTACTAAGAGGGAGATCATATTCTATCTAAGTATATGAGCAGATTGTAATAATCTTGGTGTAAAGTGTTGTATAAATGAGTGTGGTAAGCGAGGGAAGAATGGACGACGCGAAACCCGTTCCTATAGCAACAATCAGTGGGACGCAGCCCACTCCGGAGAGTGAGATGGACGCTCTCCTGCTGGGAAGAACAGGGGTAAGTATAAGTACAGGGATGGTGTGTCCTTCATGCAATACTAACCTAACCTATTAGTTACTACCACTTCATTATTTTATATCTTACTTCATGAAATAAAGAATAAGCCCAGTAATTTTTAAAACAATGAAATATGTCAAATACGGCATGAAAATATGATAAACATAAACATATAAAAAGTAGGTATAAGTAGAGGCTGTACAGTTTGTATCTCTAAAGTTAACTATCGTTTACACTTAAAACAATAATAATAATATGTATTATTATGCAGGGTTAAGTATCGGAGTATAATATTACAGGATCGTATTTACGAATCAAGGAATATGTGTGTTATCATAATGATATGTATATTCTTCATAATTTTTGTAATCTATTTTATAAAGCTAAACACAAAATTTCTTTGGCATATCAATAAATGTAATTATTGATAAATATTACTAATTAAATAAAATAAAATTAGGTAAACATTGAACTATGGGGAGTATTTTTTTATTAAATTATGTACTGTTGCAATTAGTAACTTCAAACATTTTCTCTGAAATGTTTCTTAAATTGTTTGTTTTGTGTTTCTTTCAAAGTTTTTATTTTGTTGACATATGTAAAGAGGATGAGATCGGATTATTGAGGAAGTCATGCCGAAATACTAACATTTCCTCACAATCCTGGTGGTATGTTTCATGATTGATAACTGTCAATTTATACAGGGTGTTAATATACACCCGAAAATGGTAGTTAGAACTCATTAAAACAAACAAACAGAACAATATTTTTTGATAACCCCTCCATCGATTTTCGTAAGTAAAACATTTATAAACTATCTACTACAATTTTTGTCCTAAAATATTTTTCTATCTATCCAAATAAAGTCTTTGCTCATTTACTTGACGTACAGATAAGTACAGTTTATTAAAAAAAATCCTAACTCGGAGTAGGCTATGAACAAAAAAAAGTATATCAATTTTGAAGTATTTAATTAAATGTCAATTTGACACGAGATATTGTCAAAAATGTTATCTAAAGAAATATTCTTGAATCCTTATTTTAGAAATAGAAATAAATTAGAAAACCGTGAATGGCAATAATCTGTATCCTTCTTTATTATCTTCTCTCCTTAAAATTACATTTCATGATCAATTGTGACAATTTGAATTGAATAATGATCAGACATTCGTTTTTATGTTCCTTGCCTACGCCGAATTAGGTTTTTGCTAGACTGAAAAAAGTGTTATCAAAAAATCTTGTTTTGAAATTTTTGATCAATCGTCATTTTGTCATTTGAAAATAAAAAAAATAATTGTAAATGCCAAATATTTTATAGAGCCGAAAGGTAATTTCGAAAAATTTTTTTTTTCAATAGTCCTTAAAATTAGGGAATTATGACGATTTTTCGGAAAACAAAAGAACTACAATAACTACGAACCGGGGCACCAAATCAAAAATTGGAACTAAGAAACGTTGTTTGTTTTAAATGAGTTCTAACTACCATTATCGGGTGTAACGACTTAGTATTAACACCCTGTATATGTACCTACTATAGGGCTGCTACTACCCAGCGACCCCACTGTTTGAATAGAAGTTGGTGCACCAGAAGTCCCACAATAACGATTTCATTGTTACTTTTGAAATGTTCAAATATTGTCTCCCTTAATTATTTTTTAGCAAAACGGTTGAATCGGTAGAGAAATATATTTGGAATCTAATGATATCCTAATTAATATTTTTTATTATCTACAACAGCCGACCCAGGTGGAGTAGCAGTAGCGCTATTGCTTCACGCTCCAAAGATTCCGGGCTCAAATCCCGGGTAAGGCATGTTGTGAGTGTGTCTTTCATCATTTCATCTTCATCAGCGACCAATATAATGTGGGGAAGTTATAAAGAAAAAAGGAAAAAAAAAAACTCACCCTTTGTAGAATGTATTACAAAACGTGTAACAATAAATGAAAAAAAAAAAATTTCTATACTGTTGCCAATTCAGTGACAATTTTGAAAATGATCTATGAAGAAGCGGCAACACCGTCTTCCGATGCGCCGATACACCATTCTGTATAAACAAAATAATAAAATAGAATTTTAATAGCAATATTCAATAATTCATTTAACGTTCTATTTCGATATGATATAGTCAATTTAAAGAACAATTAAAATTTTAATGAAACCGGAAGGCGCCTTTTTTATAGTAAAGTATGTAGTTAGGCTAGGTAGGTATCTCCAGTATTTCAATAAATAAAATTATAAGACCCGTATTTTAAATTCTTTAAATGATTGTAAGTCTGACAGCAAAAATAATTAAGATATTTTGTAATACAATTGGGATTGTAGTTAAGTCAGTTGTATAAATGGAAGAAGATTTTTCATTGTAAACTATGATAAATGTAAATTTCGTGTTTAAGGATATTACTGTGAGAATGATCATTAATCAAAAATGACAAACGAGTCCATTTTACAGTATTTCTGTATATTTTGAAAGGCTCTAATTCCCTTCAATAAAATGAATATTTTGGGAAACGTTTAATTACAATTGTTAGAAAAGGGAACTTTCGCTATTTTTGAAAATCTTATATATTGATCTACATAAAAAATAAGACACATTTTTTTCTATAAAGCCTCATTTACTGCGAAAAAAAATGTATAATTGAACCGCTTAACATAGATATAAATATTATATTGACATCCTGTCGATCTGTTATTTTCATTCAAAGTGACAATATGCTGTATTCAACGTTATTTTTTCTGTGAATCATTATACGTTCATTTCACAATTCTTTAATTCGACAATTTTGTTTTGCCAGTGTGTACTTAAACCGAGACTTAAACTTTTCATTTTCTCTTTTATAAATAGGCATGTGAAGTAAACCCATCTAACATCTAACGTCCATTTTGACAAATAATCAGGGCCGGATACGCCATAACCGAATTTTTACATGGCTACTGTTTTAAACGTGGGATAATTTTAATTTCGATTTTTAATTCATTAGTCACGTGACATGTTTTCCGCCAATCAACATTCAGAATTTCCCTAGTTACATGTCTATCACAGCGATGATAAAAAACAAAGAAATAATCACCTTATTTATATTCGTTACTAAGGGATTTTACAACTTTGAAAGTTAATTTTAATAAAAAATCATTATATTCTCATACGTAATATAACAAGTGATATGATTATCATCGATGATATTTTCGAGTGAAATATGCTGCTTCGGTTTCACGAGCAATATCTTCGATTATTAATCATATCACGAGCTTATATTTAATGAGAGAATATAATGAATTTTTGTTAAAATTAACTGTCAATGTTGTAAAAATCCCTTAGTAACGAATGTAAATAAGGTGATAATTTCTTTGTTTTTTATCATCGCTGTGATAGACATGTAACTAGGGAAATTCTGAATGTTGATTGGCGGAAAACATGTCACGTGACTAATGAATTATATTCTCTCATTAAATATAAGCTCGTGATATGATTAATAATCGAAGATATTGCTCGTGAAACCGAAGCAGCACATTTCACTCGAAAATATCATCGATGATAATCATATCACTTGTTATATTACGTATGATAATATAAATTTGACTTTTATATTTATTATTAGGTTACATATATGATATACTTTTAGTATACTTTATCTAAACATTAAAATTTCAAATAGCGAGACTCCCCCTATTGTTTTAATTTCATAATCGTCATGTTTAATAAATCTTGTTGTTTTGAAAATCATTAAACATTTGTAATTGCGTTTGTAACGCACATAATTCTGTGGCATAAATGATTCTTTTGTAAAGCTTTGTATGAAGAAAATATTATTGTTTATTGAATCAAAAACAGCAAAGAACTTCACATAGCAATTAAGACAGATTTATACTTTTAGTTATCTTGAAAGTGATAGATATCTACCTATGACAAAATTGTACAAGATGAATCGAATTTGAGTTCCTTATATGAAAAACTCTCTTATTAAGTACGCTACAGAAAATTGATGTAGGTATTTATGACCCAACTTTTTGAGGCACCACAGGAATTTTCGATTGTTTTTTGTTATTGAGCTACAGGCTAAAACTTGATTTTCGCTTATTTCTAAAATACCTCATAACTCGTTTATGATAAAAGATAAAGAAAATATCTGATGTGAACACCACATGACTTCCTTGTACGCCTGTTACACTATACATATTTTGTTAATAATTAAAATATGTATTATAACAGACCCAATCATAAAATTGCACGTATTTTTTGTTCTAATTCATAGCAAACTTAATTACAGAAACTAAAAAGTACATCATTTTTAAATTTACATATCTCACTTATACAAAGAGCTAATTTAATCATACTTGATGTTTTCGACGCAGAATTCAATTCTCTAAAACTTTTATTTGAAGCATTTATTATTAAAATCAAAATAACACTATTTTTTTCAAGAAAAACTGATAACAGCTTCAAGTAAAGTATCACTTCCGGTTAGACTATTTTAACCAAAATCTATTATGTTATTCCCATTGATATAAAAGTATTATATACCAAATTTGAAAAGTATTGGATTATATTTTAATATAGTTTTTTATTAAAATCTATTATAGGCTTCAAGTAAAGTACCACTTTCGGGCAGACCATTTTAACTAAAATCTACTATGTTATTTCCATTGACATAAGAGTATTATATACCAAATTTGAAAAGATTTGGATTATATTTTAATATAGTTTTTCATTTTTTCTTTGTTTTTTGTTTTTATCTGCGATAAAGCAGATTGGCACACCCAGAAATGGGTAATATGCCGTGATGATATATTTATATTTATTTTTATTTATTTATTAAAATCTATTATAGGCTTCAAGTAAAGCACCACTTCTGGGTAGACAATTTTAACTAAAATGTATTATGTTATTCCCATTGATATAAAAGTCTTATATACCAAATTTTAAAAGTTTTGAATTATATTTTAATATAGTTTTGCATTAAAATCTACTATAGGCTTCAAGTAAAGTACCACTTCCAAAAGTTTGGTAATGACCAAAAAGGGAGGTGCACAACTAGATGTTATAACAGTCATAAATACAAAATTCTAACTTTCTACGGCTTCCCGTTTTTCAGTTATGCGAGATACGTACGTACATACAGACGTCACAACGAAATTAGTCAAAATGGATTCAGGGCTGGTCAAAATGTATATTTCCGTTGAAATCTGGATACCGAAATTTTTCGCGATTACAATACTTCCTTTACTTCGTACAAGGAAGTAAAAACGTTTAGATAATTTTTATACTGCTTTTTTCGTAGAATAACGTGATATTTTTTTAAAATTTTATGATTCTCGAGATATAACACAAACATAATATTTTTAAATAGGAACTTTATGTTGAAAATAGTCTCATCTTTTTTCTTGTTTTATAAGCTTTTCAACAATGTATAACAGGTATACATTCTTTTGTTTTAAAAATGAAGTATTAATCTTTTGGTGCGAAAAAAAAAAGAAATTTATTAAGAAAAAATTTAAAAAAATCTATTATCTACAGATCATCATTTGTTTATTTTTAATGTTATTTCTATTCACTTTTCTAATACATAAAAGATATAAAAAAGTTAGTAGGTAGGTTTTTAATTAATTAATTTTTCTCAATTACTATTTAACTTGAATATAGAACCGAGATATGATATAAACATATTGTATTATACTATAATCTTTTCTTTCCTTGATAGTCAGAACTATTAAAGCTCATTGCATGTAGAGTTGGGCTACTTACTATAGAACTATGTATTGTCAGGTATATATGGGCGAAAATAGATGCATTAATATAATATACATTTCACATTCCTTTTGACCTGTTATTGGCGTCCTCTTCTTCACACGCACACGAGCTCATCAGCGTGGGACAGCTCATCTATGACGCGTTCCCCTAGGTGTTATAAATACACATTGTCATTCTAATCACAACAATAATCACAAGCGTGCATTATCATCTAATAAGATAGATAGGAGGGGGGGGGGGGGGGCAGGAATAAGGTTACTCCCAAGTCCCAGACTTGGGCAGGCGCCCCGCATATTAAATGCGGCCTAGCACCTCGTGGGTTCCGGTACCCCTATCCGCCAAAGTATGCACCTAGTGCAGGGACAATCTGCTGGAATACGGCTCTTGTGAATTGTCACTTTAAGCCACTAGCGGTACCGTCGCCACGCATGTCCCAGACATGTTGAGCTCCCAGAGCTCGACCTCCAAGAGGCCATGGGTCCCAGACCCATCATGAGAGTTTAGCTTACGATCACACATAGGTCCCAGACCTATAATAAACCCCAAGTTTATCCTTAACGTCCCAGACGTTCTTGTGGATCTCAGCCTCTCATTTAGTGTCACTAGCGGTACCATAGCCACCAACACATGTCCCAGACATGTTGAACTCCCAGAGGGCTGTGGGTCCCTGACCCACTTGGTGTTTCTCCACTATGTACCCTAGCCACCTTCAGAGCACGAGGCTCTATGGACCCAGGGTTGTCCCAGACAACCCTTCGGATATTAGGATATAACTACAAGTTGGGCCACAAACAAATAATACAAATGTATACTTCACATATACCATGCATATAAAATACACAAACAGTGTATAAGCATATCAATCTGTTGATTTACACTCGATCGTCATACCTGTTCAATAATTAGAATGACCGTGAGTTTAAACACTCACCTTTCATTACAGCAAACTGCTCGTCTTATTGACACTTACACACATCTGCATAGTACACTGGTCACAACACAACTGACCTAGTCATCCAGCCTCCAAGGGTTGGAGGGATCGAGCGTTGTTTATTTTTCTAGGGATGTGTTTATACTTTGGAAAGTCAAGTGCTTTCTGCCTGCATTCCTAACCAGCGGCACGCAGCCGAAAAGTGAATCTTACATACATAAACTTCAGAAAAAATATTATACCACAAATTGTGGCAAAGCTAACTACATCGCCGATAAAAAAATAATTAACTAATCAGAAAATAATTGACTGAAATGAAATTTGAGAATTTAATTAATATATACAGAATCAAACTAAACGCGCAAATCAAGTTTTAGCCTATAGCTCAAAAACAAAAGACGATCGAAAATTCCTGTGGTACTTATTAAAGTTGTCCCAAAAAGTTGGCCCATAAAGGCCTACATCAATTATCTGTAGCGTACTTAATAAGAAAGTTTTTCTTGTAAGGAACTCGAATTTGTTCCACCTGTACGAGTACATTGAATTTAATATAATTCTTGATAAAACCAATTGTGTCTAGCGCTCGTGTAGCAGAGACAGACGAAATTACAACTAAATTCTAATTTTTAATTTTACATTTTCGTATTATGTCATATTTTAATTACATTAATGATCATTATAAACGTAATTTTAATTATAATGATAATTAAGTCACTACGATCTTTTAAGAACATGATTGTAAGTATTTGGCAATAATCGCCACACCGATATACTGTCAAAATCTCGTCGTCGTCATGATTTTAAATTGTAACTGTAACCTCAAAATGTCACAAATTAACAATGTACTAAATTTGATGGTTTTAATAAACCAAACAAATTTGTTATATTTTCTACAACAGTTAAATTTAAATTCGACAATAAAGTAAAAGAAAACAGGAAAATTGTAAAATTGCATACGCACCAAATTCTATTTATATCAGATATTTGAATAATTAAAAATTAAGGTATTTTACTAATAATCATTAATATTTGTCGTCTGTCTTAGCTATAACCCTCTTTTTACCTTCCGTCACCTTTAGGTAAGGAAGGTATTGTCTTTGGTCAAAAAATTCGGTGGTGAGTTTTTAATGAATAAGCACGTTTTAGGGTCCCTACAATACGAATTTACTATTTTTAAGATGATGTATGTATGTATGTGTGTGTGTGTGTGTGTGTGTGTGTGTGTATATGTGTCCGTGTGTGACAAATTTTTCTCCGACGATAACTCCAATACTATAATTCTAAAAATTATAATTCTTTCGTATTCCTCTTCTGTACATCCATATGAAGAGTTGATTAGATTTTGGTTATAACTGATCCACCGGAAGTACCCTTATTTGAAGTTTTTAACAGTTTTTCTTAAAAAAACGCAGTTAAATATTATTTTTTGACATTTTGTTTTTATATTTATTAAAGAAAATACTCTTCTCTATATGGTTTGATTATTCATTTTCCTTCATATTCAATAGATGTAGAGTTAAAGCATTATAAAGAAATTAATTTTCAAAAATTAGTCAGCTTTGTTATTTATCATGGAAACAGCTGACATAATTATTCAAAAAAATTTAATTGACAGATGTCAGTTGCAAGTGCAAAACCAAATATGGAAAAAAGTATAGGATCTAAAATTGGTATGTCATAGTGTTGCTCGCAAGTGACACGCAGAGAAAGGCCAAAGAGAAGATGGAAGGACATTACTTAGTGTAGCTTATGTTATAATTTTATTGGATTTATAGAACCTTTTCAAATGAACTTTTGGTATGGAATTTGTAAAAAATAGTATGTGTTCCTGTTCGATTTTACATGATATTATATAGAATCTGTTCCAAGGACCTTTTGGTATGGGATTTGTACAAAATACATGGAATTGACGGAAGGTCTTGTGCTGGCCACAACAGATTTTTTTAGATAAGTTATTTGAATGTTATAAAATTTCAGTAATCCCGCTCTTAACATACAGGTATACCTCGATTTTATTTCTAAGGTTTTGACTTATGGGTATGGTTTATAGTATGTCATTAGCACAAGATTATCCGTAATATAAGCAGGTACAAATATACGAAATAACAGATACGTATTCAAATATTTATTTTTACTTTAATGTTATATTGATACTGCATATTATGTGTAAAATTATTTCTTGGTCTTAACAGGAATCGAAAAATACCTAAATATAAAAATATTTATTAAAATCATATGGCTAATATGTTGTCATAATAAATAAAGTACATAGAGAAGCATAAAGATATTTAAATAAAATCGTATGGTAATATGTCGAAAAAAAAATTGCAAACACAAAAAATGTATAATTAAAAATTAAAATTATATATCAAAATAAAAAATGTACATTACTGTCTTAAATTTCGGCGCATTATCTTCACACCAAGATCTCCACATTTTTATAATTAAATCAAACGCTTTCGAAAATAATGACTAATGACTGTTAACTAACACTGCATAACCAGGTGCTTGGGTATTTATTGTCTTCAGATGCATGTTCAATTATGCAGACCAATACAACATATTTAATATAATAGCATTAGAAAATACAAGACAGTATAATCCTGACAAATTAAAATTCTACTAAATGCACCCCTGACTACCAGGTAGTAGCACCCCTGTCGAGACGTGTAAAACCACTCAGCACGGAGTCAAAAACCAGAGCCAAATATTGTTGTACGGGGGATACCGAAACTTCGTGCTCTAAAAAGATGTACACTGCAATTAATAGGTTTGTTCCAGCATCTCACTGCTGATAGTTTGTGACTGTCAGACACATGCGCTGTACCAAAATACTGTTCCAGGTGTACCACTGACAAATTTGCAACTACTAGTTAGATGTTTCAACGCATATTGTTGGACTGTCACAAACTAGTTGCTGACTGTCTAAACAGTCAGAACTTTTTCTTCTGACTAGAAGTCAGAGCCTGCGCATTGAATACAAATTCAGTGTTTGTTTCTTTACGTCAATGTAAGATGAATTTGTATTTTTTAGTTTTAGACGTTTTAGAATTAAGGCTCATTCACAACGCTGAAATTATGCTTAGAAATTATAATTATATTTAAAAAATGTAATAATTTTAAATTATTCATATCCATATTGAGCAAATTATGATAAATTTGACATGACGTGACATATAAATGTCATTTTTCTGTTACATTTGATTGTCCCACTTATATTTATAATTATAAATTATAATTAAAAGTAAAATAAATGAAGTTTGTATAAAATCCATATTTTAAGTTATTACATATGTTTATTTTTAATGTCAGTTATCTGTCAGATCACTGCAGATCACTGTTTGTGCGTTCCAACCATCGCATGTTTCTAACTTGTCAGCAACAAGTTTATGTTCACGCATGCGCATTAAAATACTCAGAAATATGTTGCAAACTTGTCCAAAATTACCGACTGGAACAAAGCTATTATCCCATTTCAAGTCAGAGTCGGTATATCTTGGCAAGCATTATTTTAACCATATTTTTTGTTCAGCAATCATTTTCTTCGTGATATTATAATTTTATTTTTATGCGTACAGTAGTGACAGCACGCACTTCTGTCAAATGAGGCATTTGTCTTCGCTTTTCGCCACGAAGCGAAAAATTGGTAGCATGCTTGTCTCATATGCAAGCGTACGTCTCGAGACGAAAGTATTAAACTAACGTTAATATTTTGTCACAATTCAATTCAACATGAATTTATATATTTATTATATACAACTGTCATAATTTTTCTATTTAAATAGTATAAAACCCGACAACTACCGAAACGAAAAGCGAATATAGAATTCTAAAGTGCATGCTATCAAGAATCGTAAAAGTAAAATCGCATTCGCCTGTTTTCTATGGCTTACACTTTTCGAGGAAAGTGTTATAGCCGAGACAGACGACAAAAATTAATGATCATTAACGGTTAGATATAGTATGCACACGTGAACTTGAGACTAATGACAGATGTCAAAATTTAGTCTATTAACAAACCAGAAAATATTGAATGTAGTAAGCTCGTGCTACTTATTGTATTGTACTCATACAGTACAAAACAATAAGTAACACGTACTGACTACTGTCAAAATTTTCTGGTTTGTTAATAGACGCAATTTTGACATCTGTCATTAGTCTCAAGTTCACCTGTGCATACTATATCTAACCGTTAATGATCATTAATTTTTGTCGTCTGTCTTGGGTATAAGTCACTACAGGAGTTTACCATCTTCATTTGTTTTTGATCCTCAGGGAAAAATTTGCTTTTCTAATTTCAAGTATATTCCATATCTTATTTATTATGACAATTTTAGAAACATTGCTTACACAAATTGTGTCCCAATTTTTGCGTAGAATAAAATGGAGTAATTAGACACATATATTTTTTGCATATAATAAGTATTTTTAATGGTAAAAGTTGAATGAGATGTTTTATATTAATGAAAAAGTGCTATTTTACAAAACATATTTATACAAACTTTATTAATTTATAATTTCTACAATAAAGTTGAAGCGTACAAAATAATCATGATAAAATCGTTGAAAATTTTATTCATACAAAAATAGTTATTTACGAGGTTATTTATGTAACACACGAGTTGCATACAATATTTTTCCAACAATCGTGCGTAAAGTACATACATACTTTACGAACTCTTTACAATGTGTAAAGTGTCACTCCGCAAACACTAGTGCGTGAAAAGTACTTCTCAAGCACCAGTACGTGAAACGTAAATACGTTGCTAGGCAACATGCACATTATGTTAATTTACTTGTCATTAACACTAATAATATTTGAAACTGCCTTTATACTCACATTCAATATTATTAGATATAGCACTAACATTTAAGATGTAGGAAAAATATTATATTCAACTATTGTGTAAATAGTATTTTACTACTTACACACTTGTTACATAAATAACTATTTCCTACAATCGAAATGTTAGTGCTATTTCTCATAATACTGAGTATGAGAGTACAGGCACTTTCAAATATTGTTAGTGTTAGCTGACAAGTAAATTAACCATCGCCTAGCAACGGTTTACTTTTCTCGTACTAGTGCTTGAAAAGTACTTTTCAGGGCGGTGTTAGGCAACATACACATTCAGCTAATTTATTTGACAAGTAGATAATTAGGAAGTTAATAATAGTGAAACTAATAAAATTTATTTTTTCTACAACCGTGCGTAAAATATGTACTTTATGCACTCTTTACATTGTGTAATGTCTCACTTTTCAAACACTGGTACTCACTTGTAAACTTCATTTTTTATTGATACCGCCTACTACATTTGAAAATTAATGTTTACTAGTTACTAACTTGTAAAATTGGTTGCTAACTTGTAAAAGTTTTACAAGTTAGTTACCACGTTAGTAACATTGTTGACATGTGAAAATTGTGTTTTGTTATTGCCATACGTATTAAAAATAAGTGTCAATTGCAACTGAGAGGTTTAGGTTATAATTTTAAATTTTATTTACAAGTGAGTAACAAATAAAATATTATACATTAGACATTACACGCCAAGGTAAAGTAAACAGGCGGTGCTAGGCAACTTAGAAATTCGGTTAATTTACCTGGCAAGTTAATAATTAGGTACTAAATAGTTATGAAAGTAATAAAATTTATTAAGAAATATTATTGTACACTGCAAATGAAACAAGTGCAATAATTTTTATTAACAAATTGAGAAATATTCTATTTTTGACATGATTTCTAACCTAACCTAATTTTTAATATTAATATTGAACGTATGTTTTGTATAATTTTAAAAGACTAATCCACCTCTCTCTGAGATTTTTTCGAATGTTTAAATTAAATTTTGTAGAGTTTTATGATAAAGAGCACTAACAATATTTGAAGACGTTTGTACTCTCACGTATTTCGGTTGTAGGAAAAATATTGTATGCAACTTGAGTGTAAAATAGTATTTTTAGATTTTGCGTTCATAATGAAGTCATTACGATACGCAATTGCGTATCGTAATGGCCTTCATTTCGATACGCATTTTTTTGTTTTAGAAGGTTGGTACTAGATAACATTTACTTAACCCTAATTCACTTAAATTCACAGAACACTACAAATACTTAAATTTAACCTTCAAATGTTCAAATAAATAATGTGGTCAGTTCAGTGTTACCAACTACAACATTTCACTTGCAAATTTCCTTAAATTGACTCTGTTTAATATTAGCAGTTTTTTACAATATTTTAGTATGTAGAAGGCGCAAAATCTAAAAAAATAGTATAAAGAACTCATTTTATAAGACTTTTTTTCGCACTTGTCAATTAGAAAACTCGCCAAGGCTCGTTTTCTAAACTTTGACGCGTGCGAAAAAAACATGTCTTATAAAACTTGTTCTTTAATATATTATTTTAATTTCCGTATTCGACCAAAAAAATACTGATGATGATTCATAATGATTGAAGGTTGCGCCGCGTTCTAATGTTTTGTTTGCCGCATATTTGTGATAGTGAAATACGATTGACAGATTGCATTTTCGAAAGGGGATGCAAATACATGTAATCAGGACATGTAGAGTAGAATCAATTTATTTACGACACTATATATCCAACATTAACTTGTGGCGATGTTTAATAGTTAACAGTAAAAATTGTATGTCAAAAAATTTAAATAGGTAACGCCGTTGACTCTCCTAAAATGTCGATAAGGTAGGTAACGTAATTTGACATTGCCGGTAAATTAATGCTATTTTTTTTTTTCGAGGAATATACTTTTTTTCAAGTCAAGTTACTTTCATTCATTCTGGATCACTGTATATTCGAAATTAGAGAAAAACAAGTTTTTGCCTGTAGCTCAAAATCAAATGAAGAGAGACTATTAAACTTTTCTCGACAGGTTGATTCTGTAACATACAAACGTTTTTGCTCGAGGTTTTGCTCCATCGTGAGGTAATATTATCCAAGATAATTTAAAATAAAAAATCGGAAATGAGACATTCTACACGTATAAGAATAATATATGTAAATTATGTTTTAGAATTTCGGATAAATTAAAAAAAAAACAAATTTATTTCGAAAAACTAAGTTTATTGCAGAAAAAATTACTAGTCTTTACAACTGACGAATACATTCTAATTCATATTACAAGTTAATAGAAATTTATAGTCTATAATTACATCATGGAAAATTACAGAGCGATAAGACAATGATTCATTGATAAACAACAGTAGCTCATATATAATTCCTCCCCTTCTAGATTGTTTATAAATGAATATTATTATTTTAAAGGATCTATATTTTTTAATTCGATTGAACTTTGTAATTTTTGTTTCTTCTGTAATTTTACCCTTAAAAGTATTTTACATAGTATGAATAATATAATTACAAAAATTATAATAATAATACAAGTGTATAAGATTACATTATGTTTTTCCACTTGGTTTCGGAAAGTCAATATTTCATGTTTAACATGAGGGATTTCTATATAACTTATATTCTTAATATGTTCTTTTGTTATATTGATTTTAGGTGTAAAGGACGTTATGTCAATTTGGCGTAAGTTGATTTCTTTTGCTCTAATTTCGTTGTTAAATTGTTCATTGTCTATAAGACAATTTTCGGTATTTTTAAATTTATAAATTTTGTTTATATTTAGTTCAATGTATTTAGATTTACAGTTAAGAGAAATTGATGCTTTGTCGGAAAATAAGTAATACAGATTTGAATTGTATATTTTCCGTATAATTTTAGTATCATCAAGTTCTCTATATTTACAGTTGTTATCTTTTTTATATTTAATAATATTGACATAACATTCTTGCATGTTGACATAGTTTGTTTTTTAATAGTAATTATCTTTTAATTTTTTACATTTGTCAATGATAAAGTATTGGTCATCTTTATTAATAAATATTATATGATTATAATTTAATTGTGTTACAATGTTGTGTTGTATATAAGGGACTGGGGTTATTTGGAATATAGGGAGAGAGTATTTTTGAAATACGGGTAGTATTATTAGATATCTTATATCGTCATCATTTAGAGAGCATTTTGAATTTATTAGTTGTTGAATATTATAGAAATTTAAGATTTCTTTCTAGTTGTCCATAGTTCCATGGCGGATATGAATTTGTAATAGATTCAGAATTTTAATTTGTCTATTTTTACTTTACGATTTTTGGCTTTTTCTTTTATTTTAGCAAATTTTTTATTATCGTCATATTCTAAAATTTTGACTTTTTCATAAATAGGTTTTTTAAATTTTGTTATAAGTCTTGGATTTTGTTTTAAGTAGGCTTTTGTATTTTCTGAAATTTCAAATTTTTTATTTGGTTTAAAACGTTTTTGTTTTTCATTTTGTAATTTAGAAAATATCTTTTCCCTTTCTTTTTCTCTTTTCTTATTATGAAAATTAATTTGTTCAGTAGGAGTCTTTATTTCTTGGGGATATTCGTTCTCATTTACCGAAAAGTGTTTCATTGGGGGTAAGTTTTGTTATAGAATTTTTACTGTTGTTATATGCGTCAAGGGTTTTTCTTAATAATTCAAAAAGATTTTTATTTGGTTCATTTTTATATAAAATTCTTAAATGTTCTATGAGCGTAGAATGAAGGCGTTCAATTGCGTTTGATTTGGGATTTGCAACACTTGTTATGTGGAGGTTTATATTATGATTATGACAAAATACGCATAATAAAGAATTATCGAATTCTGTTCCGGAATCACAGATTAACTTTTTCGGATACGAATAGTTTGTGCAATATGTAATTAAATTTTCAATTACTTCTTTTTCAGTTTTCGTGTTCATTTTAAATATTTGAGCATGTTTACTAAATTGATCAAAAATTGTTGAAAATGTATTCTGATCTAATGTAAAAAGATCTGCATTTATTATATCGAAAGGTTTTGAAGGAGTTTCTGTAAGTATATCTTCAATTTTGATAGGTTTTCTATCATATTTACATTGTTTACACGTTTCACAGGAATTAATGAAATCAGTGATACATTGTATCATTTTGGGCCAATAATATATTTTTTTCAATTTTTCGTATGTTTCTAATATTCCACGATGATTTAATTCGCCGTAATGATATGAATATATAATTTCGTTTTGTTCATCAATATTCTCAATGTCTTTTACCCATTGATTTACTTTTATTAAATTTAACGTATTTGGTATTTCTGTACACTTCACTTTTCCATTTGCTGTGTGGAAAGTAATATATTCCTTTTCAGTTTTTAATTTATAGGTTTTCACGGTATTAGGTGTAATTAGATTAATATCGGATCCTGAGTCTATTAGTATTTTGAAATTTTGGTAAATGATTATAGGAATTGTTTTTGTGTTTGATAGCATTACGTGTTTTCTGGAGGTTCTGGATTTAATTCTAAAAAATCATTTTCTGTCAATTCAGAATTTGAATAAGAATCTTCTTCTTGATTTTCACAATTTTCTAAAATCTCATTATTGTCGTCAGGATCGTCTTGCACGTAGTTATGTTTTATAGTTTGTGTGCTCATTGGAACTGTTTGTTTTGAAATACCAGACATTGGTGTTGGTTTTTGTTTACGAGTTTCAAATCCATTTTTTAAATTTTGACGTGCGAAGTTGTTTGAGCCTGAATATTTATGTTGATATTCTTTAGGATTAAAGGGTTTTTGTGGGAATGACTGCCCTGGGAATTTAGATGGAGGTATATTATGAAGTGATCTTTGTTGTGTTTGAGGTGTGTCTCTTAACATAGGTGACTTATGACTAAGTTGTTGAGCGTAATTAAATTCATTTGAAAGAAGTAGTTCACATTCTTCCAAAGTTTTTGGGTTACGATTTATAAAGGAACCACGTATATTAATAGGAAGTAAAGATATAAAATGGTCAACAATAAGTATCTGCATGTCTTTAGTGACAGCACTTTTTTGAAGTGTTGAGTATTGGGATAATTGAATTTTTGATTAAATTTTCGAAAATTTTTCACGAAAAAGTTTTAGAGTTAGATCGATATTTGTTGTTGATCTAGTTAACAATAGTTGTCTTATCATTGTAAAATATGTCGTTTTGTCCTCAAAATTGGTTTGGAGGAATAATTTTATTTAAGATTCGCCAGCTAATATGAGTTTAGCTTGACCCGTAAATTTTGATTTTATTAAATCAAATGCAAAAGTTTTTAATGCCGTGTTTGTTATATTTAAAGAATTTAAATAATTTACATAGTTGTCTACACTATCTATGAATGTAGCTAACAATCTGACGTCACCCTCATACTCAGGTATGACAGAACCAAAAGTAATAATATCTCTGGGTGTGGTAGCCATATTTAAATTATTTAAGGTTAATCTACTAGGTCGTAGAAATATTTTAGGTACGGTACTGGGTAACTCTCTAAGTTCCTCAGTGTTAATTTCTTCAAGGCTTTCTACACTCTCTGAAGCACTAAACTCTGAGTCTGTATCAGTAGTTATCATAGAAAGCGATAAATAAGGGACGGCTTACTGTATGAAGAGAAAGACACAAGTGATCTTCATAATCATAAGTTCAGCAGGTCGCGTTAGTTGAATGCAGGATATCGTGCCTGTTGACGGAGAATGATTCGTGGAAGATGGATTCTTCTCTTTGGAGATCGCACTGCGAAGATCAGTTTCACTGATGATTCAGGATTGACGTACTCTTCTGACGATGAATTTGACTGGGCTGCACCCCTAGTCTGTTTTCTTCGACGTGTAGTAAAAGGACTTATTGGTATAGCCTTTCCGGTGCCGAATTTATTATAGATACTCGATAAATCGATAGAAATCTTTGAGTAATCCTACCCGACTGCGCCAATTATGTTTTAGAATTTCGGATAAATTAAAATAAACCAAATTTATTTCGAAAAACTAAGTTTATTGCAGAAAAAAGTACTAGTCTTTACAACTGACGAATACATTCTAATTCATATTACAAGTTAATAGAAATTTATAGTCTATAATTACATCATGGAAAATTACGGAGCGATAAGACAATGATTCATTGATAAACAACAGTAGCTCATATATAATTTGTATGTACTATTAAAATACTAGATTATTTACACTCTTTACCTATTTATTTAATATATTTGTATAATGATGTATGTGATTATAATGTGGATTAGAGTGTGAGTGTGATGTATGTATGCGTAGCCGTTCTATATAACTAGAGGGACTTTGAATGCAATAAATTAGTTGTCATTTATTTGTTTGGATAGAATTGTTTGACAAAGAATTTAATGAGTTTCAGGACCACAACCCAGAGTACATGCTTGTATTGCGTTTGAAGTTCAATAAATTCCAAACCAATATAGCTTCGATTTTCTGGTTTCACGCAACGTTACAAAATAGATGTGGAATTCAGGTAAAAACAATTCCAATTTGATGACAACACTTTACACTGCTTATTAGTTTCATACTGTTATACCACGTCATCAATCGTAATCATATGATTCAAATCGCCAGGGATGGAAGGTAATTGATGCCGTCATGTTGGGTGAAATGGTGTGATTTCCGAAGTATTCATACAAATCAAAACTCACAACTGACAGAATAACCTATATTGTGTCAATTATGTTATTTATTAAAATTCTAATTACAGATAGTTATTTAGCAATGATAAACCAATTGAATAAATTCGATATAAGTTTAATAAATGAAATATACCTCTTTTTATTGTTTAAAAGCAATATCTTGCAATAATAATTGTCGGCAACCTTAGAAACGCCATAGTTGCAATAGCAAAATACACAATATAATACCAAGAACTAACGAATTATCCAAAACACTAAGATAAAATTTAAATTTGGCTTGTACAGCCAGTTTAAAACATTACTTAAGCTACTAATAAATACCTTTAATCAGAATTTTTGGGTGATCTATAGCAGACTAACAGTATATTCAGATTTTTCGTGTTAGTTTTCCACTGTACTCCGCATATCTCAAACTGTTTTTCAATACAAAATTTTGAGAGATCGAGTGATTTGAAAATGACTATCATTACCTTAGTTACAATACAGTTTCTATTTCATTTTTCACTGTTGGTTGGACGGAGATAGTATATACCCCCATCTGTGACTCGCACGATTGCGATGTATGTAAGACAAAAATGCAAAATAAATGTTAAGTAATTCTTGTATCACAAATTGATGACGTGGGGATCAACTCAGAGATATAGGCTAGTAGTGCGAGCTCGGTTTTAACTAAAACACTGTTTTAAGAAATGTCAAATTTCATTATTTAATAATAAATATCTGATGTGCACACCACATGACTTCCTTGTACGCCTTTTACACTATACATATTTTGTTAATAATTAAACAATATATTGTAACATACCCAATCATAAAATTGCACGTATTTGGCATTGACATTAAATTCTTTTATTTTTTTGTTATTTTTGTCCTAATTCATAGCAAACTTAATTATAGAAACCAAAAAGTTTATAATTTTTAAATTTACATATCTCGCTTATACAAAGAGCTACTTTAATCATACTTAATTTTTTCGACGCAGAATTCAGTTCTCTATTGTTTTTATTTGAAGCATTTATTATTAAAATATAAATAACACCATTTTTTTCAAGAAAAACTGATAACAGCTTCAGGTAAAGTATCACTTCCGGTTAGACTATTTTAACCAAAATCTATTATTTTATTTCCATTGATATAATAGAATTGTATACTAAATTTGAAAAGTTTTGGATTATATTTTAATATAGTTTTTCATTAAAATCTATTATAGGCTTCAAGTAAAGGACCACTTCCGAGTAGACCATTTTAACTAAAATATATTATGTTATTCCCAATGATATAAAAGTCTTATATACCAAATTTGAAAAGTCTTGGATTATATTTTAATATAGTTTTTTATTAAAATCTATTATAGGCTTCATGTAAAGTACCACTTCCGAATAGACCATTTTAACTAAATTCCACTATGTTATTCCCATTGATATAAAAGTCTTATATACCAAATTAGAAAAGTTTTGGTTTATATTTTAATATAGTTTTTCATTAAAATCTATTATAGGCTTCAAGTAAAGTACCACTTCCGAAAGTTATGTAATGACCAAAAAGGGAGGTGCACAACTAGATGTTATATCAGTTCTAAATACAAAATTTTAACTTTCTACGGCTTCCCGTTTTTCAGTTATGCGAGATACGTACATACGTACGTACAGACGTCACGCCGAAATTAGTCAAAATGGATTCAGGGATGCTCAAAATGGATATTTCCGTTGAAATCTGGAAACCGAAATTTTTCGCGATTACAATACTTCCTTTACTTCGTACAAGGAAGTAAAAATAAATATTATCAAATTTATTAAAATATGATTTTTAAGCAGAACATAGTTTGTATTCAAACAAATATTTTTTAAATAATCGTTCTTTAAACATACGGGTGAAATTAAATATTGAAATTTGAATTTGACATTTCTTGAAACAGCGTTTTAGCTAAAACCGAGCTTGCACTACCAGCTACCAGCCATAGAGTATACATAGTGAAACAAATTCGACTTCCTTATATGAAAAACTTTCTTATTATGCACGCTACAGAAAGCTGATATAGGTCTTTATGGGCTATCTTTTTGAGAAAACTTTAATAGGCACCACAGGAATTTTCGGTCGTTTTTTGTTTTTGAGCTAAAGGCAAAAACTTGATTTCCGCTAATTTTGAAAATTCCACAGAACAACGTGGTGTAATTGGATTTTTTCAAAGCTTAATAATTCTCGAGATGAAACACAAACATAATATTTTTTAAATGGTAACATATGTTGAAAATAGTCTCAACTTTTTCTTTAATTTATAAGCTTTCCAATTATATATAATAAATCTACATTCTTTTGTTTGGACATAAATTACAACACAAAGGATTTATTAACTTTGGGGGTAAAATAAATAATATTTATTAAGAAACAAATGAAAAAATCAATTACAGATCATCATTTGTTGATTTTGACGCTTTATCAAATAAATTCTCAAAAAAATTTCTTGGCAATTATTTTAGGATTAATTAATTATATTTACCTCCCGCTACCCTCGGTAAGGGAGGTATAGGGATCGTGCTAAAAATCATATATCGAGTTTTTAGAAAATGACCAAGTTTTAAGGTCCCTAGAATGTGTGTGTATGTGTGTGTGTGTGTGTGTGTGAGTAAGTGTGTGTGTGTATGTGTATGTATTTTGTTGTCGCTCTAACTCAAATACGACCAATCAGAAAATTCTGAAACCTTGTATTTCTACCCTATTCAAATATGAAAAGAAACCATTAGATTTTGGTGTAAATCGAATAACCGGAAATTACACTTTACCTGAAGCGCATGATAGTTTTTCTTCAAAAAATACCATTAAATGCCATTTTTTCGCATATTATGTCATTATGAAAATTAAAGATTATTGATTGAGAAATACATTTATACTTTTTCTATATATTTTACAGATAAATTTAAAAATATTTTTTTTTATAAATCCGGAAGCCTAAGATAAACACAATTCCTTTGTTACACAATTCATATTTCAAATGAATGTAACTGACAGGTAAATATCACTGTCAAAAAAATAATCACTTCAAATTAATAATAGTGATATTTTAAAAAGAAAATAGTAAATAAAGCAAAAGCTATATGCAATTTTTTATTGGCGATGTAGTTGATTTTGGCACAATTCGAAAAATATTGTCTAATATGCTTTTTAAATAATATATAAATTAGAAAAATTAGTAAAAAGAAAGAAAGTAAATTAAAAATAAATAGATGATAATCTGTAATTGATTTCTTCATTTTTTCTCAGTAAATTTCTTTTTTTTTTCACCACAAGAGATTAATAATTCGTGTTTTATTGTTGTTCAAAACAAAAGAATGCAGATTTGTTATATATCATTGCAAAGCTTATAAAATAAAGAAAAAGATGAGACTATTTTCAACATAAGTTCTCATTTAAAAATATTATTTCTCTTATTTTGCCGCTTCGCCATATACTCGGCTTCGGTTGACGACTACGCCACAGTTCTCTGCTTCCTTGAGTCCCAGGATACAGTTCCGTTATTCATTATGAACGCGATAACGCGAAACCAGAGTAGGATCTGCGCTCATCGATACATGCCGTCCAATCAGCACCCACGTAGCCGATTAAATCGCCCGAATCTTTCTTAAATGTAATCCCCATTTCAGGAGTACCTTTCAAATATCTCAGGACTTTCTTTGCTGCTTGCCAGTGTTCTTTAGTGAATGTATCATTAAACTGGCATAGTACACTCATAGTATGGGATGTCAGGTCAGGTTGCGATGTCTAAATACTTGAGAGTTCCTATTAGCTCCCTGTATGGAGGTTTTTTGCCATCCTCTTCAGTCCATGTACTTGATCTACATAATTTAACTCCAATTTTAATCGGCGTAGCAACAGGTTTGCAATCTGATATTTTAAAACGTTCTAGAATGTAGTGGTGGGAACCGATTCCGGTTCCAAAATTACCCGGGTACCCGGTTATTTGAATGTGTAACTACCCGGTTCTCGGTTCCGATTCCAAGACTACCCGGTTCTCGGTTCTGGAACCGAAATTACCCGCTTCTGGAACCGAAACTACCTGGTTCCCGGTTCTGGAACCGAAACTACCCGGTTCTCGGTTCTGGAACCGAAACTACCCGGTTCTTGGTTCTGGAACCGAAACTACCCGGTTCTCGGTTCTGGAACCGAAACTACCCGGTTCTCGGTTATGGAACCGAAACTCATTGGTTCTCGGTTCTGAAATCGAATCTCATCGGTTCTCGGTCCTGGAACCGAAACTCATCGGTTCTCGGTTCCGGAATCGAATCTCATCGGTTCTCTGTCCTGGAATCGAAACTCATCGGTTCTCGGTTCTGGAATCGAATCTCATCGGTTCTCGGTCCTGGAACCGAAACTCATCGGTTCTCGCTTCTGGAACCGAAATTCATCGGTTCTCGGTTATGGAACCCGAACAGATTGAGTCTTGAATATAGGTCGAAATATATGTAAAGTGCATACTAAGTGCATTCTTGCATATTTTAAAGAAAATTGAATAATACATGTGCAAAATAAAACACGTGTGCGATATAATATGAAAAATTTTGACAATTATGAATTATAAATTATTACTTTAAAGAAAAACTTTTATTAAAAATTTGATGTTCTGCTATGTGTAATTTGTATTTTGAATTTATATACATTATCAGGTATTTCCACTTTCACCACGGAATTTTCCCATTTCCCTACCCGACTCTTTGGTGTGAATTTGCAGTAAAGAAAATGATACATATATACAAAACATATAATTATCTATTAAACAAAAATGATGGATTTAAATTTTTTACATAAACAAACAAAATATTAAATGGCTATATTGATAGTATTTAATCGAACTGAAGTCAAGAAATAAAGAAATATTCCTTTATATTACAAAAGTGAGAGATCAAAATGTAAAGATTATAGCAGAATGTATAAGTAGCTCATTGAAATTCTAGGCAGAGCTGGGCAAGTTACTTTTAAAATGTAACTAGTTACAGTTACAGTTACCTCCAAAAAAAAGTAACTAAGTTACTTAAGTTCCAGTTACTTTGGTGAAAGAACTAAGTTATTTACTAAGTTATTTAAAAGTAACTTAGTTACTTTGAGTTACTTTCTAACTACTTTTAATGGCGTGAAGTGTAGACTTAGACTGTTGACTTAGTTATTGTGTAGGATACATATCAGGGAGTTTTTGCACTAACTACGTTAACCTAAATTTTAACGTTATTGCTTGGCAACACCCAATCAGATTATTATTGTTAATGTCAACGGACCTACAGGGCCTTATTACCGCCTAGGCCCATGAGGCTACAGCCTAGGGCCCGTTTGACAAGGGGCCCGCAGGGCTCGGTTGCTGTGACTTTTTAAAAATTTATTAATTTATTTTTCAATTTTGATTTCTTATACCAAGATATAAAGAATCTACTTTCTTTCTAACATGACATGACCATTATAATGTATAAAACATGCAGACATTATTTCCTACCTAGACTTATTAGTGGATAATGATTAATTTATTGGAAACCTCGGATCAGACGTCGATTTTCAATCTGAGGTCCCGCGCTCACATATATAAGAAATTTTGATGAAAAAGTATCTTTTTATAAATATTTGGGGCCCCGCTACGCTAATAACATATTCCCGAGAAACGGCAAAATCACCAACCGTCCCTATAAAGGAGTAACAAAATATTACACTAAAATTTCACCTCAAACTAGAATCGAGCATGCGGTACGGTATAATTGATCAGCTTTTCTCTCAGCAGGCAATTTTATTTTTTTCTTTAATAAATAAACTTACATTATAATTATACAAATATTTGTACGTACTTGTTTTTTACTATAAAGAGGGAGGGGGGCTTGAAAAAAAATTTGGCCTAGGGCCCAAAAATCTGATTAAAAGGCCCTGCGGACCTACATTATAATATAACATAAAAATTAAAAGTGACATTTTATCTTGTGAGAAGGGAATTTGCAAAAATGAGACGAATTCAAGTCTTGCAACCCTTAGAACAACGAACAAAATACACTATATTTTGTATAACCTGAAAATTGGAATAATTTTGATGATTTAGTGGCAGCTTAATTATAATTTATTAAAACGTATCATTTGTAAGCGAGGAAAATATTTAAATAATATATTTTATAAGTCAAATTTAACATTTAGTGACTTTTTAATTCAAGAATTAAAAGTTAAAATAATGTGTTATTTTTAGTTTTTCTGTTTACCGTACAAAAACTCTATTATTAATGAATGTAATTATTTTATTATCTATTATGGCTTGAAATCAATCAACAATAATATTGAATTTAATTATTACATACATTTGTTTAAAACAAAACAGTTTTAGTTAGTGTTTCTAAAAAAGGCATCAGCCTCAACAAAATATTTCTTAGAAATTTAAATCCCCCCGTTACTTTTTATTACTAAGTTACATTCCACTTTTTAAGTTACTTTGACTAACTTAAGTTACATTCTAGTAACTTAAGTTACTCAAGTAACTAGTAACTAAAAACCGGAAAGTTACCAACTACTTTACCGCAGCAAGTTAAGTTACAGTTACATTTACCATATTTTAAAAAGTAACTAAGTTACGTTACAAGTTACGTAAAAGTAACTAGTTAGTAACTAAGTTACTAAAGTAACTAGTTACTGCCCAGCTCTGATTCTAGGATATATTTATTGCTTTGTCCCTTCATTTTATGGTCACTATTGTCATTATGTAGGTAGGTACCAATATCTTAGAACATCACTCAAGGTCAAGCTACTGTAATAAACCATATTGAATGAAAATTGAAAATATATAATATGAAACTGAAAGTGTAAGTTGCAATTATGCGGTTACATTTTCTAAAAAAAAAATATCATCCTCCTGCATATGGTATAATATTATTTACACATTATTATATGCAATTAAGTTACATATAAAAAATTAATATCGTTCAATAATATTTCTCAAATAAAACAGAAAATCTGTTTATTTCTCAAAAATAGCGAGGTTAATTTAAAATTATAATTGAATAATATCATTGATTCCATAACCCGAATCTGAAGTTCTATTCCAGAGAACCGGTTCCTCTACCCGGAACCGAAGATCGGTTCTATTACTCGGAACCGGAACCGAAAACCGGTTCCATTACCCGGAACCGGAATCGTAGATCGGTTCCATTACCCGTAACCGGAACCAATGACCGATTCCATTACTCGGAACCGAAGTACCCGGGTACCCGGATAGTTTTGGAACCGGGTTCCCGGTTCCAAATTTTTCCGGTTCTTGACAGCACTACTAGAATGCCCATTATATATCCCTTCTGATTCATGGTTACACTATATTCGTTTCTAGAAAATTCTATGCCGAGACAATGTTTTACGTCACCTCGTTTCTAGAAAATTCTATGCCGAGACAATGTTTTACGTCACCCAAGTCCTTGATTTCGAATGACTTCCGCCGGAGATGGTATACCTTGTCTATTTCCTTCGAATTTCTCGAAAGAATCAAGATATCGTCGACGTAAACGATAATCAGAAGAAGATCGTCATCCATGCCTTTAAAAAAGATGCATGGATTACCTGCTGTTGGCTTCACTCCAATTTTGATTAACTCTTCTTTCAGACGTTGATTCCAGCAGCGACCAGCTTGTTTTAGCCCGTTTGATGACTTTTTGATTCTACAGACATAATCTCTGTTCAAGGATTTCAACATTTTCTCAGTCTCATCTATGATTTTGGATTCTGCACATCTCTCTTGCAATATGAACTCGAGGATTTCCTTGGAATAATTTGGCGCCTCCATGGAAATTTTCTCTTAGACAAATCCGTTCAGATATGCAGTAGTGGCATTGAACTGTCGAATATGCATATTCTTGCGAGCAGCAAGAGCTACGGCGAGTCGAATTGAGCTGAATCGTGCTACAGGAGCGATCTTTTGGACATTTAACCATATCCCAAGTGTTATTCTTCTAAACGGATATAAGTTCATTCGCCATTGCTAACATCAATTCTCCCTTCTCAGAACTAGAGAGCGCTGATTTTATTGGAACTTCGGCTATACAAGCAAAATCAACTTTTTCATCACGGTTTTGGTAGATTTTCCGTGGTCTACCACGTCGTCCAGTACGAATTATTTGAGGCCGTTTTTACCTCTCGCTAAGAGAGGTATTGGAATCATGCTAAAAACCACATATCCAGATTTTAATGAATAAGCACGTTTCAAGGTCACTAGAATCCGATTTTAACATTTTTACAATGATTTCTCTCTCTCTCTCTCTCTCTCTCTCTCTGTGTGTGTGTGTGTGTGTGTGTGTGTGTGTGTGTATTTGTGTTTGTGTTTGCGTCTGTGTCTGTGTGTGTGGATGTGTATATGTGTGTGTGTGTGTGTGTATGGCTGGATGTTGGAGCCTATAAGACATAAGACCTGTTTAACTATGAATTCCTCAATCTGACATTCCTGGGAAGAGCTGAAAAGGTTTTCGTAACAATTGAACAACCGGAAGTAGTAGTTTAAAAAAAAAATTCTAAATGTTATTTTTTGAAAATTTTTGATATTACTAATTTTGAAGGACAAAATTCTACATCTGATACATTTAAATTTTTTATTATATCTTCTATAAATTTAGAGATAAAGACGCTATAATATATAGAATATCGGGATATAATAAGTCGAGTAGGCGAAACTACACTAAGGAAACCAGTTGACAAATTCAAATGTCTATAACATAGTTTGTAAATGACAGATATCAATGTCAGTGTCAAAAATCAACAGTTTTATTGACATTTTGATAGCCTTTTCTGGGAAGTACATTTAGTCTTTCTTATTGTTTTATTAATTAAATATTTGAAATTATAGGTAAAATGCATATATCCATCAGATATACCGTCAATCTGGTTAAAGAATTGGAAGAATTTCTGACATTTAGGAACTTCTTCATACAATGAAAAATAGATATAATTAGAATTATATGTGTGCAGAAGACATGTTAAATACAATAAAAAACAATATTTTGGTAAAGTTCTGTAATTTTTCTTGTTATAAAACGAGGGTTAGATAGCAAAGTGCAATACAATACTTATATAGCCTAATATGGAAATGGCGAGAGGTCTTGTACTGGCCACAACAGATTTTTTATCATGATATTTATTCGATTGCTGGTCTATATTTCGTAACACAGGATCCTTTTCTAATTCCAATAAATCTTACCACCGTAATCATTACTCGCTTTTCTTGCGTGAGCCTGGGCCCATAACCTGTTGAAGATACGGTGAACAAGTATAACACAGAACAAGTATATAACATTCAAATGAAACACAAATAATATAATAAACAAATAAATATAAAATTTATTGACAGGTGCTACTTCATTAAAAACAATCAGATAAAACAACATATGTATATTTTATACATTAGGAGGCATTGCTCTGACGGTACAGTCTGAGAACCGAATATTCTCAACACAAACAATAAAAAATAAAATTAAACAATTCCTTGTGTCAAAATGTATTTTAATGACAATACCGTTCCTTACGCAGCCCGCAATACACCACGGCTTCCTCATATGTTTCGATCACAAAAAACACCGTAAGGCGGCCTTTAGTCAGCATATGCTCGAAGATTGATACAACTGATCCCTAGGTTCCACTAGCAGTAAAGCTAATTTTTGTTACATTTATAATATTTATATCGTTGAATCAGAAAAAAAATCTCAGACTAAAATATTATACAGGGTACCATTTAAAATAATATAATTATGTTCTACCGTTTGAGAACCACTAGTTGAATTTTCGGTTTGTAGTTACTATTAAATTAGTGAAAACAATAATTAAATTAGTCCCTTAGTCTTCAAAAGGAAGTTTTCAATAGAAAAAAAAATCTACGGACAGTGACAGGAAGAAACCTTGTCCTCATCTACTATTTCCACAATCACGTCTAATAAATTATAGGAGCCGTTCAGCATAACAAATAATCATAATTGCACAATTAATATTAATATTATTAGACATTAATATTATTACCTACTTAGGTTTATTATTTGTTACCGAAATAAATAAAATATGACTTGTTTTGTGTTGTTATTGTTATTAAAGTAAAAATAAATAAATTGCAAAAATATAATACTATTTATTAAAAAAAAGGTTAATTCAAGTTTGACAGATGAGTCCGTATAGCTAAATTTTTACACAAGAGTCTGTAATGTTTTACTTTATCTAGTATTTTGGCTAACTTCGCGGAGTGATATCGTGTACTTTAGTATCGGTTTCGAAAAAAAATGTTTTTTATTGTGCAACCGGATGCGAATTAAACATTTCACAGATATGCCCAGTATTTCAATTTCCTACCAAAATTTCTTGTAAAATTATCTGCCTAATAAACTGAAAACATCGCATCGATATTATTTTTCAAATTGCAATAATTTTACATTATGCAATTATTCGATGCGATATTTTTTATTTATTAGTAAGATGTATTTATTCAGCCACTTTGTTAGAAGAAAAAAAAACCGGGCCTCAATATAGGCTGCGAAATTGGAGTTCGGGGCCGTTACATAGTCCGTGAAAGAAAAAAATTCGACACTTGAGAGCTAAGATGACAATAACGTTTTAAAAATATGACAGCAATTCTTGATATATATTTTTTTTAAATCATCATGGCTTATTACCCATTTTTGGGTGTGCCAATCTACTTATATTCACAGACTTCGGTAATGATGACATATCTACTTTTGAGGACGTTAATCAGGCTTAACCTTACGGGCTTTCAAAGCTTTCGTAAAAAGAGTAGCACTTTATTTTAAATATTTGGAAATTGATTAAATCGTAAAAATATGCCTTAGAGAATTTTAATTAACAAATAAAGATTTTGTGAAAAATTCATGGACCTCACCGGGATCAACATATTTCTACGATCTAAACAATGTGGTCCGCCACCCAAATTTTTTTATTATTTTAAATGAAAGTTTTTTTTAATTTTGAAGCATTTCGTAGTATTAAAAAGTCTTAATTGTCTTTAATTTATCTGCATTTGATTTTTCAAATCAATATGACGTCACGGCGACACTCTTGTCTTTCTCTCACTCCGCACCAAACTCTATACTAGGCTGCGACAGAAAGATAGCAAAAGTGTGACATCACAGGGACACTGACAATAAATTTAAAATATCTCGTAAAGTAATTAATAAAAAAAAAAAATTTTTTAATAATTTATTGAGAAGTACTTTAAGTACAAATTGCACGTTTTATTATATTTTGTTATGGTGGAGGACCCTATTATATTCAGTCACAAATTATCAGGGCTGGCAAAAACCCAGTGTTTTTCCAAAAAACCCCTATCGAATATTTTCTCCTTGTACCCTTATTAAAGTTTTTCCTCTCGCTAAGAGAGTTATTGGATTCATGCTAAAAACGCATATCCAGATTTTAATGAATAAGCACGTTTTAAGACTCCTACAATCCGATTCTAACACTTTTACGTGTATGCGTGTGTGTGTGCGTGTGTCGTGCGTGTGCGTTTTGGACCGGAAATAGTAGTTCCTTAAAAAAAATTTCTAAATATTATTGGGTGCGATTCAGTGGGTTGTATTAAGGTCTGTATTAAAGCTTGTATTAAGTATATGGCAACATTGTAATATTTTCCACATGGATCAATGAGAATCAATTGTGATTTAGAAATTTTACCACAGGGAAAAGTAATTCAGATATCCTTTAGTCAAATGAGGAAGTATTATTGTAAATGGAAGGTATAAATGGAAACTCATTATTGCAAAATTAGGTTACAAATATGTCAAATTTGATGTGTCAAATATTTCATACCTGAATGTTAATGAATTTTAAAATATATCAAACCCCGTTTTGAGCAGTTTTGACATTTGTCCTTTTTTTCTTACTTCTGTTAATAATATTTTTTTCTTTATTTGATCCTTTGGTCTCTCACTTTTTTCTGACAGGTATTACAAAGTTGCCAAAATATTTTTGGCAAAGGACTGTTTTAGCTTAAAACACGCTAATACAACCCACTGAATCGCACCCATTTTTTTTAAATTTATATTATTACAAATATTTAAGAGTATAAAATTCTCTATCCGATGCATTCAAAATTTTTATTCTTCTATAGATTTACAGATAAAGAAATATAATTATATAAAATATTCTGTTGTGAGTCTCACAGCTCAAATAACTCTATAGAAACTAGTTGAAAAATTTCAATGTTTGTAACTGACTAATGTCGGTGTTAAAAATGCAGAGATATTTCTGAAGGCTTTCTCTGGGAAGTACATTAAACATTTCTTATTTTATCATTAATTATTTAAAATTATAGATACATAATATGTATAATATATACCATTTAGAAATACCGCCAATTTCGTCAATGAATTGGAAGAATCTCGAACATTTAGAATAGTAAGTGAAAAAGAATATTTGTACTTAGAATTTTTTGAGTACCAGATATAATACAATACTTATGTAGCCTAATATGGATATGCAGAGGTTTTGGGCTGGCCATAACAGATTTTTCATTTAGAAGTAAAATTATAGGTGTTTTAATTATATGTGTATTAATGTAATTTCTTATAATTAGAAACAAAAAGTGTACTTTATAAATTATATTGAATATATTACCATTTCGTTTTATATTGAATGTCGTAATAATAATGACATTCTTTTTTTCATTATTGCTTTTATCTGTCACTTTCTCAATTTTTCTTTGTTTTTTTTTTCGCACTTATGCGAAAAAGTGACCAATTCAATCAATCAGCGATAGTCTCACTTCATAATAATGCGTAAAAGTGGTAGCTAACCTCTAATATAGTAATTCATTATTCTACCTTGTAAACGTTAAATCTAAACGGTATTAGAAAAAACCTTAAATGTGATTAATTGCAAAATCGTGTTTTTCGCATATGACGTGTTGCCAAACTAGCGTGAAAAATACAATCATTTTACAACTAAACACATACATAACTAACCTGGGTTTTATTGGATTTTTGTGAGTATTTTTAAGCGTTTTTTTTTTTAAATTATTATTATTATTATCAATGTTTGCGCATTGTCGCGCTGAGTATTCATCTACTCGTCTATAAATTGTAAAAAGACTTCAGGGGAATCATGTGGTTCAATTGGTTAGAGTCATTGGAGTATCCTACTAGGATAGGAGGTTCAAATTACGGTGAGGTCCATGATGTGACCATGAATTCTTCACAAAATCTTTCTTCGTTAATTAAAGTCCTCTACAATCCTTGGTTGGTATGGAACTAATTAAAGCTTATCCAAAAGGCGCGATATTTAAGTTTGCCCCTTGTTCCAAATGCACTAGCCAGAGCCATGGATCATCCAGTGTTTTCCAAGCTGTGCGGTGTGCCGGGCGCGAAACTTTCCAAAGGCGGGCCCGAAATTTTTCAAGAAAATTAAGTATTTATTTCAGATTTAAAGAGTATTGAATGGGGGAGTTAGTGGGGCGCGAAAAATTTTTAAAGTTTGAAGGGAGTCGCAGGAGTAAAAAGTTTGGAAAACACTGAATCATACGGTAGTATGGATGAAATATTTTTCTTAGCAGAATGAAACATGCTATGTGTATGTATATATTCTATGATTACGTTATGTACGAGAACAAATGATAATGTCAGGGCTGCATTAATAAAAAAAACAAAAAAAAAAAAAATAGTCACTTCAATTTACATATTTGTTCTTTTAAGAATAGTATTTAAAATTTAATTTATGTCTTTCCGAGAGTAGCGCAGCACGCAATGGAATATACTACATTTACATTTAATTTGTTGTTAATTTCTGCATTAGGGATCGTAAATCTTGTTGCTGGAGTTTATGCGGGGTGGAAATGTGAGCTGCATTAGCATAGAACGAGTTCTCGTTACATGTAGGAATGACACGCTAAACGTCAAGGTTCTCTTGGTGGTCTGCCAACAACACGCAACCTCTACGCAGTTCCTCATAATCCTTGTGCCTAGTACAACAAGCGATAGGTGCGTCAACGGCTGCGGTGCGGTACCTGAGGAGATGCGGAACGACTTTTATTATCTATGCAAATTTCAATCGATTTATAAAACAAAACGACTACTATGCCTTCCTTAATTCGTCTCCATTTTATTTATTTCTTTCGTTTGTTACTGCAGCCATTCTTGGATCAGAAATATCATTTGGTGTTAGTGATTTGTGGATATCATTACCGTCACGAGAAAACTATTATTTATTTGAGATTTTGGTCCATCTGTTAACGGATAAGGGAAATAATAACTACTCATCGACTGTGGAATTCTTACAACTACATAATTATTTAATTTTGTGTTATAGAGAGAATAGAAAACTTCATATTTGTATAGGTGTTATTGTCGCTATGATGTAACAATAAAAAGAGTCGATTATGCATTTCATTTACTTCAACCGACGACGACCAGGATCTGATGCTAATAAACAATATTGAATGAATGTTGACTGTATATGATTTAATGATTGTGAGGTGGTGAGGATAACACAACACACACACGCGCACACACACACGCACACACACACACACACACACACACACACATTCATTAAATTGAAATGAACGAATATGGACAATGATACAATACTTTAAAACTAAGTTTATTTACATCATAATTAATGGGGTTATTGAAGAAACCAACGCATATAACTAGAAACATCTGTGTAGCCAGAGCCAGACCCCGGCTCGTTCGTTAACAAATAATCGGTATTTGCGGCCGAACCCAAATATTTTTCGTGCATAGTCGGTAAAAAAGCACACGTCAAAGAGCACGAATATTCGCTTGAGATATGTTTGCGCTGACATCCAGACTTGTACGGACAAGTTGTGCACTGTAAACAGATGTGTCAGCGTGAGCAGTAGCAATGATGGAGTAGACAAATGAAATAGTTTTGCAATTTTTGGAAGGATACCAAAGTGAACCCCGCATTTGGGACCCACAACACCCAATCTGCAAGTATTTCAATTCCACCGTATCTGAAAATACATTTCCGTTGCTTAATTAGTTAACTTTTTCCTCTCAACTCAAATCACCTATCTTTTTCTGCTATGATTTAAAGATACCATTCACCATCTCCTTTTTCGAAGTTTCTGTTTCTGCTTAAAATAATACTCGTAAAAAAACATAAAAAATATCCCGCTGCAGCAACTGTATCGTTGTCCATGGTCGGTACGTAAATGTTTACCAGATTTTCTTTGGCTTATACAAATATTCGAGTACAGGGGTATGTGTGGATACAGTGTTTTTAGCAAACATTAGTACATGAATATTCACCAACAAATATTCGTTGCATTTACGAATATTCGTCTGTGCATGTCTGGAGCCGGGGAGACACATAAACCTGCCAATGCATATCTGCTTGACTTGACTACGCAGAGACATATCAAATTTTACCCCCCAATATAAAACATATCTTAAACTTCCACTTTGTTACAATGAAAACCTCGTAAAACTACATTGTTGTTACTTAGAGTATTTTAATGGACCCTCCTTTAGTCTCATAGGTACTTGGGTTGTTTCGATAAATGAACCACAATATGCCGTGTCGATCTTGCATAAACTAAAAAAAATGTTAACATTTATTTAAGTATATCCCCCAAACAATTAAGTTCATTCGAAAATTCAAATTCTCACTCTGAAAGACACATATCCGCGAATCTGCGGTCAAAACTTCTTTATCAGGCATATTGCATACAGTGTTTTCTAGGCGAAATCTAACGTTTTGCTGTAATTTGTTTACGATCATTCGTGTTAAATAAATGTGGTAATAGTTATTTACATTTGAGTGCGTGTAAGTTGTATTTTACAGCGCGACAGCTTTGTTTAAGGCACGAGCCCTTAAGGCGAGTGCCTTATTAGCTGGAGCGCTGTAAAATACTTCACGCACGAGAATTGTATCAAATTTTTTGGCCGACGATAATGAAAATCACTTTTTTTAATGAGATAGGTTGTACTTCTGAAAAGGGTTAGTTTAAAATACTGGGGTTAAGTCTATTTCCAAATTTGATTTTACTTACCTTCATTAGAGTATTTCTAGCGAAAATTTATCTGTAATAATAGACGTTGTTTATGACTGATAATATATTTATTTGTTGATGTTTTCTTCGTAATAAATAATAGGTAGGTGTCGATATTTGACATTTCAGAAATGTTCGCCTCGCGTATTTGACAGGTATATCGATCGATGACTATGTCGGTAACGGCGGATTTTTACAATAATGACAGATGTCGCTACCGTGATTTTGGTTTATATAAATTAATTTTAAATATAGGAAATATTAAAGTAAAAAAATAACTTAAGTAGGTAGTACTTTTTTACATGAACTTTATTATAGTAAAGATGATTTCTTTTCTAAATGCCCATAAACGTCCAGTGTATTTTGATTATTTTACCGCATAGTTAGACAAGTTACAACACAGTAAGCGTAAAATGTAGGTTACACTTGCTGTGTATACAATTGTAAAGTTCCCATTACACTTCAGGAGGGCAAAAAGAAAATAAACATATTATTTGAGCAATTACCAATACCATATTACTAACCGAGGTGGAAAGTATTTCATTGTTGTCGAGAGCAAAGACAGCCAACCAAGGCGCGAAGCGCCGAGGTTTACCATAGCTCGAGATGTAATAAAACTTTTCATAAAGGTTTAAGGTTTATATATTTTATTCACAATCGGAAATTAATAATGAGTACCTAATTGATTTAAATAACAATATTAACCTAACATAATAAACGAATCGTCACATGAACTCTCAGTTCACTTTGATATATAACCTTAAATTTCGATTTTTCATATATCTACAGTTATTTATATTATTTACAACTTCAATTTTCACTTTACATATAAAATGTAAATAAGCTTTGTTTACAAGTCACTGATCTCTCAGAGTGGAAGTGGGAAATAGCCCCGAAGTTGGGATGTGACAGTTTGACACTTTCTAATCTCAGCTATACTCACGCTATACTTTCCGACCTCTTGGAAAATGAGGTTAGCAATAACTAACTTCCCAAATTTTTAAAAGTCGGAAATCATTATATTACTAACCGATTGTGAATAAAATAGTTTGTTCCGTTGAATTTTTATTAAGTTATGTTAATGTATAGAAAATCAGTCATTAATGACCCTTATTAATGCATGATTTTTTATTAATAAACGATTTTAGTGGGTAACCTTAGATACCACATACCATTGCTTCACAATTGTCAATACTTGTACCAAACGTTACTAATCTAAAAAAATTGTTATGTTATAAAATTTAGTTTTTCCATGTCAGTAAGATACGGTCAATTGAAAAATATTGTAACTATCACGTGTGTTAATTGGAGATTAATGATCTCAACAATTAAGCATTACACACTTGATAGTTAAATAACTAGTCTCCTGCAAAATTTACCATTTTGGAGTTGTTTTCTTATGAAGGTAACGATATCTAGAATCTTATCTACCGGTTGATTAATGTGTAAAGTGTAAATATGTAAAACATTTATAGTTAGTTACGCCGACTTTACCAATTATTCGCCTTAAACGTCGTACTGGTTGCAATGGAATATCCTCCTCGGTTTCTAATTTACGTAGAGAGTAATGAAAGGTTGTGTGGACTCAGGTCTCTAATTAAATTAGTGCAAATCAGTCATGAAACGAGTAGGAACAATGGTGAGGCTTTAACTCTATTACTGTTGATGGGTAACTGATAATGAGCTTTAAGGAAACATCCTATCCACTCGAAAGTTTGACCGGAAGTCTTAAAAGCGGACCTTAATTATTCACAATAACTTTGAAATAATTATCATAAATACAATACGTATGTATATCGTTACGTTTTGGGTATTCATTTCCTAGATTTCGATTTATTGTGTATACCTACTAGATGTATATACAGGCAGTAAGCAGTTCCATGATTATGTTCCATGAAGTACCATTCTTACGTCCTCTTTATCTCATATTTGTAGGTATATCAATTAGTAGAATTAGATGTACAGTTCATATCTGACGATAATTTTTGAATTGTTTAACTTAAAATGTAGTATAAGCCGATACGGATAGTCATGCGACATGCACATGTGTATGTCCATTTATATCTTGCATATTTCTTTATAAATTCATATTGTACAATATAATGTCGATATGTCATACGTTCAAAAAAAAAAGTAAATGAAAAATTCCCAATTAGAACATTTCAAGATTATGTACTTCAAATTTTAGTAACTTTTAGACTTGAGTTTCTTTTGCTCTACGTACGATACATTTTTGTGTCTATACTGGTACATAGTAGTAATATATTTTCAACTAAATTTTGTTCAACATATAGCTATAAAAAATTCGCCAACTATAATCACTTTTATATTTTATTTTCGCAATATTCTAAAATTAGTAACATCCGTTTGTTCGGCCTAATAATATTTTACTACCATTATTGTAAATAAGACGATTACATTTTTTAGCTTACTCCTAAACAAGTTGTGAAGATTGGCAATGCGTTACTGTCATTAAAAATTTAGCGGTGCAGACACTCAGATTTTATTTTTTTCTGGGTGAACCGTAACTGATATCACAAATTACACAGAGAAAAAAAAGTTTATTATTGAATGTATCTTTCTGAAAAAAAAATAATAATTTCACGTTATCGGCGTGGCCATTAAATTTGGACTAAAGTAGTTCTTTGATCATATATACAGTTTTTCTTATAAAAAAATCATTGAATATAATTTTTTAGCAACTTTTACTAATAAAAATTGGATATAATGGTACAATCTTCAATTCTACGATAATAGCATTTAGTAGATAACTTGAAATTACTTTAAATATTAAATTATAAAATAATTTATTTCTGTATATAATCTTGCCTATACGTCAAACAAAAACAAAATATTTTAATAACAATTTTGACATATTTAAACAAATATTACTGTCAGGAAGCAAGTACATTAAAATTAATAATGAAACTGTGTTAAGAAGATTATATTGAGTCTAATGAAATTAAGATTAATAAAAAATAATATATTTTCCATCATACATAAATATTAGATTTACAGAATGGTCCGATATAAATTAAGTATGTTTGCAGTACTAAAAATCAAACTGTGTATAAGTAGGTGTCATCAAAGTGTCAAATATTGGTTTACAACTACACATTAACGAAATGGATCATGTAAAGCAAAAGATATATGCAAAGGAACTTAATATAGTTTGCAGAATATGTAGGTATGTATTTAAATTAATAAAAATTAAAAAGCGGGAAGTATTGTGTTGACCACATCAGATTTTTTTGTATAAACTTCAAATGGTAATCAACATTTGTGAGTTGTCAATCTGCACTGGTATGAATTGGTACCGAAACCAGGTCCTGCAATGGCTGTCGTGTCAGCGATGATGATATAGCGCAATGAAAAATTTTAAAGGTCGTATTTTTTGATGACATGACAAGATTTTATCGTAATAAACTCATCATAATAACCCAACAAAAATATCACGAATTACAATATCAACACAAATAATAATTTACTTTTAGAACCAACGTAAAAAATATTATCTGCACGATTACCGACTGCTGATGGAATGTAGAAATGGTGAAAAACTAATCGGACTGGCAATCAATTCAATAATTTTATTTCAATGCCGACGTTCCGACTACACGATAGTTTTCATCGGGGCTAGAAATGGTCATACGAAGAAACTAAGTAACAAGAAATTCATAACATCAGGATTAATTATTTGAAATAATATCCTATACCTTTATAATAATGTGGCCAAGAAACTGTACAATAATTAAAATATTGAAAATCATTTCATTAAATTTATCTAACTATATATTTACAGTGAAGATTAAATTTCTTTCTAAAAACGACCCGTACAAATACAAAATAGTTAAGAATTAAAATTCTTGAAAAACGTGCATCAAAGAAAAGTTAGGACTATATAAAATAAGGCTAATCCTGATAGGGTACTAAGTTACTTAATTTTTTTTTTAATTAACTACCAGTTCAATTTTTTTTTCTCCATTCAAAATAAAATAAATAAATAAAATAAATATATCATCACGGCATATTACCCATTTCTGGGTGTGCCAGTATCTACAACACATGTAGACATCGGTAATGATAAAAAATGTTGAAAAATGTCGTTAAAAATGTACTTTTTTGATGATATAAGAAACGACAAATCCTGAAACATGAAACATTTATCATAATACGACTAAGTAAATTTCGTTTAGAGGGTAGGTTGTATGAATAAAGCACACTGTGTTTTTATTTTTTAATAAAATGGCTTATTGACGATCGATTTCGCCGTTTTTTACGGCATCTTCAGGTCAATGCTGAAAAATTGTTTTATTATAAATTTTTTACATGTAAAATATTTGTTTTAGTAAAAAGTAAAAGTATTTTGATATTGTAGAAAAGTTAGATTTTTTAATAAATTATTTAAAAATATTATATGCTAATATTGTAACCATGTGTTAAGATTGAAAAAAAAAAATTGAGAATGTAAGGTTATGAGTGAGTAGTTGCAACAATCATAAATTATAAGTATTGAAAAATTGAACATACCGTCTGCAAAGAACGTAAAAAGAAATACATGATGTTATATTGTATGTAGAAATATGTAAAAATTACTTTATAAAGTTAAAATACAACGTGTTCATGTTGTAGAGTCAAGAAATGGAGACAGAATGAGATGGGAAGTGTAGTTGTGTAGTAGTTGAAAACAGGGATGTAGATGGAACTATTGTTGTTGATGTGTGTTGGGTTTTTTAAAGGGCGGCAAAAATTTAAACATGTAATGCTCTGGGAAATCTATGTTCTCGTTTAAGAGTTGTTGATTATTGTGTTTATGTAATAGGATTTCATATTTTTCTAATATTTGTAATTTGCGATAGTTTGATTCTGCATGTAGTAATTGTATATTTTCTATATTTGTGGTGTGGTTATTGTTTATTAAATGTGTTCCTACAGCTGATAGTGGTCTATTTTTGATGTGTTCTTTAAAACGTGTTTGAAGGTTTCTGGTTGTGAGCCCGATATAAATACTATTACAATTGGAACATGATATTTTATATATTCCGCTTTTTTCTATGGGTAGTTTTTTTGGTTTGCTGTTGTTGAAAATGGTGTTGAGATTAGGTTGTGATTTAGGAACTAAGTTTATATTGTATTTGTTAGTTGTGTGTTGTAGTGTGTTGTGTATGTAATTGTAGTATGGTATAGATATGTATGTATTATTTTTAAATTTAATGTGTTTGTATATTTTAGTTTGAATTAAATGTCTGTCTTTAGTTTTGTTGTATATATTTTCTATTTTTGTTAATGAGTAATTATTGTTTAGGCCTATGTTACAAATGTTATTGTATTCTGTATTGTAGTTATTTTCTGAGAGGGGTGTTGTTAATAAACGGTGGAAATAAAAATTAAAAGCTGTTTGTTTGATTTTAGGGGAATGATATGATGTATTAGGAATTATTATATCTGTTGAGGTAGGTTTTCTGTAAATATTGAAAGCTATATTAGTATTGTTTCTATGAAGTGTCAAGTCTAAAAAGTTAAGTTTATTGTTTGCTTCTATTTCTAATGTCCCAGAATACTAAAATATCATCGACATATCTTTTCCAGAGCATTACATGTTTACTTAAAGGATCTTGCATAATTTTATTTTCTAAGTTATCTATATAAATGTTTGAAAGTAAGCCGCTAAGTGGGCTACCCATGGCTAAGCCGTCTGTTGTTTTATAGAAATTATTTTGAAAAATGAAAAAATTTTGATGTGTTGAAATTTTGAATAGTTCTATTATATTGTTTATATCAATGTTGTTAAGTCCAATTTTTTCTAGAAAAGTGTGATTTGAGTGTAAATAATTTTTTAAAATTTGTAGGGTGTCGGTAATTGGAATGTTAGTGTAAAGATTAACTATGTCAAATGAGGCTATGATGAAGTTTTTATTTTCTGTATTGTTGGAGAGTGTTTGTTGTATGGAAGTAATTAGTTGTTGTGAATTTTTTATGGAGAAGTTGGAGGTATATTTGGCTTTGTTAGAAATTATATTATTAAGTTCTTGTGCTATTTTATGTGCTGGGGAATTTATGGATGAAACTATTGGTCTAATTGATTTATCGGGTTTGTGGAGTTTTATTAAGCTATATAAATTGGGAATTGATGGGTTTTTTTGAAGTATTTTGTACGGATGGATGTTGAATTTTGTGAGTGTGGGGATGGTTTTGTTAATAATATGTTTAAAGTTAGTATTGTATTTTGTGAGAGGATTTTTGTTAATTTGGTTGTATTTGTTATCTAAGAAGAATTTTAAAGTTTTTTCAATATATTGGTTTTTATCTATAATGACTGTACCTGCATTCTTGTCTGCTTTAGTGACTATTAAGTTATTTTCAATAATTTTTTGTTTTATGGATTTTATATTGTTGTAAATTTGTGTATTGGCTAACTTTTGTTTATGATTGTTGCATCTACTCACCAGGTTATTTTCGTTTTTGATGATATATTGAAGATCTTGAGTTAAGTTGGTTTTTAGTTGATGCTGTTGGGGGTGGCTATGGATTTGTGTTTCAATGTCAATGGAGATCTTGGCTATGTTGGCTTTTGATGGTGGTGGTGCGAATTTGTGGCCTAGGTTTAGTGTATTTTCTTCTGTTGCAGTGAAGATGATGTCGCTAAGATTTGTGATTCTAGAAATTACATTAGAAATAGAAGCAAACAATAAACTTAACTTTTTAGACTTGACACTTCATAGAAACAATACTAATATAGCTTTCAATATTTACAGAAAACCTACCTCAACAGATATAATAATTCCTAATACATCATATCATTCCCCTAAAATCAAACAAACAGCTTTTAATTTTTATTTCCACCGTTTATTAACAACACCCCTCTCAGAAAATAACTACAATACAGAATACAATAACATTTGTAACATAGGCCTAAACAATAATTACTCATTAACAAAAATAGAAAATATATACAACAAAACTAAAGACAGACATTTAATTCAAACTAAAATATACAAACACATTAAATTTAAAAATAATACATACATATCTATACCATACTACAATTACATACACAACACACTACAACACACAACTAACAAATACAATATAAACTTAGTTCCTAAATCACAACCTAATCTCAACACCATTTTCAACAACAGCAAACCAAAAAAACTACCCATAGAAAAAAGCGGAATATATAAAATATCATGTTCCAATTGTAATAGTATTTATATCGGGCTCACAACCAGAAACCTTCAAACACGTTTTAAAGAACACATCAAAAATAGACCACTATCAGCTGTAGGAACACATTTAATAAACAATAACCACACCACAAATATAGAAAATATACAATTACTACATGCAGAATCAAACTATCGCAAATTACAAATATTAGAAAAATATGAAATCCTATTACATAAACACAATAATCAACAACTCTTAAACGAGAACATAGATTTCCCAGAGCATTACATGTTTAAATTTTTGCCGCCCTTTAAAAAACCCAACACACATCAACAACAATAGTTCCATCTACATCCCTGTTTTCAACTACTACACAACTACACTTCCCATCTCATTCTGTCTCCATTTCTTGACTCTACAACATGAACACGTTGTATTTTAACTTTATAAAGTAATTTTTACATATTTCTACATACAATATAACATCATGTATTTCTTTTTACGTTCTTTGCAGACGGTATGTTCAATTTTTCAATACTTATAATTTATGATTGTTGCAACTACTCACTCATAACCTTACATTCTCAATTTTTTTTTTTCAATCTTAACACATGGTTACAATATTAGCATATAATATTTTTAAATAATTTATTAAAAAATCTAACTTTTCTACAATATCAAAATACTTTTACTTTTTACTAAAACAAATATTTTACATGTAAAAAATTTATAATAAAACAATTTTTCAGCATTGACCTGAAGATGCCGTAAAAAACGGCGAAATCGATCGTCAATAAGCCATTTTATTAAAAAATAAAAACACAGTGTGCTTTATTCATACAACCTACACTCTATATCATGCATACTGAGCTGGAGCCTTTCATCAACTTCATAAATTTCGTTTATTATTATGAAATATTGTACGAGGATAGCTCTTGCAAAAACCGGAATCTGCTTAAAAAAGTGCTTATGCTTACCGTTAATATTTTTATATCAAGCATGTTATTTATAAAAATATGCATTTACGAGGTGTGGCAATTAAACAACGAGATTTATTTTCTTCCGGCTTCCCAGTAAATTTGGCAACATTGCAGGCTATGTCATATTAATTTGTATCTTCCCTCCATCCACTGTTAAAATTTCAAGATAATTAAGATAATTTGTTGTCTGTCAAATCTATTAAAATTTTGCAAAAAAGGACAAAAATATTATTAAAAATCTGTTGTGGTCAGCACTGTACTTCCCGCAACTGGCGAAATTGTACAATAAAGTAAAAATATATATCTCTTGTGAAACTAAACCTAGTTTTATTTTTTAAATTTTTATTAATTTAAATACCTACCTACATATTTATTGACGCAGGAAACCATATAATGTTCATTTGCATTCGTATAATATAACTATTGTTTTATTTACTACTACATATTTCTTTTTAAAACGTTACCATTATTAATTTGAAATAATAGGTTATTTCACAGTAATATTTATCTGTCAGTTACATATATTTGAAATCTGAACTGTGTAACGATGAAATGGCATATATCTTTAAAACATAGGCTCCGGGATTTTATAAAATAGATTGTTTTATATATTTATCTATAAAAAATATAGAAAAAGTATTAATGCATACCTATTTTATTATCTATTAATTTAATAATCTTTAATTCTTATAATATTGTAAATCGCGAAAATATTATATTTAAAGGTAGAAAATCTATTTAGAGCTTCAAGTAAAGTGTCATTTCCGGTTACCTGATTTCCACCAAAATATAACGAGTTCTTTCCATATTAGAATAAGGCAGAAATATAAGGTTTCAGATCTTTTTAAATGGTAGTATTTGATTTAGAGCGTTGACAATATCCATACACATACATACACATACACATATACACGTACACACACACACATATACACGTACACACACACACACACACACACACACACATAGATACATCATTGTGAAAATGTTAAAATCGGATTCTAGGGACCTTAGAACGTGGTCATTTACCAAAATATCGACGTGCGATTTTTAGCACGATCCAGAACGTGGTCATTTACCAAACTCTCGACATGTGATTTTTAGCACGATCCCTATACCTCCCTTGCCAAAGGTAGTGGGAGGTAAAAATAATAATTTTTATAAAAATACTACCTATATAATAATAAGTAATAGATCTTTAATTTAAGATTAGTTGTAAGTTATTTTGTTTTTGAGTTTTCGTTATTGCAAATTGTTGAATTATCTTATCAAAATTAATATTTACAAACACACAAACAAACGTATCCCCGTGTTCATAAAAACTCGTAAAAATTTTAAACGGTTCGTTATAATTTTTATCCAATTAAAACAGTCGACATTGAAAGAAAAATCGAAATTTTATTTGTCAAGTTTGATTTTATTTGTCAAAAATTATAACGAACCGTTTTGACACTTTACGAGTGTTTATGAATATGGGCATAAGTACATCAGTTGATTGTTCTTGCCTCATGTAAGGTAATTTTATAGTAACGTTAGACTGCCAAGATTGCTCTCCGGATTCCTGATGTAACAGTTACAGGTATGGAGAGAAATATTTTATAAGCAATATGCATATTTGGATATGCCTCTTTCATGTCAATGACTGAAATATATATATATATATATATATATATATATATATATATATATATATATATATATTTGTGCAATAAATAAGGACGAAATATATTTTTGCGTAGGTTCAAATTATTAAGCGCGAAATTTTTAGTCGAGGCACAGCTAGATTAAAAATACGCCTTGTGCGGGAAAATATTACTTTTCTAATCTGTTGTTTACAAACAAAATTCTACTACCGTTTGGAATAAGTTTAAAAATGTTACTGTTTTTAAAAGGAAAAATGATAGTCTAATCTAAATATTTTGTTATGATGTAGTAAAACAAATACTGGTAGTATTTACTTTTAACCATTGTTCACTAAAATAAATAAATTCAATTATTTTTTAATCTTAATTGGAGTATCCTTTGGGAACTTTCATGGGATTCGTAGTCGAATAAATTTGGTCTTAATGTTCCATATTTAAATATTTCATACATCAGTCATATGTACGTTGCGGGCAAATATTAGCCCATCTTCAGCAATAATTATATATAAAATTTCACATTTTTGAAATCCAATTATCAATACATTTTTACAGTTTATGTGAAGAAATCATATCCATGATTTATAGGTAATCATAACAGGAAAGATGAAAAATAAACTGATACAAGCTATCACCATGGCGACAGGTGAAACTGCAGCTATTTTAATAATACTTCAGGCAATTAAGGTAGAAATAATGTAATATCTTTATAACCTATCTCAAATCGTATGTATTTAATTTTTCTATTTTAATATTTCGTATTTCCATTTGATATGTATTTGTATGTATATGTACATATACATGGTGGAAACGAACTTAATGTCATAAATTTAAGGGTGAGTAGTATGACATGTGTAGAGTACGAAACAAAGAATTTTTTAAAAATTCGCACATTTAAGGGTAGTTCTTATTAAACTAACATTTTTGGTACCACTGGACCATTGACAACTTTAATACTTGAAATTAATTTAATTAATTTACGTAATGTTTCTGTATAATCAAATCTTAATTATTTCTAACGTAATTTATTTTGAAAGTTCAATGAACCATATCAAAGATTAATATTAATACTTCGCAGAATAATTTTTATTAAAGAAAAAAAAAACAGAATGGATTAACTGATAAATAGCAACAATACTAGAAACTTTTCATGTAACAATCTTAATATGAAAAAAAACTTACCTTAAAAATCAGTTGAAGAATAAACACAAAAGTCATAAATATTGTTCAAAATTGTCACCTCCCACAGCTACACACAATGCACTACGTTGAATTAATGAGACACTACATGCCAGGTTCATATGATTCGCATCCTCAATTCTTCAACAGTTTCAGGGGGGTTTTGATTATCATACACCAAGGACTTCAAATGAACCCACAGATAAAAATCTAAGGGATTGAGATCAGGTGATCTTGGTGGCCATGATACAGGACCTCCACGGCCAATCCACCTGTTCCCATAGGTATTATTTAAATGCTGCCGCACATTTCTTGAAAAATGAGGTGGAGCACCATCATGCTGAAACCATGCATGTTGACGATGGAGTAAGGGAACATCTTTTAATAATACTGGTAGAACATTTTGTAAAAATTCCAAATACTGGTCACCATTTAATCTATTGGGCAGTATGTATGGTCCAAGCAAATTTCCATTTAAGATACCAGCCCAAACATTTAATGAAAATCTGTGTTGCAAACTAATTCTTACTACAACATGTGGATTTTTTTTAGCCCAATAATGCATGTTGTGGAAATTATGGACACCGTCACGTGTGAAAATTGCTGCGTCACTAAATATTATAAGTGAAGTAAAATTAAAATTTGCAGCATGTTGTTACAGAATCCACTGACAAAATATCGTTCTAGCTTGGTGATCAGCAGGCATTAATCATTGAACACGTTGAAAATGGTATGGATGATAATCATTCTTGTGTAAAATTTTCAAAACACTCGTGTGAGATATTTCTCCTACAACACGAGATACTCCTCTGCTACTAATTTCCGGGTTAGCATGCACCAAGTCTAAGACTTCATCTTCAATGTTGTGGTGTAGTCTGTGACCGCCGCCATCTCGTCCATTATTTCTTCTTAAATTGTCTGTGTTGCGAAGACGTTGTGTCACGGTGATGAACATCCTGCGATCAGGCTGGCGTCTTCCAGGATATCGTTCGGCATACAGACCTGCTGCTAAAACCGCGTTTTGTCCCACTTCACCATAAATCAACAACATATCCACTAATTCAGAATTAGAATACTTTTTAACAACAGCACAGCAAAAATCACTTGTCACTAACACTTCCAAGAATAATGAAATATTTTATGTACCTATTACACAACATGAATTTGATTTTGACAATACAACGATTATCAAAAAAGAATCCAACTTACATAAAAGGCTTACTTTAGAAATGTTATACATTAAAGCTGATAACAATAACATTAATCACCAGACAGATATTGATAATTTAAGTGTAATCTACCACAATTTCATAAATTATAACAAAAATTATACTTAACATGTTCTTACTACAACTACGTTTCCAACAACACTTATACGTTTATTAAATTGTCTATCTTTTGGTTCATTTTTGACTTAAGTATGTATTTTTAAAAAACCCTTCTTATTGGACAATAATAATTAATCCTTTTTACTTAACTTTACTTGCTTGTCCTTGTTAAAAAATTTTCGCACTTGTGGTGATACACGTTTTTATTTTACAATTTTTCAAAAGTTTTTTGATTTTACATATTTCATGTGTTCAGGACGCTCCAGCTTAATTTATTTTTTAAAAAATTGACCAAACACAACATATTTATTTATTTTACTATTTTCACCTGGACTTTCCAATGGGTCGCATAGGGGATCCACTTGCTACTTTACAATTTTGACTATTTCTGTAAGTAATGTATAAAAAATCTGTTGTGGCCAGCACAAGACCTTCCGTCAATTATATGTATTTTGTACAAATCCCATACCAACAGGTCCTTGGAACAGATTCTATATAATATCATGTAAAATCGAACACGAACACATACTATTTTTTACAAATTCCATGCCAAAATTTCATTTGAAAAGGTTCTATAAATCCAATTAAATTATAACATAAACTACACTAAGTAATGTCCTTCCATCTTCTCTTTGGCCTTTCTCTGCGTGTCACTTGCGAGCAACACTATGACATACCAATTTTAGATCCTGTACTTTTTTCCATATTTGGTTTTGCACTTGCAACTGACATCTGTCAATTAAATTTTTTTAAATAATTATGTCAGCTGTTTCCATGATAAATAGCGAAGCTGACTTATTTTTTGAAAATTAATTTCTTTATAATGCTTTAACACTACATCTATTGAATATGAAGGAAATTGAATAATCAAACCATATAGAGAAGAGTATTTTCTTTAATAAATATAATAATAAAATGTCAAAAAATAATATTTAACTGCGTTTTTTTAAGAAAAACTGTTAAAAACTTCAAATAAGGGTACTTCCGGTGGATCAATTATAACCAAAATCTAATCAACTCTTCATATGGATGTACAGAAGAGGAATCCGAAAGAATTATAATTTTTAGAATTATAGTATTGGAGTTATCGTCGGAGAAAAATTTGTCACACACGGACACACATACACACACGCACACACACACACACACACACACACGGACACACACACACACATACATACAGACATCATCTTAAAAATAGTAAATTCGTATTGTAGGGACCCTACAACGTGCTTATTCATTAAAAACTCACCAGCGAATTTTTTGACCAAAGACAATACCTTCCTTACCTAAAGGTGACGGAAGGTAAAAAGAATTAATTTATTTGTATTATATGTTATATATTAAATATTTGTACCTATACCATAATTGTAAAAATTCATGTTGTAATGACTCCACGTATTCTTTGTAGAGCCCTGAAGAAGACTTTTGTTAAAGTCGAAACGTCGGCCAGGAAATAAATAACTTACAAACGACTGCATGTCTGATTATTTTCCATTTTTACATTCTGAAATCAGTCGATCATCGTAATCAACCATTTGCGTTATATTTGTGAGAAAATAGTATGTTATGTAGAACTTTTACCATGCTAAACATCCTTATTATTTTTGGTGCAAATGGTATTTAATGTAATTATTAAGAATAATTTAATTTAATTATTAATAATACAACTAATTTTGAATGTATTTTTGATAAACATATTTTTAATGAAATATGAATTAAAACAGCAGTAAAAAAAAGTTCCTTAAGAAAAGTCGAATTTCCGTTTTTCAAATTTTAAACAAATTCTTCAGTTATTCAGGGTATACGCAATATTTGTTGATTTTCGCAAAGCTTTTGATTCGGTACCCCACAACTTACTCTGGAATAAAATCTTCGAAATAGATGTGAGTGGGAAAATGGTCAGACTTATGAAAAACATTTACGATGAAGCAACAATAAACGTGCAAGTAAACAACAATTCGACAAATGAAATAAAAGTAAATAAAGGAGTAATGCAAGGGGATTGTTTAAGCCCGCTTCTCTTCGCCTTATACTTAGAAATATTCGTAAGATGTAAAAATTTGGAAGGTTACTTTATAAACCAGAAGACAGACATTCTCTCACTACAATACGCAGACGATCTTGTAATATTCGCAAACTCTCCAATGGATATACATCGCAAGCTTACAGAAATAACAGAATATTGCAACGAGAAACAATTGCAAGTTAATGGAGAAAAAACCAAGATACTACATTTCCATAAAGGGAGACCTCCAAGAAGAAGTATGATGTTTTATTGCCAGGGTGAGGAAATAACATTCACAAATAAGTATACTTATCTGGGAATTTCCTTCAAAACTTCAGGATCGTTCAATGACAATACGAAAGAATTAGTCACTAAAGCAAACAAAATAGCTGGAGCTTTAAAACAAACAATGGGTAAAGCGCAAATTTACTCCTGGTACACAACAATAAAATTATACAATTCAATAGTACTACCTGCAGTTACATATGGCGCAGAAATTTGGGGCCCTTACCAACGGGACAGTATCGAAAAAGGGTAATTACAATTCTTTAAATGCATAGAATCATGGCAAAAGACAACTCCTGGCTACATAATACGGAGAGAAACAGGGCAATCAAAAGTGGAACTTTTAATTCTCTACAAAATGCTGTAGTGGTGGTATAAAATACTATTACTGCTCAACTCAAGATACATTAAAAATGTGTTATGACGAATTAATTCAAATTAATTCGAGTGATACACCACTAAGCGTTTCCCATATATACAACTGGGCTAAACAGCTAGAAACCATACTGAGAACTGTCAACTTTCACTGGATTTGGGTGCAACAAAACCCAGTACTCTTAAAAGAGGAAATTAATAACATATTGAGGGCCTACAATGAAATGATGTACAAAACCGACACGGAAAGCATTAAAAATTCCTCGTACAATCCCTTCTACAAAACCTATAATACCACCTTAAATTACTTAACCTCCAAAGTACCCTACAAAGTCCTAAAAACAACAAGTTTATTACGCACATGTAATTTTAAGGCTATACGAATATACCAAGATGGGATAAGCCACAACTTCAACCAAAATGAAATCTGTTCAATCTGTCACAAGTATGAACCCAATGACCTATTTCGCTGTCCTATATTCTCAGCCATTAGATCTGCAATTCTTTCAAAACATTCACATTCAACAACCCTGGACCCCACCACATTACTAGCAGAAATGACCAAGGCGACGATGTTCGACGTCCACAACTTTGTAATTAATTCACTCAGACTGCACGCCTTCGCCATGAATTTATAATATCACCAATGTAATTTTGAAATACACATATTACCAATCCTTTGTAATGGAGATGTAATTTTTGCTTCTCTTATACAAATAAACATTATTATTATTATTAAAAAATTCTTTCAGTTTCGTAATCTGTCATGTTTTTTTTTTTGTTATTTTGCTAATTGCTGTAATTGGGATTTCTTAATCCTGTTAGGAGGTCAATAATAAATAAATAAATAAAATAAATAAACTCTGATCACACAACATACATTTTTCATCATTTTGAAAAATTGGTCATCAGACAAGGAACTGCAAATATTTGTAGACTGGCACACAGTACATACAGTACATAGTTTATTATTAGTTTACAAAATCTGCATATCTCGAGCTATCAACAACCTATGTGTTGTGGTCATGGTGTGGTGGACTGTAGTTAATTGGTACACGCGTACACGGCGCTGTCTGCTGATAAACTAAAGTGAATGGGGTCACAAACATCCCCTATAAAATATTACTGAAAAATTGTGAACTGTAGACTTGGAAATTTCTTCCATATCCTCCCTACAATCTCTATTTAATGCTTCAATATTTTATTATAGGAATATTTGGGCGATAGAAGCTTTCATGCCAAAGATTTATTTAAAAAGTGTTCACACGTCATGGCAAATACTTTTTTTCGCGATCGCCCAGAAAATGAGCTCTTTCTGATCACTATTTAGACCGGAAAGTCCTTCTTTGCTGAGCTAGCTCGGAAAGTTGTCTATAAGGGATCGGAAAATACTTTACCGATCCCGGGACCGGTAAAGCTAAATGTTTCCAATCAGTTGTTTATTTATTTCTTATTTGCTCGCAGTAAAAAATAAAATAATACTTTTTTATTCTCTTTTCAGGATCGCAAAAAAATATTGTACCCAACATGACCTGAAAGTGTCTATCAGGTATTCCCTGGTGTCTATACTGGGCCCGCAAACTTCCAATATGCTTGCTCACCCAGTAAAGTATCACTGTCAGGTCTTATTACGTAAATTACTATTATTTTGCCGCTGTTAACGCAGTCGAACTTCTATGAAAAATATGTTTTGAAAAATGAATATTCCTTACTAGTCATAAATAAAGTTTAATAATTTATGTTTTAATTAATGCAATCTCAATACTTGCGTTTGTTGTAATCAAATATGATTTACAAATGTGAATGTTTTGATTATTGTGAACAGTACGATATTGTTGTAATTAATTTTAAAAATACAATAGTTTAATAACTACATATTTCAATTATAATGGCAGATGAGTATATTAACCTTCAATATTATATTAAAGAAAGTCTTACAGTCACATTAATTAAACCCAAAATAACTAAACTCATTATGGAAAGAAGCCAAAAATTTTATTTTTGCTTACCTGATTATTATTTATATATAAATAGTGTAATGGAGACGTTCTTTTATTCTTTGAACAATTATCGTATGTATCGTATGTTAATGGTAACGTATGTCGGTTTTCTCTACTTATGGTGGAGTGAGCTGACGTCATATCTTTCGCACCACGCGTTATTAAGCAAAATTTCAAGAAAATAAAAAATAGGGAACTTCCCTTTTTGAATTCTTAATAAAAAATTTTAAAAGTTGGACTATCATTGCATTTTCTAATCCCCTACTTCTAAAGAATACTATATCCATTACTTTTTTCATGGCTAATTTCATATTTTTATTTAGAACGATACTTTACAGAATTGATTAACTAAGTTCTATCTAAGTAAAGTTTAGCAACTTAATTTTAAATAACCAATAAATAAATTGTTTTCTACGGCATTGCAGATTTTCTTATTCCCAATAATGGGGTTCGGTACTGATTTTTCGATTTATTATTTTTTTTTTCTAAAAAAATGAATAGAATTATGAATTTTAGAGGTTGTTGAAATAATAATAGTACAAAAGCGAACTCTAGGTGAAACAATATTTAATAAAATATTAAGAAAACACTCGCCATGTTTCACAAGATTTCAGCGTCTGAATCAACCTTTCCGCCATCATCAGACACCGGCCATGCTCAGCTAGTAACCATAGACGCGTTTCGCTCTTGTTAGAGCTCATCAGTATGGTATAACTGCTGTTTCTTTGCAGAGACAATTCCCAACTGAGCGAAGGATATAAACATCTCATAAAAGATAGTTGACTTAAAAGGGAAATGTACCCACATGCAGAATATTTTATTAGAGGTTTTTGTTACACTTTCCAAATGTAGATATGTATTGAAATATATTTGTAAACATTTCATTGAATTTCAAATTATGTTACGCTAAATCTTTACTTTGCGCGCTTCTTCATGAGTAAAGCAAGAGCTGTCAACTCTGTCATCCAATCACTCTTAAAATTTTTTGAATCACAATGAAGGTTTAACTGACCGTTGAATAGTTTTTATTAGAATATGAATGAATAGGAATGAATGACAAGTTTTATATTTTAATAAAATTTTGGTATTATGACAAAAAATATGCATTTCTTTTAAATATCGGATCCCATTTAGCTCATGTTTCGAATATGATAGGAATAGGTTCTTGGCTATGTGAACCGTTTGTAATCTGGGGAATACCTGTAATACTTGTAATGTGTAAATTCGTCTTTGTGTTTGATGTTGTGATAGCGTGGCGGTTCTTGGCGTGGCTGTGTTGGCCGGGACGCTGTCTCCATGGTAACATTTTGACGCAGCATCCTGCATGCGGCAACAGGCTGTAATGCGGTCAAAACTCTACTCCGAATCTTTTATGCGCAAGATGCTGCATAGCTAACTATTCATCTACTTTTTAATCAATTACATAACATACCTAAATTACCTAATTTAAAAACTAATTATATCCCAAAACGTAGGTATTTGAATAAATATTGAAAAAGTACGTACAATTTTACAAGTTCTGTGAATAAGATAGAACATTATTTAAAAACTACATATTGATTAAAATACAAGTTATTACTATTTGAAATTGCAACTTTATAAATAGATGCATAGATTTTATAAATAGTATCACGCAATTATTGTTTCACTTTTACAAAACTAAAAAGTATAATGACGCGAAACATTACATTTCATTAAATTAATTTAAATATGTATGTATTTAAATATTTTGGAAAAGTTTAGAGTATTAATAGATTTTGTGAGGCATGCAAGTGCATATTTTGTTTTTCTTTTTAATGCCAAGTTAAACGAAACGAAATATTGCATTACTTTAAATTAATATAAATGGCATGTATAGGAAACGAACAAATAACTCACAAAGAAATTCTGGCAATTTTCCCAATATAGCTTTCCCTGATTGCATTTACCTTTTGTATTCATTCGTGAATAAAGTTTTTATGCTATTTCAATTTTCATGCCAAGTAGCATAATAACATGTTACAAACTCAATGAGGAGTGAAGTGCAAGAAAACAATTCAATTTGTTTTTCAACAAACTTTACATAATATAAACTTATCAGATTATATTCTCATTTACTTAAATATTTCTTGAACTAATGCAAATTCTCATCAGCAAAATGTATATATAAAGCAGGGTGTCAGATTGAGAGGCTGAAAGAGTTTGATGATTATTTATGAATGACTGAACGAGTGTTGAAATCTGCAGTTTAGCTTGTGTATCATAGTGGTGAGTTGCGCCGAAGTCTGTAGCGTGCCTCCGCCTCGAAAAGCTTCAGTAAGCTCGCGCGATTCGACCCAAGCACAGCTTCGGTCTGCGGTGCTAATCACTATTAATGCACAAGTTAGTACCAGTGTGAAATGCCCATCTATTATTCAAACTCTGTGCAAAAATTATCAATAATCAATTAACACACAATTTTAAATTGAAAACTGTGTAATATGTACTGAAAATTTTGAAACTTAATAATATATTTGAAAATATATATATTTTGCAGTTTTTATGTTACATAACTTTTAATGTACTTTATTTACATATAAAAAATAAAATATAGTGTACTTTAATTTTTTCCGTAGTTTTTAAGTATTTTTTAACTTATAAACTTAAATTTTTTTAAACAAAAATTGGTACTACGTAAGTATAAATATAAATTTAATAATACAATAATAATAGTATTAATATTTTTTGCCTAATGTTGGGTGTGGTAGTCAGCATTAAAAAATTCGGTAATTATTGATATAGTTTTTATTGTAGTGGGCGTTTTCCAGATATCTTCTCACAGTTACATAACAAATAGTAATTATAATCTGGAGGGTTGCGTGTTTAAATTCAAAACTATGTTATATTAGGTCTACAGCAGGGATTGGAGAACTTTTGGTAACAAACACTGTTTTTGATAAATACCTATGTCCACTGTAATTTGCTTGGTACCTATATTGCGTATTGCTTGAAAGTATAATGTAGACTGCAGAATAATAAATTTAAGATATATATCTCGGAAAATTCATCTGCAATGCAGGTGAGAAATAAAAAATAACGCGAGTTACATTAAGGTTTATTTTTATTTATTTTAGTTTTCGAAATGTCGACATCTGAGTTAGAAGACGTGGAAACTGAATTATTAAGTGTAGCTCTTTTTCAGAATGTCGCATGTTATAATAACAGCAATTCAGCGAAACAGAAATATGGTAACAATTTGATGGCAATCTGAATTACATAAAAAATAAATGTAACTTGCGCAATTATTCTGTTTGGTTTAAACAATACCATCACCCATACGTGTGCCAATTTGTTTTAATCAAGTTTTGGTAAAGACATTTATTTATTTCGTAATAATTCTAGTACTATATTTTATGGGTATCAAGCTCTATTTATTTTGAGCTCTCAATTCCATCAAATGGAATTTTTGGTTATATGTTTACGTCTCGTGAAAGTCGAATATCAATCACAACATTAATTGTATTTTATAAGGTTCAGTAATGTCTATTTCCAAAAATAGGTATAATAAAATGATATCTAAGTTATGATTGAAACAAAATTCTTATTAGAATTATAAGTTTTTTTCTCATTATGAATTCGACCAATAAATTTTGTTACTATTTTATTTTCTGAGTAGGTATACAGTAAAAAAAGTAGGTACCTACGCTTGTGTTAAATAATTAGTTTATAAATTTTCACACGTATATATTTTCACTAATTTATGCTGAGTACATAAATAATGAAATATAGATACTTAAATGATTTAATTCATGATCTAAAAAAAAAAATAACCGTAATGATAAATATGATTTTTTTAATGTAGCCCTCAAAATTTCAATATCCGAAGCGGCTGCTTCAACTGCGTCAGAGTAAAATTGGTGTTATAGTATATTGTATAACTAGTGCTGAAAGTTGGATTTTTCACACGAGTGTGAAATTTGAGCTACGAGCCGAAGGCGAGTGGTTTAATCACAGGAGTGTGAAATACCCTTACAGCACATGTTGTACACGATACTTTTCCGACCACAATAAAAACAATATAAAATTTACATAAAAATATTAAAACAGATTATGTTAACATCATTGCTATCAGAATTAACCAAAACCTATGTTAAAATCTGATAAATCAGGGTCCAACCTTCTTAAGCCGTGTAAATTCAGCAATTAACTGCAACTGTCAAATTTTTAAATACAAATATTTAGGTTAGTTCGCTCAGTTATCGCAGCGTGTGATAAAATCATATCACACGGTTGCGGACGCATCTAATTGGCCAACGAGTTTTCATATCACACAGCATTGCTAGTGATGTGCAATCACCAACTTTCAGTAATAGTTTAGCGTATGAATTTATATACTTTTCGTAGTGATCGTCGGAAAAAGATATAGTGATCGTTAGTATAAAAAATCTGATGTGGCCAACACAAAACCTCCCGTAATTTAATTTTTATTAATTAAAATACATATCTACGTATTTATTAATGCTGCAGACTGTTCCATTGCATATAACTATTGCTTTATTTACTATTTTCTTTTTAAAATGTCACTTATTAATTACAAGTGATTAGTTTTTTGACAGTGACTTAATTTTTATTAATTTAAATACATACCTACATATTTACTAATGCTTCAAACTATAAGTTCCTTTGCATATAACATAATATTCCTATTGCTTTATTTACTATTTTCTTTTTAAAATGTCATTACCAATTTGAAATGATAGGTTCTTTGACATTGATATTTAGTTGTCACATTCATTTGTAACAAGGAATTGTGTTTATCTTAGGCATAGGGATTTATAAGAAAAATTTATTTTTAAATTTATCTGTAAAATATATAGAAAAAGTATTAATGAATACCTATAGAAAATTCAATAATCTTTAATTTTCATAATGACAAAATGCGAAAAATGGCATTTAATGGTATTTTTTGAAGACAAACCATTATGAGCTTTAAATAAAGTGCCATTTCCGGTTATCCGATTTACACTAAAATTTAATGGTATCTTTTCGTATTAGAATAGGGTAGAAATACAAGATTTCAGAATTTTCTGAATGATAGTATTTGATTTACAGCGTCAACAAAATCCATACACATACACATATATACATAAACACACACACACACACACACACACATACACACATACAGACATCATCGAGAAAATGTTAAAATTGGATTCTAGGGACCTTAAAACGTGGTCATTTACTAAAATCTCGATATGTGATTTTTAGCACGATCCCTATAGCTCCCTTACCAAGGGTAGCGGGAGGTAAAAATTCATTAAAGGTGCTTAGCAGTTGAGTAGCATTGTTTTTTCTGTCAATTGTTTATAAATTATTTTAGAGAAAATTATTTCAAATAACAATTTAGAAAAATTAATTACTTGCACCTTCTATTTGAAGTATTTTTTCTAAAAAAAATGTACATAAGTGATTGACAGAGAATAAACAATACTAGTCAACTGCTCGCTAATCATCCATAATAAATTGTTCATACTAGGGGTCATTGTGTTTAACAGACGGTATCTTACGTAAGTTCATATATCTTACCTATAAACCAATGTTATTTTTTAATCAAAATTAAATTGGTTGTAATGTAATTGCCTGTAAAACTTTGTTTTTAGTCCTACTCAAAATACTCGGTATAACGTCTATCCTATTAACCGGTTAATCGATTACTGCGGTTTACAAGTAACGGATTAAATCGGTTAAACCGAGTGATGTAACAGGATATTACGGTTAATCGGTTAGCCGGTTAGTTGGCTATTTTGGTTAGTTTACCGATATAGCAAAAATAATAATAACACCGAAATATGAATGAAACTAATCAATACATATATTTATTTTATATTTGCCTGAGTAGATTGGATTTGCTTTTTACCAATAACCGGTTACTTGTAGGTGTTTTACGCAGTTCAGTTAACCGGTTGATTACATTAGCCATTTGTCGTGCGGTTAACCCAGAATAAGGTAATATCACAGATTAGTACATTAATTTGTGCACTGTGATAATACTTATTAATAATAATCATTAATCAATGACATGTCAAAGTCGAAGGGTTTTAGTGATTAATAATAGAGAATATTAAGTTTCACAGAAAGGTACCCTTTCGGCATTATTGACATTGAAAGTTTCTTGTTGATATTCAATCATCTATTCCTCAAAGAAAAAAAATCTGTCGTGGCTAGCACAATACCTTTCTCCATTTCCATATTAGGCTATATAAGTATTGTCCATATATAACATTTCCGACACGCAAAAAAATCTAATTATATCTCTTCTTTATATATTTTTATATTTATTAATTCATTCTAAATTTTCGAGATTCTTACAATTCATTGATTAAATTGGCGGTATTTCTGAATAGTTATATGTAATGGTTGTATCTTTAATTTTAAATATTTAATTATTAATAATATAATAAATATTAAATGTACGTGCTTCCTAGAAAAAGTCTTCCGAAATGTCTCTGGATTATTGACACACATTTCTGACAATTAGAAACATTTTAATTTCTCACTGGTTTCAATGGAATTGTTTAGCCCAAACACAGCTCGTGAGATCCATTACAGCACAATATTATTTTATATATTTATATTTCTCTATCTCTAAATCTATTAAAGATATAATAAAAATTATAAAAGTATCGAACAGAGATTTTTTATATTCTTTAATATTAGTAAAAACATAATTTTTAAAAAAAATATTTAGAAAATTTTTGTTAAGAAACTAGCACTTTCGGTTGTTCAATTATTGCCAAAATCTAATCACAGTCACAAAATTGTTCTTAGAAAGTAAAACACATCCGAGGTTTTTCTGTTTATGCACATTTATGTAATTTGTTTCGGTCGGATTAGAACTCACATTATCAGAATCACAACTAGAAACTAGTTGCATAAAGCGTTGTTCGCTGATCATGTGGTTAATTACACACTGTAATCATGGATCTTTTATGCAATTTTGCAAAATTTGTATTTTTTTTATTGCAGAGAAATAGTCCAAAATTTGTATTTAAAGTGCAAAATGTAACCTCGCCATTATAAGTTGAGCACGAGAATTTGAGCGATTTAGTTAGGTAGGAAAATAAATTACTTTCCATGAAAGCAAAGGAGATAGCTAAAAGGCTTTGGTGCCTGTGGTAGATTTATCTTCTGCAGAACGTTAGTGTCATTCTCAGTTGGCCACGAATGGGATCGGGTTTCTTAATTATTTACACGGACCACGCTATTACAATCACAATCACGCTAAGCTTATTCACTTACTCAACTTTCTTTCTTCACTGCTAAAGAATAAAGGCTAAAGACATTTTAGATTTGTTTGTATTGGAAAGATATATTCACACTATTCATAAATAAAAATTAGAATTCTGCTTATATTTTCTATTTCATGTCTATTCGCAAATTGTCAATAAAATAAATGAATGATAAAATAAAATTAATATGAATATTGCTTTTAAAGTTGCAGTGGGAAAATTAAAAAAATAAATAAAGTATGAATGTATAGACTTTAATAGACTAACATGCGGTATTTTCATGTCTGGTTAAACTGCTCGTCACCAGAACTCGAGGGATTGTAATAAAATGATTGAACGCCCCTTAAACAAATTGCTGTATGTTTGTCACTTTGTCAGAATATTTTCAATGCCAGGATCTAGGAAAAATAATTCTTGTTTTTGCAATACCTCATTTTTTTGTTTTCAATTTGAACATTAGCAGCCTCGGTGGTCGAGCGGTTACAGGTAGTGCTCAAGCGACCTTCACTGCTCGGCTCTTGGGGTCGTGGGCTCGATTCCCACCAGGGGCTTGGATGTTTGTGTATGTCCTAAATTATAACTTCGAATAAATTGTCATTGGCCAATCGGCACCGTACCGAAGGCCAGGGGGGTAGAAAATATTAACATTAATGTTAGTTGTATATACTGTTCTCAAATTAAACATTTCAATAACATTGTATAATTCATATTAAATAAATACATATTACGTAAATATTACAGGTACTCATTTTCCTTGGCACATCATCATAGTTCGAATGTTAAGAATTTATTCTGGATTAAAGTTATCAATTTGACCCCCACAATTTACAGCATAAAATTGCTTGAAAAACTAATCCGAAGATTTTGTTATTTTTCTATTAAAACATTTGAAATTCGTTATTTAAGATTTATTCTTTTAATTCTTCGTCCTAAAACTGTTTCCAGAACCACATACTATCAATTAAGCAAGAAGGTGTTGCTCAAAAAGTAGTAAATTGTTTTTTATATATGTTCTTGGAAGTGTACCAGTTCAAATGTTGAACAGGGTTAGTTAAAAGTATGGAGACGGCGATTTATTGTCGTTAATATTCATTTTAGGAAATTATGTTCAATACAAAAGTTTTTTAAGAAATTTTGATTTACATTTGAGAATACTTGAATTTTTTTTTCTCCAATTGTTTTTGAGTTACGCTTCTCCGCGTAATTTTTTTAAATTTACTCTACCATTCGATAGAGCGTTTTTTCTCTTTACAACATTATTTTTCTTTTTTCAATTTATTTTAATAACATTTTTACAAGGAAAAACACCTGTTCAAGTATTTACGAATAGTAGGTACATCTAAGATAGACAAAATTATTTCCAATAAAGTTATCGGTCACAAATGTGTTTGACGTTAACAATAATCACTGATAAAGTTACATCGCTCGAGCTTGTTTATCGCTTCGCTTTTGTCTTCAAGTTATTACCCGCCAACATTCTTGCAGAAATGAGTTTTGATTGCTTCTTACTCTTTCCTCATATTTTACTGCTCTCTTTCCTGCTTCTACTCTATTTTTATCTTATAATCGTGTAAAAATGTAAAAACAGGTTTGAGTGTAAATTTAACTAGAAAAGCCATGCCAATATTATTTTACAGTAACACGAATAGAAGTTATGTGTTGCAGAAATTCGTATGGTACAGTCGCACACATGTGATATTTTTATAACAACCTTTGTTTAAGATACTCATTAGATAATATTTCCGTTAATTAGCATCTAGATCCAGTCTTAATTAGTATAAATAACCAATATGTTTTTGTCCCAACATTCTACTTAATAATAAACACAACAGAAATTATTGTTGGAAAATTTTCATAAAAACAATCCTTTTTTGAAATGCAAAATTTTTACGCATTTTTTTTTATCGGAGTAAAGAAATACAAGTTCCAATTAAAAGTAATGCATTATTTTTCTTTTTCATTTAATTTTAATTAGACAACTTAAATTAAAAGTTATCACGTTTATGTAGTAATACGGACTATTGGCGACAAAAGAAACAATCCTACTTTTATGAGAACTTATGTATTTAATAAAAAATTATATATTTGCTTATGCAAGTGAGAGGAAAATATAATTCTAACATCAGTAAATAAAAATAATTTTTATTGTGTAATTGACATGTGTCATCTAGATCTAGGTAATTGTAACAATTACAACAGTTGTTTGTAAATGTGATTTTGTTAATATGTAATGAAATCTCACAAAATAGTTTTAAAGCTTTATTCAATTTTTATATCATGAAAATATCATCATCATTAGGTGCGTTCGGTTGTTCGGTAAATGAATTCTATTCACTCTTTTCAATCCGTACACTCCCAGCATCATTCGGTAATTACATGGAGTGATAAGCGTCTTAAAATGGAGCGTTCGGGAAATGTAGAATGGAGTCAAGTGGAGTGTAAAGTATTAACTCCATAAGCCCAACCTCGATATGCAAGCATATATGGAGTTTTTTTTTAAAAATTTATTTAACATCTGTCAAATCATTTTGTATTTGTATGTTGAAGTATTTTATTATACACAATTATTTTATGTTTATAATACTGTTTTGTAATATAACAAGACACAGTATGTTGGAATGGTAAGAATTCTCTACCTTTTCTAATATGATTCATTGTATTTTTAGCAGTGCAGTATATTAAATTGTCAAAAAAGGATGTTATTATAATCGTGCATCAAAATTTTAACTCTACTCGTTCGGTTAGTCACAAATAATGGAGTGTACCTTATTTCCTCGATCTCGATATACTCCAACTCCAGCTCTACTCCCACTCCACTCTAACACCGCTCCATAAATACTCCAACTCCGTATGATTTACCGAACGCATCTATAATCGGTTAGTAATATGTGCGTTTCCAACCTACCAAGCAATTGGTAGGTTGATATGTTTACTTCTCTACCTAAACTACCTAGAATAGTTAGATATATCTGAGGTGGGATATGTTTCATTACAGCCGCGGGTTTATGTATTTTGACAGAGAGGCTAAATAAATGATAATAAAACTGTCAAAATAAATGGTATACATATTTCGCGGGTATACTGTTCCAGTCTCGCGCTCATAGTTGACCTCGGTGCACATCGGTCATCTTACTCAGCGCTCGCATGTAATGGAACATCTCCCACCTCGGTATGTAATATACCATTTAATTCGTCGAACAGCCCGGCATGCCTTTCACAATATCTAAATTTTTCACTAATATAATTCATTAGCGAGTACGCCAGAGAAACGAATTGGATGTTTTATCCTTAATACCTTATGTCTTAAACCAGGGATGGCAAAATGGATTTGATTAGCGTGCCAAAATAAGGTAAAAATTAAAGCAATTTTTATCCGCGTACTAGTACCTGTCTGTGCTCGGTACCTATAAATAAATACATATAATAATATTAGCTGCATATAAACATAATGTATTAATTAATTAAACAAATCTAATCGATATAAGATTTGCTACTCTCTGGTATGTTCTCCTATGTAATATTTAAATAACAATATAAATAAAAAAAATATGGATCCATATAATTCATTCGTGTACCATGAAAAATCTCTTGCACGTCAAATCTGGCACGCGTGTCATACCTGCGTTAATCAATTATTAGATTACATAATTGCTTATTATTGTAATATTATTTTACTTTGAATATAATATTGTCCATGTATAATTTTTTACTTTTATATAAGAGAGATTTTGATATCTATAATCCTACCAAAAATAACTTGATCAGATTTATTCCGTAAGCTGCCGAATCCCCATAATCCGATTTTAATAATTCCTGATAATGTTACTCCGTGTGTGAGTATGTATATGTGCGATATTGAGGGCGCGTGAAGTGTAATTGTATCGAACGATTTGAATTAAGTGGATAGGTATTATCAGTTGTGTGCTGAAGAAGTTTTCAGTTCTAAGAATAGGGCGGCAACTTACTTGAATGCTGTTATGAATATAAAGACGAGGTGAAACCGGTATGTGTCAACGAATATATTTAACAAAAGATTTAATTTACTATGTGTTTGAAAACCATAAATCACATTATAAATATGAAAGTATTGTTTTTATTATTGGAGAGAAATGTTAATAGTGGTATACGAAAGAAACCTCAATATTATTTTATTTTGTAATCTGCGTACCACTATGAAGAATAACGTCTGTCTAGATGAAATCTGTTATAAAGGGAATACAAAATTATTTTAGTAAAGTTTATGGAGTCCACTATCGATTCTAGTTGAAACATTTTTGAATTAAAATACTCGGTTAGTTTCAATTTTTATTTTATTTATTTCGATATGTATTTTGGAATATGAGGCCATCCAGATAATATCGAAAATTATGAATTAGGATAAAAGAAAATGAATTATTATATCATTAGATGCGATTTTTTTTTTCTGTACAAATAACTTTTCAAATATTTTTGTGAAAAATAATTAGGGGGTGAATATTTGAACTTTTTTAAATTAACATCGAAATATTTTTGTTACACTCAGATGCTTTTTATTCTGCCTCAACACGATATGTAAAAATAGTCGATAAAATAAACAGCAAAATGGTAGTTTTATGCAATAGAAATAAAAAAATCTATATTTTTATTATGCAATGCATGTTACAATAAAATGTATCGGTATTTAGTTTTTTTTTTTTGCTTTCAGATGTAATCCATTTTTTTATTGAGACCTTCCTATTTGTTGTCTGAACTTTCATGAACGAAGGTCGGAACGATTTATTCAAGGTGAACAAAAAAGGACGCAATAAAAGCATTTTGTGATATTTCCTATTACATATGAACACTTTTGTCAAAAGCATATTTTTGTTTTTATTTTAATTATTTTTTATTGTGATATGTAGTAGGTATTATGTGTTTGCGTGAACATCCTACATTACATGCAAAAGAAAGTAATTAGTGGTATGTTGCACGACAGAGGGAGAATAGTAGGGCTTGCATGGATTACTTGATTAATTTGTCGTGATATATTTGAAATGAAATATTTTGCGAAGAATGATTGTTGTGCGAACAGATTATGGATTATGGTATCTGCAAAATAATATAAACTGTAAATGAATACAATGAATTCGTGTTTAGTGAACTCCTGGTTGCGTAAGGGTGGGTTTATAAGATGATTTATGTTTGAACTTTAGTGATTAATGGTGAAACGGTGCATATCTATGAAGGTATTCATACATAAATGAAGAATTTGAGTTTAATGTTTTAGAATTAATCAAGCAGTGTACTTTGAATCTCTCTTTGTAAATTTTATTGGGACCTGCAGAAAAGCATGCGGTTTTATTTGAAAATGTATGAAAAATAAGCGAATTAGGGCCGGTTTTTCAATCGCTAGTTAAAGTGTTTGTTAACTACCTAACAGATTAAATTTATCCATCAGATAAACTCTATGGTAATGAAAATGCGTTTTTCAATACGAATTTATCTATTCGGTAAGTAACAGTCGGATTTGGTTGTCAACTTTAAGGTTGGCAATAATTATAATCTGATATTTGCTATGTTCGTAAGGAATCACATGCCATTTTGAACATATTACCATACATTTCGTTTCGAATGTGATTGACAGTTGCAGTTGTTGACAGTACTGAATCTGTGGTGTTCAAGCAAATTTAAAGTTTGCTTTAGTTTGTAGCAATAAGTGGTAAGAATACATGAACTGAAGATTGGAAAAACTGTTTTACTACTGACTGTTATATCATTATGGATTTTATTTTATTACATATATGTATCTTTCGGGCTTCAAGCATCAAGCAGTTGTAAATTTGTACTGGGATTTTGCCTACAAATGTACACATATGTTCTGTTTCTTAAAAAAATATACTGTCTCATTGGTCATTAATTAGAAAAGGTAGTGAATTTCAGTATTTTATAAGAGCAGGTTTGGTTCATGTCTTCTTGGCAATTCTCAATTTCGAGTGATCAGTACAACATTGCGTTGTACATTCTATGTTTAACACTACACAATATATTTTATATAATTTATTAAGATTAAATAATAATTTTGCTGTATATTGACGCAACATTGTTGTTATCAACGTTTTGCTTGTTATTAATTCTTCTCATTCTTGTAATCAAAATAAATTATTATAAAGTGGAAATAATTTTCATTGTATTATGCACTATAATTTAATGAAATTTATACATTTTTAAATAAGCCGTGAAAAGTACTCTGCCACATTCGTTGGTATACAAGACATTTTTAGAACAAATGTTTATACCATTGCAAATATCAGTATTCTCTGAATACATAGCAGCCCCTCACGAAATTCATTTGTTCTGGATTGATCTACAAGGTGTTCGTAGCTTTGCTAATTATTTGGTTATGTGAATTTTTTATTAAATGTCAAGTTTCAATCTTGGAGGCAATTTTTGAAGAAATTCCTCAAGCAATTCTAATAAAAGCCAGTGAAGCTTTAGCGGAACTGATGATATCATTTTGTAAAAATAAGAATATTGATTATATTCCTAATTATATTTTTGACGTTTTGTTTACCAATCGCCGAGCTTTTGTTCTACTTTACCGCCCGCATGTGCTACATTACCGCTCACAGGCAGTAATTTTTCAGTTTCCGCCATGGTAACTAAGATGTAAACAATAAGTGATTCCAGCTCAATCGAATTAAAGGAAAATAGTAAAAAAATACGAATGTATATGCTGAATAACGAATATTAATAAAAAAAATAAAATGGTACAATTGAGATATTTCGGAAATAAGGGATTTTTTGTTATAGCGCTTCGACACGAATATGAAATCAATATATAATATTTCGATTGGCGACCGAAAGACCGCCTATACATGCATAATAAATAGCGTGTTAGGTGGTGGGGGTTACTACCAATGGAAGTTAAGAAATTCAAATTCGAAAGGAGGGGCTAACATTACTGTACTGCAGTTTTGAAACAGTTTTTATTTTAACATAAATTTCTTACATTAAACTTAGTAATTTAAATACACCTGTAATTATAAAGTATGTAGGCTTATACAGTGTTATAATATTCATTTATTTTATGTAAATATAACTTAAAATAGCATATATTTCAAGAACATTTAGGTCCATGATGAAAACAGTTTGATAAAAAAACACATAAGCGTGACGTCACGTCAATCTTTTCAAAATTCGGGAGACCATAACTCGCTTATTAATAGGAATTTTCGACGCATTTTCATCAATAATTTTAATTTTCCTAATATTTTCAGATGAAATTATAAAAAAAAAAAATGGCGGAATCCCCCATTTTAATGTAGTTGTGCGTAAAATATTTTTTGCATTCATTCTGAGCTGCTACAAGATTGGCATTTATAATATAAGTAATAAGTGCGCCAGAATGGATATTTCTACCGGTGCGTTTATAACTTCGTTATAAATTATCGATACCCCGAGTTATGTAGCCTTCGACCTACGTGAATTCGAAGTTACGCAAATCGGAAAAATTAATAAAATTTCTTATATTCCCTATTTTTCATACTTTTAAAATTGATTTATATCAGAGGAAATCAAATATTGTCACATGAGGTCTGATGTATTACCAAACTTAAATAATAAAATTTTCTTTTGTGGCCTTGTGTAATATTGCAGTTACTTATGACGTAACATTTAAGTAATCTACATATTCGACAAAATATCTAACCCTTTCGTAAGTCGTGGTATTACTGTAGTAGTGTCGAAAACTGTAGGAAAATATAGTCCGGGTAACAGTGATTACTAAACGTGAAAAGCCGGCTATCCATCATAAACAAGAAACCGGTTAACTGGCAAATCGTAAATGTACATACCAAATCGATTTAACGGATTACCAGTACAGCCGTTTTTCTATTTCTTGTAAACCGCAGTATCCGTTTAACCGGTTAACCAAGAATTTTTAACAGCTCTATTATTAATGCACTATTAATTAAAAGCAACAACAACGTCATAAGTCGTAAATCATTAACCATTATTCGCTGAACGTCAAACTTTAATCAAGGCCAAGTACTTTTATTTTTTATAAACCCATATTTCTATCTATGCATCTAATTTAATCCCAAATTTATTGAATTAATTTTCCTGAAAAACAAAACCGAAACGGTAACGATTTTACGAGTACAAAATTCCTATCTGATTCAGCATTATGGTAATAGCGGGTAAAAAATGTGCTGATAATACATTTCTCATAATAAATACTGAAAGGCTTTCTAGATGCCCCTTTTGGCATGGTAATAAAGTAAAATGTATTTATTTTGTTAGTTTTACATTTCACAAACCGCTACGCTTTGTTCGCTGTATATTCGTTTTTGTTTAAATATTTCGCATAATCAGTACTTTTAATAACGGCTAAAATTGCATATATAAGATACGATGCTATGATATACGACGTATTTCATCTGACGGCATGCATCGTTTTCTATGTATACGCAATTTCAATACCTACTGTGAGTATTGTTATTGTGATATTGGTTACACGGGTGCAAAATATTGAAATATTTTATTCAATAAGAACGAATATGTATATATTGAACGAAGAGTAGTGGCATATAGACTACATGACGAAAATGCTTTTGTTCGGATTGTCCAATGTAATAAATTTACATATGATTTGGAACATGTCACAAGCTTGCAGAATATGCTTACAGAATTTTAGGAACAGCACATTAATATAAATGCACGTTCCCTGTTTTACTTCTTGTTATATTAATAATATAATAGCATCTCTTTATTGATTGCATATAGAATGCATTTATAATTTTTATTTTTAATCTGTATAAGGTATGGAATATTTTCGATTTTTTTAATAGAAAACTTCTTTAAAAAAATACTCGTATGTTGATATAATTTGAGTCGTTAAAAAAATCCACCAATCAAACAAAACAAACACAAAAATTCTGATGTGGCCAGCACATTACCTTCCATCAATTTTATGTATTTTGTACAAATCCCGTACCAAGTTTCTTGGAGAAGATTCTATATATCCAGTAAAATTGTAGCACGAACATATACTATTATCTACAAATTTCATACCGAAAGTTCCTTGAAAAAGATTCTATAAATCCAATAAAATTATAACACGATCATACACCATGTAAATTGCACATGACACTGACATCTGTCAATTAGAATTATTTGAATATATCAGCTGTTTCCATGATTATAGCAAAGCTGGCTGATTTATGAAGGTTAATCTCTTTATAATTCTTTAACTCTATATCTATTGAATATGAAGGGAAATGTATAATCAAGCCGTATAGACATTAAAATATTCTTTCGTATTGATAATCACATAAAATGTCAAATAAATATATTTCTCTGCGTTTTTTCCAGAAAAACTATTAAGAACTTCAAATAAGGAGCTTTCGGTTAACCAATTATAACCAAGACCTAATCAGCTCTTCATATGGATGTAAAGAAGAGGAATACGAAAGAATTATAATACAGTCGATTCTTTCTAAATTACACTCTCTCTTATTTGAATTTTTTACTAAATCAAATTATTTTTTTGACATGTTCAATTGTTTATGCTTTAATATGTAAAAAAATATTCTTTAAATCGAATTTTTTAATTCGAACTTTCCTTTAATGGGATTAAATTTTGGGTATTTGCCGTCAATTTCAATGAAATTCGCATCTCTATAAGTCGAATTTAGATTTAGATAACTGAAATAGGTTTGTTTGGGACACTCGGTATAATATTTCAATTTGTATATTTACTAGGATGTACATCTCATTTTTCTAAAAAAAAAAAATGTAATTTTTACCTCTCGCTAAGAGAGGTATTGGAATTATGCTAAAATTCGCATATCCAGATTTTAATGGATAACCACGTTTTAAAGTCCCTATAATCCGATTATAACATTTTTACGATGATGTCCGTGTGGTGTGTGTGTGTATGTGTATGTGTGTGTGAGTGTGTGTGCGTGTGTGTGCGTGCGTGTGTGTGTGCGTGCGTGTGTGTGTGCGTGCGTGCGTGGGTGCGTGTGTGCATGTGTGCGTGCGTGCGTGTGTGTGTGCGTGCGTGTGTGTGTGTGTGTGAATGTTGGAACCATAGTTTCTCAAATACTATAACACTTGAAAAATATTTAACTGCAGTTTCCTCAATCTGACATTCCTTGGAAGAACTGATTACATTTTGGTAACAATTAGATAACCGGAAGTAAGAGTTTCTAAAAAAAATCTTTTAAATATAATAGTTTGGAAATTTTGTTATTACAAATATTGAAGAACATAAAATTCTCCATATAATACACTTAAAATTTTAATTATATCTTGTATAGATTTAGAGATAAAGGCAAAGGCTGAGGCACTAAGGAAACCAGTTGACAAATTCAAAGGTTTTTAATATACTCGTAGTAATATTTATAATATAGTTTGTAAACGATAGATGTCAGTGTCAAAAATCAACAATTTTAGTGACATTCTGAAAGCGTTTTCTGGGAAGTACATTTAATCGCTCTTATTGTTTTATTAATTAAATATTTAAAATTGTAGGTAAAGTGCATATAGGTATCCATCAGAAATACCGCCAATTTAGTTAATGAATTGGAAGTACCTCTGACGGAAAGTAAAATTTGGATTTTTAGTTGTCAAATTCATATCTTTTGGTTAACAATTTAACCAGTTGGTAAATAATTAAACAATTTATTACGGGCTAGGCCGGATTGTTGAATTACGACCAAAATGTTTAAATTTGCTGATCTTAACTTTTGATATTAATATTTTCTAGTGGAAATTTTATAATAGGTAGGAGTATATTTCAATTATTATTTTTTTAAATATAATATTAAAATAATTAAACAACGAGGTATTTCAACAACTACAAAACTTTTTTAGATATAAACAAGATTTTAATAACAACCTGTTTTATAACTTACCTACCTATATTTTACTTATTGTGAATGCTTAATACTTTTATGTGCATTAAGCAGAGGTAAACATCGTATTATTATCAAATATAATTAATTGGGTAGTGAATATAATTTAATTGTCATTTTCGTCTTCCAAATTAAAATTGTCTTCAAATTTATATTTCATTTAAAGACGTATTTTAATTCGTTTGGAAATATATTGGAGATTGCCTTTATCTAAAGGTGTTCCAAAAAAAAACGCGCTCTGCAAAAGTTGCCCCATTTTATTGATTTATCGTTATTTGAGAAAAAATGCATAGGTCACTAGATAAAGCCGAAAATATAAACTTTCAAATGTGAAATAATACTGGATTTTGGTTTTCACCTCTTTAGGGCACTTTTTTATGTTCTTTTGAATGGCGATGCTAATTTTTTTTTACCACTGTTATTGTCAAAGTTTTAATTTTTATAAGAAATGAATGAATGATGACTATGTTCATTTGTTTCAAACAATGAAAATACAAGTATTAAATTGATAGGTTAAATACAAAAGTTCTTGCAATAAAACTACTTGTATTAGCTATTTTTACTTGCAGGTAAAATATAAATGTAGTTTGAATATTTTAATTTTTTATTAATTTTTAACCTGGAAAATTATTTGACACTAATATAAGTAATTGGAAATAGGTAATTTTCAAGTTCACTGTGATTGGTCCCGGTCTACCAGAATCACAACCGGTCACATAATGAACAACTGAACTTAGCTGCATGACTCCATGTTTGAAAGAAATTTTTTAAATTTCCAATAAAGAAGATACCATACCATAATCGAAAGTTAAAATTTGTAAAAAAATTATATTTTCGTACAAATAAATAATTACATTTTTTTTAACTTCATCGATTTCAAAGTTCCCTCATGAAGGCCTAAGATGCAGCATGCATAATTAGAGAGTTTTCTATATATAATATAAATCTCATACTCTGCAATAATTTTTTAAGTAGTTATATACATATAACAATAGGCATATGATAGACGTTAGAGCTTATTTTATAGTCCAAAATAAGAATATAAACATTAGAAAGAGAAAATATAAAAACTGAAATTACGCAATATAAATTATCATTAGTAAAATAGAACTCTGTTCCGGTTATTTAAAATGTCACGAAAAGATGATAAATTGGGTGAGAAAATATCTGGAACAATGTGCAAAATGCTGCGAACTGATTTTTCGGTTAGAAAATAAGCTTCCCAGTTGTGTATAACGTCATTGTTTAATATCCTTATTAATTGTATTTTATCTCTGATAATAATCTTAAAGGACAAAACAACTTTAAATGAAACATAAATATTTGGAAAATGATTTTAAAAGTAAAAATTGTTGAATTATGAATGCGTAAACAGTAGCAGTAGTGCAGTTTATATAATGCAAAGTGAGAAGACATGAACACGGTCCAGAGTACTGGCGGCGGCCACAGCAGTTTGAAAAAGAATGCCCATGACGAGGTAAGCATCCGTTTCCAAATAATTATATATGTATGCACATAATGTTTAAGTTTAAGTACAGTTGGAAAACTTCCGGTAATTTTGAAATTGTGAAAGTTTTTTCACCAATGTTATATCGGAAAAGTTTTCCCAAAAAAATAGTTATTTTTGTAGTGAGTCGCGAAATGGGTGTTTAGCGTGTGAGAATATTTTTTTGACAAGGTTTCTCGTGTTTTTCGAAATTAATTACAAATAACGCAGACAATCACGCTTCGATAACTAGTTACTGTTGCTATATTTACACAAAAGTCAGGCTTGGAAAACTTGGAGCGAGTCTTGTGTGTTAGGTTAGGTTATTGTTGTTAAATTTAGGGAAATATAACATTTCTCATTTCTGTCGTCAGTAATGAGATTTCATAAGTTTTGTTATTGCGACCCCTTCCTCGACACAATAAAAAATTTATTCTTCTTAACAGTACCTAGAGTAATAGTAAATATTATGAAAAAAATTGTTTACAATGAACTTCTGCGATATTATTTTGGCGATAAATATTCTTAGTGACCAATTTTCTGGTGAAAAATTTGTCCCGCGATAAATTTCTGGCGATCAATTTTCCTTGTTATTAAGTATCCAGGCTATCAATTTTCCGACGATCTACATTTCGGGGATCCGTTTGTACACGGGCCCATTCGCTTCTTACTACTCCCCTGCGCATAAAGTCAAACATTGAGACTCGCTTCAACCTCACAACAATTTATAATTCCACTTTTTTAATAAAATAACTTATAATTAATCATTTTATTAGTATAATTACAACATATTGAAGTCTAAAATTGATATGCAATCTAAATGTTTTAAAAAGCCCCTATTGAACACAATATAATAAAAATTGGAACAATATTTAATTTGGAAAAGGGTTTTTTTTTCTTGGCTGGAAATGGTGATGTAAATAAAGGAATTTCTAGATATCAACCACTAATCTTTATTCAGTCTCGAGTCTCGACCGTTTCGACGCCACATGGGTCTTCTTCAGGAGCTATATAGTAAAAAAATTTTCTGAGTACAGAAATAATGTTTATAACATAAATTATATGAATTTAGACTTACATGAACGTTGTAAACCAGTAACAATACATAAAGTGTGTAATGAAGTTTATAAATAAAAAAATAAATAATTAATAAATAACATGGAAAGTCATATGATAAAATGTTAAACATGATATTTAACACAGTCGTCAAAAAATACCTATTTTCATATATTTTTTATATTTTTACATTTTTATATGTTAGACCTTTCATATTTTTATATGTATTATAAGTTTAAGTATAGTTATGAGCATCAATAAGAAAAAAGTATCAATTAGCTTTCTTGATAAAATTTTAGATTTCTTAGCCTATAACCTTCCGCCTTTCGCTTTAAAAATGCAATTAACTTGTAGTATTTACTAGTATCGTGATTATTTTGCACATTTAGTGAACTTTTTTTTATCATGGAATAATTGGACCATAGCCTTGAAAATTTCCATAATTTTGATTTTTCTTCAAAATATGCCAGAAGCACATTTTTGCTAAAATTTTCTACGACATTTTTGGATATACACCATTCAACAAAGCGACTGTATGCAATATTATATTGCTGCCGCTATTTTGTTGGTAATAGATTCAAAGTAGCTCTATTAGCAGCTTCTATTATCTTGACCGGTACAAAGTCACTATTTAAATATGTATTGTTATTCATTTTCAGTATTTAAATATTATAAAACACTTATGACATGTAGATATTTTCATATAACCACAAAACAATATAAGGTAACTAATAAACAATTTTCAGTTGTTCATAACAAATACATCATGACCTGTCATAAATGTCATTCTATAATTTTAGTTTTTACTAATACATAATTAGGGTCGTAGGAAAAATAGTGTATGAAATTCGTGTTAAAAGTGATTTTATTTCGTTCGTGGGGTTTGTTTTACTCGGCTTCGCCTCGTTTCACAAACTTCCCCACTCACTCATAAAATGTCACTTTTAACACTTATATCATAAATAACTATTATAAACTGTTTGCTGATGTGAACTAGACAAACAAATAATCGAACGTTATTTTTGGCTTTATAATAATTATTGCAATAATTTTTTTAGGGGCATTAAAAAGCTCTAACAAAACACTAACCAATGACCCCAAATTAATTAATTTATTTTAAAAATTGTTTGCTGTTGTGAACTTGGCAAAAAATAATCGAACGTTATTTTAACGTCATAGTATTTTTTTCAATAAAAATTTTAGGGGCATTAAAGAGCACTAACAAAGCACTAACCAATGACCCAAGATCATTAATTTATTTTAAAAATTGTTTGTTGGCGTGAAGTTGACAGAAAATAAATCTAACGTTATTTACCTTATGATGTAATAGTGATTCCTAGAATAAATTTTGTAAAGGCACTAAAGAGCACTAACGAAGCACTATTCGATTATACAGTTCGTTTCGTTAGTGCTTATATTTGTGAAGTTCATGCATCTCAAAATTTTGTTAATGACACCAAGCGACTTCTTTTAGGGGTTTTCTGAAATGAAACGAATATGTCAATAACCTCCAAACAATTTCCGAGCTTAAGACGTAAATCCAACGTGTGTGCTCCTAGATACTCGACACTAATAATTGTTACTCATATTACAATATCCTGGGTATCCGTCTGCATGTTAATAAGCCAGTAAATATCTCGCTTATTGTTACTTTTAGTGATTTCATCTAATAAAAATTATAGTATGTTAACTCCTTTTTGGATGTAGTTCAATATTATTAAATCGGGTTTCCAAGTAAATGATAGAAACTTTTAATTTTCAATAGAACTTCCTATGTTTTTCAAATATGAAAATAACATGAAATTTGCTCTCCAACTGTATAAAAACAATCATATGTTATATTATAGCACTTGTTTAAGCGTTAATTATTTTATTTAGTTTTGCTCAATATTTTATTTAGTTTTGTTCAGTATTTTATGTTAAGTAAAAAATATTAATACTCGTACTTTTCATGTTACCTTGGTTACTTGTTTTTGTTGTTTCACATTTTTATGTCAATTTCCCCTGAAGAAGGCACCAGTTTATGGTGCCGAAACGTTGGGTTTTAATAATAAAAAATACAGAATTTAAACTAAAAGTAGTATTATTCCAATTAAGTAAAAATAATAATTGTTCAGTAAAAAACTCTTTTTTGTTCAGTATTTCTTCATATTTGTTCAGTAATAATTGTCTAGTAAAAATAGTTATTTATTTAACTAGGCAATAAAATACCGGATTTACAGCTTCGCCTCGTCAATGAATGCTCTGAAGCTGTAAATCTGTTTTTGGTGCCGCGTTGAACACATTTTTTTTGCCGATTTTAGAATTAAAATTAATTTAGTAAAGGGTTGCTATGCGTTTGTTGAACGGTTGCTTTGTAAACAGCAATAACAGGCAGTAATTGTATAACTAGTTCTGAAAGTTGGATATTTCACATGAGTGTGAAAAGTGGTTTAATCACACAATTGTGAAATACCCTTTCAGTACGTGTTGGACACGATACTTTTCCGACGACCACAATTTGTTGAATTGACATAAAGTTTTAGGTTAGTTCAGTGTTGCCAGCGCTCGATAAACAAATTATGGCATGCACTGTTGCCAAAATTATTTAAGTTTCATTGAAATTACGTTAAGATTTTTATTTTTTTATAAAGCGTATTAGAACCAAAATAATAAGTCTATTATTAGTAATAATACAATTTATTATAAAGTAAAAAAAAAAAACAATGTTAATACCATTATTATCAGAATTCACCAAAAATTATGTTAAAATCTGATAAATCAGGGTCCAACATTCTTAATCCGTATAAATTCAGCAAAATATCTGCAACTGTCAAATTTTTAAATACAAATTTTTAGGTTAGTTTGTTCAGTTATTGCAGCGTGTGATAAAATCATATCACGCAGTTGCGGACGCATATGATTGGCTAACGAGTTTCATATCACACAGCATTGTTAGTGATGTGAAATGACCAACTTTCAGTAATAGTTTAGCGTGTGAATTTATGTACTTTTCGTAGTGGTCGTCGGAAAAAATATTTTTACTGCCTAGGCAATAAAAGTGATATTTGCAGATTGTTAGCTGTCAGAAATATCGCACTTTTAATGTCAATCGGCAAAACATTTTTTGTTCAGTATTTTTTCGTATTTGTTCAGTATTATTATTCAGTAAAAAACACATTTTTTGTTTAGTATTTTTTCATACTTGTTCAGTAAAAAACCAAACCATGACCTAATCTAACGCACAAAACTCGCGCCTGCAAAACTTGATTTTGAAATTGGACGAAAACGACGCATGGCACCGCGACATCGTTGGGCGTCGGTATCTTTCGACACTGGTCGGAGTTAATTCCCGATGAGTGGTTTCAAGAATTGATAAAGGCGCGTCTATTCAGGCTCAAATGTGTTTTTTTTTTGTTTTGCTTTGTATAATAGTATATTATGTGGCAAGTGAGTGAAAGTGAAATTTTTACATGACGGTGGAGATTGCGACACGAACCGAAGGCGAGTGTTGCAAACCACCCGAATGTAAAATAGGATTCATACACATGTTACATACTATACTTTTTCTACGACCTTGCAATAACATATATTTTTTCTTCACATTGTCGTTCTTTTAACGTAAAGCCTCTGTATTATCAACTTGTGTAACCATGGTTACCAACGTTACGGGTGTTTAACAGCCTTGTTTTATTAAAATACAATTCAGTTAATATTTAATATTTAAAATAATGAACGGTGCGTGAAGTGCTACTTCACGCACAATGTGCAAAAAATCAAACTTCACACATAAAAATTGATACGTGAAGTACTCACTTCACGCATGGGAGTAGAAAAAAACGTTTTTGTTCGTTCCTAAGCGTTCATATTTTATTCAGTTTTGCTCAATATTTATTTGGTTTTGTTCAGTATTTTATGTTCAGTATTTCATGTTCTGTATAAATAATAATTGTTCAGTAATAAATATTTATTGTTCAGTATTTTTTCATATTTGTTTAGTATTACCTAGTTGTTCAGCAAAAAAGATTTTTTTCATATTTGTTCAGTATTATTGTTCAGTAAAAAACATTTTTGTTCAGTAAAAAATAATTTTTGTTCAGTATTTTTTCATATTTGTTCATTGAAAAAGCCTGACGTAACTTAACAAAGAAATACATCTACGCTAAATATAACATCCCTAACTTTTTAGGGACGGCAGGAACTACATTAACTGTTGTTTTAACTGAAATGAAGGAGAGGCTGAAATTTAATGTTGGACAAAAATTAGTTCTGTTGAACCCTGTAATCCTAGAAATTATTTTATTACTATTTGAAATGGATGTCGGTAAATTTCGACATCCCATTGAAGTTGATTCCCCAAGACCAGATGAGTGGTTTTGAGAATTGATGAAAATTCAAAAACGACGCCATGTGTCGCTATGTCGATCGGCATTGGTATTTCTGACACTCTTCGGATGCGTAGTTGCAAGAATTGATTTATTTTATAAATTTACTGAATATTCAATATTTATACTGACCAAATATTATTTAAATGTACATTTGTTATTACCTTCCATCACTTTTAGGTAAGGAAGGTATAGTCTTTGGTCAAAAAATTCGGTGGTGAGTTTTTAATGAATAAGCACGTTTTAGGTTTTAGGGTCCCTACAATACGAATTTACTATTTTTAAGATGATGTCTGTATGTCTGTATGTCTGTATGTCTGTATGTCTGTATGTATGTATGTATGTATGTATGTATGTATGTATGTATGTATGTATGTATGTATGTATGTATGTATGTGTATGTGTGTGTGTGTGCGTGTGTGTGTGTGTGACAATTTTTTCTCCGACGATAACTCCAATACTACAATTCTAAAAATTATAATTCTTTCGTATTCCTCTTCTTTATGAAGAGTTGATTAGATTTTGGTTATAATTCCACTGGAAGTATTCTTATTTGAAGTTTTTAACAGTTTTTCTTAAAAAAAAAATGCAGTTAAATATTATTTTTTGACATTTTGTTATTATAAATATTAAAGAAAATGCTGTTCTCTATACGGTTTGATTATACATTTTCCTTCATATTCATTAAATGTAAAGTTAAAGCATTATAAAGAAATTAACTTTCAAAAATTAGTCAGCTTTGCTATTTATCATGGAAACATCTGATATATTCAAAAAATTCTAATTGACAGTTGTTACTTGCAAGTGCAAAACCAAATATGGAAAGTATAGGATCAAAAATTGGTATAAGTCATAGTTCTTCTAACAAGTGACATGCAGTTGAAGCTTCGCCTCAGGATAGGAACTTTCAATGCGGGAGTACGAGGAAGGCCAAAGAGAAGATGGAAGGACTGTATTGCAGAAGACTTGAGAGAGGAAGGACTGTGTGAAGAAGATGCGTTGGACAGGAATGAGTGGAAGAGAAGAAGAAACAGCGACCCCTAATAAAATAGGGGAAAGTTGAAGAATAAAGAAGGAAGTATCAAATGCATTTTACATTTTATAGAACCTTTTCAAAGGAACTTTTGGTATGGAATTTGTAAAAAATAGTATGTGTCCGTGTTCGATTTTACATATTATATAGAATTTTTTCCAAGGAACTTTTCGTATGGGATTTGTACAAAATACATCGAATTGACGGAAGGTCTTGTGCTGGCCACAACAGATTTTTTATATAGTCCAGTCAACGAATGCTTAAAAATGGGTTGTAGACAGACTTTTGTGCATATATATATATATATATATATATATATATATATATATATATATGTGTGTATGTGTGTGTGTGTGGGGATGTGTGTGTGTGTGTGTGTGTGTGTGTGTGTGTGTGGGCGGATGTTGGAAGGACGATTCCTTAAAAACTATAAGACTTAAGACCTGTTCCACTATGAATTTCTCAATCTGACATTATGGGAAGACCTGAAACATTTTGGTAACAATTAGACAACTGGAAGTAGTAGTTTCATAATAAAATTCTTCTAAATATTATTTTTTTAAATTTGTGTTATTACTAATATTGAAGAACTTAAAATTCTACATCTGATATACTTAAAAAAAATTATTATATCTTCTATAAATTTAGAGATAAAGACACTATAATATATAGAATAATTGGATGTAATAAATCGCACAGGCTAAACTGCACTAAGGAAACCAGTTGATAAATTTAAAAGTTTGTAACATAGTGTGACGGAGAATGCTAATGGACTGTATATATTTTATGAGGTATCAAACGCACAAAGAAAAGAGTACTGACCTTGGCCAAATGGGAGACAGGAATATTCAAGGGAACTCGTCAGGACAATGCTGATGCGCAGATTCAACTACTTTGCAGCAGTATTTTCTGCCGAATCTAATAGGGTCCTCCACTCTAATTTTTTTATTATTTTAAATGAAAGTTTGTTTAATTTTGAAGCAATTTGTAGTATTAAAAAGTCATAATTGCATTTGATTTTTAAAGAAACCTATAGCTATCTTTCTCGCACCAGTTTCTGTAGTAGGCTGCGCGAGAAAGATAGCAATCGTTGTGACGTAGATGTATAGATGCTTAAAATCACTAATATTTCAAAAACTAACAATTTTTAAAAAACTTTTATCGTCTCAATCATGATTTTATCTTATCTACTTTCAATATAACTAACTTTTTACTCAATTTTCTGTTATGGTGGACGACCCTATTGCTTCTTGAAGCGGCAGTCGAACAGATGCTCTCGTAGACTTGGCGTGACTCACGTCTTGAAATGACGGAAAATTGATGCAATGCGCTAAACCACGCACAACTGCAGTGGGTACTCTGGCTCGAAGTATCAGTTGTAGGTTTTAGGATAATTAGGTAAAACTGACCCGTTGTTTTGTTGATACTCAAACACAATTAAATCACAACTGCTAATACACTTTCACTATCTCCGAAAGATGAAAATTCCCCACTATACAAGAAAAAGTGAATTTAGGTAAATAAATTTTTAATTTTTCAAATGGTTTCGATACAAAATAGACAATAATTTTGAGAATTTTGTTAACGAAAATGAAAATACGTCTGAACACCTTTGTGGTTCTGGTCGTTCTGGTTCACTACCGACTTATTTATATATTTGTTTTAATATTTTTATATCGCTAAGGTTTCTCATTGTCGCAGCATGTTATTTTTTGTACAGATAACTATGATTACAATATTATAATACAGAGTTGAAACAATAACAATTTTTATTGCCGTCAGCAACTCTGATCTTTGTCCGTTAACACCTCATAACAAAAAAGTAACACATAGTTTGTAAATGACAGACAAATTTCAGTGTCAAAAAACAACAGTTTCAATGACATTCTCAAAGTTTTTCTCGGAAGTACATAAATTTTTTATTGGTTAGTAATTAAATATTTAAAATCATAGGTAAAATGCATATATCCATAAGCAATACCGTCAATCTTGTTAACGAATTGAAAGAATCTCTGACATTTAGGAACTTTCTCATACAATGAAACATAGATATAATTAGAATTTTATGTGTACGAGATATGTTAAATACTATTAAAAGACAATATTATAAACAACATTATTTGCATTTCTGTCGATAAAGGTACTACGGTTATTTAAGTAGTGTCATTAAAATTGAATACTTACCTCATAAGTAGTGAACAGTTTTTGTTTAAATTTACTTCATCGAGTGTATAAGAATATAACAATTAGATATACGCATTAAAACCAGTGTAAAGTGATTTTAATTGCTTTATTTCTCACAGTGCGGTGCATAAGGTCGATATTCGTGCGTTTTTGTCACTTAAGTTACTTAGCGTGCGCAAGTTTTGACAACTCATCGAATCACCTTCAAACATTACTAATTTTCAGTAATAGATAGCAACGTGGTATTTCGATGTCATATTTGCAATGCCAACATTAACCGTCAAAACACTGGGCTTAAATGCTGTGGTGGTTATTTAAATTATTTTCATTATTTCTGCCTATCCATGTCATTTGATGAAAAAAATGCTGTAACAGTAAATCCGAATCATTGGATGTGTGAGGATTGTAAAATTCCAAATCCAACAATAACTGCAAATGATGATTCACAACTAACATTATCGGACGTTATGAAAGTTTTAATTGAAGTCAAAAAATCTGTCTCATTTGTATCAGACAAAAGTCGTGATTTAAGAAGAAATTGAATACTGTCTCTCAACAGATAAAACCCTGAAAGAGGAGAATAATATACTAAAACTTAAAATTGCGGATTTGGAGCAACGGTCTCTTATCGACAACATTGGAATTACTGGCATACCTCAGAAACAAAATGAAAATTTGTTAGATGTGCTAAATAATTTAGGAAAAACTATTAATTGTCCTATTACTGTTTTCAGAAATGTCAAATTCAAATTAAAATATTTAATTTCACCCGTATGTTTATAGAAATATTTTTTAAAAAATATTTGTTTGAATACAAACTATGTTCTGCTTTAAAATCATATTTTGATAAATTTCATATTATTTATTATTGTTATTAAATAATGAAATTTTGACATCTCTTAAAACAGCGTTCTAGTTCCTCTATATCCATAAAAATCTAAGTACCCACCATGGTTTTCTAAATCACTAATTAAACTTATAAAAGAAAAAAATAAATTCCACAAAAAATGAACAATTTATAAGAGATTATCTGACTATAACACATTCTCCCTACTTCGACATAGAACTGAAATAAAATTTTCTCAAGATTATAAATCCTATTTATACAATATTGAAGCTGGAACTAAAACATCTCCAAAATTTTTCTGGTCTTATACAAAAACATTTAAAAAAATCCAGGAATTCCTAATTCCTCGCCGAAAGTGGGACAGAAATCTGCGATGCCTTTGCTAAATTCTTTAAATCAGTATTCATCAATAACAATGACATAAACTTGCATAGAGTAAATAATAATAATCAGATCTTTCATAATAGTGTAATGAATATAAATTCAGTTAATTTGGAACATTATGATAATACTAAATTACTTAAAATGCATTAATACCTCTTAAGGCTGTGGTCCAGATCAAATCCCCGCAAATTTCGTTATAATTTCTTGACTGAATCATTATTTATCTTATATAATCAATCACTAAAATTAGATGTTTTCCTAAATAAATGGAAAATTTCTCATATTACACCAGTACTCAAATCTGGCAATATCACTGAAGTGGCTAATCTATTTCTATTCTACCAACTTTCAGCAATATATTTGAAGTATTGGTGATAAGCAAACTAAAAAATGAAATACTTAGTCATCAGTCCTGAACAACATAGTTTTAGTGTAGGTAAATCAGTTTTAACATATCTTGTTCCATTCACTGAATTTATCATCTAACATGGATAAAAGAATGCAAGTGGATACAGTATACACAGATTTCAGGAAAGCCTTTGGCCGTGTCTATCACTCCACATTGATAAATAAATTAAATAATCTTGGAATTCATGGTTCGTTATTTCGTTGGGTAAATTCATACATTACTAACAGATCTAAGCTTATAGTATGTAATGGGTTTAAATCTGAAATAATAAACATAACATTTAGGTCCGCTATTGTTCAATCTGTTTATAAACGACATAGGTAATTGTTCTAAAAATTACCATTTCCTGCTATATGCTAATGATCTTAAAATTTATAAAACTATTAGAAACTTGCAAGACGCACAACAACTGCAAAATGATTTAAATAGGCTTTTTGAATATAACAGATTCTGTATTATTTCTTTAGAAGTTATACAATTGAATTGTTTTAAATAAAGACACAGCCAATTCGATTTTTTTTGTATTATATTTGCAGCAAAATTTGGCTTGTAACACATCATTGTATATTTACATAGAACTCCAAAATGTAAAAATATATAAGATGTTCCATTTAAAATAAGAATGTTATTGCCACATATAAATTTGCAAGTAGATATCTTTATAAATAAAGAAGATAGTAGGGGTGCCCCGCTTTCTGTGGGTCCTCTGTATAATGTCCGTTTCCACGATTTGCTCCCCAAGCCATTAATCGTAAGCATATGGTTCAAATCGCCAGGGGGGTGAGGGGGGGGTGGTGTGAATTAATGACGTCATGTTTTCGGGTGAAATCATGTGATTTTCGAAGTATTCATATAAAACTGATAACTGCCAGTATAACCTACATTGCCTCAATTTTGATATTTATCGATTATTGAATGACCAAATACGATATAAGTATGGATGAAATATACCACTTTTTATTGTCTAAAAGCAATATCTTACAATAATTGTCGGCAATCTTAGAAACGCCATCGATAGAATAGCAAAATGCAGAATATGATACCAAGTAATATGTAATGAAATATCGGAAGCACAATGAAATACAAATTATCAATGCCAAAATCATCTTTCATCACATAAATGACAGAATAACATGAATATTCAAATATTTGAGAATGGCATTCGTTACCGTAGTTACAGTACAGATGCTATTTCATTTTTCTCTATTGGTTGAACACAGCATATACCCCTTCTGGGAAACGTACGTTGATGAGATAGCGATTAATATACTCATATATGCCATGTATGTACAATCCAAGATAAAAGTCTAATAATTCTTGCATCAGAAATTGATGACGTGGGGATCAAATCGGAGACATAGAGTGTACAAAAAGTATAATGCATATAGATGAACGTTTAATATTCTTTAATTATTATGAGAATAAAAATCGCGAAAAATTAATGTTTAATATTATTTTTCTAAGAAAAAGTATTTAGAGTTTCAATTCAATTGACTTGCTAGTCCTGTTTTTATCCATAATGAATCACCGCTAAAAAGACATGGAATGCAAAAGAAAGCGTTTTTCTTTGTATACAACCAGTTAACCAAATATTTTTGTTATACACTTTAGGTTAAAGGTAAAATTTCTTACAGAACTCTGTGCTCTACGAGTACTTATTGAGGAGTGTAACACGCCCTAAATTTTTAATTTCAAGTTTTTCCTGCAGTTTCATGTGAAAATTTAATATTTTGCAAATGCTTATGAATTTTTCTCTTCGTTCATTTTTACGATGATTAATTAATATTAAATGCCAGTGTTAGGTAAAAAGAAAAAGAACGCACATAATAATTACCTACGAGTAACGTTATACTTTGTGTAGTAGAAACATAGCTTGGGCTGGTATAATTCCATCCCAATTTCACGAGAATGACGCATAACACCCTATTACTTTCTCCCCACTAGGTAGCCCTCTTTATATGAATTGTGCTGTTTGCTGCGGACTGCATTGAATCCAGCCCAGAAAGCTTACACACATCGACCTTTAAACTAATAGACGCAGCGTACGAGCAAAACACTTGTATCGCCATAACAGTGCAGACACAGTGGCTCGTAGTATGATCACGGTTTTAGCTAAAACGCTGTTTTAAGAAATATCAATTTTCATTATTTAATAACAATAATAAATAATATCAAATTAATCCAAATATGATTTTAAAGCAGAACATGCTTCGTATTCAAACAAATATTTTTTATAAAATCGTTCTTTACATATAATGGTGAAATTAAATATTGAAATTTGAATTTGATATTTCTTAAAACAACGTTTTAGTTAAAACCGCGATCATACGAGCCAGTATGTCTATCCTTCAAAAGTACGGAAGTTATGAAAACGCTGCAAAATAAAAAATTTGATTTGTTCCTAACTTGTTATACTTGGTGCGTAATCGCTAAGAGTATAGATTTAATTTTTTTGTGCATAATTATATATATATATATATATATATATATATATATATATATATATATAAAATATAGGGGACAAGTAATAATTAATAAGACCTTACATATGGAATGACACAGCTGGACCGCGTACGTACTGCTGACTGCACGAAATACACCGTTTCCCCATTATTTTGTCGCATACACACCTCACAACACATACACGTATACAGTCTGTCCCCGGATTGAGTTTACAAAAGGAAAAAAATCTTATTTTTGATTTTACTAAAAAATGCCAAGGGAAGAAAAATTTTTGCTTGAATTAAAACGTATGTTTCAGTTATTAAAACTTTTAAGGTTTAAGGTTAACTGTAAGGTTCTTTTATTATACCGTTTTTTTTCGTATTTTATCCTCCTAATAATACAGTTATTACATTGAGTCTAACATGATTTTAGTTAGCTTTGAAATATTGACAAATGATTATTAATTCTAATTTCAGAAAAGAAACTGCGAAGATCAAAATACTTTTAGTTTATTCAATTAACTCTTTTTTATCTGAAATTAGAATTAATAATCATTTGTCAATATTTCAAAGCTAACTAATTCAATGTAATAATTATATTATTAGGGAGACAAAATACGAAAAAACTTTATATTGAAAGAACCTTGCATTAATTAAAAGTTTTAATAACTGAAACATGCTTTTTAATTCAAGCAAAAAAATTTCTTTCCTTGGCATTTTTTCGTATAATTAAATATAAAAATTTTTTTCCTCTTGTAAACTCAATCCGGGGACATACTGTATATTGACAGAAATAATTGTAAATATTCTCCAAAAAAGCAAATAATAGACAAACAGTTACGAAACGTCAAATGTAGGTTTTGACAATTATTTAGTGATAGAGAGCGATATATAGAGGTTTACATATGGCTGAAAACGATGTACAATGAGTACGAACGTATGTGCAATATACTTTAACTGAGAACTTCCGTACTGTTGAAGGACAGAATATATTCTTTCTATCTTTTTATGTTGGAGCATTATTCTAACAATAAAAGAATAGAAGACACTTGGTACATTAGTTTAAAGCTCGATGCTCACACTGGGCTATTGAAAAATACAATTATTGTTTAAAAATGAATTACTATTGAGCTGTATTTTATTGCAAACCAGAAAATAGTTGTTTTTAGATATATACATATATAAAAATTTAAAAACGATAATAAAATTGGAACTTTCATTTTATATTGGGGTGTCTGCAGTCCTGCAGCCCTTATGGACGAGCCGCCCCTGCCTCTGGTGCGGGAGATAAAAAAGCAATAATAATTCACGATACCCCTAAAATGCGATGTTATTAAAAAGATATAAAATATTACGTTAAGATTTTTTTTAGTAAATTATTTATTATTCTCTAAATACAGCGTGTTAATAAAGAAGTGTTTCAAATTATGGGGGCATATAGTACTGACCAAAATGAGTAAAAAAATTTAAATCAACATGGGTCCGATCTTCAACTGTTTTCGAGAAAGAGGCCATTTTGTATTAGAATCGAAGAAAAACAGGCTAAGATAATGGTCGAACAAAATGTTGCCTATGCCAGTAAATAGACTATAAAAAAAACAATAACATATTATATGAAACATTTTTTTCACTTTCTGATAGTTACGAAGTTATTTGAAAACTAAATATTGGCCAAGGGCACCACAACTTTTGTCTTCGATTTTTTGTGAAAAACAAAAACACATCTAAGATGTCCTCTAAAAGGTAAACAAAATGTCCCATTTAATCAAAGTCGTAACTCTTACAGTTTTCGAGATAGCAAAGGAAAACACCGAAAAAACTCATTTTTCATTGCCTTTATCTCGGGAACTATTGAAGATCGGACCCATGTTGATTAAACTTTCTTTACTTATTTTGGCCAATGCTATATGCCCCCATAATTTGGGACACTTATTTTTTAACACCCTGTATGTCTCTTTTTAGGTATCATTTACTATAAAATATCAGAAAATATCTTAACGGTAAGTATTGTGCATTTGCTAATGAGTTGAAAAGTTCTACAAATGAATATTTTGAGAATGTCGAAGAATGTTTCTTTCGGGATGGAGCATAAGAATTGAAATTCCGCTGAATCAAGTTTATGAAATTAAAAGGAATTTTTTGAAAAATAAGTGTAATATAATTCATTGGCATTACAGATTTCTTAATTATTAGACCGCGAAATTTTCATCCTATTCACATAAAATAGGAGAATTCCAGAATATAAGACTACTGTAACCTGTAACCTTTGTAACGTTTCTTAGGATTCTTGCGACTTTGTAATGGAATGAAATTTTATTTTATTTATTTATTATTACAATAGAGAACCAACATTTTAGTGCAAAACTTTTAAAGTACTTTCCTTAGGAGGCTATACACGTTTCAGTGTTGTTGCGACAAGAGGAAGTAAACTTGAAAGAATTAAAAAGTATATGCATTAGTGAATTTAACTGAGAAAGACAAATAAAATAAAAATCAAATTTATTTATATAGGCACAATGTGCTATATAAACTGTAAAGCAAGACTTCCAAAGATATGTTCTATTTAGATAGCATCACGCAATTAATGTCTGGCCTCATAATCCGCAAGTAATTTACACGTTCTGCTACGGATATTACACTAGAATATCTAAGTCATATTTCCGGAAATTAATATTTGGATTAGATCTGCCCTCTGGTTACACACAATATTAAATTAAAGTGAATATTAAAGTTAAATTTGTGGAATAGTTATAAATTACAATGTGTGATAACTAGACATTAAATTGTCATTAGGGATTTACGAAATTCACATTCGCCAGATGTCTCAGCGTGTAAGTTTAGTAATTTTATGTAGCTATTATTTTGAATTCGGTATATGTCACTGCTGTCATTACAATCGTATTGACAGCGTTACAACGTGTACAACCGCTAAATTGATTTTTTGAAAGTATAAAAATGACATTTAAATGACAACGGGAATAAATCGCGCACTGGCGCACTCATCGCCGGTTTTAAAACTGTTTTTGGGATTTTTACCCAGATTTTAAAATAAAAATCAAGTTGTTTCCCAATCTTCACCCAAAAAAATTAATTTTTACCTCCCGCTACCCTAGGTAAGGGAGGTATAGGGATCGTGCTAAAAATCGGATATAGAGATTTTAGTGAATAAGCACGTTTTGATGTCCCCAGAATACGATTTTAACATTTTTACAATGATGTCTGTAGGTATGTATGTGTGTGTGTGTGTGTGTGTGTGTGTGTCTGTGTGTGTGGATCATTTGGACACGATTACTCAAATACTATCAATCAGAAAAATTTGAAATTTTGTATACCCATTCTACACTAATGTGGGAAGAGCTCATTAGTTTTTAGTGTATATCGGTTAACCGGAAGTATCATTTATACAAGCTTTTAACAGTTTTTCTTGTAAAAAAATCATTGAATAAACATTTTAGCAACTTTTACCAATACAAATTAAATATAATGGCACAATCTTCAATTCTACGATAAGCATTTAGTAAATAACTTGAAATAACTTTAAATATTGAATTATAAAATAATTTATTTTTGTACATCACTTTGCCTCTGTGTCAAACAAAAACAATATTTTAATAACAAATTTGACATATTTCAACAAATGTCAATGTCACGAAGAAATAACATTAAAATTAGTAATGAAACCGTGTTAAGAAGAATTTAGTAGTTTAAATATGATTGTAATGAAATTAAGGTTTGTAAAAATAATATATTTTCCAACATACATAAATATTAGATATACAGGATAATTCGATTTTAGTTTGATGTTTGCAGCATTATATATCAAACAGCTCTCAAATAAGAACGTGATTTCAAAGTGTCAAATAATAGTTTGCAACTACACATTTACGAAATGGATAATGTACGGCAAAGAATTTACACAGATTGCGTTTTAGAGCATAAGGAAGTTAGGTATTTGGTGATGATTTTGACAATAATGTATGTGTGACGATTTTTCCTTAAAATATATTAAGATCCGAAACTTCGCAAAGTTGGTATTTAATACTCTTATATAATTTGATTGCGTTTTAGAGCATAAGGAAGTTGGTGCTGATTTTGACAATAATGTGTGTGTTACGATTTTTTCTTAAAATATATTAATGATCCAAAACTTCGCAAAGTTGGTATTTGCTAACAGATTTTTCAGGAAAAACATAACAAAATATAATCCAAAATTTCGTATTACAAACTTTTCTATTTATTGGAACAACAAAGTAGATTTTGTTTACAAACGATCAATGGAAGTGATACTTTACTTAAAGCTCACTGCTATTTTAAACATGGAATTTGCGGGAGGTCATGTGCTGGCCACAACAGATTTTTTTTCTTGAAATTTTGTTAGAATTTGGTTAGAATGCTCACAGGATTTTGGCATCTTATAAAAAAATGAATGTAAGCCCAGCACACTGAAACATTTAAGTTTATAAAGCTTCCAGGAGCAATCAAGAGATGACATTCCTGTAAGATCCAAATCTCAATCATTTAAGTTTTCACTTCGGATGTGCGGTCTTAAGCACCCACAGTTTTTCTCTCTCTCTCACTCTCTCCTAATTAGATTTAACGGAGTTATGAAACTGACAAAAAAGGCTAAAATTGCGTACTTTGCAAAATTTTGAGTTTCTTTTCACTTTACATCGCAATACCACCGTAACACATCATTTTAGCGTAAAACTTCTCATAATCAATCTTGTAGAGAATCTAATTATGTACTTACAAAATCCAATTATTTTTTACGATCATTGCAACGGCATGGGTCAATTTACAAAAAACAATAAAAATGCTTTTTTCTAGTTTGGTGCAGCAACTCTTTTTGGTTTATTATTTCTAATTAGCAAAGTATTATTCAAACAGAATAATCTGTATAGATGCAAAATAAAAGTAATTATGTGTTGGCAAACGTCAATGGGACTATTAGAAAAAACTTTTGAAAAAATAGCACTTCCTTTTTTTCTTTGTCTGCGACTTCTTTCTGCTGCTCTTCAACTCAGAATGAGTTATTTGCCAAGTATTATATATATTCTAAGACTCAATTTTCTAAAACTTTGGCGTATTATGTCTTTTGTGAAACCAATAGCGGTGGATCTATGCCGCTCCCAACAAGGTGAAAGTAGCGATCTTAGAAAAATATTGAGTTTTTTATAATTTTTCCTAGCTACAAGTAAATACTTATCAACAAATTTCATCATATTCTTTTAAATGTTATACTCAGCTCCTGTAGACACAGAATGGATGAAATATAGAATACACAGATTACCGCGAAACATCCATTTTGAAAAATTGTTTTATAAACATTTTAACCACCGAAAATTAGCAGTTTTTCAGTTTTTTGCTTATAACTTCTGTCTGTTGCACTTTAACGCAAAAATGTTATTTGACGACTTATTTCCTGTATATTTGGCCGACGAAGTTTATTTGTAGGAATAACAGCAACGGAGCTTTGAAGACCCAAAAAGGACAAAATTGAGCACATAGTTAAATTTTGAGTTTCTTTCTAATTTACTATCGCAAGAACTCCGTAACACTTCATTTTTGCGTAAAAGTGATAAATTTTGAGAATTTACTTACCTGCACCTTACATGTATAATTTTTTTTTATGACCAATGTAAGGTAGAGGGGGTAACTTTACATAACTACGTTCATTTTGCATCTATACAGATTATTTTGGTTGAATAATACTTTTATAATTAGAAATAATAAACCAAAAAGAGTTGCTGCACTTAACTAGAAAAAACAATTTTTATCGTTTTTGTAAATTGATCCCCATTTCGTTGCATTGATCGTAAAAAATAATTGGATTTTATAGGTAATTAAATTCCTTACAAGATTGATTATGAGGACTTTTACGCTAAAATGATGTGTTACAGAGCTATACCCAAATCGATTAAGCAGCCGATGCACGTCATTAATAAAAATTGAATAAAAGTAACTAGATGTGTGACGTCATGTACTGATACGTTTACATAGGTTTTAGAATCTTTATGAAAAGAGTTATACAGATTACATACAATCTTATTTCAAACTATTATGTAACTACAATAACTTAAGGCCTATTTATAATGAAGGAACGCAAGCGATAAAGCAAAACATGAGCATATAGTATTCCTATATGGTGATATATAATGAAATGTAACGCAGTGCCACAATCAGCAACGCAATAAACGCATCTCAGAAGATGACCATCTCTCATATTTCTACCTTACTGCTGTACCGCTATAGGCTATACAAACAGAATTTAGAGTTTCAGTTTTACTATAAAAATCTGAATTATCGACATGTTCATGAATTGTCACATCTGCAAAATAAATATTATATCTTCGTCACTGTCCATTTCTATTTAAATTATTATATAATAATAATTTCAAAGAAATATACCGAATTCTTCTGATTGATTAGGTGTGCTATATTTGGCGTTTATTATAAATCACAGATTTTGCGTTTGTGTCAACGGTCATGTTGCGTCGTTGCGTTGCGTTTATCAGTACTTTATTATAAATAGGCCTTTACAACGCACAAAAATGTTTCAAACACGATGCAAATATTTTTCAAATTGTCAAATAATAACTTTGACAGTATAAACATACAAATTATCAATGTTGCCAACTATAGCAACAAATAAACGAGTAATATGAAGTTGATGTACATTATTTATATATTATTCATGTCATATACGATAAGTAATGAACTCTACTATTCATCTTAATAATAATTATATAAGGCCATACACTTTTTGACGGTTAAAAATGATAAAATTTTATTTCATTTTTCACTATTAGTGATTTTTAATGCAGTAAGGTTTTTACACTAAGTGATGACGTGCATCGGCTGCTTGACTGATTTGGGTATATTGCGATGTAAAGCGGAAATAAACTCAAAATTTTGCTAAGTACGCAATTTTGGGCTTTTTGTCAGCTTCATAGCTCCGTTGCTATTAATAGTACAAAATATCTTTACATAAAAAATTTGCAGAAAATTTTGTCCTCTACAAATTGACAAATAACTTTCTTTGCGTTAAAATTTACCAGAAAGAAGTTATAGGTAATAAACTGAAAAAAGTGCCGATTTTCGGTAGCTTTTACAAGATAGCGGCCGAAGAGGGGGAGGGAGGATTGTAGAAACTTGGATTTTTCACTAACCAACCATCCTATACAACATATCAAAAATTCAAAACTACCCGATCTTTTGTAGGGTACCACCCTTTTCAACCTCCCTTCATTGGACTATATGAAAAGATTTTCAAATGTAAGCGTGGCGCATTGATTAGGACAACTGCCTCTGAAATTGTAAAATGGGGTTCGATTCCTCTTTAGGATATCATTTTATTTTTTAGATAAAAATTGTTGAACTTTTAAAAATCTGTTTTATATTTCATATTATAGTCATTTAATACCTACGTTGATTGCGGTATTGGACCAATAACTTGTATTTGTGTAGTGCGGCATCATTTTTCATAAAACATCCCCAACTTACGAATGTTATATCTTTTTTTTCGCGATCGCCCAGAAAATGAGCTCTTTCTGATCACTATTTAGACCGGAAAGTCCTTCTTTGCTGAGCTAGCTCGGAAAGTTGTCTATAAGGGATCGGAAAGTACTTTACCGATCCCGGGACCGGTAAAGCTAAATGTTTCCATGGAGATCAGTTGTAAAAAATAAAATAGTACTTTTTCTTTTCTTTTTTTAGGATCGCAAAAAAAATATTGTACCCAACATGACCTGAAAGCGTCTATACTGGGCTCACAAGCTTCCAAAGCTCGCCTACGGCTCGCTCTGGAATATGCTTGCTCACCCAGTAAAGTATCACTTTCAGGTCTTGTTACGTAAATTACTATTAACTAAGGGTCCTAGAAATATTTAAATGCAGCTACTTATCATATATTTTACAAATTTCAAATAATCCGTTATTGGTCTCCGGAGACCAGTACCGCATTGAAATAATATTTTTTGCTTCAGTGCGGTATTAGTCTCCAGTGACCAATGCAAGTTTGATTGCATCACAAGTAGTATAGTGTTAGTCAAATGATATAGTGAACGAGACGCACGTACTCTGGGTAGTGGAGGAAAACAAAATATCTTTGATTAGTAATAATCAGGAACAACAAAGTATTAATATAAATAAAGAAGCAGAAAATGTGAATAATTTACCGAAAATAAACTGTCGATATAAATATATACCTAATTAATTGTATTTCAAACATTTCTATTTAATTATGTTATTTCGGAATTAAAATTAATTTAGTGTTTATAGAAAATTTGTCAATTTTTTTTTTTATTATTTACCTACTTGGTTTGGTTCCGGGCTTCGAAGACTATTTCTGGCGTAGACCAAATACATGACCAGGTAACAGTTTTCTACATAGACAGTCAGTTTTAATACAACTAGTAGCTAAAACATGGTAATTTATATTCTAAACATCACTGGTCGCCATAACGAGTAAACCCCAGAGCCCAACGAAGCATCTTTATTTTCATTCCATGAAGTATTCGCTCATGCTGCATTGTAGATGGCCAACATTCTGCTCCATACAGGGCTACGGGGCGCACCACCGTTCTATAATTTTTTGTTTTTAAATGAACTGGCATTTTGCGATCACACAGGATCCCAGTCATCTGACGCCATTTCATCCAGGCAGCGGTGACTCTTACTTTGGCGTCGGCTGCAGTCTCACCGTCAGAACGAATGGCAGAACCTAAATATTTGAACTGGGTGGTCTTAGTTAGTTCTTCACCGTCGACAACAATGCTGCCATTTTTTTGAGGACCACATTCCGAATATTATATTAGTTATATTGAGACGCATACCATATTCGAGCAGACGTGTTTTCCATTGCTATACCTGGGTTTTCAAATCTTGTCGTGTTACGCCGCATAGAAAAACATCATCCGCATAGAGGAGTGTCCACGGGTGGGGTCTTTGTAAATCAGCAATTACAACAACCATACATAATATAAATAAAAGGGGGAACAAAGCCGACCGTTGATGAACACCCACTCGTATCGGAAATGGTGATGACACTCCTACAGGACATCGCACTACGCTTGTGGCGTCTTCATACAACAACTTGATCCAGCGTACATAAATTTCTGGGACACTGTGCGTACCAAATGAGGGTGTGGGCAGAGCTGGGCAGTAACTAGTTACTTTAGGAACTTAGTTACTAACTAGTTACTTTTACGTAACTTGTAACGTAACTTAGTTACTTTTTAAAATATTGTAACTGTAACTTAACTTGCTGCGGAAAAGTAGTTGGTAACTTTACTGTTTTTAGTTACTAGTTACTTGAGTAACTTAAGTTACTTAAAGTAACTCAGAAATTAGAATGTAACTTAAGATAGTCAAAGTAACTTAAAAAGTGGAATGTAACTTAGTCATAAAAAGTAACAGGGGGGATTAAAATTTATAAGAAATATTTTGTTGAGGCAGATGCCTTTTTTAGAAACACTAACTAAAACTGTTTTGTTTTACATAAATGTCTGTCCAGAGTGATGAGCGCAGCATCGCGCATACCCTCTGTAATGTGTAACTTTTATTTTCATACATAATTAAATTCAATATTATTGTTGATAATAAAATAAGTAATTATATCATTAATAATAGAGTTTTTGTACGGTAAACAGTAAAACTAAAAATAACACATTATTTTAACTTTTAATTCTAGAATAAAAAAGTCACTAAATGTTAAATTTGACTAATAAAATATATTATTTTCAAATGTTTTCCTCGCTTACAAATGATACGTTTTAATAAATTATAATTAAACTGCCACTAAATCATCAAAATTATTCCAATTTTCAGGTTATACAAAAAATAGTGTATTTTGTTCGTTGTTCCAAGGGTTGCAAGACTTGAATTCGTCTCATTTTTGCAAATTCCCTTCTCACAAGATAAAATGTCACTTTTAATTTTTATATTATATTATAATGTAGGTCCGCAGGGCCTTTTTATCAGATTTTTGGGTCCTAGGCCAAATTTTTTTTGCGGGCCCCTCTCCCTCTTTATAGTAAAAAACAAGTACGTGCGAATATTTGTATAATTATAATGTAAGTTTATTTATTAAAGAAAAAAAATGAAATTGCCTGCTGAGAGAAAAGCTGATCAATTATATAGTACCGCATGCTCGATTCTAGTTTGAGGTGAAATTTTAGCGTAATATTTTGTTACTCCTCTCTAAGGACGGTTGGCGATTTTTTCGGGTCTCGGGAATATGTTATTAGCGTAGCGGGGCCCCAAATATTTATAAAAAGATACTTTTTCATAAAATTTTCTTAGATATTTGAATGTGCGGGGCCCATATGAGCGCGGCGCCTCAGATTGAAAATCGTCGTCTGATCCGAGGTTTACAATAAATTAATCATTATCCACTAAGTCTAGGAAATAATGTCTGCATGTTTTATACATTATAATGGTCATGTCATGTTAGAAAGAAAGTAGATTCTTTATATCTTGGTATAAGAAATCAAAATTGAAAAATAAATTAATAAATTTTAAAAAAATCACAGCAACCGGGCCCTTGTCAAAGCGGGCCCTAGGCCGTGGCCTAGTGGGCCTAGGCGGTAATAAGGCCCTGTAGGTCCGTTAACATTAACAATAATAATCTGATTGCGTGTTGCCAAGCAATAACGTTAAAATTTAGGTTAACGTAGTTAGTGCAAAAACTCCCTGATATGTATGCTACACAATAACTAAGTCAACAGTCTAAGTCTACACTTCACGCTATTAAAAGTAGTTAGAAAGTAACTCAAGGTAACTAAGTTACTTTTAATGAGTAACTAGTAAATAACTTAGTTCTTTCACCAAAGTAACTGGAACTTAAGTAACTTAGTTACTTTTTTTTGGAGGTAACTGTAACTGTAACTAGTTACATTTTAAAAGTAGCTTGCCCAGCTCTGGGTGTGGGTCACTCGGTCAAATGCCTTCTCCAGATCGCGGAACGCCAGGTGAGCGGGTAAGTTCCTCTCTCTATGTTTTTCCACAATCAACCGGGCGGCGTGAATGGCAACCGTCGTACTGCAACCCTTAAGGCTGTTCGATCCTAAACAAAAATTTCGTTTCTCGATTCTAAATATTCACCGAGATCTATACAACCAGACCAGCATGGTCAACTCACTACAGAATTTTATTGTGCTGGGATTATTCACAAAAGGATCATAAATCATAAAATTTAGACCCTAATCTCTACAGGTAAAACCGAAAGTTTTAATATTTTCCAAGCGGTCGGTCCTCAATATATATATCTCTCAGCTTCGGAATATTGAACAAACAAGTAATATATGTACAAATTATAAAATATGTGTAATTTAATGTATTATTGTTGTACATTTATAATAACTTAATACAAATACAGCGTTAATTCATTGTATATAGCGTTTATACATTCTATATACATATAAGTACGAGTAGCGTTTAACTATTCTATGTAATGGTTATTATTTCTATCATAGCCTTTGTTTTTTCTATATTCAGTAGTAAAATTTAATATGAAAGTTAAGCCAAGTGGATTGGTTATCGATGATATTTTACCATTTTTAGCTGCTTCTCCAGATGGGTTTATTGGCAATGATAAAATCATAGAAATTAATTGTTCAGCAAAAGCAAAAGCCTCTACCGTAAAGAACGCAGCAGAACAAAATGAAATTTACATTCTTAAAATGTATAATGGCGAAATTGCGTTAAAAGAAAATCATAATTATACAGTATGTCCCCGGATTGAGTTTACAAGAGGAAAAAATTTTTTTTTTGATTTTACGAAAATATGCCAAGGGAAGAAAAATTTTTGCTTGAATTAAAACGCATGTTTCAGTTATTAAAACTTTTAATTAACGTAAGGTTCTTTTATTATAACGTTTTTTCGTATTTTGTCCTCCTAATAATACAGTTATTACATTGAATCCAACATGATTTTAGTTAGCTTTGAAATATTGACAAATGATTATTAATTCTAATTTCAGATAAAAAAGAAATAATTGAATAAACTACAAGTATTTTGATATTCGCCGTTTTTTACCTCCCGCTATCCTAGGTAAGGGAGGTATAGAAATCGTGCTAAAAATCACAAATAGAGATTTTAGTGAATAAGCACGTTTTGATGTCCCCAGAACCCGATTTTAACATTTTTACAATGATGTCTGTGGGTATGTATGTATGTATGTGTGTGTATGTGTGTGTGTGTGTGTGTGTGTGTGTGTATGGATCTGGTGGACACGATTACTCAAATACTATCAATCAGAAAATTTTGAAATTTTGTACATCCATTCTAAACTAATGTGGGAAGAGCTGATTAGTTTTCAGTGTATATCGGATAACCGGAAGTATCACTTGTACAAGTTTTTAACAGTTTTTCTTGAAAAAAATACATTGAATATAATTTTTCAGCAACTTTTACTAATAATAATGAAATATAATGGTACAATCTTCAATTCTACGATAATAGCATTTAGTAAATAACTCTAAATAACTTTAAATATAAATTTATAATATAATTTATTTTCATATATCATTTTGCCTATGCCTCGAACAAAAATAATATTTTAATAACAATTTTGACATATTTAAACAAATGTCACTGTCAGGTTGCAATTAGATTAAAATTAATAGTGAAACCGTGTTAAGGAGAATGTAGTAATAATATAAGTACTTGAATCTAATAAAATTAAGGTTAGTAAAAATAGTATATTTTCAATCGTACATAAATATTAGAATTACTATTGATTTGCTTCATTGTCTTCCAGAATACGGGCTTGAAAAGACTTTGTGTCAAGATGCGAGTACTATTTTGATTTTTGTTAAGTGTTTCTATTATTTTTGTCAATATTTGTGAAATTTATTTTGTGTATGGCATATTTGTTAAATGTAAAATAAAAATTGTTATGAGTGAATGTAAAAATATTTGAACATAATGATTGCTTTATTTATACTGCATGGTTAAATACCCAGCGGGAGGTTATGGGCTGGCCACATCTGATTTTTTTTTCTGAAATTAGAATTAATAATCACTTGTCAATATTTCAAAGCTAACTAAAATCATGTTAGATTCAATGTAATAACTGTATTATTAGGAGGACAAAATACGAAAAAACGTTAAGCAAAAATTTTTCTTCCCTTGGCATTTTTTCGTAAAATCAAAAATAATTTTTTTTTTCCTCTTGTAAACCCAATCCGGGGACATACTGTATGTACTAAATACAAGGGCAACTCCATGTAACAAAAAGAGAGTCATGCTATTTTTTGTTTGGACTCCACATGTTTGTCCAAAATATTAATCGCGATGATTTGTTTTGGCAAGAAAAAATGGAGCAGCAGATAAGGAAATTTTATTTCTAGGAATTTTACCAGAATTAATTGGTTCCAGATATGTACGCAACTTACCTCCCCACGTAGCTTATTAGTTTTTTTTATTATTATGTACTATTAGTGGAAAAACTAATGATTATAAACTATTTTTTTTTTATTTTGTGTATTAACAAATTTCTTAAATACGTACATATGCTTTATTTATGATTTCAAACGTATTTTATTATTTTATGTAAGTTTATTTATAAATTATATATGTATGTATGCATTTATTTATGATTTTAAACTTACTTTATTATTTTTTGTAACTGTATTGACAAATGTATGCATTTATCTATGATTTTAAACTTATTATTTGCGTAACTTTATTGACAAAAATGATATATGTACGATTGTAAGTATTTATTTTCAAACAAAAATGTTACATATTTATAATACATAGTTTTAACACTGCACTTTCTTTCTGGCAATTATAAAATTTATTGGTATTTTTACTTGCGTACAACAATTGAGTCAAGCACTAAATTGATTATATTGTTGTCCAATTTCGCACAACATATATAAGAAATATATTTATTCATTTATTTATTGAATAATCATTTGTTTTATCTTGCATGTGATACTATTTCTTTGGCGATAAATTTCTGTAATAGTTGTTTTGTACTCCTAACAAACCATATGGTACCACAAACAAGTTTAAATTCTTTATTAGAATTTAATTTTTTTTAGTATTAAATTACATATTGTAAACACAGAATTATTATGGTTGGGGTTCTTCAAAGATTATATAGAAAAGTTTGAGTTAAATAAGTTGCCTACAAACCAGCGTAAGTAACAAAACGGTGTTCCAAAAGTATCCGAGAAATTGGATTTGCTCAGCACATTGTGCAAGTTTTTAGACAACAGATAATTTATTAATTATGTATTGACGATCTTTGGGAATATTTAAGACAATGCTATCAGATGTCAAAGAGCAATTTTTAATTAAATCATCGTAACGAAAAATATGAACATGTTTAACATGCAACTTGTACGAGCTGTAATTTTTTTTATAATTACATATTTAAAATTTTATGCGTCACATTTTGTTTATAAAATATTCAACGACATGCATATTTTTTTTAAACCTTACAAACTGCTCTGTGATGAGAAAAAAGTTGATAAAGTTAGACAAAAATTGCAGTATTGAGTGACTAGGGTCGAGCAGCCTTAACGAAACCACATTGGTTTGGTGTTACCTTTATTATAATACGTAGACGATTATCTAGAATGCGCTGAAATATTTTTGCGACGTGACAAAATAATCTATTTGGTCGGTAGTTAGCACATTCAGTTACGTCACCCTTGCGCATCCAAATTGGTATGGTAATGCTTGTTATTATTGTTGTTATTTTTATTAATATCATACGAAAATACAATGCATTGTTATTATATCAATGTTTTAATTATTGTTATCAATTATTGCCAATTATTTTCTCTTTATTTATTACAATATTATTATTATTATTTTTAAATGACTGTACTAGGAAATATAATGGAGTCTCGTGGCCGCGTGCCTGAGTGTCTGGTCGCGAACCTGGGGAACCGGGTTCGATCCCGACCGACGCCAAATATTTCGAATGTTAAATGGCATAAAAGTGACCCCTGTGATGCACTCTCCACGCCAGCAATGAGTGCCGGTGAGGTGACGCCTAGTAAACGCCCGCACGGTATGTCATCATCATCACCGGTATCTGTGAAAAAGTAGATTGGCACACCCAGAAATGGGTAATATGTCATGATGATATATTTATTTATTTTATTTAGGAAATATAAAACAGATTTTTAAAAGTTGAACATTTTTTTTCTAAACCCCAATCTAAAATTTCAGATTCAGCTGTCCTAACCAGTGCGCCACACAGACATTTGAAATTTTTTTCATATTGCTTAGTGAAACATTTATTTGAAAATGTTTATAATTTATTGCAATTTATGCAAAATATTAAAGTAATTAATATTAAATAATGTATAACTTCCATGTTCAATATCATGGCTTAAATTTCTGCCGCGGGCACTTTTTATTTACAAAAAATACCCTCAGCGAGAAACTTTTCGTCCTTACGAGATAGACCCTAATATACAGCGACAAAGTTGTAGTAAATGAATCAAAGAAGTTTTTCTATTTGAAATTTTTTTCCAAAATACTCACCGATTTCGAAAAAAACGAACACAAAAAGTAAGTACATCTTACGCGCGCGGCTTGGCGCGTAGAGTATGCGTGTCTTGTACCCTTGTACCTTGTACGTACGTTATACGTGCATTGCATTTAGAAAATTATTTAGTTTCCGTCCGATAATCAGAGTAAAATAATTATTCGTTTTAAAAAACAATTTTCTTTTTATAATTAGCTTAAATTTTTTTTAAAAATTATTTTGCAATAAATTATACTTATATTACAAATTATTTTAAATTTATATTTTTACCGTATATCGTATTTGCAGCTAGCGATTATTATTATTATTATTAGTATTATTATTACTATTATTTATATTATTATTATTATTATTATTATTATTATTATTTCATAATTTTTAACACAAATTTAGTAAGTTCATCATTCATCGGAACAAATGTGCAACAACAGATAACAGATTGAATAAAGCTATCTATTGGTATTACGTTTATTTTATATCTATTCATTCGAGCATTTAATTTTTTTCTCTACGTTTCTAATATAATATACAATACTTTTTTCGACATGATATAATTTATTGTTTTACTTTACAGGCAAAGCCGTATTTGCAAAGAAGCAAAACAAGCGGCGAAAAAATCTTTATTTTTAAAATTCATGTTTTTTGAATGAAAATATATGTTTTTAAAGAAAAAGAAACTAGTGTTTTATCCTTTTTAAATTTTTTTTATTAGAATGTACTACTCTGAAAAAATACTATAGTTATGTCACCTTTTCAAATATTTAACCTGTAAATATCATGTTTACGAAGTTTCCGCCAGGTATCTTAGCATAAAGTTTAATTTGAAATCATCCAAGTTTGTTGATTTTGGTCTTTTAACACTTTCGCTGCGTACGACGCACAAGTTGCGTCCCGTATGTTGTCGAACCATTGCGCACGCCGCATCAGGTGCGTCCAGTACTCTATCTTGTTTCAACCGGCATCGTTTCGTCAGCCTTGTAAAGAGAACACTGTGCGTTGGCCAGCATTGTCAGACAACTACAGAAAAGTGATTTATGGGGTTAGTTTACAGTTTGTTTTTTTTTTGCGTCATGGGTGACAACGACCAGGGCTATTTACAACTCAAAAGGGCTAAAAACACAAATATTAAAATAATGACTAATACATAAATAAAAGATAAAACATCAAGCAAATAAACATGATTTGTCTAACATGTTGATTTCAGAATTCAAGAGGCTGGACGCGTAGGTGCGTCGTTAGCATTGCCGAACAAATGGTGTCCACAATGCTGCCGACGCACCGTATGCGTTAAAAAAAAAAAAATACTGAAAAATAAGAGTAAAGACTTCTACATACACATAATATTAACAAATTGAGAAAAAAAAAAAAACTAGAATTGTGCCAAAACTCATTACCGCGTTACGGGTGCGACGCGTGCATTAATACGCAGCGAAAGTGTTAAGAATACTGGTTAGCCATTTTCATTATAATAATAAATTATTTTTCATTGTAGTTGAGCATTTTATTTTGTTGTAACCAAAAATCTTTTTTTAATGCAGCCTTGATACATAATATGTATTTTGCACGTAGGACCGGTTTCCAGTAAAAAATAGGAACTAACAATTATTATTACAATCAATTTTCTGTTTGATTAGTCATTTTTTTTATTGTAATCAAATTTACATTATTGTAATTAAGCATTATTTTTGTTGTAACCAAAATATATTTTTAAAAAACTGGAAGGATATAATCAGGGGGACACATATTTATTAAAATAAAAATTGTGGATTGATGCACGTCGGTCCTGATGACATGACACAAGGGCATGTAATTTATCATTTATTTACAGAATATTATGTGGCAGAGCAAATTTTGGTGACGCTGAATGTAAGATGTTTAAACACGATCTACTTAAAGCTGAAATCTTCATGTTAAAAAAATATAGTGAGTTATTGTTATTGACACCTATAGCATTTTTTATACAATACAATATTATTTATTTCAAACACCTTGATAAATTATACATCTTCAACACACAATATAATTTAAAATAAATCGACCTTCCGTTTTTTTTTTCTTTTTTTAAATTAAATAATATAAATTTGAGGTAAATTTAAATACTCTACGAGCACACTTATTCGCTAGCTGTAAAAATATGATACCTATACGGTAAGATGTGTACGATAATACTTATTACAAAATAAATTGCCCTTAAATTTTTAAAATTTTGTTAAAGTAATTATAAAAAGAAAATTGTTTTGAAAACGAATGATTATTTTGCTCTGATTACCGGTCGGAAACTAAATAATTTTCTAAATGCAATGCACGTATAAGGTACGTACAAGGGTACAAGACACGCTTACTCTACGCGCCAAGCCGCGCGCGTTACGATGTACTTACTTTTTGTGTTCGTTTTTTTTCGAAATCGGTGAGTATTTTGGAAAAATTTTTCAAATAGGAAAACTTCTTTGATTCATTTACTACAACTTTGTCGCTGAATATTAGGGTCTATCTCGTAAGGACGAAAAGTTTTTCGCTGAGGGTATTTTGTGCTGCAAAATCCAAAATAAAGGTGTTCGAATGTTAGTTTTTATTATTTTTCTTATCAATTTATTTTCATAAATCCAGTGGTACTCAAACTATGGGGCAATATTATGTTTTTTTAAATGGCATTATATATATTTTATTATCTCATTAAATAGAGAATTTTGTTCTGAATTCAACGATATAATAATATCATACCCTTACATTGCGAAAAAAATTATAAAAATTAATTCAAAGTTAGTATTTCATTTCTACTGTATCTAAGTAATCTGAGCAAACATTCAATCAATAAAACAAAAACTTTATTTTAAAAGTTTAATTTATTGCCAAAATCGTAGCTTACTTGAAAGTAATAAAAATAAAATAAATTTTATTTTCTTTTATTGATTGAATGTTTGCTCTGATTACTTATATAAAGTAGAAAAGAAATATTAACTTTGAATTAATTTTTATCAAATTTTTCGCAATGTAAGGGTATGATATTATTATATCGTTGAATTCAGAACAAAACTTTCTATTTAATGAGTTAATAATATATATACAGAGTGATCAAAAATGATTGAAGCGTGTCGCTTCATACGAATTTGACACTTGCCGCTCACTTAATATGACAGCTAGGGTTGTGCATTTGACCAGTTAAAAAAATTTCGGACTAACCTAACCTAACCTTCAATTGACCAAGGAAGCATTTATTAAATATTACAATTAAAAATTAAAATTGGCTTTTATTTATATAGTACCAAATGTTTACTACATTCAATAATACTGAAAATGAAAAACAATCAACAATTAATGAACAAACCCATTAAAAATTCAAAAAAGGGGAAAGTAAAGTAAAAGGCGCAATGAAATATGTATTTATTCTATTAAAAGTAAAATAACAGCACAGCATACAGTTATCTTCAAACTGGGTATATTTATGTTATAACTGTAACTAGTACCTAGCTACTTTTATATAACAACAGATGTCGTGGTAGTTTCATTTAGATTATTTGACTAGACCGTCAAATATTGTTGTGTCAATTGATCAGTCAATTGACCGGTCAATTGTCCACGGCACAACCCTAATGACAGCATTACTATTTCTATTTCCCGAAAGAAAATACGCTTCAAGAACAAATTTATTTTGCTCTTAATTAAAAGCCATAATGAAGTTAATATTTTTACAAGGATAAGCGAAATAAATATTTAAAAAATTAACGTATGGCAATGATATGAATCAAATGTCATGCACTTGACGTTATCTGTCAATAATGGAATATACTTTTGATGAATTATGAAAAATTGAAATATAGTTTTGACATTATTTTGGAACAAAACTCACATGACCTTCATTCATTTTTGATCTCTCTGTATATAGGTAATGTTCATTTTTTTGGTAGTATTACTTTGTTGTTTCTTACCTATTATATCTATACATTTCTTTAATTATCTCAAATATTGTTGCTAGGGTCTCAACACATTAAAACTTTTACATAGCCTTCTTCAAATCACGACTTATACATTTCTTGACACCGCAAATCTAGCCCATGAAGATAGCGTGACCGAAATGCTCAAATCTTGACCGTGATGTTGACTACGGATCTTGACTGCAACAAAGTTGGCTGACAAGTACACTCCGGAGTACAATTTATATATATATATATATATATATATATATATATATATATATATATATATATATATATAAAATAACATTACTTTGCAGTAAAAAAGTTTTAGCATGGATCCCATCCTAGGCAATATAAGCATGCTACAAAATATTGATAAATTTAAAGTATCTACAAATGTGTGTCATATACATATATTAACGAATAACAATTCGACCACGCAAAAAAATAATAAATTTTCATACAGCGGGCTGTGAACCTAGGCCCCCTGTTTTAAAATTGCTATAACTAATTATACATTAAGGTACAAACGAAATGGCTTGTGGTACAATCGTTCACTAATAAATCACAAACCTATCATGAAGAAAAAAATCCCAAATTATAATATGGGGGGCTATCGTGAAGTTGGCCCCCCGTATTAAGAAATCGTTTTAACTAATTAACTATTAAGGTACAAACGAAACGGTTTGTGGTACAATCGTTCACTAATGAATCACAAACGTACTACGAAGAAAAAATTACAAATTGTAATATGCGGGGGCTGTCGTGAAGCTAGCCCCCCATATTAAAAATCGATATAATTAATTAACTATTAAGGTACAAACGAAATAGTTTGTGGTACAATCGTTCACTAACGAATCACAAACGTACTACGAAGAAAAATATCACAAATTATAACATGCAGGGGGCTATCGTGAAGATAGCCCCCCATATTAAAAATCGTTATAATTAATTAACTATTAAGGTACAAACGAAATAGTTTGTGGTACAATCATTCACTAACGAATCACAATCGATTAACATTATTTGTTTAATTATTACAAAACTATGGGGGGCCAACTTCACGCAGGTAAAATATTGACTAAACTTATTTATGAGTAAAAATATAAGCCAATAGTATATTGTAATACGAGTAAAAGTGTGGAAAGTGCTTCATTGAAAAACGAGTATGAAAATCATACGAGTAAATAATTTAAATTCGTGAAACCAAACTTTGTCAATAATAAAAATATTTTTATCTGTAACATGTACGATTCTCCTGCGAATATTAAAAATTATATCAAAACTTAGTTAAATATCACTTAATTCTGTCGATTTTATTTCATAATAATTGACAGCTGATAAGTGATTTTTTTTCGCTTTTATGAACTAGGTTAGCATTCTGGCTAATCAAAAGGCGAAATTTATATTTCTGTCTAAACCAATGCTATTGTATAGTATCTAAATTAGGTTAGAGATTACTATATAGTTTGTAAATGCTCAAATTTTTGTACTAAATGTAGCGATGAAACTTTGATTACAACAATTCGAATTAATTGGAGTAATTAAATCGATAACGATGATGAAAACAATCAAAACCTTAACTTCAGCAAGTAACGATGGTCGTGCTGCAATGCGATAAATCAATAGATGAAAAGAAAATTTTTGGAGTTTTGTAAACTTTAAACTTATAGATATCTCATGTACCTATTGTATAAAATTCAAAGCGCGGATTAAAAAAGAATCTACTCTAACAATTTACTTGTCAGTATAATAATACCATCTCGTGTTCAGAAAAAAACCTCCGGAAAGGATAATAAATTCAGTAAATATTAATATAAAGTACAAAATAAATGTTTTATTGTACTGTTTACTTATAATTTAAAACTTAATTTTTTTTTTCTGAATTATTGAAATATCTTTCAGAACTCATATTAATAATTGGAATAATACTACCTTTTTACCTCCCGGGAGGTATAGGGATCGTGTTAAAAATCACATATCGAGATTTTAGTAAATGACCACTTTTAAGGTCCCTAGAATCCAATTTTAACATTTTCACGATTATGTCTGTATGTATGTATGTATGTATGTATGTATGTATGTATGTGTGTGTGTGTGTGTGTGTATGTGTGTATGTGTATGGATTTTGTTAGCACTCTAACTCAAATACTATCATTCAGAAAATTCTGAAACCTTGAATTTCTACCCTATTCTAATATGGAAAGATACCATTTTTCCCCTTCATATCACATGTATATTATATTATAGTATTTTTATATTTTCAATGTACATATTTTTCCAGCTGTTAAGGCACTGAGGATGCTATAAAAATAGCGAAATCGATCAGCCAAACAAAGTATAAATATATAAAATATTTTTTTAAATTCAAAGTTTTTTCACCCCTAATATTTCATACCATTAGATTTTAGTGTAAATCGTATAACCGGAAATGACACTTTACCTGAAGCTCATAATGGTTTTTCTTCAAAAAATATCATTAAATGCCAATTTTTCGCACTTTGTCATTATGAAAATATACACTTTTTCTATACAGGTGTCTCAATAAGCTTGCTCACTATTGGTAACTTTTTTTATTTGAAGAGATACGAGGTTCGTTAAATGAGCAAAATTGTGCCATTTTAAATTAGAAAATTGGTCAGGTAGACAAAATAAAAATTGTGTCAGCGGTTCTCAAAATTTGGGACAAAAAATATATTTTTTAAATGGAACCATATATTTTTTATCTTATAATCCAATCAATAGAGGTTTTTACCCTACAAAAGGTGGGGAAAAAACGATTTTAACATATATTGTTTAGGTCGAGACGGGAATGAAAAAATTCAAATTTGTGACCTTGGGGAGGCTTGGCGTGAGCCGCCATCTTGGATCAAAGGTGCAAAAAATGAGTTTTTTGCTATTATTTCGAAAAAAAGTGGTCCGTATCAAAATTTTACAAGAATACAAAATTAAAGCTTGTTACTTTTTGTACAAAAAGAGTTCTTGCATTTTTTACCTAGGATGAACTCTCAAAGAGTTATGTTCCAAAATAGGTAACCAGAACAACAATATATGAAAGAAGATTTAATCACTCAAAATATACACAATATTAATTTTTTAATACTTAGTATAATAGATTTTGTTATTTGTAACAGTTCACATTTGTCGTGGCATCAAAAGAAGTAAATTATCGATGATTTTTAAATCATTTTTGTCAGCGCTTTTTTACAAATTCATCAACCACTCTGACCCGGTTAAAGATACGGTACCGCGGTTTAAAAATTTTAATTCAGTTTAGAATTCTACTTCATGTCATGTTAAACGATTTTTGCTCCGATGAGCGATTAACGAATTATCAGTAATTTAAACTTATATAAAATTTCACTAAAATTTGAAACATCTGCAAATCGGCTTAGTTTTCATTTTTTCTTCTAAAATTTGGACACGATTAAAGATAAGCGTTATTGTGCATTTAATACGTGTCGAGATTTCACAAGAAAAAATTAAAACTAAGCCGATTTACAGATTTTTCAAATTTTAGTAAAATTTCATATTATTAAACACAGAGAACTTTACGGGAGAAATTATTTAACGTCAAACAAACAAAGAATCAATTGTTTCCATGGCTTGCTTGGCTAAATAAATTAATAAAACAGTTTACAAAATTTTAATTTTTAACCGTAAATAATTCGTTTATTTGAAAAAATTGTACATAAACAACATTACCTTATTGGAAAGAGAAAAAAATACTCTTTCCAATAAGATTATAAAAAATATATGGTTCCATTTAAAAAATATATTTTTGTTCCAAATTTTGAGAACCGCTGACACAATTTTTATTTTGTCTACATGACCAATTTTCTAATAATAAATGGCACAATTTTGCTCGTTTAACCAACCTCGTATCTCTTCAAATAAAAAAGTTACCAATAGTGGGCAAGCTTATTGAGACGTTCTGTATATTTTACAGATAAATTTAAAAATCATTTTATTTAAAAATCCCGAAGCCTTTTAAAAAGAAAATAGTAAATACAATAGTTATATGCAATGGAACATAATATGGTTTGCAGCATTAGCATTAGTAAAAACGTAGGTATATATTTAAATTAATAAAAATTAAACAGCGGGAGGTTTTGGGTTGGCCACATGAGATTTTTAGTTTATGCTCTGTATTTTTATGAAATACCAACGTTTCGGCACAATAAACTGAAACTGGAGCCTTTTTCAAGGAAAAATGACTTATAAAATGTGAAATTATGAGTACATCATGTACCTAATTGTTTTAAGCCATATTTGATAGCTGCAAGCGACTGCCTAAGCGTACTCTATTATCCATTATCCCGCAATACTGGCACAAAATTGTAATGAAAAACACTACCAACAATACCAAAATATTGAACAACTCAATCTCTTCTGATTCGATTTGTATTCCAGAGTGTACTTGTCATCCATCTTTGTCGAACTGTACCAGGTACCAACGACGAAATATATTTAGACAAAATTGGACAAAACATTCCCTATCCCTCTACACTGAATGTTTTGATTTGGGCTGGCCAGAAAGAGACAGAGATACTCGTATACTTGGTCTAGTTCGTGAATTCCTCACTAGAGGCCACTTGGATATATTAGTGTAATTTGAGATAATAATCATTTCAATATTAACAAATGTGTTACAATGACTTTTTGTAAATTGATATCGACACAATATTATAATTACAAGATAAATGACATCAACTTAAAGCGTGTTACTACTATAAAAGATTTAGGAATAAATTTTTCTACAAATTTAACCTGCAAATAACATCTTGATAAAATAATTCCTACCTGTAACATTCTCTTACATCCCGATTCACAAAAAAGTTTAAGCTAATCCTCATTTCTGGATTAGAGAATTCTACTCTAATTTTGATAGTTTATATCTTAAAATGGAGTTGAGTTGTGGAAGCAGTGAATACGATCGTGTCGAACGTGCGGCGATAGTCAAATTCGATAAACGATAGATATCACGCTTTAATTCGCGGACCATATGAAATAAATAAACTCTGGTGAAACAAGATAGTGTTGTGAGTAAAGAAAGTGAAGTGAGAAGTGTCTAGAAGCTCTAAATTAGAGTAAAAAGTGTATACAGTGGCGAGACAGTAGCCAAGGACGCACATATAAACGGTAAGCGAGCGTAGAGTAGTGGCGGATAAGCTAGAACGTGCATACCAAGATAAAAAATTTAGTCAGGCCCATACTCAGGAAAGTTATGCAAATATGTCATCGGATAGAGAAGATTACACGTCGGATGACAGTAAAAGAAAGAGAGAGAGTATAGATGGACAAGATATAACAAAAAGAAGTAAAAAGACTATGAGAACACCGGACAAAAGTAACAAAGAAGGAAGTGATAAAATAGAATTAAGAGATTTAATGAAAATTATATTACAAATAAAGAACGATACAAAAGAGATAAAACAGGATCAGAAAGAATATAAAGAAGAACTACTACGAATGAAACAGATAAATGAACAGCTGAAGGAAGAAAACATAGAGATCAAAAAAGAATTGAACGACATGAAAGAGAGAATCGAGAGATTAGAGAAAGAAAAAATCAAAAATAATTTCGTGATTGTAGGGCTAAGAACAGACTCAATCAGCAGAAAAGACCTAAAAAACACCGTGGAAGACTTCATACACAAGAAAATTGGAGTTAATGTACAAAGGAAGGAAGCACTAAAGATAGGAGAGAAGACATGTAAGGTACAAATGGAAAATTATCAAGATAAACAAAAAGTAATGGCGAATAAAAAGAACCTAAGAACCTTAAAGGACAAAATTTTCATAAACAACGAACTAACAAGAAACGAGCGCGAAATACAAAAGGAAATAAAAATGTTAGCGGAGAAGAATAAAAAGGCAGGAGACATATTGAAGATAGGCTATCAGAAAATAACAATAAATGGAAAGGAATGGAAATGGGACAAAACAGAAAAGAAGCTGATAGACGTCAAAGAAGAAGGAGGTTCTGCGTCAAAAAACTAAGGGAAAAACGAGGAAAATTGCAACAAAAAAGAAAGACGTCGCAAGCAAAGGAAAAGGATACAATAAGGAACAACAAAGCACATATAATTAAGTACGGGAAGGGCAAAATAAAAAATAGAGTAAATAAACCAAGGAAAATAATAAAATTTGGAACATGGAATGTAAAAAGTTTAACAGGGAAAGAATATGAATTAACAGAAGAACTGGTAAAAATGAATATGGATTACGTGGGTATAACAGAAATAAAGAGGAAAGGCAAAGGAATCACAAAGACACAAAATGGATATTGGATGTACTGGGTAGGAGTATCGGAAAAAGAAAACGCCAAGGCAGGGGTGGCAATTTTAATTAAAGAGGATAAGATGAAATATGTTTCGAAAGAAAACCTATTGAACGAAAGATTACTATCAATAAATGTTAAGGAAGGAGACGAAAACGAAGAATACACGCTAATTGGAGCCTATGGACCAAACGAGGACGCAAGAAAAGAAGAAAAAGATAACTTCTTTAAAGAACTACAAGAAATAGTAGACAGAAGTGAAAAGAGAATAATAATAATGGGAGACCTTAACGGGAGGGTAGGAAATAAGAATGATGGAATAGAGTGGTGCTTAGGAAGGAATAGAGAGAATGTGATGAATACAAACGGGGAAAGAATAATAGAGTTTTGCCTAGAGAATGAGTTTAAAATCGGAAATACACACTTCAAGCACAAAGAAATACATAAAATAACAAGACAAGTTATAATCAGAAATGAAAAATCGATTATAGATTATTTCCTAATTAACATAGACAGCTGGAATAGAGTAAAAGACATAAAAGTAAAAAGAGGACCAGAGATTGGAAGCGACCATTTCCTTGTAACAATGATACTAAATCAAGAAGTAATCACAAAAAACGAAACCAAAAGAAAGATAGTAAATAAGAAAATAAAATGCCATGAACTTAGAAGACAAGAGATAGAAGAAAAATTTCAAAAGAACGTCAACGAAGAGTTTAAGAAAAAAGCAAAAGAAAAAGAAGGAAACATAGAAAAGAAATGGAAGAACTTCAAAAAGACAGTACTAGAGGCAACAGAAAAAAGCTGCGGCACGACTAGAATAGTGAACAGAAACACAAACAAAACTAGATGGTGGTCGGAAAGGGTAAAAGTTGCAGTGAAAGAAAAAAAGAACAAGTGGAATAAATATCTACAAACGAAAGAACCTATTGACTATGAAAAATATAAAGAACAAAGGAAAAAAGTAAAAAGAGTAATAAAGGAAGAAAAAGAAAAAGCATGGAGAGAATTTGGTGAAAAAATGAAAAACGCATACAATGAAAACCAGAAATTATTTTTTGGAACACTTAAAAATATAAGACAAAAGAAGACAGCAACAATTACGAACATTAAAGATAAGGAAGGAACGACGATAGCAGAAGAAGACAGAATAATGGACATAAAACTACTAGAGGGAAATGATACTAAAGATGAAGATCAACAAGAAAGCCATCGCACACGAACAAAGGAAACAGAAATAACACAAGAAGAAGAAATAAGCTTGAAAGAAATAATAGAAGCAATAAGAAAAACCAAAAGAGGAAAAGCTCCCGGACATGACAAAATAACAGCAGACATGCTGAAAGCACTACCCGAATCAGCACTACAGGAACTTAAAGACATAATGAATGAAGCGCTAAAAGGAATAACACCAACAGAAAGGCAATTAGGTATCATAACACCAATATTTAAAAAAGGAGATAGCAGAGAGTGCCGGAACTATAAAAGAATTACCCTAATAAGCACAGTGGCCAAAATATATGCAAGAATCCTGGAGAGTAGACTAAGAATAGAGCTGGAAGAATCGTTAGAGGAAACTCAATTTGGTTTTAGACCAAATAGAGGAGTAAATGATGCGATATTCATACTAAGACAAATAGGGGAAAAGGCAATAAAAGAAGGGAGAAACGTACATGTGTGCTTCATTGATCTAGAGAAAGCGTTTGATAGAATCAATAGAGAAGACATATGGAAAACGCTAAGAAAAAGGGGAAAATCAAATACGTTAATAACAGGAATTCAGAGCCTATATTCAAAGACTAAGAGCTATGTAAGAGTGAAACAAGAGACCTCCAATACATTTGAAACTACAGCCGGAGTAAGACAAGGATGCATTTTGAGCCCGCTTCTGTTTACGCTAATTCTTGACGAAGGAATAAAAGAGACAAAGAAAGAAGTAAAGAAATACTACATAGGACATTGGAAATTGAGAAGAGTGGAAATAGCAGAATTATGCTATGCAGATGACATGGTCATCATAGCAGAAGACGAAAAAACCTTAATAAGGAATATAGAAATATATGATGAAGCGCTACAAAAATTAAACATGAAGATCAATAAAGAAAAAACGAAAACCATGATACTAGGAAGAAATGAACAACACCACACGATACAACTAAAAAATGAAAATCTACAGAAAGTCCAAAAATTTAAATACCTGGGGGCAATGATCTCGGAAGATGGAAGATTTGGTGAAGAAATAAAAGAAAGAAGAACAACAGGAGGCAAAATATTCAATAGCATCAAACACAGCTTCTTAGGAAAGAAAGAAATACCGAAAGAGACCAGAGTACAAATATTGCAGAAAGTAGTGACGCCTATACTCATACACGGAGCTGAAACATGGACATTAACGCAAAGACAAAAAGAAAAAATTACGGCTATCGAAATGAGATTCTTGAGAAAAATAGAGGGAAAACAAGACTTGAAAGAAATGAAAACACAACCTACAGACAAAACTTAAAAGCAAAAGCAATAGAAGATAAGATAGCAGAAGGACAGATGAGATGGTATGGGCATGTAGAAAGGATGGGAGAGGAGAGAATAGTTAAAAAAGTGTTTGAAGCAAAAATTGGAAGAAAGAAACCACGAGGATGACCAAGAAGAACGTGGCTGGAAGAAGTAAAGGAGGCAACGCAAAGAAGAGATCTAACTTGGGAAGAAACGAAGACAGCAACACAAGATAGAGCAGAGTGGAAAGAAATATGGAGAAGACCAACGAACCAGTACTCAACCCCCTCCCCCGCAAGCCGGGGGAACGCCTTACACCTGTGAGGGTAGAAAGGTGCAGGATTAAGTAAGTAAGTATATCTTAAAATATAGTCTAACCTATTCCTAGATCTACCTTTAATAATATCATGAAAGTTAAATTTTAAATACCGGAATAGAATAGAATTCACTAATCCAAAAATGAGGATTAGCTTAACCTTTTTTTGTGAATCGGGCTGTTAGGCTTTATTTTTAGAAATTCATTATATTTTAAAAATGTAGCTACTCTTTTTAAGTTATTTGATGCCTTTGTTAGATCTAAAGTCGAATGTTGCATAATAATATGGTTTAATGATGTAAATTATGCAATAAATAGTGTCAAGAGAAAACATCATAAATTTCTTAGGTACTGTTATTACAAAAGCTCTGGCGAATTTACAAATAAGAATTATATGGAGTTGTTAGAATATTTTCGTACTACTTCTTTTGTTATCAGGAAGCAAAATTTTGAACTTTTATTTTTATACAAATTAATTAATAATGAAATAGATGATATAGCTTTATTATCTTTAATAAATATTCATGTTCCATCAAAGTATACTCGTCTACAAATTACTTTTTCATACAAATGTCCTAGAACAAATATTTTATTTTGCTCACTATTTGTCTCATTGTTTATAACGTATAACATTTTTGTGAATGGTAATAAGGATATTGATTTCAGAAATTCAATTTCTTATAGTAGCATATGTGTGTAATTTCCAAACAGGTTCACATTTTATTTTTTATGTTAAATTGTAATAGGGATTTCCAGCCCAGCAATACGCACTCTGGTGGCGAATTTTAGAAACCCTATGAGAGGCATTCAGAGTTTATAACCTATGTTTACAACGTACATGTAACTGCATTTTTTTCATTTTTCTTATTTTATTTTAAGTTCTAGTGGTGTATTTTCGTAATTTTTTATTGTTTCATTAATATGTCAGTTTGATATTTACCAAACAGTCTTTAATTTTCGTGTGTTTATAGTTTCTTTTATCATATTATTTCTTATATACCTTTACAGCTATATTTCTTTTGCAATATGTCTAATTCATATTGTTGTGTACCGATGTCGAATTGAGTAAATTTTCACTACATAACCCTGTCAGATTGTTAAGAGATTTAACGTCCTACTGGTATGTTATTTTATCATAACAACCCTGCTTTCAGGGTTGTTATATACCAAATAACACCCTAGGGTTGTTATAAAATTGTTGCTATGAAATCGGTATTGTAAGCAAATAAAAATATCGCGTTTCCTAGTTACAGCGTTTAATTAAGTAGATTAATATCTCTAACACAAATCACAATGACAAGACATAAATCGATAAAAATCTTTATTAAAATAATATATCGGTCGGACGTTAAACGTTGAACGCACCACGGGTGTTAAACGGACAATAACCCCTTCGGTCAACGTACCCACCTCGGGCCAGAGGCCCTCGGAGAGTACACTGTTGACCTCAGGCGTTATTGTCTTTATAACTCCCTTGATACGTTAATTACTATATCGTCATTTACAAAATTACGTAAAGTTAGTTTTTGTGGACAATGCACAATAATTGGTCGATTTTGTCGATTAGATGGGCCAGGATCTTCTACATTACTGGTAAATTTAATGTCGGTATTGTGTTTTTCTTTAGAAATTTACGGTTACTGGATCTTGTTTCTATAAATAATTGGCATATCAAAAGATTGGACTCTACATAATGAAATATTTTGTTTTGCACAATATTTGTACACACTTACCTCTAGAAGTAAAACTTTCTTCGTCAAAATGTAAGGAGCCCACTTTTATGAAAGGGCTCACTTTTTTTCCAATTTTCAAAACGTCTATCCACACTTTTTTCCGACTGACCAATTCGTATTTGTCAAAATGATTTTTTATTTGTACTTTAGAATTATCGGTTGGAAATTGAAAAAAGTGTAAATCTGGAGTACGTTTTTTCCATGAATTGCACATCGGTACACCATAATATGAATTAGACATATTGCAAAAGAAATAAAGATGCAAAAGTATATAAGAAATAATATGATAAAAGAAACTATAAACACACGAAAATTAGTCTTAAAAAATCTGATGTGGCCAACACAAAACCTCCCGTTATTTAATTTTTATTCATTTAAATACATACTTACGTATTTAGTAATGTTTCAAACTATATTATGTTCCATTGCATATAACTATTGCTTTATTTACGATTTTCTTTATTATTATTAATGTCACTATTATTATTTGAAGTGATTAGTTTTTTGACAATGACGTTTACCTGTCAGTTACATTCATTTGAAAAATAAACTGTGTAACAAAGGAATTGTGTTTATCTTAGGCTTCTGGATTAAAAAAAAAATTATTTTTAAATTAATCTGTAAAATATATAGAAAAAGTATTAATGTATACCTGTACAAAATTCAATAATCTATAATTTTCTAATGACGTTAAATGCGAAAAAATGGCATTTAATGGTATTTTTTGAAGAAAAGCCATTATGAGCTTCAAGTAAAGTACCATTTCCGTTTATCCGATTTACACCAAAATCTAATGGCTTCTATTCCTATTAGAATAGGGTAGAAATACAAGGTTTCAGAATTTTCTGAATGATAGTATTTGAGTTAGAGTGCAAACAAAATTTGTACACATACACACACACACACACACACACACACACATACAGACATCATCGTGAAAATGTTAAAATTGGATTCTAGGGACCTTAAAACGTGGTCAATTACTAAAATCTCGATATGTGGTTTTAGCACGATCCCTATACCTCCCTTACCAAGGGTAGCGGGAGGTAAAAAGACTGTTTGGTAAATATCAAACTGATATATTAATGAAACAATAAAAAATTACAAAAATACACCACTAGAACTTAAAACAAAATAAGAAAAATGAAATAAATGCAGTTACACGTTCGTTGTAAACATAGGATATAAACTCAATGGCTGGTAGCACAAGCCCTGTTTTAACTAAAACGCTGTTTTAAGAAATGTCAGATTTCATTATTTAATAACAAAAATAAATAGTATCAAATTTATCAAAATATGATTTTAAAGCAGAACGTAGTTTGTATTCAAATAAATATTTTTAAAAAAATCGTTCTTTAAACATAAAGGTGAAATTAAATATTGAAATTTGAATTTGACATTTCTTAAAACAGTGTTTTAGTTAAAACAGGGCTTGTGCTACCAGCCATTGTCTCTCGCAGGGTTTCAAATTTTATCCGCAGTGGCGTTGATATCTAAATTTTAAACGCCTATATTGCCGCTTTCATGCCGCTTTCACACTAGATGATTATTATATACTGTCATTATGATACTCTGTCGTAATGATAGATGTCTGTTCACACTAGAAGCTATTGCCATCTATTACAGTTGTAATGAACTACATTTATTTAAAAGTTGGTGATCTTGAATTTTATAAATTCATTGCCCGGTAGTATTTACTCTTAAACAGGGGGTGATTAAGCGTTGACTAAAGTAACAAATTCAGTTGTTTTTTAATCACGCCAATGTATTTCTAAATGGTAGTCATGGTAATTAATTAGTCAGGGTGACTAAAATTTAGAGTAAATACTACCGGTCAATGTATTTACCGCCAAGTTATTTCCGCGACACATTTACCAGCTGTCATTCAACAAGTGGGGTAGTGATTCGATCATCTGATTAAGCATTAATCATTTTAATATTATACTTTGTCAGATTTATTAGTTGCATAATAATCTTTATACGCCGTCTACGACTTGTCACATTTTTATATATTTGATACAATCCAAATATTTGTAAAAAATAATTGTAAATATCATCAAACTCCATATATATAATTTTCTTAACGTTGCGTTGACAGATGACAGTTTACAAACTTTTCTGTTGGTACCATAGACAAAGAAAGATATATATCTTTCCTTGTCTATGGTTGGTACTGATACATCACAAGTGTCACGTGATCCGATAGTAATGACAGAGATTTCCGTCATTACTACAGGCGATCGTGATGTGCGATTTCGTGCGTTCACACTATGACATTACGACAGGGTAACATTACGATCCTATCATTATCATCTAGTGTGAAAGCGGCATCACACTAGATGATAATGATAGGATCGTAATGTTACCCAGTCGTAATGTCCTAGTGTGAACGCACGAAATCGCACATCACGATCGCCTGTAGTAATGACGGAAATCTCTGTCATTACTATCGGATCACGTGACACTTGTGACGTGTCAGTACCAACAGAAAAGTTTATAAACTGTCATCTGTCAACGCAAGGTTAAGAAAATTATAAATATGGAGTTTGATGAATTATTTTTTACAAATATTTGGATTGTATCAAATATATAAAAATGTGACAAGTCGTAGACGGCGTATAAAGATTATTATGCAACTAATAAATCTGACAAAGTATAATATTAAAATGATTAATGATTAATCAGATGATCGAATCACTACCCCACTTGTTGAATGACAGCTGGTAAATGTTTCGCGGAAATAACTTGGCGGTAAATACATTGACCGGTAGTATTTACTCTAAATTTTAGTCACCCTGACTAACTAATTACCATGACTACCATTTCTAATACATTGGGGTGATTAAAAAACAACTGAATTTGTTACTTTAGTCAACGCTTAATCACCTCCTGTTTAAGAGTAAATACTACCGGTCAATGAATTTAAAAAATTCAAGATTACCAACTTTTAAATAAATGTAGTTCATTACAACTGTAATAGATGGCAATAGCTTCTAGTGTGAACAGACAGCTATCATTACGACAGAGTATCATAACGACAGTATATAATAATCATCTAGTGTGAAAGCGGCATATGTAATATTTACATGTATTTATACTGTTTTTTTTTTCTTTGTCATTTTACTCTGTAATTGAGGTTAACCTTAACCTTGTTGAGTAAACAAAGATTTATTTATTTATTATTAAACTATTACAGATCGACATTTAATTTGGAATGTTAGTTCCAAGTTGTGGACTGACGGATGAATTGGGATCAGTGGCGGATTCAGGGGGTGGCCCAGGGAGACCGCCCCCCCCCCCCCTAAATGGTTTATAAATAAATTCGAAATGAAATTATTATCAAAATACTATTATAATATTTAACAAATTAAATCATTAAACATTATGACAAAAATTTCAAATTCTCTACAAATATTTTGATGCGAATATCGTTCTCCAGTCCCAAGATGACGGTAGATGCCTTGCTAGTCGCTATAGAAATAATATTACCGTTCGATTTGCACCAAATTTGAGTTCATCTCAGCTCCTAACATTATTTAAAACTTATTATTATACATTATATTAAAATGTACATTCTCACTGTTACAATCTAAAATTATATTTATTTTACATGTACATTGTGTAAATCGAAAAGTGAGACATATGGTTTAGTATGGCAAATCAGTTTTCCTTTGCGCAAATGTTACCTAATTATTTTATGCAAAAATACTTCAAATAAAAATTAAAATTCTGCATTTAAATCATGTGATACAATTATTCCAGTTCTTCATATAAACGTAAAAATTAATTATAAAGTTACAGTTTTTCTTTTTATCAGCTATTAATGTCTATGATAAAAAATAAATAAATGCGTTATTTCTATTTATTAATTATAACTAAATTTGGATTAGGGTAGTAAATTAACACAAAACACAAAAAGGTAAAGTATTTTAGTACTAATTGACGGTTAAAAACAATGCATTTTTTTATTTTTTGTTATAAATCCATAGCTGCCTAGACTTGCCTAGTAATTGTAAATTTATAATTAATTTTTAAGTTTAAATGAAGAGATAGAATAATTGTACTAAATGATTTAGATGAAGAATTTAAATATCTATAACTTTTATTTGAAGTATTTTTGCATAACATAATCATGTAACGTTTGCCACAAAAAAAAAAAACTGATTTTCTATGTTAAACGCCTATGTCCCACTTTTCGATATACATCTGTACATGTACAGGTATAAAGTTTAAATATATGTATTAAAATTTATATTTAAAATTTTTTTTGGGCCCCTCCCTAAATTTTGTTTCTAGATCCGCCACTGATAGGGATCACCTTTACTCGTATGATGGCGCTACGTGTAAAGTTAGATTCGGGCCAACAGGCACACCTATCGTCGACACAAATATCTATGTTAAAAAAAAAAATTGGATCACCTACTCTAGGGTTGTGCGGTGGACAATTGACCGGTCAATTGACACAATAATATTTGACGGTCTAGTCAAATAATCTAAATGAAACTACCACGACATCTGTAGTTAAATAAAAGTAGCTATGTACTAGTTACAGTTATAACATGAATATACCTAGTTTGAAGATAACTGTATGCTGTGCTGTTATTTTACTATTATTTAATAGAATAAATACATATTTCATTGCGACTTTTACTTTACTTTTCCGTTTTTTGAATTTTTAGTGGGCTTGTTCATTAATTGTTCATTGTTTTTCATTTTCAGTAATATTGAATGTAGTAAACATTCGGTACTTTATAAATAAATGACTATTTTAATTTTTTATTGTAATTTTTAATAAATGCTTCCTGCAATTGACGGATTAATTGACTGTCAATTAACCGTCAATTGACCGAAATTTTTTTGACTGGTCAAATGCACAGCGCTCTACAAATACTATGCAGTAAATATCAGGCTAAAATAAAGTTATTCAATTTGATCAAGAATTATATAATTTATGCAATATTTTAAAAAAATAATTAAAAAGACATGTTTAGTTATTAAAATAAATCATAAAATAGCTAACAAAAAAATGGAACCAAAATTTTAATATTATATGATTATGAAGTCAACACGCCTTTTCTGGTGGGTGTGGCACTGTACTGTATATTATATTATTATAATAATTAAAAAGTAAAGTAGCAGGTAATATGATAAAAGTGCTGCAACAATAATTCTTCTCTTATCATTTAAGCAATATGAAAAATAAAAATAAAACAGATAGGGTAGGCATAAGAATATAATCCAGAATAAAATCGATTAAGGCTGTAGTTACATGTTCAGGTAATAGATGTCTCTGACTGTCGTTGTGTTGATTTATTCCTGAAATATTTATGATCCTAATGAATATTTAACTTTATTAAGAATTTCTACTGATTTAATGGCATTAATATACAGATTTCTATAAATCTATTTATATCGAATTACTCAATTTTGTATTTTTTGTAACAATATTGATTTTTATTAAAACCTATCATATTTTCTCTTTAGAATAAAAAAATAAGACGAGTACAAAACAATATATTGTAAATATATCGCTCATCGGCGGCAATATTGGCATTGGCACATTTCAAAATTTATAGTTTCGAAATACCTATTACAGATTTTATATATAGGTATGTATTAATATTTTCTGACAAATCCTTACAAAAAATTTAGTAGCTTCTTGCAAAATTTTGTTTCGTATTTGATGTAGTTTGTTGTTAACTTTATATCTGCACTCTGCAGTATATCTAGTAGTGCACAGTGAGAAGTGGTGCTACTATAACCACAGATTATCTATACCACCGTATACAGATGCGACACTCGGCGATTTCGTTGAGGCAAATTTTCAACTGCGCAGGTTGTTTGCGCATGCCATATTTCGGTAATAAAATGGCGTGTTCTTAGTTTGCCGCGTGGTTTACCGTTATAGTTTGCAAAATAAATATGAAATATAAAAGTCAGTGCCGTGAAAATAAAATGGAACACTTTTTTTTTCAAAATTTTGGAATTGTAGCCATACAATTTAATATCATTAAAAATATTGTAAAGTAAATTAAAGAAATTGAATTTATCCATCCTTGACAGGAAAGTTTATAAACAGGAACTTTAATACAATAAAAGGAAAAAAAAACTATTATTATTATAACAAATAATAAGAAATGGCTTAATTGATTCTTACATATTATTATAAATAATAGGTATTGTATTATTTAATTCTTTGTTTTTATATTAGTAATATATTTAAATAAAATGATATCTAATAACTATTTAGTAAAAAAAAAAACATTGAAAAATAGAAACTTCTTTATACGGATTTGAACTCGCGACCTCACATAGATTCAGTTTGCTCTAACCATCGCTCTAACCAACTCGGCTACAAGCCAAGCTGTACTGTCCTCATATTTGTAGGATTTTGAGGTAGTAAATTATTTCATTAAAAACATGGCCGCCAATAAAATTTTTTGGAGACACTAACTTCAAAGGTACCGACAGAGAGTGTCGCATCTGGTTACGATAGGATAGGTAATTTGTGCTATAACCCTTAAAAACACATCAGAAGTGGCACTAATTTTTAAGCAAGATATTTTTGTGCTACTATTGAATACGCTTAGGCAACTATTAAATACCGCTTAAATCAATTTCGAAGTCTTTTACCTCTTGCTAAGAGAGGTACTGTAGTGGCAACACGCACTTTAGATTCATGCTAAAAAATCGCATATCCAGATTTTAGTGATTAAGTACGTTTTAAGGCCTCTAGAATCCGATTATAACATTTTTACCATGATCTCTTCCTCTCTCTCTCTCTCTCTCTCTCTCTCTCTCTCTCTCTCTCTCTCTCTCTGTGTGTGTGTGTGTGTGTGTGTGTGTGTGTGTGTGTGTGTGTGTGTGTGTGTGTGTGTGTGTGTGTGTGTGTGTATGTGTGTGTGTGTGCGAGTGTGTGTGTGTGTGTGTGTGTGTGTTTGTGTGTGTGTGTGTGTTTGTGTGTGTGTGTGTGTGTGTGTTTGTGTGTGTGTCAGTGTATGTGTATTTGTGTGTGTGGATGACTATAATTTAGGACCTGTTTACCTACGTATTCCTCAATCTAACATTAATGGGAAGAGCTGAAAAGGTTTTGATAACAATTGGTCAACCGGAAGTAGTAGTTCCTTAAAAAAAATTCTATATATTATTTTTTGAAAATTTTTGTTATTAAAAATATTGAGGAACATAATGTAACAATCGCAACTGGAATGTAACAGAAGTAGCGATGTTAAACTATTTAAGGTAGGTATGTACTTCCCTGCTGTCTGTTGCGTCATCTGGTAAGCTGATCACTGCACTACTTATATAGCACAATTATTATTAAGAAACAATTTAGAAAAAATAGATTTATTTGTAATTATTTATTAATAATAAACCAAAAGAATAAACCCTTAAACGGTTGGACTGAGAATTGCGGTCATAGGTTATAAAATAGTTTAACACAAAAGTAAACAGAAATAAATATGTATTGACAAAAACAAGTTAAATAATAAACAAAATAAATACAAATATATTTAATTATAATTAACGAACGGTATTTCGCAATGTCCTTCTCATACCTAGATCTAAAGTCTCATCTTCAGCTAGGTTGAGTTGAATCGAAGACAATCTAATTGACTGTAATGGGGATTCCACCATTTTTTATTTATAATTTCATCTGAAAATATTAGGAAAATTAAGACTATTAATGAAAATCCGGTGAAAAAATTCCTATTAATAAGCGAGTTATGGTCTCCCGAATTTTGAAAAGATTGACGCGACGTCACATTTATGTGTTTTTCTGTCAAACTGTTTTCATCATGGACGTAAATGTTCTTGAAATATATACTATTTTAAGTTATATTTACATAAAATAAATGAATATTATAACACTGTATAAGTCTACATACTTTATAATTACAGGTGTATTTAAATTATTAAGTTTAATGCAAGAAATTTATGTTAAGATAAAAACTGTTTGAAAACTGCCGCACGGGAATGTTAGCCCCTCCTTTCGAATTTGATTTCTTAACTTCCATTGGTAGTAACCCCCACCTCCTAACACGCTATTTGTTATGCATGTATAGGCGGTCTTTCGGTCGCCAATCAAAATATATATAGATTTCATATACGTGTCGAAGCGCTATAACAAAAAACACCTGATTTCCGAAATATCTCAATTATACCATTTAATTTTTTTATTAATATTTTTACTATTTTCGTTTAATTCGATTGAGCTGGAATCCCCCACTGTCTGTCCTGTAATTATTTTTCACAAATGTAGCGCCAAGACTTCTAAAAAAAACCCAGAGTGATTAAAGCCTTTAATGCGCAACAAGTTACAATAAGCTATCGTTTGCAAAGTGTGCTGTAGAACTACTTAGTATTCGCAAAAGCTATTGAAGATATTCGTGTTGATCACCGAATTAAAGAAGTAGTAGAACTCGTAGTAGAGTATTAAAAGAAGTGAAAATGCCCTCAAACGGAGAACAAGTGCAAGAAGTTATTGCTCATCCCATAGTAATGATGTCTAGTGACCAAATCGCTCAAATATTAAGTAGAATTCAAGCACAAATAATGAATTTTTAATGTGAACAGCGTGCTTCAACTCCTGCATCAAGTACAGGTGATGGAAGTAATTTGAATAAAGGTAGCTTTGCGAAGTGTACTGTTCGTTTCGGGGGACAAAACGAAGACGTTGATGCTTTCATCGATTCAATCGAAACTTATAAAGATTGCATGGAAATCTCAGATGAAAATGCTTTGCGAGGTTTAACAATGCTTCTAGTAAATCATGCAGCAACTTGGTGGCAAGGTATAAAGGCTGAAGTGAACGACTGGAAAGAAGCCATAAAACTAATCAAGAATGCATGTGGATCAAGCAAACCGAATTATATGATTTATCGAGAACTTTTTGAGAACGAACAAGACGATAAGACTATTATTGAGTTTTTCGTAAGTAATGCAAGAGCACTTATCTCGAAATTGACAGAAGTTCCATCCGAGTCTATCCAAGTAGACATGGTTTACGGTTTATTACACCGGAAGATGAGAAAACGACTTCCTGCAGAAGATGTCTCAACTTTTCAAGAATTAATTACCAGAGCTAGAATTGTTGAATAAACCATGTTTGAAGCTAACCGAAGAAAGAAGTCTAAAGAAACAAAGAAGATACGACCGAAGTGTAAATATTGCCAACGATTCGGACACATTGAAGAAGAATGTAGGAAGAAAGTGTCACAAGTACTAGAACATCCAACGAAAACTGAAGTAACGAACAAACAGATTGACAAAACAAATCCTTCGGCATGTTATGGATATGGAACAATAGGAGTAATTAGATATAGTAAATGCATTCCATCGAAGGACAGTCCAAAACAAGAGAAAGTTGCATTCTGTACAACCAATGTTGCAGATAAAAATACAATCAGACCTATTCTACCCATTAAAATAAATGGAATGTTTGGAACTGCTTTAGCTGATTCTAGAGCTCAAGCAAACATAGCTAGTAATTGATACAAACAGGTCAAGAATTTATTGAAGACGAAGTTGCAACCGCGTATGCAGATTCCATACCGCAACGTAAACTCGTTTTAAAAACAACAGTTCCTGTAAAGATAAAAGGGAAAGCAGTGTTAACTACATTTCTAGTTTTACCTGACAACAGTGAAACTACTACTTTACTAGGAGTAGATTTCCTGGAAAAAGCTGGTGTTGTCATTTGTCTACCCCAGAGAACGTGGTATTTTATTGAAGATCCGTTTATTCAGTATGATTATGAAAAGGATTCGAACCATGAGGGTAAGCCCACTAGTTTAGCAAATATCTCAATTTGGAATTTACGTGCAGATGAAAGAAGTGCCTTACAATCAAATGAACGCGAACCGCTGCAACAGGTCCTGCAAGAACATCAGAGTATATTCGGCCCGTTTGAAGATGCTACACCATTCGCGGAACATTGTATAAATACAGACAACAGTCCACCAATTTCATTGCCTCCCTATGAGATATTACATTCAAGGAAATAATTTTTGGAGAAAGAACTGTGAGTCACCATGGGGTGCTCCGATAGTCCTAGTCCCAAAACAAAATGGAGATCTTCGTCTTTGTGTGGACTATCGTAGGCTCAACGCAGTGAACGAAAAAGACACATATCCTATGCCGAATATAGATGATTTACTACAAACTTTTAAGAAAACGAACTTCATATCGACCATAGACCTGCAGTCGGGATCGGGATATTGGCAGGTAAACATGCGTGAAAGTGATCGAGATAAGACTTATTTCGTGACGTATTTCGGAATGTACCGTTTCAAATGAATAGCAATGGGACTCAAAAATGCACCAGCCACGTTTCAGAGACAGATAGACAAATTTCGCGCAAGTTTAGGTGATTCTCAAGTATTGCAGAATCTTTGACCAAGTTAACGCGTAAAAGTGTATCATGGAAGTGGGGCGATGAACAAGTAACCGCTTTCAGACAAGCTGAAAGAATAATTAACTACAGCACCACTTCTCCGGCAAGCCGATCCGAAACTTCCGTACGTATTACGTACTGATGCAAGCGACTATGCCCTTGGAGCTGCATTAATGCAGGGGGAGGGTAATGATAAGTGACTAATAGAATATGTGAGCCGACTTTTGTCTTTTGCCGAGCGAAACTATTCTGCTACGTGAAGCTCTTGTTGTAGTGTACGCCGTCAAAAAGTTTCGTGACTATACAGAACGGAAAGACATCCGGATTTGTACTGACCACCAACCTTTACGGTGGCTGTTTTCCATTAAAACTCCAACAGGACGCCTAGTACGGTGGGAGTTAATTCTCCAAACTTATGATATCAAAATTGTGTATACTCCAGGTAAAAACAACGTTGTGGCAGACACGTTGTCCCGCCCAAACTTTAGTGAATCTGATACTTGTACAATTTGCCCTATCGCAGTAGAAGTGCTATTCGATGAAGAGAATGAAGAACCTCAACTAGTCATACCAGAGCATGAACGTGCTGGTATTCTACAGAAACATCATGATGCCCCAGAAGCAGGTCACTATGGTGCAAAATACTATTTCACTGGTATGAGAAAATACATTGAAGACTACATTCGTAAATGTCCAGCCTGTCAACGCTACAAAAGCTCAAATATGAAGCCTTCAGCGTTACTTCAAACCCCAGTACCCGCACAACGATTTGAAGTCATATCCGTAGACCTGTTCGGACCGTTACCGATAACTCATGATGGTTATCGTTGGATCCTAATTGTGGAAGATATCGCAAGTAAGTGGGTAGACATATTTCCATTGAAAATCGCATCTGCTGAAGCATACACTACTGTCTTGATAGAAGAAATATTTTTGCGCTACGGAATGCCGCGGAAAATCCGAAACGATAACGATGTCCAGTTTGTTAGCGCAGTGATGAAGAAGGTCATGTTCTGTTTTGACATTAAGCAGTCGAGTATATCTTCCTGCAGGAAATCCAGTTGAACGCATGAATAGGGATATGAAAACTCAATTGGCAATTTCAATAGAGAAAGACCATTGGAACTGGTCTGAGAAGATCTCACTGATTCGTTTTGCCATGAGTACCACTAATGTAGAAACTACAGGCAAAACTCTAAGTTATATAACATTTGGAAGTGAAATGCAATCTGTAGCGGTTGTTACGCACGACTTAAGAGCTGTTGTAGATGCAAAAAATTACGTTCCACAAATTACACCATATCTACAAAGATTTGAAAGTTCATTGAGTGAGGTTAGAGAGCAAGTCGAACGAGTTCAATGTCAGAGAAAGAACTACGCCCATAAACACCGTCGACCTGCCTCACAATATGCTGTTGGAGACTTGGTGCTCGTCACTACTCACTTACTGAGCCAAACAGACAAGAATATTACGTCTAAGTTTGCAACAAAGAGATGGTCCCTATGAGATCCTTGAGAAAATCTCTCCAACTTCATATGAACTAGCAATCCACCATAACAAGGAACCCATCGGGAAGTACCGTGTTATAGATCTAATTCCTTATGTTGGAAAGGAAAACGGTAAGGTCACGACGCCAGTTCAACCTATAAGAAAACGTGGACGACCCAGGAAAGAGATACCTGAGACAACAACCCCTACTGCTCCACGATCCCGAGGACGCCCACGAAAATGAACTGAAATTATTCCCGGGAGTGCCAAATAATTTCAAGGGGGAGAATGTAGCGCCAAGACTTCTAAAAAAACCCAGAGTGAGTCTATATAAATAGATAGCCAAGTAAGTTATTGTTTTTGTTACCTCCACGCAATTGTCTTATAGAGAGCTTATAAAATATATCATTTTCTTTTGATATGTAAATATTGTGTGAAAGTCCACATAAATATAAATACATTTGTGTTAATCACGAAGTTATTGGTTTTTTATAAATAAATAAGAAACCTACCGGTAAAAATAAATTAACCCGTAACACATTCTATTCAGTGGCGTAGCGTCATAGTGTTCAAGGTGTTCTCCGCACACCCAGAAATAAGAAAAATAAAAAATAAATTAAAAATATTTTCTATTTGTATGCATTTTATACTAATGCCCATATTCATAAACACTCGTAAAAATTTTAAACGGTTCGTTATAATTTTTATCCAATAAAAACAGTCGACATTGAAAGAAAAATCGAAATTTTATTTGTCAAAATTATAACGAACTGTTTTGAAACTTTACGAGTGTTTATGAATATGAGCATAAAACTAACTTTAAATAGAAAATATTACACAGATACTTAGTTTTTATTTCGTGAACGCCTTATATGTATACCAAACGCAAAGCTAGGTTCAAAAAGAAATTCTGACGACCAGTCTAGCTAATATTAGGACATGCAGGAAGCGGGCGGCTAGTACCATGGTGGGGATACATAGTACACTGTTAAAGTATGCGAGTGTTCAACTGAACATTTCAACCAGAATGGAAGATATTAAAAAGTGTTAACTTATGCATTCTGCTACGCACGAAAGTATTTAAAGTTGCAATTCTATAATTTATTTGGGTGTTTTGATTTAATTTATTTTCTTCGTTATTATTACACCCCACATTTCTTATTTTTATTTTATATGGATTTATAAATTCAAATAGTTTTTAAAACTGTCTCTAATCAAATGGTAATAAAAACGTGTCTTATTTTAATTTAGTATTTTTTTTTATGCACACCCTACCAAAAAAGTCACTATACCCCACTGATTCTATTTATATCAAATAAATGCAAGACTGCAATAATTTTGCTGAATGACAAATGAAATACCCTCGCGTATAGTCATAAAGGTAAATAACAATAAATTATATAAATTGCAAATACATATTTTTGTTAAAACGTAATATTTAAACAAACCTGGTTTGTTGCAATAAAATTCTGTATCTATACACTTTTTTAATATTTTCTATAGATTTAGAGATAAAAGAAAATATAATATATAGAAAAATCTGTTATAATAAATCGCAGTTGCCAAATTCAAATGTTTGTAATTGACAGATAAATGTCAATGTCAAAAATCAGCAGTTTTACTGACGTTACTAAAAGTTTTTTGTAGAAAGTACGTTTAATATTTCTTATTGAATTATTAATAAAATATTTAAAATTGTAGGTAGGTCAATGAATTGGAACCATCTTGAACATTTTAGAAGAGTAGGGCAAGATTCCCTATAGAATAAAATAATACTCGTTGATATAAATAAAATTATTTGGGTGTACAAGAAATGTTAAATTCGATACTTATGTAACAAAATGGAAATGGCCAGAGGTATTGTGCTGACCACAACAGATTATTTTATTTTTGCCACTATTGCAGCGGGTGAGCGATATATTTACTATTAGATACATTTTTATATACATAATTGTAGGTACTAGATGTACTCATTATAATTTCCCATGAATTTAAAAAATCTTTCGTTTTAAATTATAAGTAAACAATACAGTAAAATAAAACATTTATTTCGTACTTTATTTTTATAAATTAAAATAGTTTTTGGATCTTTCAGAATTTTTTATTGAATTTATTATACTTTCTGAACATGAGAATGGTATTATTATATTGAATAGTAAATTCTTAGAGTAGACTTTTTAAATCCACGCTTTGAATTTTATACAATTGGTACATAAAATTTTTATAAGTTTATAAAAACCAAAAATTTTCATTTCATCTATTGATTTATCGCTCTGCAGCACGACCGTTGTTACTTGCTGTAATTAAGGTTTTGATTGTTTCATCATCGACTTAATTACTGCAATTAATTCGGATTGTTTGAACATTTAGAAAAAAAATAGTAATGACAGTAATCTCTAACATAAGTTAGGTACCTTCTATAGGACTTCTCTTACTTTTATTTTTTACTTTCTTACATTGCTGAATTCTACTCTTTGTTGTTTGATGAAAAATAGGAATAAATTGTCTGCAATCCATAAAGCTTACTTGACTAAATTAATGAAAAAAAAAAAATATACTGAGTAAAGGCCGCCTTATTGTTCTAGTTTCTTACAATTGGTATTTTTATATTAAACAACAGTAATAGTTTTATGTAATTAGGTATATTACAAGAAAACATTTATTACATTACATATGTCAACTTTAATAATTCAACTATTTTATGTTTAACAAAATAATCAAAGAAGCCTACTATTATTACATCTTCCCTTTTACAAAATCTTTATATTTAGAGGGATACTTAACAATTCTACCAGACCTGGTTTTTATAACGGATGAGTCTGATTGATTTAAACGATTCGTGACTGCTGTTTCATTACCTAGTGAACTTAAATTATTATTATTGTTAGTAGTAGCATCATTATCACATATATCAGTAGATTCAGTGATTGCTAAATTTAACTCATTACTAAAATTATCATCAGACTCCTCCGTCCTTTTAAATATAGGCTCATTACACGTTTTTCTTAAAAAACTAGAATTACGTCTATACTTATTGTAGTTTTGATCTCTTACAACATATGATCTAGGTGTATTATACTTAGACTCAACTTGAGCATGTTCCCAAATTTTGTCTTTAAGTAAAAGAACATTATCACCTTGTTTAAACTCGGGTCTTTCTTTAGCATTTTTGTCATAATTACGTTTATAATTAATTTGACCACGCTCAAGTTGTTCTTTTACATCTGTTTTAACATGTAGTTTTAATAAAGATGCCTTTATAGGTAATTTTGTTCTAGTTAATCTACTCATCAACATTTGCGTTGGTGAATACTTTAGTCCGGTTATTGGTGTGTTTCGATATTCTAATAGTGCACTCTGTAGATCATTTGATTTTTTAAGTAATCGTTTACATATACCCACAGCCTTCTCAGCCAGCCCATTTGACTTAGGATACCTTGGACTACTAAAAGTATAATTGACATTCCATTCCTGTGCAAACTGTTTATATTCCCATGAATTAAATGGAACATTATCAGACACTACTTCTTGTGGTACACCATGCGTTGCAAATATAACTTTAAGTTTATTTATTACTTCTTTACAAGATTTATTTTTTAACGGTACTAACTCAATCCACTTTGAGTAATAATCTACTACTGTTAAATAATCACTGTTTGAGAATTCAAATAAATCTACACCAACTTTCTCAAATGGCAAATTTGGGGTTAAATGTGGTATTAATGGTTCTTTGCAAGTCTTTAGTTGATATTTATCACAGATTCTACACTTTTTAACATGTTGTTGTATATCATTTGATATATTTGGCCAATATACTACTTGTCTAGCCCTAACCTTTGATTTCTCAATACCCATGTGGGGTTCATGTAGTTGTTTTAATATATAATTACGCATTGACATGGGAATGATAACTCTATTACTCATAAACAGTAAATTATTTTCTACACACAATTTACTTTGTAGCTTATAATAATGTTTTAATTCAGAACTTAGATTTTTTTCCTTTGGCCACCCATTTTTAATATATAAAAGTACTAACGATAGAATATTATCTTTTTTGGTTTCCTCTGCTATTTTATTTTTTACCCTATCTGAAACTTTTACATATTTTGCCAATGCATGTACTAACTGTAACATTGATGGATCATCTTCCACTTTATCTTTTATATATGATCGTGATAATAAATCTGCTACGTGCATTAATTTACCCGGTAAGTAGTTTACTTTTAGATTATATTTAAGAATTTTTAAACGCATTCTTTGTAGTCTACTAGATTTAACATCCCCTACATTATTTTTCATTATTGACACTATGGGTTTATGATCAGTTAATACTTGAATTGGTTCTTTTTTACCCCATATAAAATAATGAAATTTATTGCATGCTGCTACAATGGCCAACATTTCTTTTTCAATTTGGGCGTATCCCTTTTCTGTTGTTGTTAATGACCTTGAACCATAACAAACTGGTTTACCATTTTGTAGTAACACATAACCCAAACCATCTTTTGAACTGTCACACTGAATAGTTATCTCTTTGTCAATATCAAAATTAGCAAGTATAGGAGCTTTAACTATTGAGTTTTTAATGTTTAACAACGCTTCATCATGTATTGTATTCCAACAAAATTCAATGTTATTTTTTAGTAGCTCTCTTAAAGGCGCTGTTATCGTTGCCATGTTAGGTACATAGTTTCTTAAATAATTTACGAAACCTAGCAATCTTTGTAGCTCTTTTTTATTAGAGGGAGCTTCTATAGCAGAAATTGCTTTTATATGTTCTGGATCTGGTTTTATACCAGCAGCTGAAAAAACATGACCCACGTACTTAACTTCAGGTATTTTGAATTGTAATTTCTTTTTATTAAACTTTACATTATATTGTCTTGCTCTGTCAACTACTTGTTTCATAATCTTATCATGTTCATCACTATCTTTAGCAGCTATTAGTATATCATCGAAATATACTGATACACCTTCAATGTCTCTAAAAATTTTTTCATTATACTTTTGAAATACTTCTGGAGCAATTTTGAGCCCAAACGGCATTCTTAAAAATTTATAATGCCCGAATGGCGTTGAAAACGTACAGTAGTCTGTTGAGTCATTATCTAATTCCACCTGATAAAATCCATCTTTAAGATCCATTACTGTAAAAATATTCTTATTACAAAGTTTATTTGAAAGCTCTTCTACAGTTGGAATTAGATAACGCTCACGTTTAATTACTTTATTCAATTCACTCGGATCTAGACAAATTCTGACACTAGAATCAGGTTTTTCTACAATGACCATATTGCTAACAAAACTTTTTGGTACGTCGACTTTCTCTATTATTCCATCACATTCTAATTGTTCTAACTTTGTCTTAACTCTGTCTCGTATAGCCATTGGTATTCGTCTAGGTCGCTTAATTACAGGCACTGCGCTTGAATCTATTCTTATTTTGCATTTAAAATCAAATTTTCCTAGCCCACTAAACAAATCTTTATTTTTGTTAATAAACTCGTCCTTTATTAAATCGCTCTTATCTACAGAGTGTACCCTTTTTATTAAATTAAACGCTAAGCAATCTGTCAAACCTAAAATTACTTCACCACTATCAAACTTATTATTCACCACAACAAAGTTAATGGTTTTATACACATTATTTATTTTGCAACCTAATTTTACAGTTCCTAGTGAATTTAACTTGCCACCTCCATATGACTGTAAAATTATATTATTTTTATTAATTTTTATATTAACAGACAATTTATTTAATACTGCTAATGGCATGCAGCTAGTTTCAGCACCAGTATCTAACTTTAATTTAACATTTTTATTACAAATTTTACCAACTTGATACCAACGAGATTCTTTATTTATTGAATTAACTGTCATACACTTTATAGTACCAATTGTCAAACTAGTACTGGAACTGTCACTTGCATTACCATCATAATTAACTATCTCATTTACAGCTTTAAATCTACAACCTATTTTAAAATGATTAAGTCCATTACACAGTAAACACCGTTTACCATATGCCGGACATTTAGCTCTTAAATGTTTGTACCCACATTTTCTACATTGGTACTCACTTAAATTATCATCACTGTTATTACTTGGCATTCTACTATAATTAGTATTCTTTTTATTAGGCACTTTGTTACCTTCATTACATTTCTGTGTTTTCAGTTCGGTCTTCTTACTAAACTTCTTACGAATCACATCAACTGCAACTTCTTTGGACTGGATTGTCTCTGCTTGTGTTTTTCCCATCTCGGATGCTCGACATACTTCAATAGCTTTATCCAGGCTTAAGTCTGTTGTGCGTAGTAGTCTTTCTTGCAACCCCTTGTCGCTCACTCCTAAGACGATTCTGTCCCTTAAAATGCTGTCCTTGATGTCACCATACTCGCATGACTTTACTAACTTCTTTATTTCTGTTAGAAAGTTGTCAAATGTTTCACCTTCTTGCTGTTGTCTCTTATTAAATTTAAATCTTTCCATTACTGTGTTCTTTTTAGGATTCGCATAATTTTCAAAAGCTTCAAATACTTTATCGAATGACTTCTCTTCTGTTAAATCAAATGTGTTATATAGTTCGACAGCATCTTCTCCAATTACATTGAGTAATATGGCAATCTTAATATCCTCCGGTTTCGATTCATGACCTGCGGCTTTCATATATATTTGGAAGGCCTGTTTGAACTTCCTAAAGTTTTCACAAATGTTTCCGGATAATTCGAGGCTTTTTGGCGGTTTGAATTCCATTTTCCTTTTTTATTGTTACTTTTAGTTTTTTACCGACTGCGCCATGTTCTAGTTTCTTACAATTGGTATTTTTATATTAAACAACAGTAATAGTTTTATGTAATTAGGTATATTACAAGAAAACATTTATTACATTACATATGTCAACTTTAATAATTCAACTATTTTATGTTTAACAAAATAAACAAAGAAGCCTACTATTATTACACTTATGTTGTTTGTTGTGATCGGAAGATATGTGTTTTATCGTAATATTTGTACTACCTTTTTAGAAAGTAATGACTAGTTGCTGCTTTTAAAATATGTAAATTATCTTTTTTCTTACGTCATTATTAGCAGAAAAGCTAAAAGTTTCACTTTGTTTATTATATGTAAAAGAAATCCCAATTATTTACACATGAAACGAAATTTCCTTTCCTTCTTTGTATTTGTTATTGTATTTTGACAACACTATATAAAATCATATTGCAATATGGAAAAAGATATACAAAATCACAAAATAAATATATACTCCGAGATATACTTACAAACTACACGCAAAAAATGGGGTTTGGTTACAGTAAAATGACAAGAAGCGACAACAAAACAAAACGCTGTCCGCAATACACCACGGCTTCCGTCCCCACAAATCTCCTTTTTCGCATATCTTCCGATCACAACATGCTATACAATGGCATAGGGAATTACTTCTCTAGTCTGCCTAGGATGGAATCGATTTTGAAACTCTTTTACTGCAAAGTAATGTTTTTTTTTTATATTTATCTTCTCGTCGTTTCAGTAAAAAACTGAATAGATAGTACTTGTGAGCTGATCAATTTTATATGTATTAAATATAATAAACATTTAATGAATTAAATTCATGAAACAAAAATTAGTTCATACAAATATTTTTTCTACAAATATATTAAAAGTAGATTTTTTAATATTTGTTTTTTGGGTTAAAAATGTCATTGTTAAAAGTTACAGATCTCTGTTACCTTTAACACTCGTGTCATTTTCCTTATCCTCTCATTCCTTATTCTATCTTTCCATGTCTTTCCCAACATCCATCTCTGCCACATTCATGTTCTTTTCAAAGATTTTCTTTATAGGATTTTCGTGAAAAAATATATTAAAATATGATCTAAAACTTCTCAATTTTAGTATTTAAAACTCGTATATAATTTGAGACAACATGTTAAAATAACCGCATCTGGACCGCAACAATCATCCTTCGCCACTCATTCCTATCCAAACATACCTCTTTCACCTCGTCCACATAAGAGTTCAGTTGAGTCAATTCATTCTTTTAAGAACATTCTTACTAACCATTCATCTTCACAACACAAGATTGACTTGGGTCAATAAAGAAATGTTATTATTAATATTATTATTATTATTATTATTATAATAGTTACGAAACAATCATCCTTCATTACACATTCCTATCCAGGCACACTTCTTTCGCCTCAGTCACATTCATAATCATATTCATACATGCTCTTCTTCTCTTTCCACTCAGAAACTTACGCTCCTTTAAAACACTGCCAATCACATTCATCCACTTACACACGGGACTCCCACGCAATCGAACACCCTCAACTTTACCAACATATATATATAATGTTTGCTGTCAATCATAGAAGTTTGACGTGTGTGTCTTGGTTCTCCCTATTTTTATTATTTTTGGTGGTTTATTCTTAAGTTATTCGAACGAGTTTTATATTAACAGGTAGATCTTAAATTTAACTTTCTGTGTGTGATATTTTTATTTTAAACTATCATTACTAAGGGTAAGTTTTGGTCTATTTTATTTTTTAAATTGGCGTGGCCCGCTATTTTGTTTATACTTGTTTCTTATAGTTGCAAGTTCATTCAACCTGTCACTAATTGATTTTATACTGGAGATTTCGCATATCTGCTTTTTTATTACATACGGGATGTTGGCTTATTATTATAAAATTTAAATATATTATTTTATTAGTCATTTTTAATTAATAATTTAAATTATTATTTTATTCACTTTTATTCCGCGGAAGTAATTACTTCCTTTAGTTAGGTTTAGGTTCTTGGTTAGGTTAGTTTTCTTTTTAGCTTGTAGGCTTTTATTTCGGTCATTCGTTTCATCATTTTCAATAACTTTTTGCTCTCTTTTGTTAACCCTACCGTGGTCCTACTCCTGTGGGATTTTATACCTTTAGCCGTGACGGACCGCACTGGCGTTTCCTATTCCTTTCTTGTGTCCACTGTGTTTAATTCATATTCATTATTTTAGCTGATAGGTTTTAGATTTAAGGTTTTATCTTAATTTATTTATTTATTGTTTTAATTGTGGTTGGTTTTATATTGCATTAATTTTGTAATAACACATTTTTCGTGCATTTTTTTTTTTGTGTCTACTCTTTTATTATTTTATGGCACAATGTCATGTGCAAAGTGCAAATATAAAACTAAAGAAGGTTTGGTGGGCTGCGAGGGCACGTGTAATAAATGGTTTCATCACACTTGCATTAATAAAACTGAAGCCGAATTTCAATTAATTCATAAAAATACGAATTTTTTTTACTTATGTGATAGTTGTAGAAAATCTTGCATCATAGTTGATAAATCTAAATCCGTCAGTATTGATTCTAGTTTAAAAGACCTACAACTGAATATGTCGAAATTAGCGCTTGTTACTAATGATTTGCAAATCAGTACGATGCTGGAAAATTTACAAAAAGAAATATGTACCAAATTCGAATCAATTGTTTCCAAATTAAAATCTGAATTACAACAATCATTTGATGAACAAGTTAAAGAATTATGCAATAAAATTAATTTCAATCCATCTAAATCTACTAGTTTCTCTGATGTTGTTAAAAAAGGTAATATTGAACCACCTATCATTGTGAAACCCAAGCAAACTCAAAGTTTCGTTGCGACTAAATCTGATCTACTCAAAACTATTGACCCGGTAGAGTCTGGCATTAAAGTATCCAACATTAAAAACAAACGCAATGGAAGTCTAGTGGTAAACTGCGTGAACCCGGAGGAAACTTCTAAACTTAAGCATTTAGTGAATGAAAAAATGAGCGATAAATATGATGTAAAACAAACAGCTGCCTTTCATCCAAGAATTAGATTGGTCGGTATGACAGATAATTTAGATCCTGAACAAATAAGTAAATATCTATTGTCTCTAAATAAGTCTTATTTTTCTGCTGATAATTCAATATGTGAAGTCAAGTCTATTAAACCGTTGCGTAATAATAATAAAATATATCAATGTGTTGTACAAGTAGATCTTAATACTTATAAAGAAGCATTAAATATCGGGAAATTATGGATCGGTTATGATTACTGTTCAGTGTATGACGCGGTGGAAATACGTCGTTGTTTTAAATGTTGCGGGTTTCACCATCACTCTTCCCAATGTACAAAAAAGGAACCTACTTGTCCAAAATGTGCTGAAGCTCATGAACTCAGTGCCTGCAAATCTATTACTTTGAAATGTACCCATTGTATTCATATTAAAAATACACAGAACGTTGCTATTTCCACCGACCATGCAGCTTGGGACTCCAACTGCCATGTGTACAAAGAAACCCTACGAAAATTTAAAGAATCCATGTTGGGCTCAGCATAGCAATTAGAGAACTGTCACACAATTTTAGATTCTTCGGTTACTCATTCTACCGACAAAATCAGTGAATTGTTATCATGCTATTATCAAAATGTCAGGGGTTTGAATACAAAATGCTATGATATTTATACAAATTCGCTTAATTCGCCTCAATATGACTTATTTGCACTCACAGAGACTTGGTGTCATGAAGGACTTAATAGTGCTAAACTGTTTGATGTTAATAATTATGAGGTCTTCAGAAGTGATCGTAATTTTCTTCAAACCAATACAACCCGTGGTGGAGGTGTACTATTAGCTATAAAAAAGGATTTTAGAACTGTTCAGTTAGATATTCGATCGATCTGCCCTCAGTTGCAAGAAATACCTAATGTTGATATCTTACTTATAAAAATTTTCCTCAATCATAAAGTATTGTTTGTAATAAATGTTTATATTCCTCCATCTTTTGGTCGTAACGAGTATAATATTTTATTTGACTCTATATGTTCCATTCATTTTCTATTTAATTCTAACGTAATTATCTTTGGAGATTTTAATACACCAAATTATTATAACTGTGCTTTTAAGGAACATTCTTGTCCCAATTATGATATTTTATGCAATTTTATGAATTTTTATAATCTAACACAATATAATTTTACGCTCAATGACAATGGTAGAATCCTAGATTTAGTATTAAGCAATATCTTTTGCTCGGTAACAAAAGAGGTAGATTGTTTGGTGAAAGAAGATCTACACCATCCTGCGTTAAACGTTTTGTTTGATCTAAAAACAAATAAGAAAAAATTTGAGTCAATTACTAAAAATGGTTATAATTTTAAAAAGGCTAATTTTCCACTTCTGTACGAAGATTTTAATAATATAAATTGGGATGTTCTTAATAATTATGACAATGTAAATGCAGCTATTGAAAAGTTTTATTCCATTACTACTAACATATTAGATTTAAATGTCCCCAAAAAACGTCAAAGTAATAGCACGTATCCACCGTGGTATAACGGAATAATAATACGCAAAATTAAGCAAAAACATAAAAAATGGAAACTATTTAAGAGAACTGGTAGCGTGCAACATAAAACAGAATTCGAACATTTAAGAGCTGAAATTAAACATGATGTTAAATGTGCTTACAAATTATACAATAAAAAATTACAAGACAATGTGAAAAACGATCCTAAGAACTTTTGGTCTTTCATTAATCAGAAACGAAATGTATCTTCTGTACCACCCGTTTTAAAATACAACGATGAAACTATTTGTGATGGCCAAAAAATTGTTGAAAGTTTTGCTCATTATTTTTCATCATCTTTTAATGACAGCTTAGTGAACAACAAAATTGATTCTGATAATAGTAATCACTTATTCCTCGATTTTAACACAATATCAGAAGAAGATATTATGTCTGCAATACAGAAACTGAATTCGAAAATGACTGTAGGCCCAGATCAATTTCCCTCTTTCATTATTAAAGACTGTGCATCAGTGTTTGTAAAACCACTTATCATTATTTTCAATTTAATTTTAAAAACATCCACATTCCCTAGTCAATGGAAAATCTCTCGAATAACCCCTATTTTTAAAAAAGGAGATAGAAATGATTTAACTAATTACAGACCAGTAGCTATTATTTCTAACTTTAGTAAAATATTTGAGATGATATTGCATTCTAAAATTTATAGCCACGTTAATAGTTTAATTTCGATAAATCAACATGGCTTTATGAAGGGGAGATCAACTCTTACAAATTTATTATGCATAACCCAATTTATCTGCGAATCTTTGGACAATAAAGGCCAAGTTGATGTCGTATATACGGACTTCTCCAAAGCTTTCGATAAAATAGACCATTCCATACTTCTAAAAAAGCTTCATTCCTTTGGTTTCTCCGATTCATTAATTGTTTTATTTTCTTCCTACTTGTATGATAGGCAACAGTTTGTTGGTTATGGTGGTTTTCAATCAGAAACTTTTCATCAAAAATCGGGCGTACCACAGGGATCAGTATTGGGTCCACTTCTTTTTAATTTGTATATAAATGACATATCTAATGTCATAGATGTTCCATTTTTAATGTACGCAGATGATTTAAAACTCTTCTGTACTATATCATCTAATTCAGATTGTGAAAATATACAAGAAAATTTAAACAATATTCATAAATGGTGTGTCAATAATAATCTATTATTAAATGTCAACAAATGCAATGTGATGAGCTTCCATAGAAAATCCAATGCAATCACCTTCAATTACGCCCTTAACAATATTATTCTACATAGACCTTATTTATTTAAAGATCTAGGCGTTATTTTTGACCCTAAATTACTTTTTACTGACCACATAAAACAAGCAGTCGGTTCCGCATATAAGAATCTGGGATTAATAATCAGAAACGCTCAATTTTTCGATGATATTTCAATTCTAAAACTGTTATTTACATCTCTTGTGCGACCTCAGTTAGAATACTGCTCGGTAATTTGGAATCCTATTTATAATAAAAATAGTGATTCTCTCGAAGGGGTTCAAAGAAAATTTTTAAAATATGGTATGTATATCTTACATGGAAGTTACCCGCCAAGAGGTATATCACAGGAATTATTGTTAAAATCGTTTAACTTGAATTACCTTCATAAAAGGCGTACTATTAATTCTGTTATTTTATTACAAAAAATTATTAATAACAACATAGACTGTCCCCACATTTTGAACAACATTTCGTTTCGAGTACCGAGATTATCAGCCCGACATACCAGTACATTCTATGTCAAAACTCCTCGATCAAATATTCTAATTAAATCGCCTATAAATAATATGCAACAATGTTACCATCTAATTGAACTGTATGTTGATATTTTTCATGACAGTATAAAAAACATAAAAAACTCTATAACCTATCTTACTTAATTTATATACTTATTTTATTTGTAATATTTATCTTTTCTCCTTACCCTAGAATTGGACAGTAGTCTGTTGGGTATTGAACATATAATAATAATAATAATAATAATAATAATAATAATAATAATAATAATATATGCGTTTTACAAGTCGTTCACTCCACATGACCAAACCATCTCAACTCTCTTAACAACATTCTTCATACACCAAATTATTCCTCACGCGATCCCGTCTTGTATACCCACAAACACCACGTAAATACCATTTCCACGGCAGTCACTCTCCTTTTATGCATTCTCATCCATGCCCAACATTCACTTCCATACATCAAGGTAGGCACCTGCACTCCATTATATACGCTTAACCAAGTCTCTCTAGATACGTTTACGTTACGAGCAAACGTGCCCAGATCATCCATTACTTTACATCCCGCACTCACCCTCCTATCAATTTCTCTGTCAATTTGTCCATCCCTCGATATCAATCTACCCAAATATATGTACAAACTCATTCACCTGTTCCAATTTCACTTCGCCCACTAACACAGTCACCAATTCACTCCTTTTAAATACTAACACCTTAGATTTAATCAACATTCAACACTAGATTCATACTTCTTCCAACTTCGTTTATTTTCTCTATCATTCTTCTCAGTTGCTCTTTATTTTCACTTATAACAACTACATCATCCGCATACTCTAAAGCAGGCACAATACTTTCACCAATATGTACACCATCCATTCCACTCAACGCCTTCCGTAACAACACATCCATATACAAATGAAACAACCATGGGGACATACCAGAACCCTGTTTAACACCAACATTTATACGAAACCAATTACTCAATCTACCATTTATTCTCACAGCAGCCTCAATACCCTCATAAAACGCTTGAATCGCTCCCAACCAGTTTCCATTCACGCCGTACTCTCTGAGTATTTCCCACAAAGTATCACGTAGAACACTATCATACGTCTTCTTTAAATCTAGAAAGCCATTGAACACCTTCTTGTTCTTGTCAAGTGACTTCTCTGCAATCATATGAAGGGCAAATAATTGATCAACACACCCTCTCTCATGCAAAAATCCACCCTGGACGTCACTAATTACTTTTACTTGAACTGCCTTTGCCTTTGAATAATGGACAAATAACAATATTTTTTTTTTCAATCATCAGGAACCACAGAACATTTCAGACAATATCTAAACAAATAAATTAACCATTCAAATACTTTCTTTCCCTCGTACTTCAACATGTCATTTGTAATCCATCCAAACCCGCAGTCTTACCATTCCTTACACTCGCCAATGTATCACATACTTCACTTTCATCTATATCATTATTAGCTTCAATATCATTTTCACTTGCAGCTTCACTGCTTAATCTCATCTCCGTACAAACCTTTGTAACAATCGCTACTGGGGTGCAACAGAAGTAGTGACGTTAACGATTTAAGTAGGGTTATACTTACCCTGCTGTCTGTTGCGTCAGCGGGTAAGCTGATCACTGCACTGGGTTGGTGGCACAATTATTAATAAGTAATAATTTAGAAAAAATATTTATTAATAACAAAACAAAAGACAGAATTGCGGTCATAGGTTATGGAATAGTTAAACACAAAAGTAAACAAAAATAAATAAGATTTGTATTAATAAAAACAAGTTAAATAATAAACAAAATAAATACAAACATATTTATATGATATTACAATTAACGAACGATATTTAGCAATGTATTTCTCATACCTAGGGGTAGACTACCCCTGAAGATGTAGGGTATCATATTCAGTTGGGTTTATCGTATCGAAGAATGTTGTTGACTGTCGTTGACTGTTTGCTGACCGATGACTGTCCGATCATTATATTTAACATTCTATTTATATAAAATAAATAGAATGCAAGAGAGCAATAATTTTGCTGAATGACAAGTGTAATACCCTTGTGTATAGCCATACTCGCACTATCTATTCCTTTCATCTAATTCATTCCACAATAACTCTCCATTCGCACTCTTCACAGTTTTCACAACTCGACTACTTCCACCCCGCAGTCTCTTCACACTCAACCAAAACAATCGTTTATTTGTACGAAAATAATTTGTCAATTTTTCACTCAACAAATCATCAAATCGCTTTTTACTTTCTCTCACCACTTACTTCACCCATTTATTTTTCCTTATTTTGATTTATTTATTTTCTTTATTGTTAATGAACTTTTTTCTAATATGAAAATAAATAAGACCCTTTCTTGCAGGATTGCAAAAATCAGGTTTTTTTAAAGAAAAACTCGACCAAGTGTTTTTTTTTTTGGTTTTTTATGCGCTTTACAATAAACTTATTGTTTATATACGATTTTTTCCGTGTACCCTTTCATTATCTTTATTTTATTATCGTTTTTCTTTTATTAGTCATAAAACTAATTTAATTTATTGTCTACGTTAGAATTAATTTGAACAATATTCATACTCCATTTCATGTTGTATGTCATAAGGATATTCTTTTTCGCATTAGTGCATTTACCTGTACGCATTTATACGAAAAAGTGACCACATTAATCAATCAGCTATAGTCTGTCTGAACTTCATAATAATGCGAAAAAGTGCCAGTTAACCTCTCTAATATGGTAATTCATTATTTTTATCTTATAAACGTTGAATATAAACGGTATTAGAAAAAACTCTATACGTGATTCGTTGCAAAATCGTGTTTTAGCATACGATGTGTTTTCGAACTAGTTCGAAGAGCACCATCGTTTTGTTACTAAACACATAAATAACTAATTTAGGTTTTATTGGTTTTTTATGGGTTTTTAAGTGTTTTTACCTTCCGTCACCTTTAGGTAAGGAAGGTATTGTCTTTGGACAAAAAATTCGGTAGTGAGTTTTTAATGAATAAGCACGTTTTAGGGTCCCTACAATACGAATATACAATTTTTAAGATGATGTCTGTATGTATGTATGTATGTATGTATGTATGTATGTATGTATGTATGTATGTATGTATGTATGTGTGTGTGTGTGTCCGTGTGTGTGTGTGTGTGTGTATGTGTGTCCGTGTGTGACAAATTTTTCTCCGACGATAACTCCAATACTACAATTCTAAAAACTACACTGTAAAAAATTTCTCTGTAATATTACTATAATTGTTATTGGCGTCCAAATTGCCTAAGTGAATTATAGTAAATTTACAGTTAAATGTAATTTTGTCTACCATTTTTAAAATTACATAAACATAAATTCCATATAAATTTGATACATACTTTAAGTAAATTTACATATTAATAATATACATAATCTTTTTAAAACATAATTTAGTCAAAGTACATATTTTTCATTATATTTTCAATAAATTTCACGTAGTAATAGATTATGTTTATGTTTTATTTTCCCCGGGCCTAGAGTCTAATTTTCTAGTCTGCCCAAGTCCAATCCCTAAGTCTACCTAAAATCATGAAAAATCCAAAAATATTAGTAATTAACTCTAACTTTGTAATAAATAACATACAGTATTTTAAATTTACTGTAATAAATTTAGAATTTACTCCTATTTCATGTAAAAATACATACTAGAATAAAAACATTGAGTTTTTACATAGTACTTATAAAATTTGACAAAATTGTTATACAAATATAAATATATCATTGTAAAAACACAAATATTTGTAGTAATTACCTCTAAACTTGTAATAAATATAAATATTATTTTAAATTTACTATAATAAATTTAGAATTTGTCCATAGATCCTGTAAAAATAGAAACTAAAATAAAAAGAATTAAGTTTTTACATAGTTCTTACAAAATTTGACAAAATTGTTATAGAAATATTAACATATCACTGTAAAATTTCATATATTTATTGTAATATCAATATGACACAGTAGTTCTAGTAATTTTTTTATATTTGTAAGGGTGAATTAGCAAATTTATAGAATTATTTTCTATGTAAATGTAAGTCTACATAGTTTATGTAAAATTTGTTATTGCGTACATATTATAGTAAAAAATTACTATAACTTTTCGACAAAATCGCTATTATTTTTTACAGTGTATAATTCTTTCGTATTCCTCTTCTGTACAACCATATGAAGAGTTGATTAGATTTTGGTTATAATTGATTCACCGGAAGTACCCTAATTTGAAGTTTTTAGCAGTTTTTCTTAAAAAAACACAGTTAAATATTATTTTTTGACATTTTGTTATTATACATATTGAAGAAAATACTCTTCTCTATACGGTTTGATTATACATTTTCCTTCATATTCAATAGCTGTAGATCTAAAGCGTTATAAAGAAATTAATTTTCAAAAATTAGTCAGCTTTGCTATTTATCATGGAAACAGCTGATAATTTAAAAAAAAATTAATTGACAGATGTTGCAAGTGCAAAACCAAATATAATAATAATAATAATTCGTTTATTTGTTGTAAGAGAGAAGTGCTCTTATACAAATGACGGTTGGCAACCCATTTACAAAGATTAGCATATACCTACGTATTAACAAAGTATGACAATAATTGAGTTATATAGACATATAATAAAGTACTTATTATAGTTGAAACTATTTAAGCTATAGTACGAAAATACATTTAACATTAGTGAATACAACAATTTAAGTGAATTTTTATAACAGGAAATATTATAAATGGTTGTTTACATAGTTGAATTTGTACTAGCATTTATAAAGTAAATATACATAGTAAATTAAGCTAATTTAACAATGAAATTGATGTTTTCTACTTATTCGCTTAAGCAGAAGCTCCTTAATTTAATAGCATTTATTGTATAACAAAATAAATTATTGATTTTCTTTTTATTTGGATTTTGAAATATGGTGTGGAAGTTTGATTCTGATATTTCGTTAATATTGAAAATCATTAAATAAATCTGGCGAAAAGGGGAGAATATTGGGCACTCAATAAGAAGATGATACAAACTATCTGGCCGGTTGAGGTTACAAATTGTGCAAATCGTGTCGGAATCAAATTTGTATGATATGTTGTTGTAAAAAATAATTAAAAACCTTTTATTAGATAGTTTTAACTGAACGAAAATTCGTAATTTTGTAATTGGGATTTTAAGGTTGTAATATTGTTGAAGTTCGAAGCTTTGATTTAATAATTTATAATGGCCATTATATTTTGAGACTGTTGCGCTATTTATATCTTTTTCTTGTAGTTTTATTTTAAAAGTCTGGATTATATCATTTAGCTGGTTTATATTTAAGGATTGGTTGTCCCATACATTATTTTTATTGCATTGTTTTAAGAAATTTTTTTATTTGTGTGCTCCAATTGTAGTGTGCTTTGTTGCCAGGTGATTCGTCCAGATGTAGTAAACGGATATATAAAATTTTTGGATAGCGGGTGACGTCCATTGATAGCAATTTCCTTCACCATTTTAATGTTCTTTGCCATATTTTGTGAGCAATGTGATCTGTCCCTGTTTCCAACCTTAGCATGTAATTTGGTGTACTTTTAGGGCAGTGTAGTATTCGTTTCAAGAATCTGGTTTGATGGGTTTCTATGTTATCAGCATATCGTAGACCCCAAAATTCTGAGCCATACAGTGCAGTTGCATTTATGATTGTGTTCAGTAATTTAGATTTTTCTTGCCATGTATTTGACTTACCGCGAGCTAATATTTGATTTACGTTGTGGTTAGCTATTTCTGCTTTCTTCTTACTCTCGATTACTGCGGAGTTAAATTTACCTGTTGATGAAAAAGTAATACCCAAGTAGGTGAATTTGTTCACCACTTCTATTTCATTATTGTTGTATGAAAAGGATCTCCGTGTTGGCGCTCTTCCTTTATGAAAGCAAAGTATTTTTGTTTTTTGAACATTGACTTGCAGAGAGTTATTGCGACAGTATGTGAGTAAGTGGTCTAGTTTTTTCTGTGTGTCTATAGCTGACTTTCCGAATAACACCATATCATCCGCATATGCAAGCAGTATGATGTCGTTTATACCGTCAACGTTTATTCCTTCGAAGCCAGCACTACGGAAATGGTTTTCTAAGTCGTTCACGAAAATCGAAAATAGCAAGGGGCTGAGAATCTCACCCTGAAGGACTCCTTCTGTAATGTGTACCTCTTCGGATAGCTGTTGTTGGCATTTCATTTGGACGGTAGCGTTAGTGTAGAGATTTTGTATTATACGAATTATTTTTGAACTAATTCCTGACGAGTAAAGCTTGTTCCATAGTAAGTTGTGGTTCACAGAGTCAAAAGCTCGCTTCAGGTTTATGAAAATTGCATACGCATAATTTTTCTTCAGACGAAGTTGTAAATGGGATATGGCTGCAAGGCAAAATATATTGTCAATTGTTCCACGATTACTTCGGAAGCCTGATTGGTTCTCATGTAGTATATTGTACTCTTCTGTCCAGAATTGGAGTCTTCTATAAATTATTTGGGTGAAAAGTTTACATATACAGTTGAGTAATGAAATTAGCCTATAGTTTGACGGGTCTTTTTTGTCACCCTTTTTATGTAACGCAATTAAATGTATTTTAGACCAAGAAACTGGTATTATTTCATGTTCTAGAATAATGTTAAACATGTTAAGTATGTAGTTATTCCAATTTTCTGGTAAGTTTTTGTAAAACTCGTAATTTATGCAGTCTTCGCCTGGTGATTTATTTAATTCAGAAAACGCTATACAAATTTCTAGTTCATTTAGTGGTATGGGTTGATCAAAGGAAGGGTGTAGACAATCCATAAAAGTGTCATTGCTTGTAATCTTGGGTTTGTACGTATTTTTTAGAAAGTATTCCCATTGTTTAAGTTCTACTTCATTTACAAAATTGGGTTTGTTTCTTAAAGCGTTGACTGTTTTCCAGAAGTTTTGAGTGTCTGTAGTTTTGCTGAGGGAATCGGTAATTTGCTGGTAATAAGCGTTTTTATGATATTTTAGTGATTTTCGGTAAACACTTTTATTTTGAATGAATTCATTTAAACTCTCATTTGAACGGTCCTTATGGTATTTCTTTAAACTATAATTTGTTTTCTTTTTTAACTGAGCACATTCCTTATTGAACCAGTTTTTATTTTTATTTAAGTTTGATGTGTTACAGGTGTTTACTTTTTGGAAGTTAATCATTGAGGATTTAGAGGCTGCATTATGGCGTTTAAGAGGTTACTGTTGAGAGCGTTAGGGTCGTGAGAAGAAAAGTATATGTTGTTAGATAATTTTAAGTTAGCTTTATAGGTTCTTAAATTAGTATTATTAAATTTAAATTTTGTTACATAATAGGAATTTAAGTTCTTGTTGGATTTAGTGTCAAGTTGATTTAGATGATTTTCTTCTTTTAGTATTACACTACATAGACAATGAGGAGAGGGTTCAGTCAATGGGATGACCTTGAATTCTGTGATGCTTTCAATGGCAATGAGATTTGCCCAGGCCAGATCAATTATACTTTTTCCATTTAAGCTTATAAAAGTAGGTTTACCTGGAAAGTCTCCGGTGGTGCGCCCATTTAATACGAATAGGCCGAGGGTCTCCATAATTTCAGTAAGTTTAATTCCTCTACCATCTATTGCGTTTATTGTCGTCGATCTTTGGTCTTGCACGTGGAAGGAAGAGAAGGAAAAAGTGTCGTCATCAATGTTGTTCAGTTCGCCTATTTTTGCGTTGTAATCTCCTGTAATGATTATTTTGTAGTCGGTGTATAGGTCAACAATAGAGGATATAGTATCATAAAGCATGTTAATGCAAGATATATTAAGGGTAGGTTTAAAATATATTATGCCTATTATGTATTTGGATTTATTGTTTAAATATTCTATTATTATCCAATTATTAGAGTTATCAATTAAATTTATTTTAATGTTTTTATACGATTTTGCACATATAAGTAAACCTCCACTGGCTCTCCCCTTTTCCTTAATTTTGGTAGCTTTACTATGTGCCACGAGCTTATAATTTGACAAGAAGGGTGGAAGTGAGATAAGGTCTGCATAATGCCAAGTTTCACATAAACATATAATTTCTGAGTCTAAAAGTTGTAACTGTGTGTCAGAATCAAGGTTAAACAAACTGTTTATGCCATTAATATTCCAAAACGTAATATTAAAGTTAACAATATTTATGTCTTTGTTACAAATACTTAGCTTATTAGTTTGGTGTGCTATACTGTCGCAGTAAGATCCTGGGTGGACACTAAAAAAGAGTCCAGAGTAGCAGTTGCATTAGTACGATTTTCTTTTTTGTTTTTTGGTATTAATTTGTGAAATTTGCCCTTTCGCTTAGGAACGGTGATTTCTTGGGATCCAGAGGATGATTGGCTATCCCTGGGTCGTTTGTTGCCCGCAGAGAAGGCCGGATCCTTTTCATACAAGTGTCCGTTTATGTATAGTCTGTTATGGACTAATTTGACTTGATTTCCTGCAGTGATATTCTCTCGCCTGATAACCAGAAGCTGCTTTAGTTCATCTCTGTCTTCTTGGGGCAAGTCTTCATTTACATAAATATTTTCACCCTTAAAAAGAAATCTTTTTGAGTACACAGCGTTTCTTACTCTAAGAGTAGTAAAAGAAACTAGTACTGGCCTGGAAAAGTCCTTTTTGGTACCTAATCTTCTTACTTCGTTGATATCTGAATATTGCAGACATATTTTTAATTTGTCTTTTATTAACGTGTTTATTGTCTCTAGTAGTGTTTGCTGATCATTATGGGATTCCTCTATTCCAATGAATATAAGATTATTCCTTTTCTGTTGTTTTTCCAGGTGGTAAATTCGTTTTTGCTGTGAATCGATAATATTTTGCAGATTTTTTATGTCTGCATTGTTATTTTCACAAATTTTTGTTAAGGATTGAACTTCATGTTTCGTTTCTTTGATATCCTTTTTAATTTCGTCCAAGGAATCCAATTTTTTTAGTATTTTGATAAAATTATCTTCTTCACACATGGCGCGAAAAAAGAAATGATAGGTTATGATATTATAACCGCTGATATTTGTGTTTGTGTGCTATGCTGTTCACTATTTATTTTTTATATATTATGTTATTAATTTATTTTTAACTTCCACTGCGAGTAAATTGTAATACTTTTTGTTTTACTTCACTAAAACTAGAATTTAGTTTACGACTAATTAAAACACATGTTTTTACCCGGGCCTAGAGTCTAATTTTCTAGTCTGCCCAAGTCCAATCCCTAAGTCTACCTAAAATCATGAAAAATCCAAAAATATTAGTAATTAACTCTTACTTTGTAATAAATAACATACAGTATTTTAAATTTACTGTAATAAATTTAGAATTTACTCCTATTTCATGTAAAAATACATACTAGAATAAAAACATTGAGTTTTTACATAGTACTTATAAAATTTGACAAAATTGTTATACAAATATAAATATATCATTGTAAAAACACAAATATTTGTAGTAATTACCTCTAAACTTGTAATAAATATAAATATTATTTTAAATTTACTATAATAAATTTAGAATTTGTCCATAGATCCTGTAAAAATAGAAACTAAAATAAAAAGAATTAAGTTTTTACATAGTTCTTACAAAATTTGACAAAATTGTTATAGAAATATTAACATATCACTGTAAAATTTCATATATTTATTGTAATATCAATATGACACAGTAGTTCTAGTAATTTTTTTATATTTGTAAGGGTGAATTAGCAAATTTATAGAATTATTTTCTATGTAAATGTAAGTCTACATAGTTTATGTAAAATTTGTTATTGCGTACATATTATAGTAAAAAATTACTATAACTTTTCGACAAAATCGCTATTATTTTTTACAGTGTATAATTCTTTCGTATTCCTCTTCTGTACAACCATATGAAGAGTTGATTAGATTTTGGTTATAATTGATTCACCGGAAGTACCCTAATTTGAAGTTTTTAACAGTTTTTCTTAAAAAAACACAGTTAAATATTATTTTTTGACATTTTGTTATTATACATATTGAAGAAAATACTCTTCTCTATACGGTTTGATTATACATTTTCCTTCATATTCAATAGCTGTAGATCTAAAGCGTTATAAAGAAATTAATTTTCAAAAATTAGTCAGCTTTGCTATTTATCATGGAAACAGCTGATAATTTAAAAAAAAATTAATTGACAGATGTTGCAAGTGCAAAACCAAATATGGAAAGTATAGGATCTAAAATTGGTATGTCATAGTGTTCCTCGCAAGTGACGTGCAGAGAAAGGCCAAAGAAAAGATGAAAGGACTGTATCGCAGAAGACTTGAGAAAGGAAGGAATGTGTGAAGAAGATGCGTTGGGCAGGAATGAGTGGAAGAGAAGAGGAAACAGCGCCCCGTAATAAAATAGGGGAAAGCTGAAGAATAAATGAAGGAAGTGTCAAGTGCATTTTACTTAGTGTACGTTTATGTTATAATTTTATTGGATTTATAGAACCTTTTCAAATGAATTTTTGGTATGGAATTTGTAAAAAATAGTATGTGTTCGTGTTCGATTTTACATGATATTATATAGAATATGTTCCAAGGACCTTTTGGTATGGGATTTGTACAAAATACATCGAACTGACGGAAGGTCTTGTGCTGGCCACAACAGATTTTTTTTTAAACAACCGGGTGGATTTTATTTTTGGGTTGGGGAAGATAAGGCTAGCCCTGTTTTGTTGTAATCAAAGCTCGATTGCAATTGCAATCAATAATTTGGTGCGGTAGTGTAGGTTCGTTGTTTACATTATTGTTGAGGGTTATAATAATCTGGAGGATGCTGTAAGAAGAAGAACATCGTAAGCTTGTAGGTGGTGTTGTTCTCCCTCGTGTGAGTGGGGTTTCTATCGGCTTTCATGGGCGCCGCCTGTCGCCTGCTGCCTGTGCCTCGCCGTGCTCAGTTGGTCCGTCCGATGCGCGCCCGGCGCCCGCTGCTTGCGGCCTCGACGCTGCACCTGGCAAACAAAGCCAAACGTCCTCTGTCACTGTATCATCCCCTGTGTATCATTCAATGTCAATGTGTGCTTCTTCATTGTGATTCCAAATTATAAGTCTGTGTTTTATATATCCTATACATAGTTAAGCTGACTATATTTTTATAATGTTTTAAATGGTGTTTGTAGTACGTATAAATAAATGTTCGCTTGTTGTGCTCAATTCGTAATATCGTGTATAGTATAAATGTTACTTAGACGACAATAACTTTTATCATGTCAGTGGAAGATAATAATAAAGCTACACAGCAAACCAAACAGCCTGAAGCTAACGATATTAAATCGCCTAAAAATAAGAAACTTGCCCGCGTCACAATATCTGCGCCCTATACTGAGGTAAAGACATTCTTTCACTTTATTTATCCAATATTAATATGACACTAAATACATATGCATACAATTATTGTTCTATTTTTGTATTGCTAACATTTACATGGTTTCCTAATCCATCCCCATATTAAATAAATACAGACACACTGGAAAAGAAAATTATATTTTAAAATAATATACGCCACATTTTAATATCCACTTTTGGCTAACATAAGACTATATTCTTAAAGATACAGTGATTCCTTGAACAATCTGTCATTATTTTCAACAGATTCGTACCGTTGTATAAAATCTATACATTCATTAATCATCGTAAACATTAGTATTTGTATTGCCTGCCACTTCATATCCTTTGTTATTATTTTTGTACAGTTTTGAGAGAAACGCTTTCAGCTAAAATGCAACCTTTGGTTTTGTCATTTAGCGTATAAATAATATTACCATTATTGTAATTATCATCATACAGTTTACATTGCACATTCTTTATAGATACCAATATATTATAATATATTATATTACGATAATAATACTCAAACCGTGTAAAAATATACATACATAGTCATAATATACTATTTTTTTTGTTTATTTTATAAATACGATGATTCTAAACCGTGTTATTTCCAAATCGTGTAAAAATAATCCGTGTAATAAAAGGTTTGAGTGTATACGCAACACTTTTCACGTTTCTGTTACACTTATAAACTTAGAGCCCATTTACCACTGAATACAATAGTATTTAATATAATTATTGTATTCGATGCATTTACTTCCATTGTTCCATTAGAGACTAGAATGTGCAATAATGTAATTTGTAATTGGAGCAAAGTAATGGCGGAATTTATTTTGTAACTTAATATACGGCATATATTGCTTCTACTTTTGTCCGTCCTAGATCTTTTATAGAATTATCAGCTTTATTACTATAAATATTTATTGTTCAAGTAATTAAATAAAGTAGATCTTTATATTTATTAACACAATTATGTTTTTCATTTTTTATATAATTTTTGAAATGTCTTACTTTTTTATACTTTAAGTTAAAATTTGATATAGGAAACAGATGCTGCCCCGAAGTTTATTTACCTTATTGTACATTCAGGTCTTTAGTTAAACATAATGTGTGGTATTCTGACCTTACGACGTCGCGACTAAGCCCGACTAAGCAAGCGATTAGCTAGTCACCCGACTAAAATATTTATTATACCATTATAGTCGGGCTAGTCGGTTGCTCAGAATACAAGCCGTTATGTTCTTTGCAAAATTGGTCTCTTATGAATTCGAATATATGTATAGGTTGTTCTACTGCCTTACGGCGGGATCACGAGAACTACAAAGTCGGTAAAATTTGTTAAAACTATTGTAGGTATTAATAAACATTTTTTTTCTACTAGCCTGTCACCATGCCATTATTGACCTCTTTTTGAGTCGTGAAATTCTTTTTCTCTATTGCTTCTTTAGTAACAATCAATAATGGATTTCGGGATTATATTGACCTAGAGGTTATTTTTGCGAACTGTCTTTTTTAAACAAATTTCATTTTTCTGACAGCAATTTATGAAAGTGCACATTTTATGCCTCTCCTTTAATTTCTAGAGAAGTACAAATTTCCATATCACTTTCACCAAACACTGTTTACTTATTTTGACTCGTGTATTTACGATTGCTACCAAAATGAAATGTCATATAATAAAAACAAATCTAAAAACAAAAAATGTCATTTCTGCCTGCTTAATTATTATAGATATTTGCCACATGTTTATGTTATTATTAATATAAAATTCGTTAAATGGAATTTAATAACTAGGAGCTAGTAATGAAGAAAACAGTATACGAGTATATCTATTCAGTGCTCAAATTAAAAATTCATCCTTCCCGTTAGAGGAGGCGTTGAGATTACTGAATAATTTAAATTAAGAATACGAAGACTGATTTGTTTACAATAAAAAAAAAATGATTTCTCAACTTATTTCACATGACATTAATTATGTAATCATACACTAACTGTATATATGTAATTGGGTATGCATGTATATGTGTGCAGTATAAATAAAAATTATTATTATTATTATAAATCATGGTTATAATTATGAAGAAATTAGGGTCCTCGCGAATTATATCTCTCGGTTCCCACGGAATTATAATCTTTTCGCTCGGTCAATAATGATATTCTTCATAACATTAACATTGATGTATAAAAAACTATTATGCATACGGTACTAGATAAAAATATACGTAAAAGGAAATATTGTGTCACAGTAGAAAGTGGCATCATTGAAAAAAGATTTTTTTCCGTTACGGCAATGTATAATTCGTATTGAATTACAACAATAAGTCAGATATTTCTTATTCTTATCTTAGTTAGTCATTTTCAAAATAGCTTTATTATTTTAATGTGAACAGGAACAACATATTTAGCAGTCTTAACATAAAATGTGTATATCACGGTGTATACCTAATACAGTGTTGAATGTAATAAAGTTTAAACCACATTTTCAATTATTACTTTGTTCAGGTGTTATTATGAAGATAATACGCAACACTTTATATGTATTTTCATTTATGCGTAAACTTTAGGAGGTTTATAAACTATCAAATTTAGCTATTATTACTTAAGATAAGATGAAACATAGATATAGGTCGAATCGCGAATGTAAAGTTACCGTAATTTACTTGTTTTGTAAATTTTCGCAGTAATTTACCGATTAATAAGACCAAACAATTTAAAATAATGTTATATAGGAGTAAAAGGAAACTTGTTCATAGAATAAAATAAAAAATATAAAAGTATATAAAAAAGTGATATAATTAGAATTTTTTGCGTGTAGCAGAAATGTTAAATATGTACAATACTTATATAGACAAATATTGAAACGGCGCGAGGTAAGTGTTAGCCATAACCGATTATTTTAAAATATAGAAATAAAATTTAAAAAAATAATTTATAATATATACGTATGTATAAATATTAATGATGGAGAACAACAATTACCCTGTAATTTACACATATATCCCTCATCGCTGATTTATAATTCATATGGCATGAGAGTACAACTTTTACTGGTATGTATGTAGTCTGTCCCATTTAGAACTGCCACCATTGGGTAGACAGTGGTCCTTGTTCGACTATTTGACTACATTGTTCTTGTAATGACGGATTTCAGTGTTTGCTGCTGATATATACATACAAACACTACTACTTATAGATTAGATTTCACTAACCAGTAAGATCAGATGTTATATCAAGTGTATAGGATTTTTCGAACCAGTGAAATTTAATTGAAGTTTACATGGATAGGTTTACACGGCGTAACATCCATTCATTACGGCCGACGTCCCGATGTCCGGAACAAAAGTAAAAGTCATTTTTCAATTTAGAAGTGATGGATATTTTGTAGCATTTTATGAATATTTTTTTATTTTTGTTAACGGTAGATAAATTAAAATAATTTCTTATAAATTATAATTTCAATCGTATTGTAATAGAGATTTATATACACCAAGTGAGCTAAGATAATATTAATCACGAGACGAAAGTTAATTTCTTCGAGTGACTAAACATTCTTAGCTCACGTGGTTTATACAATATTTTATTCAATTTTGACGAAATAATAATAAAAACTATTATAATATTTAATTTTGACAAAATAAAAAACTGATCAGTTAGTGGGCTGTGCATAACAATCGTCGATGATAGACGTCAAGTCATCTATTTGAAAAGCTTTTTTGTCCGTCATTTGTGTCGTGAAAAATAATGAAAATGACTGATAATATCTGATAAATACTGTGACGAGTGTTATTTCCGTTCTTGATGATCTTTTAAATGCATTATTTGTTGCAGGGTGAATTAAAATTTTGTGAGAGTGATCAGGCCCGTGGAGAGCCATTACGGGCCCTGGGGCAAAATCAAACTACCCCCCCCCCCCCTTCCCATGTAAAATATTTTCAATATTTTATTCATCAAGGTACCATAATATAAAAACAAAATATTCATTGCCTATGATTATCAAAAACTAAATAAAAATTATGACCAGAAAGAATTATACCTGTACTTAAACAAATTGAGTTTTTTTTACCTAATTTTGTTACCTATTTTATATTTTTTTTTATAATAAAAATTTTTAGCAGTACAAAAATTTATATAAAAGTGGTAGCGCCGGGCCCTGGGGTTCTTGCCCCGTCTGCCCCCCCCCCCTCTCGACAGGCCTGAGAGTGATTTAAACATTTTTAATTCACTTGTGATAAAAATGTTACTTATAGTTGTTGCTATCAAATTGCTATAAAATTAATTAAACGAGTGTAACAATTTGTAATACTAAACAGAATTATAAACATATACACATTTTTAAAAAGTATTTTAAATGAAAGTTTGTGTAATATTTTTCATAGTATTTTTTGTTTATATAATTAATTTTTTCCGGAGCAGCCTCAATGAGCAGCAATACATATACATTAGTAGTAATAAAAGAAATTATAATTTATTGTTACTTTCGTAAATAATTAAATAAAAAGATTGGCACCAGAAATAGTCATGAAAAACAACCCCCCACTCCTGTGACGTCGGAGTACATACAGCACGCCATTCATAGCCAATGGGAAAATAGTTTACGTTATTTATATAAATAAAAGTAGGCGATAGTTTGTCACATATTAGATTGTATGTACTCTGACGTCACATTCTGTTCCAGACCACGTGATTTTTTCAAAATATTACACAAATTTCAATATTTAATTGTAAAAATATGTAGATATTTTGTGATATTTTCAAATTTGAGATTCTTTAAAGAACAATATCTTTTAAAATTTAGTACTTAGAAGTCATATGAAAATTCTTACAACAGCCCTATTATAGACAGAATTTTATGGACGACGGCACCTTGCACGCATACAGAAATTTTAATGAAGGTTAATTTTCTGTTCACAAAATTGCAATATATTCTATTTTTACAGAGAGAATAATGGAAAGTACCCAGATAATTTGCACACTTAATTATGGCAGATTGTATTTCATACTTCGGGAATAATTTTATTAATGTTGACTGTTGACTCATGTATTTTATATGAACAGTCAGTGATTCTCTATTAATCAAAAATCGTAAAGTAATTTTTAATCTGTGTAAACAGTATTCAATTTTCATTGAACAAATTAAAAAAAATTACCTGCTTTTAGCGCTAACAGATTCGCGCATTACTGTGTCTTGTTCAAAAATTATGGATTGAACCATTTTCAAAAGTGTATTAAATTTAGTTCCATATTATCATCAACTAAGAGTTAGTTCGTCGTTCATCCAGACGTGGATGCCACGGTTTAGACCATGTTTTTTTTTTAATAATTCTTCAACTTCTATACGTATAAAAATTATAAATAGTAGTACCTATAATTATGCCAGCTACCAAAGCATAGGGTAGTTTTGCTCTTTTTGAAAAATTTATATGTTATAGTATTTTTAAATTAAAGTTTACCATATTTTTTTATTTTGCATAATCTTTGTTCTTTTTTGATAAAAAAAATAGAGAAAAATAAATACCTTCCGCTGCGAACGAGTCTCGACATACAGTTTATCTGTATGAAAGAGATAGCACAATTTTTCGTTACGTATGTCTTGCGGGGCAAGGGGAACGTGTTTACATTCTTTGGTAGTTGTCAGTTTTGTTTTTTGTGTATTTGATAGTCAGTTTGCTTCTTTCTTTGTTTTTCATAGCCTTTTTTGTGTCTTTTGGAGTATTTATATAGGTATGTGATCAAAGATTATACATGAAAACAAGGTTATGTTACTTGTTGTGACATTAACAGCCCGATTCTCAAAAAAGTTTAAGCTAATCCTCATTTTTTGATTAGTGAATTCTATTCTATTCCGGTATTTAAAATTTAATTTTCATGATATTATCAATAAAGGTAGATAGTAGGAATAGATTAGACTATATTTTAAGATATTGACTGTCAAAATTAGAGTAGAATTCGCTAATCCAAAAATGAGGATTAGCTTAAACTTTTTTGTGAATCGGGCTGTTAATGTTTACTGTTCAAATCCGACACCAGCGCTTCAGCGGTGTACGGTTAAAACATGTGACGTCACAGCGGAGAGGCTGATTCAAAGAGTGCGGAATTTTAATTAGTATTTTATAAATATATAAGCAATAATTGATGTTTTTTATCGTATAGAAAATCTTATTATGCGTGACTTATTGTATAAAGATATTTACTTTATTAAAATTCGACACATGATAATTACCCTATTCCTAACAACTGCCTCTCAAAGACTACGTAAATGCATAGCCAGAATTAGGTATCAAATTACGTGTACAGTAACATACAAAATCCATACTAATATAATAAATGCGAAAGTAACTCTGTCTGTCTGTCTGTCTATCTGTTACGTTTTCACGCCTAAACCGCTGAACCAATTTTGATGAATTTTGGTATAGAGATAGATTGGACCTTGGAGAAGGACATAGGCTACCTTTCGTCGCGAAAATAAAACTTAAAGGGGGTGAAATAGGGGATGAAAATTTGTATGGAGCACCCATAATTTAGGGATATAAAAATTCTTATTTATGCTTTTGGTAAGAAATAAGGATTGTTTTAGAGTTTTTGAAAAATTATCTCTTAAAGATGTAGAATAGGTGATGATTTCAATTAATTAATTTAATTAATTTATCTTTGTATCTATAGTTAAGTTTTAACCGTTAGCAGTTTTTCGATATTTGTCGGAGAGATAGCTTGCATCATATGTAAATAAATAAAAGTACCCGAGACATGTTTAGAAAAATACGCTGTTAGGTGCAGTGAGGGGATCAGAAGGAGAGTGGGCGGAGTATATTACATGTACGGTGCGAGGCAGATTGCCGGTTCCCTACGCAGCACATGTCTCCGAAGTAAATGTGAAAAATTACTGGTACACGTGTAGCTAATCGTTATTCTAGCTTTACCCGTGCGAAGCCGAGGCGGGTCAGCTAGTATTTATATAAATAAAATTATTTCCACAAATTTGTTCTAAAAAGATTTGTTCAGAATTCTATCCATAATTATATATAGTAACAAATGGACTGTAGAGAAAAATAGTAACATCATACAGGTATAGGGTGGTATATTAGATGACGCACCATATCGATTCAAAGTTTGATTTTAAAATGTTCAAACTCCTCTTATTATTTGTCAGCAAAACGGTTAAATAGTTTTTCCTACTCCCGATACCGTAAGTAGGTTATTAGGATGTTATTTATAGGGATGTATATTTATTTTACCATCAGGGTATCGGTTTCTATAACGACGGGATGTAAGTAAATCCATTACATTCCTACGTATAGATGACTTTCCTACCTCTTTGTGAAATACCAACAGTTAGAAGTTAGACGTTTTAAACTTATGTCATATATTTGCTCGTTTTTGTAATTTATGATATTGAAGTTAATTTCTTTCAAATTGTCCTCATTTCGTAAATATTGTCATTTCAAGGTTACCGTTGACTTGTCAAATGTGGCAGATGAAAGCGTTTTTCTTTATTTCAAGGTACCAATATTAAATAATAGTTATATCCCAAGTTCACGGCAAATACCTGAATATTTTCTTGGGTGTACGAATGTGCACGAGTCAAATTATTCATGTATTTGCCGTGCACGAGATGTAATTGGTAGAATATTTCACTCGAAATAACCTGGTATACGCACAAGTGCAAATGTTCAATGATATTCGATGGTCATTGATCGAAATTCGAAAAATACTGTAACGTGATTGGTTGAAATTTTTCGAGTGAAATATTCAACAGTAATCCTTGACATTTCTGGCAGTAAATATGAACAAGTATAAAATAAATCATCTGGAGTGGAAAAAATCTTATTTGCACTTCGAGATGTAATTATCTTTGACCAGACCCGGACTCGCTTCTCTCGAGTGCTAAACGCCTCCTCAACTGGTATATACTATTTACCTCTCTTATAGCATAAATAACTATTTTGCATTAAAAAAATTGTCTCTGTTGATATGCTGATTCATAATTTTATATTATACGAACAGGAAAAATTGGAAGAAATTTAAATGTTAATTTTAATCAAATCAGTGGCGCCATGAAATAATAAACAAATCCATACACTGCACCAGCTACTCTTTTTTACCTCTCGCTAAGAGAGGTATTGGATTCATGCTAAATTTCGCATATCCAGATTTCAGTGAATAAGCACGATTTAAGGTCCCTAGAATACGATTATAACATTTTTAAAATAATGTCTGTGTGTGTGTGGATGTGTGTATGTGTGTATGTGTGTATGTCTGGATGTTGTAGACACGATTCCTCAAAAACCATAAAACTTAAAAATTGTTTAACTATGGATTCCTCAATCTGACATTCTTGGGAAGAGCTGAAAAGGTTTTGGTAACAATTGAACAACCGGAAGTAGTAGTTTCTGAGAAAAATTCTTCTAAATATAATTTTTTGGAAATTTTTGTTATTAAATATTGAAGAACATAAAATTCTCCATCTAATACACTTACATTTTTTTTTATTATATCTTGTATAAATTTAGAGATAAAGACGCTATAATATATAGAGTAATTTAATCGCGGAGACCAAGGCACTAAGGAAACCAGTTGACAAATTCCAATGTTTATAACATAGTTTTTAAATGACACATGTCAGTGTTAAAAATCAACAGTTTTAGTGACATTCTGACAGCTTTTTTCTGGGAAATATATTTAATCTTTCTTATTGTTTTATTAATTAAATATTTGAAATTATACCCAATAAACACAGATACGTGTATAAAACGTTTTTTATTGCACAAACACCATTAGAAAAATACGGGTCTCTAATACGTAGATTCAACTTTTAAATGTCGCGATTTTAAACGTTGCAAGATACTAATAAATAAACGTGTTATTTTAATACCTAGAACACGTACATTAAACGTGTTAAAATCTGAAATTCTTTTGGTTGTAATATAACGTTTTATATTTGTAAATATTAAACGTTAATTTAAAGTTTAAAATGTTTTATTTAAAAACGTATAACATTAGCGTCTCTTCAACGTATTAAGAAGCCTTATTGTCTACATATCTTTTGGGTTTTTTAAATAAAAATTTTTATTATTAAATACAAAAATGAAAACACATTTATTATTTATTTTTTAATACAATATAATTTTAATACAATACATTCTGTTTTATAGTATAATTAGCAAATTAAATTATATTTGGTCCTTGTACTGTAATGTTTCAACCACTCCTTCACGGCCCAGGTAATCTGCATGTCATTTCTCTCATTAGCCGGGACATTTAATTTGGCCGCTTCTAAAAATACATATTATATAAATTTAACAAAAATGAGTAAAATTAGCTGTTTGGGCTGTCAGAAAATGACGTTTAAGGTTATTTGGGTTCCAGATATTTAGATGTCATTTATTACACTTATTTTAAATTAATTTCAGATATGGCAGTTGTTAAATATGATTTATTTATGTTACTATAGTGCATTATAATATTTACAAAGTAAATAACCTCTAAAAAGTTAACATCTCAACTGACCATATACACACAAATACTAATTTTACAATTACATAAATAGTTTACTTTTATCGAAAAGTTACTACACTTACCAGGACCTCTAATTTAAAACTTATTACGAACTAAACTGACTTATACCACGTGCTTCTGTTTACAACACTTAGGCAGTGCGTACTTTTCTTTGCTATACGCCATTTTAATAATGTTGGTGTACTGCACATATACAGCGTCAAAACATCAAATTTTTATGTAGTTTAACTCAGATGAAACATTTTTGCATGCTGAATACTTTTGAAAAAATTGTACTTACCATAAACACAAACACAAATAAAAACCAGGGCTAATTCTTTAGGTCAAAACACAAACACAACTAAAAACCAGGGATAATTCTGTGATCAACTATATGCAGAACTGTTTGATATGATGAAATCTTTAGCAACACTGCGACCCTTACCACAGCGCTGTATCACATGATCATCCCGAAACCAATCAGGTTGTTTCGCGCTATACAAAATTATTTAGCTACATGCATTGCATCAACGTTTAAAAAACGTTACTTTCCTTCTTTGTTGCAACGAATTCAAAACAAAACGCTACAACTACCATTTATTTAAAAAATTGTGTAAAACACAAATTATTTTTACTGATACGGTTCTCACCGGCTGTAAATAATAAAAGCAAAATAATATTTTCTGTATTCTATAATACTGAAGTTAAACATTTCTTTAATTGGTATTCAGACAATATTATCTATTAATACATTTTGTTTTATATCTATGGACGCGTTTGGTAGTAGATATCATGCCTGGCATATTATACATGTTCAATATAAAACTGTTATTAAAACAATATGAATATATTTTTGACGTAAAATAAACACGTTACAAGCACGGCTTTAATTATACTTCAAAATACGTTAAACTACACGTTACAGTAACATTATTTGTAATGTTGTTTATATAAAATACAAATAAAGTTATTTTAACGTTATAATATAATATACTTATATTTTGATACGAAGAGTACGTATTTATAACGTTAATATGAACATATTTCTAACGTAAATTAAAACGTTAGAAACACGGCTTTAATTATACCTTATTTCAAAATTTCGTTAAACTAAACGTTACAATAACATTATTTGTAATGGTGCAAATATAACATAAAAATAACGTTATTTTAACGTTAGAATATAATGTACTTATATTTTGATATGAAATGTACGTTTTTATAACGTTAATATCAAATGGTGTTTATATGACACCAAATATAAACCGTTGATTTTTTAACGTAAAACGTTTTATCAACCAATGACACGTTTATTATACGTTTAAAAAACGTATGTGTGTTTACTGGGTAGGTAAAATGCATTTATCCATCAGAAATACCGCCAATCTGGTTAATGAATTGGAAGAATCTCTGACATTTAGAAACTTCCTCATATAATGAAAAATAGATATAATTAAAATTATATGTGTGCAGAAGACATGTTAAATACAATAAAAAACAGTATTTGGGTAAAGTTCTGTATTTTTTTTGTTATAAAATGACGGTTTGAAAGGGAAGTGCAATTCAATACTTATGTAGCCTAATATGGAAATGGCGAGAGGTCTTGTGCTGGCCACAACAGATTTTTACATTTTATGTTAGTGATTATCATTAAAATATGTTTTATTATTACCAACATTAGACGATTTTTATTCACCTCAACGGGTTACGTTACCTATGGTTAACCGCGCAATAAGCTCGGTACCATCCGTATATGAATAAAAGATATCCAATCCGGTTACTACAGACATTTCGGTAGAATTAAATATTTAGCACTTGTCAAATATTTATATTGTTTGATGTGGGATAAATTTGATTTAAAGCGTATTGTTGTAACAAGCAAATACGTAATACCTACCTTCATAATTTTAGATTTCATTAGTTTCTAGTAAAAAGAAATTGTATAATTTTTTAATCTATGACTTTTTATCAATACTAATTATTCAAATATGATAAATATATGTAATATGGCAATGGACACAAATTTCCTACACACATAAATACAATAATATTGAAAGACAAGTGTTAATAATCCTTATTGTAACACGTGTTTTTCGTACAATTTTTGCGATTACGCATTAATAAGCTTTTATTTTTAAATGATTATTTAGAAAAAAATATGTTATGGCCAGCACAATACCTCTCGCCATTTCCATTTTATGTTATAAAGTATTGTATTGCACTTCGCTATCGAACAGTCGTTTTATAACAAGAAAATTACAGAACTTTACCCAAATATTGTTTTTTATTGTACCTATTTAACATGTCTTCTGCATATATACAATTCTAATTACATCTATTTTATATTATATGAGGATGTTCCTGAATGTCAGAGATTCTTCCAATTCATTAACAAGATTGGTGGTATTTCTGATGGATATATGCATTTTACCTATAATTTTAAATATTTAATTAATAAAACAATAAGAAAGATTAACTGTACTTCCTAGAAAAATCTTTCAGAATGTCACTAAAAGTGTTGATTTTTGACACTACGATCTGTTATTTACAAACTATGTTATAAACATTTGAATGTGTCAATTAGTTTCCTTAGCGTAGTTTAGCCTCTGCGATGTATTACATCCGATTATTCTATACAAGATATAATAAATTTTTTAAATGGATTAGATGGAGAATTTTATGTGCTTTAATATTTGTAAAAACAAAAATTTCCAAATAATTATGAAAGAATTTTTGTAAGAAACTACTACTTCTGGTTGTCCAATTCAGCTCTTCCCAGGAATGTCAGATTGAGGAATTCATAGTTAAACAGGTCTTAAGTTTTATAGTTTTTGAGGAATCGTCCTTCCAACATCCACACGTACACACACACACACATACACACACACACTCATCCACACACACACACACACACACACACACACATACACACACACACATACATACATCGACATCATCGTAAAAATGTTATAATCTGAGTGTAGGGACCTTAAATCGTGCTTATTCACTAAAATCTGGATATGCGATTTTTTAGTATGAATCCAATACCTCTCAGCGAGAGGTAAAAAATTATTAAAATATCATTATTTCTAGTTTTAATAAACATTTGAAATTTAATTCATTTGTGCCCAGTTGCACCGATACCACTTAAGAATTTAAGTTTAGTTTAGCCTTAAGTTTAGTTTTATTTCGTTGCACTGTGCTCTAAACTGTCCATAAACATCTTAAGGCTTCCATAAATTTAAGCCTCCGAAATTGACGGTTTATCTTGCACTTAAGTAAGTAGTGAGGTTATATTGAATGGAAACATTTTTAATTTCTATCAGAATCATTGAAGTTATTGATTTTATTGTCGATGATAACGATTTAGATGCATTGGATTTAATTTTATGCGGAATACCAAGACAAATATACGACAGATCGATCATTTTCATACTCTTTCTGATCATGCTTTTTTTTTCAACGGTTTCGATTAACCAAATATGCAGTATTGCAATTACTGATTTTAATAGAAAATAATATTGAATTTTATAACGACATGTAAGTATTGCATTCATTTTTCTTTCAATGTTTTACTTATTAATTTAATTAGTTGGCACTTCGTGTTCGCTTTCTTTTTTCGTCTGATACCATTTTTTCTAAAAACAATGAATATATTTAATTAAACTTCAATTTTAAAACTATAATTCTATTTCAATCGAACTTACAAATATAACCTCCAAACTTTAACACAAACAAAATCTCTAAATTTTATTTTTCTTGTAACTAAAAGTACAATTTAAACAGCTCAAAAATATATAAACTCCACTTACTTAAGGTTATTTAAAAAAATATGTGTGCAACAGTAGATAAAAATTAAGTGATACTTAATGTAAGTTCAGTTTTATTAAGTGTATATTTAAGAAACGTCGGTGCAACCGGGCACGATGTTATTTAGAAGTTAGGTTAGAGTTAAAATTTGTAATCATGTTATGCCTTTACTAAATAATTTGAATTTTAATATAAAAGACTGCTTTATTTGTTAGATGATGATGTAATTATTTTGCTATAAAAAATCTAATTGCTGCAATTTTCCGCTAGTAATGAGTGGTAATTAATTTTGTAAACGCGAAATAGAATTTTTTTTATTATAGAAATAATTATTTTCAAATACCAGGGGTTTACGAAGAGTGGATAGAAAAATATATCGAAGTGAATTTCATTTTATACTTTCGAATGACGGAGGAAACTATAAATATCCTCACCTCGAAAGTTTTTCATTATTTCTTCTCAAATATATAGCTGTTTATTATTCCATGACATAACTGATTTGATTAATATTAACGGTTAAATTTCTTCCATTTTTCCTGTTTTGGATAATAGGAATTATCATGATGTAAAAAAAGTCTTCTACGAAAATCTATTTACCTGTTTTGCTGAAAAATAATCAGGGAAGTCAATATTTGAACATTTCAAAATTAATATTAAAATCACTCTTTTGATTTTGATACACCTACGTTGCTATAATGTAAAAATTCACAAGTCAGTGGCACCCCTAGACTAGGAAAGTATAAAGGATTGTGTCTAAGAACCTGTAACCGTATATACGATATCCCCAGTTTTTTTGTATGCAGTACGTTGTATCTATTTTGTGTTGCACTGTGCAATATATAAAATGAAATGTGCTTCATTTTTAAACAATTTTTTTTTTAAAAAAGCTTAATGCGGTTTCAAGTACGTCGAATAACCACAATCTGTCGTGCCCTAAATTTTGCGCTTATCATTCGTTTGTGTTCAGTTTGTGCTTCACTGTGCAGTAGTTAATGTTAATGTAATATTATTAATAAACATTTTATTTAAAATAATCTTACTGTGGTTACAGGTACGCTGAGTAACCACAATCTGTTGTGCCCTAAATTTTACGCTTATCATTCGTTTGTGTTCAGTTTGTGCTTCACTGTGCAGTAGTTAATATTAATGTAATATTATTATTAAACATTTTATTTAAAATAATCTTACTGTGGTTACAGGTACGCTGAGTAACCACAATCTGTTGTGCCCTAAATTTTACGCTTTTCATACCTTTATGTGTGCAGGAAATTTAGTATTACATACTCCGGAACCGGAAGTAATAGAACGCTATCTTATTGGCCATATTATCTATAATAAATTTTCTTATTTGAAGATTTCTCTTAATAACGGAGAAAATTGCTGGTTCATTCTCACGTTCTCATGCTATACAGGGTGTCTCTTAAATAGGGGGACATGGCGTAACCACAGATTCCTGAGGCTAAAATAAGACGATTTAACCAAACTTGCTTCTACCGGAAAGTGTACCATTTAGCCAGAATTCTGCTTCAAAGTTCTTCGAAAAAAAATTAATTTTGCTTATAATAATCGGACGCTTTATTCGATTTGGATGAAATTTGGCATGACAGTTTATATGGTTATAAGTCAACTTTTAAGGTGATACTTGTTATTATTAGTGAACCACTAGTGTATGAAACTTAGGTGTCCCAACATTAATTAGACCGTAACTTTTTAATGGCAATGCCGAAAACGTGAAATTATTTTTCTTCAGAAAGATACATTCAATAGTAAACTTTTGTCTCTCTGTGTAATTTGTGATATCTGTTACGGTTCACACAGAAAAAAATAAAATCTGAGTGTCTGCAGTGCTAAAATTTTAAAATAAATTTAATCTAGTAGTCTATTCAAATGTCAAACAAGTAATTTTTAATGACAGTAACGAGTTGTCAATCTTCACAACTTGTTTAGGAGTAAGCTGAGATATGTAATCGTCTCATTTATAATAATGGTAGTAAAATATTATTAGGCCGAACAAACGGATGTTACTAATTTTAGAATATTGTGAAGAAAATTTTAGACAACCCGTAAAACAATTGTTACTGTCATTAAAAATTACTTGTTTGACATTTGGATAGACTGCTAGATTAAATTTATTTTAAAAATTTAGCAGTGCAGACACTCAGATTTTATTTTTTTCTGTGTGAACCCTAATAGATATCACAAATTACACAGAGAGAGAAAAGTTTACTATTGAATGTATCTTTCTGAAGAAAAATAATTTCACGTTTTCGGCATTGCCCTTAAAAAGTTACGGTCTAATTAATGTTGGGACACCTAAGTTTTATACACTAGTGGTTCACTAATAATAACAAGTATCACCTTAAAAGATAACTTATAACCATATAAACTGTCATACCAAATTTCATCCAAATCGAATAAAGCGTCCGATTATTATAAGCAAAATTAATTTTTTTTCGAAGAACTTTGAAGCAGAATTCTGGCTAAATGGTACACTTTCCGGTAGAAGCAAGTTTGGTTAAATCGTCTTATTTTAGCCTCAGGAATCTGTGGTTAAGCCATGTCTCCTTATTTAAGAGACAACCTGTATATGTAAATGAATGTAAGTTTGTATGTATGTCCTTTATGCTTTCCTATACCATTCATTCAATTACGATGAAACTTTGGTGAGTTGTTCTACACCCGCCCACTAAGGTTTTTGCCTATTTCTCTTTTACCTCGCGCCTATTATACAGACTGTCTCTTAAATAGAGGGACATGGCATAACCACAGATTCTTGAGGCTAAAATAAGACGATTTAACTAAACTTGCTTCTACCGGAATGTGTACCATTTAGCCAGTATTCTGCTACAAAGTTCTTCGAAAAAAAAAAAATAAATTGCTTATAATAACCGGATGCTCTATTCGATTTGGATGAAATTTGGTATGGCAGTTCGTATGGTTATGTCATCTTTTAAGATGATACTTGTTATTATTAGTGAACCACTAGTATTTAAAACTTAGTTGTCCCAACATTGATTAGACCGTAACTTTTTAATGGCCACGCCGATAACGTAAATTTTTTTTTTTCAGAGAGATACATTCAATATTAAATTTTTCTCTCTTTGTTTAATTTGTGATATCTGTTATGGTTCAGACAGAAAAAAATAAAACCTGAGTGACTGCATCGTGAATTTTTTTAAAATAAATTTAAGCTAGCAGTCTGTCCAAATGCCAAACACCTAATTTTTAATGACAGTAACGAGTTGTCAACCTTCTCAACTTGTTTAGGAGTAAGCTAACATGTTAATTCATCTTATATATAATAATGGTAGTAAAATACTATTAGTCCGAACAAACGGATGTTACTAGTTTCTGAATATTGCGAAGGAATTTTTTTACAACCCATGAACAATTGTTACTGTCATCAGAAATTACTTGTTTGACATTTGGATAGACTGCTAGATTAAATTTATTTTAAAAAAATTCACGATGCAGTCACTCAGCTTTTATTTTTTTCTGTCTGAACCTTAACAGATATCACAAATTAAACAGAAAGAGAAAAGTTTATTATTGAATGTATCTTTCTGAAAAATAATAATTTCATGTTATCGGCGAGGCCATTAAAAAGTTACGGTCTAATCAATGTTGGGACACTTAAGTTTTATATACTAGTGGTTCACTAATAATAACAAGTATCATCTTAAAAGATAACTTATACCCATACGAACGATCGTACCAAATTTCATCCAAATCGAATAAAGCGTTCTGTTATTATAAGCAAAATTTTTTTTTTTCGAAGAACTTTGAAGCATAATACTGGCTAAATGGCACACTTTCCGGTAGAAGCAAGTTTAGTTAAATCGTCTTATTTTAGTCTCAGAAATCTGTGGTTAAGCCATGTCCCCTTATTTAACCGGAGGAAATCTTTTCGGTCCAAAAATTCGACCAAAACTTTTAATTTTCAAAAGGGCACAATACTCTTATAAGCGTATAAAGAAGTCATATGGTGTCCTCATCAGATTTGTTATAAATATAATTTGGAAATAGCATTATACTCATACATTTAGGTCCACGAAGAAAACAGTTTGAGGTGAAAACTTATATTCGTGACGATACATATTTTTTTAAACTTTGGGAGACCATATATCGCTTATTAATACGAAGTTTTTCACTTACAGATAAAATTTTAAAAAGACATAAGATTTTCAATGTAACCACCGTTCTCACGAAAACATATTTGCACACACTTTAAAAATAAGTCATTTACTCTTCGCAGCATATTTGCCTTGACATTAGCAAAACAGTTACGAATTCGTTCCATCATATCTTCTCGTGTAGTTGGTGCTGTCTGGTAGACCAAATCCTTTACGCCTCACGAGAAAAAATCCAATATTATAAGATCCGGAGATCTAGTAGGCCAATTTCTTGGGCCAACTCTTCCGATCCATCTATTAGGATATTCATAATTTAAATAATTCCTAACACGAAAACTGTTGTGGGCCGGCGCACCATCATGTTGAAACCACAATCTCCGGATAATATTAAGGGGTAAATTATCTAAATAATTTTGAAGATGAGTTTGTAAAAACAATAATTTTGTCCATTAATATGGTTGTCAAAAAAGTATGATCCAATAATGCGATTTCTTAGTATTCCTCCCCATACATTAAGATACCATCTGTGCTGATGGTCTCTCTGGTTCTCTTTTTTCGTACTGTACATGGCCAGTTCTTTCAAACCTTTCTCGAAGACTCTCAAAACAACGTCTTTCCGGAAACCGTTCTGCTTAAATTCTTGATGCCAACAATGAATTTCTGTCCGCTGCTCCAAGTGCGTACACTATATTCGTAAGTTCTTCTTGGGAAAGATTCATATTAATAAATGATTACTACCTAATCAATAATAAAATAATTATAATATATGATCACGGCATATTACCCATTTCTGGGTGTGCCAGTATCTACAACACATGTAGACATCGGTACCTAATCGAGCTAATATTAATAACAAACAGTTTTAGTTATTGCCTAATGCAAACTAATATCAATATTGCAATTGTTTCATAATTTCCATTGCATACTAAATTTAATTTTTAATTAAAATGAGTAAGTTTAGAGAAAATGGTGAAAAACTATAAAACTATTGGTTTTAGGCATAGGATACTTTTAATTAAAAATAAAGATAATACAAAAATAAACACAAGTGAATAATGAAATAATTTTTTTGTCATTATCCTGGTGTCATTACCCTGGAAAAATAATTCCAGGGAATGACATTCTTTCAGGAAAATGAGCAGAAGCTCGAAAGTGTTTTCGTACTGGAGAATTTTTTCAACAGAAGAAACATGGGTAAACCAAAAACTAAAGATAGGGAGGCAGAATTAAAGGTCAAACGAGAAGCAGAGAAGGAAAGATATGGGCGAATAAAGGTTGAATTGAATGCTGGGTGTGCCAATCTGCTTTGTAGACAAATTTCGCCAGGGCTCGTTTTCTAAATTTTGACGAGTGCGAAAAGAACATGTCTTATAAAACTTGTTCTTTAATATACTATATGATGATGAAAAGGAACCCAAATGTGATAAAAACCATAAAACTCTTAGTCACAGTGTCCTATATTTAGAAAGAAGTACTACATTAATATTAAATACTGCACAGTAAAGCACAAACTGTACACAAAAGAATGATACGCGCAAAATTTAGGGCACACCAGATTGTGGTTACTCAGCGTACCTGTAACCACAGTAATATTATTATAAATAAAATATTTAATAATAATATTACATTAATATTAACTACTGCACAGTGAAGCACAAACTGAGCACAAACGAATAATAAGCGCAAAATTTAGGGCACGGCAGATTGTGGTTACTCAGCGTACCTGTAACCACAGTAAGATTATTTTAAATAAAATGTTTAATAATAATATTAAATTAATATTAACTACTGCACAGTGAAGCACAAACTGAACACAAACGAATGATAAACGCAAAATATAGGGCACAACAGATTGTGGTTACTCAACGTACTTGAAACCACATTCAGTTTAAAAAAAAAAAAATGTTTAAAAATAAAGCACATTTCATTTTACATATTGCATGCAACACAAAATAGGTACAACGTACTGCATACAAAAAAACTGGGGATATCGTATATACGGTTACAGGTTCTTAGACACCAGTTTTTGCCATAAAATTAACAGGAGAGCAGGAAATTACACAAATCTAAAATCCCATGTTAAATCCCTATGTTCACCTTTAACCGCCACCACCCTGTATATATAGACAGGTGGCGCGCTTAAGACGATCCACCCTCAATAACTCTGAAGCCAATTATTATAGACATCCCCGGTTTACTCTAAATGTTTTAACATCTAGGGGGCCACATTTTATTAATATTTTTGTTTTTTTGAATTCTTTAATATAACCCCCACCACTACCAACTTTTAAATCTTAAATGGCAATATACCCTTTGTGACATATCAAATGAAAGCTCTTGAAAAATGCTATACAGGCATGTTAATAAATTGATTTGGATAAACCGTTTTCATTTGATATGTCACAAGGGTAATATTGCCATTTAAGATTTAAAAGTTGGTAGTGGTAGGGGTGAGATTAGTGAATTCAAAAAAACAAAAATATTAATAAAATGTGGCCCCCTAGATGTTAAAACATTTAGCGTAAACCGGGTATGTCTATCACAATTCGTTTCAAAGTTATTTTTTTATATATTTATACATTCATTCATGATGCTAATGAATACGTGTTACAAATTTAAAGAGCATGTAGGGGATGCCAAATAAACTAACTATTACCACAGACCCAATACATATATATTGGGTCTGTGCTATTACTAATAAACTAATAAACTCATATCCGGAAACTAAGTTTAGTTGGTTGTGACCTATCACTTCATTTATTAATATTATTTATTTTATTTTTTTAAATATTTTTATTAATTTTTGTTATACATACAATAATTTATTACTCAAAATGACGACCACCAACTTCAATGCAAGCATTGCACCTTCGGAGCATATTTTGATACATACGTTGAAAAACGCCAGGATTTGTTTAAATATCTTGACCTGTCGTACACTCGGCCGTACATTAATACCATGATATCGTAATTGCGAATAATTGTTCATTCATAAAACTAAAAATTAAAATAAATATAATAATGAACTAAAATTAAGCTAATTTCTCTTTTATGAGCCAGTAACTCAAAAAGAGTTCGTTTCCGGCTAAGAGTTAAGTAAAATTAGTATATTTTGTATCCCCTACATACCCTATAAATTTGTAACACGTATGCATTAAAACCCATTTTTTTTTTCATCTCTCATTGGTTGAAACCGATTTTAAAAATCGATTCATCAGTTTGAATTAATACTCATTGATCCAGAACAGTGAATCTAAGTGCAATCAATTTTTCTATTTAATAAAGGTGATTTTTGTTGTGTTGTCTAACCTTTTTGATCATTACATGTCCAGGAATTGGTGGTTTCGACGCCGAGCCAGCGTAATTGGCGTGGCATCCTCATCGCGCTGTTGGTGATCGTGGCGGTGCTCGGTCTCATTGTGTTCAGCATCGTGCTCGTATCGCCCCCTGAGGAGGGTCCCCGAGTCAAAGGCAGGCGTCCAGATCTAGCTGAAGTACTAGGTCCCGAGTTTCAATACAAGCCCTTCAATGGCACGTGGATATCAGGTACAAAGCTTTCATTATCTATAATCATGGACATGTCCCGACGTTTTATCACACCGTTTATCATGAGCGTTCAAGAAGAGATTCCAAATTGCGGTTTTGTAATAATTAGCATGAAATATTAATTTTCAACTATATATCACGGATACGGGACATCTCGTTTATTTTCTTTATTATTGGGAATAGAAGAAAATCATTCAAATAAAAGTTGTAGTCGATCGAGGGGTACATTCACTTATTGAAGAATTTTTTTTTTTTTTAAATCAGTGCTTCTCAAGTTACAACACAAAGTTTTATTTTTTTAAATGAGATGGTATATATTTTTTAGATCCATTGGATGATATGATATGGATGCATATTTTTTTTTGTTGTTATTTTTTAGTAGCTTTAGTGTATGAAAAACTAAAATTGCTATTCGTCAATCTATATTATTTATTGCATAATTCAGTATTTAACGGTTTTAACAGTATTCATAAAGTTATTAATAGTTTATTTACGATACAAGTATGTAAAGACTTTAGTCATGAATGGGTCAGAATTAAAACACAAACATAGCGAGTGTTTTAAGAGTGACTAAAGATGCTTTACGTATATGTATCGTACAGTATTTTATTTAAGATAGAACTAAAAACCCAACAAATATTAAAAATATATTTTTATACTAGCGTTTTATAACAACTTTTTGATTGTCATTTTCGTTGCTAAATGAAATACCTTTAACACTAGAAGCGCCGAGCGGCAGATACTACCTTAAAGAGCCGAAGGGGTCATTTTTGTCCCTTCAGTAATTTTGTGGTGAAATTTTAAATCTGTTATTAATTTTTCATAAAACGCTATTTCTGCTATATTTTGTAAGAAATAATATAAACATTTAAGAAGAAAAATGTATTTTCCAAAGTTGTACATAGTATTATGGGCAATCGAAAATGATATGAACTAAAAATAAATTCTTAGAATAAAGTATAATGTATTCTGTACTTTTACTGCCCGTGACAATTTACACAAATGGATGATACTTTGATTGTAGCTGTGCACTTGTTACCCTTGTTTGCCATATATCGGGATTTTATTTGATATTTGCGTCTGTCAGGTAATTTTTCACCTTCAACTCCAGATTCTTCGGGTTCTTTGTTGGTTACACGATTTTTTCAATGTTCTTTCGCGAGTTCTTCTGCTAAAGTTAGCAAATAATTTCTTCGAGAAATTTTCTTTCTAATTTTAAATGGCACAAAAGTGACCCCTGTGGTGCAATCTCCACACTAGCTATGAGTGCCCGTGAGGTGACGCCTGGTAAGCGCCCACACGGTAAAATATATCGTCATCATTACCGATGTCTACATGTGTTGTAGATACTGGCACACCCAGAAATGGGTTATATGCCGTGATGATATATTTATTTATATTTATTTAGTTTATACAAAATCCAGGAATTTATTCCCGCTATATCTATAATATTATAAAATGTGTGTACTGGCCATCTGCGAGGAGCTGCTTTTATAGAATATTTTCTGCACATCTGATCAAGTACATCTACACCATATTTACTTTCATTATAAAACCCTTATAGTTTCGGGTTTTTCTTATTATCTTATCCAATTTTTCGTTTCTTTGCCTTGATAAACATTGAATGATATACTAAACTTTAGTAAAACTAACTGGACAAAGCGGCAACGACTAAATTTGTACTTGTCAACGAGAACACGAGAATATTTTTCAATGTCTGTAATTATTTACAATGAAGCGCTTTTTGAAATAATAGTAATAATAATAATAATAATAATAATAATAATAATAATAATAATAATAATTATATATATATTATTTATAAGGAAAATGAAGAATGTATTTTGGCATTTATTCATTTATTTTACCTGGGGACAAAAATGTCCCCTTGGCATTTTGAGGCAAATATGGTTGTAAAAATATAATTAATGGAAACACAAAGTTCATATTCAACATAGACATTCTTCTATAAAATTAATGAAAAGTCACGAAATCTCAAGAACTTAACTGAAAAAACGCATAAAATACATGTACTTAAATTTCATGCGGGGACATATTTGTCCCCTTGGCGGTTCTAGTGTTAAGCACTAGTGCTTAAAAGTAATTTAATGCGTAAAATGGTACTTTTAAGCACTAGTGCTTAAAAGTATTTCATTTAGCAACGAATAGATGAATCTGAGAATAAATAATCTGTTTTAAAACGCTATTATATAAAATCTTGTATGAAATACATTTCGAAATGAGTGTTTTAGGCACTTGACGTGTTGTATTACTCGCTTACGCTCGTGCGTACAATTTTCACGTCGCATGCCTAAAACACTATCATTTTGCAACTTATATTTATAACTGTTTTATTTATAAATTAGGATAATAATATTAATGAAAAGTTTGCGTTGATTACAAAATATTCACACTGGTTTTTGCAAATTAGGTTATTTAAAAATTTTAATCACTTGTTGCTCGGCAACCCGTGACTAATGAAACCATGTTACTAAACAATCGTTTTACAAACTTAAAACTGACAACTAAACCTCAATTTTACGCACTATCGCAAATAAATATTTATGTTTCGTTTTAATTTAAGCTCAATTGTATTACACACCTACTACCTAGCCTACTGAAAAATAACTATAAAAATTAATTAAATTTCAATTGAATTTTTTAATATTTTCTCTTGTAAGGACATAAAATAATTACATGGTTGAATTCAGAAAAAAATACTCTATCGAATGTAACTTGAGAACCACTGGTTTAAAATGTTTTGTCACCAATAAGTGAATGTCCGCCTTCATCTACTACAACTTTTATTTGAATGTTTTTCTTCTATTCCCAATAATAAAGAAAATAATCGAGGTGTCCCGTATCCGCGAATACAGTTTGTTCAACATATATTTAGATATACTTTAGTCGTGTTTTTCGAACTATGATGACCTACTCAGTTCGGCAATTTATTTGAAAGAAAATAGGAAGTACAAACAATTTTTATGATAAATTAACAAAATAATTTACTTGTTTAAATTGGTAATATTGGATTTGGATAATAATAGTTTAAAAATCTTGTACTTCATATTTTTTATAACATTCTCTTGTTACGTACCAACTGCAAATAACTATTACTGGTATAAAATCCAAGTTCACTTTGTAGTTGATATTATATCAAGTTCAAATGATAGAAACCGAAGTTATGGAATCCCACCCCTGATACGAAAAAATGCAAATACCTACTATAATATACCTATGTATAATCATGCCATATATTCATAGTTTTAAATTAAGAAACTACGTATTTAAATAAAAAGGTCACAAATCACAATAGATGACAAATGACAACGTATTATTCGCACCTAATATCTTTAATTTCAATAATTCAATATCAATGTAAAATTTACTATGACCAAGTTTCACAGTAGATTTACATTGTTCTAATATCTATTAATAATTGAAAAAAATACAATCTACCTCGCAAAATACTTTAGTGTAACTAAACTACCATAGCTCATTTCAGATTAAAAAAATCTGATGTGGCCAACACACGACCTCCCGCCAATTCCATGTTTAAAATAGCAGTGAGCTTTAAGTAAATTATCATTTCCGGTTAATCGTTGGTAAATAAAATCTAATTTGTTGTCCAATAAATAAAAAAGTCTGTAATACGAAATTTTGGATTGTTTTATTGTTTTTCCTCAAAATTCTGTTAGAGCTCCAAATTAAGTACTACATCCGATTTATCATACGTGGTTAAAATCTAATATGTTGTTTCAAATTATATATGAGTTTTAAATACCAAATTTGAGAAGTTTTGGATCATATTTTATGGTTTTAAGGAAAAATCGTCACACACACACACACACATTCTTATAAAAATCAGCATCATCTTCTAGGTGTTCTAAAACGCAATCTTTGTAAATTCTTCGCCGTACATGATCCATTTCGTAAATGTGTAGTTGTAAATTAATATTAATTTATAGTGCTGCAAAAATGGCAATGAGCAAATTTAAATCAGATCATCCTGTACATCTAACATTTATGTATGATGGAAAATATATTATTTTTACAAAATTTAATTAAATGTTTTACTATTATATTCTCCTTAACACTGTTTCATTATTAATTTTAATATAATTGCTTCCTGTCAGTGACATTTGTTTAAATATGTCAAAACTGTCATTAAAAAAATCTGTTGTGGCCAGCACAAGACCTCTCGCCGTTTCCATATTAGGCTATATAAGTATTGTATTGCACTTCGCTTTCGAACCGTCGTTTTATAATAAAATATTATAAAACATTACCCAAATATTGTTTTTTATTATATTTAACATGTCTTCTGCACATATATAATTCTAATTATATCTATTTTTCATTGTATGAGGAAATTTCTAAATGTCAGAGATTGGCGGTATTTATGATGGATATATGCATTTTACCACAATTTTACCTATAATTTCAAATATTTAATTAATAAAACAATAAGAAAAATTAAATGTACTTCCCAGTAAAAACTATCAGAATGTCACTAAAACTGTTGATTTTTGACACTAACATGTGTCATTTACAAATTATGTTATAAACATTGGAATTTGTCAACTGGTTTCCTTAGTGCCGTAGCCTCTGCGATTAGTTCACTATATAAATTATAGTGTCTTTATCTCTAAATCTATACAAGATATAATAAAAATTTTAAGTGTATTAGATGGAGAATTTTATGTTCTTCAATATTTAATAAAAAAAAACCTCCCAAAAAATTATATTTAGAAGAATTTTTCTAAGAAACTACTATTTCCGGTTGTTCAATTGTTACCAAAACCTTTTCAGCTCATCCCAGGAATGTCAGATTGAGGAATCTGCAGTTAAATATTTTTTAAGTCTTATAGTTTTTGAGGAATCGTGACTACAACATCCAGACATACATACATACATACATACATACATACATACATACACACACATACACACATCCACACACACACACACACACAGACATCATTTTAAAAATGTTATACTCGGATTCTAGGGACCTTAAATCGAGCTTATTCAATAAAATCTGGATATGCGAATTTTAGCATGAATCCAATACCTCTCTTAGCGAGAGGTAATTATGTTTTTGTTTGACGCATAGGCTAGGTGATACATGAAAATAAATTATATTATATATTCATATTTAAAGTTATTTAGAGTTATTTACTAAATGTTATTATCGTAGAATTGAAGATTATACCATTATATTAAAGTTGCTCAAAAATTATATTCAATGAATTTTTTACAAGAAAAACTATTAAAAGCTTGTATAAATGATACTTCCGGCTATCCGATATACACCAAAAACTAATGAGCACTTCCCATATTAGTATAGAATGGGTATACAAAATTTCAAATTTTTCAATTTTTGTCATATTATAAAAGTTTCATCAATTTTAAGTGATTTTGTACAAAAACCTTTTTAAATATAAAGCTATAACTTCAATCAAAATTTTAATAAAAATTATTCGCGGTATAACGATATGACGTCACAACTTCAATATAATTATAGTACTATATAATATTTGAAGTAGTAATAATATTTTTTTAATAAATTAAAAATGTCGGCGCACAAAAAATCTTGTGTATCAACACCCAGAAACTGTTTTGCAAGATCTCGTAATTTGCAGGCCTCGCTTTCAGCTCTGCCTGTCAAAATAACATCGCTCTCGCAAATGTTCAGTTTCTGGCCTAATGATACAAATAACTATTTATTGAAATAAAACATTTATTAAAAATCTTTATACCATCAGATTATGTCTTCGATAAGGTACAGTGGTGGACAGAAAAAATAGGACAAGTCGAAAAATAAGTAAACTTTTATCTTTAAGATGTAGTAGCTTGAATTTGGTTTTACAATTATGACATTTGTCAAAAATTGTCGAATCGAAGTAAAAAAAAATGCCTCGAATTAGCAATATTGTAAACTGTTCGGTAATTGTTAGAGCGGAAGAAGGAATGGCGATTAGACAAATTGTCCAGTGCTATAATATTAATAAAAAATTTGTAATTAACATTTCAAATAAGTGGAGACAGGAAGGCAGAACAGAAAAGAATCCAGGATCAGAACGACACAGAGTATAAACTGAAGAAGAAGAATACACAAGATTAATTGCGATACTAAGAACTACTAGGAATAGTTAATGATGCAAATTACAGTCGAATATTATATGAATTTGGTTCATTCCATGCCATGCAGACTAACCGAAGTTATCAATCGAAATGGTGCAATGACCAAGTACTAGAAAAGTTGCAGTTTTTAAATAATTTTATTAAATCGTTTCCTAAACTGAATTATTCTGTTTAATGTTGCTCAATTATTTACTTGTCTTCAAATTAAAACACTTCTGGGGTTTGTCAAGGATCAGTTTACACAAAAAAAAAATACTGTCCTATTTTTTTCTGTCCATCGCTATACAACTATAGTTTTTTGACCGTGACAGCTAACCACCTCGACATCAATTTTCTGACAGATTATATGAATTCGCTCTCTTAATCATCTTCTTAGTTTTATAAAATATAAAACAATTTAATAAAACACACTCTAAACAAAATCTCTCTTATAGTCCAGTCAATGGAGATCAAAAAAGACCTTTGCCTTGCAAAAGGTGGGGGAAAAAACGATTTAAACATATGTTGTTTGGGTCGAGATGGGGATGAAAAATTCAAATTTGTGACCTTGGGGAGGCTCGACGTGAGCCGCCATCTTGGATCAAAGGTGCAAAAACGAGTTTTTTGCTATTATTTCGAAAACAGTGGCCCGTATCAAAATTTTATAAGAATACAAAATTAAAGCTCGGAACTTTTTGTACAAAAAGGGTTTTTGCATTTTTTACCTAGGATGAACTCTCAAAGAGTTATGTTCAAAAATAGGTAACCAGAACAATAATTTATGAAAGCAAATTTAATCACACAAAATATGCACAATATTAAGTTTTTAATACTTAGTCTAATATATTTTGTTATTTGCAACAGTTTACATTTGCCGTGGCAAACAAGTAAATTATCAGAAGTAAAATCACAAGACCTCCTGATTTTATCGATAAATTTTTATTTTGCACGAATTTTTTTTGCTCAGCAACAAACACGAAAGCAAACTGCATGGTACATCACGACTTCGAAGGAGGAGGGGTTTTATCTAATGTCAGTTTGCTTGAGTGATTTTGCTTAAAAGCAAAAAAAATGAATGCTTAAAAATAAAAGTTTATCTGAGAAAATCTGAGAGGTCGTGTGGTATTTGGTGAGATAAATTCCAAAGGCAACGCAAAATGAAACTTGACACATTAATTGTCACACTGACAGTTATAAACAATAACAACTGTTTATTTACTTGGTGGCGAAAAATTATCGGGGGTAACGGGATTTTATCAGTAAAATACTGTTCCCATTGGTGAATTTTCAAGTGTTTTACATCTTGATTTGTTAAAAACTAGTCGTTGGAATTTATCGATGATTTTTAAATAATTTTTTTCAACTCTTTTCCACAAATTCATCAACCACTCTGACTCGGAAAAAGATACGGTACCCCGGTTTAAAATTTTTAATTTAACTTGGAATTCTCCTTCATGTCATGTTGAATGATTTTTGCTCCGATGAGCGGTTAACGAATTATTAACAGTTTAAACTTGTATGAAATTTCACTAAAATTTGAAACATCTGCAAATCGGCTTAGTTTTCATTTTTTCTTCTGAAATTTCGACACATATTAAATGCACAATAATGTTTATCTTTAATTGTGTCCAAATTTCAGAGGAAAAAATGAAACCTAAGCCGATTTGCAGATGTTTCAGATTTTAGAGAAATTTCATACAAGTTTAAATTGTTAATAATTCGTTAACCGGTCATCCGAGCAAAATGACATGAAGGAGAATTTCAAGCTGAATTAAAATTTTTAAACCGGGGGTACCGTATCTTTAACCGAGTCAGAGTGGTTGATGAATTTGTGGAAAAAAGTTGACAAAAATTATTTAAAAATCATCGATAATTTACTTCTTTTGATGCCACGACAAATGTAAACTGTTGCAAATAACAAAATCTCTTAGACTAAGTGTTAAAAACTTAATATTGTGCATAATAATAATAACAATAATAATAATAATAAACTTTATTGACATATAATCAAGGGCGAGGTTCAGCCTAAGGCTGCTCTTCCACCTAACCAACAAATAATACACAGATGTAGGTATATAAAACTAATAGACACGTTATAAATATAATTAATTACAGATAATTGAAGTAATAAAAACATTTAAGATAATATAGAGTACAAAATAGTAAACAATGAAATAAATATTATGCAAATAATAATGCTCGTACATTTCTTTTGAAATTGTTTAAAGAAAGGATCTTCAGAGAGTCAGGAACACTGTTATATAAAGTGGGGGCCATATATGAAAACGCAGCTTTAAATTTTGACTTTCTGAAGATTGGTACAATGTACAAATCCTTCATTCTAAGAGAATAGTTATAATCTTTAATTATAAATTTGTCAAATAAATATGATGGAGTACCTGTTAATATAATGTTATGTAGCAAGCAAAAATAAAGATATTTAAGACGGTTTTCAACAGAGGGCATCTTAGAAATTTTGCGATATTTAGATATAAATGATCGTATTTACGCACACCGTATACAAAACGCAGACAAGAATTTTGCAATAATGTTAGTCTTTGTTTATCTGTCTGTGTGAGGTTCGGAATATAAGTGCAGGCGCAATAGTCAAATAGTGGAAGAATAAGTGAATTGACCAGTTTAAGTTTCACTGACGAATTTAGTTCATTTTTAAACTGAAATAATTGTCGTAATTTCAATCTTGCTGCACATAATTTTACATTAAGATGGTTTCTAAAATTTAAATCTTTGTCAATGTGAAGTCCCAAAATTTTAACATTATCTGTGCGAACTGAAATAGAACCATCTAACACAGTATCAGATATGTTACCACAGTCACTAATGATTAGAAGTGATGATTTGTTGGTATTAATTTTGAGACCATTGCTCTTTACCCATGATACAAAATCACTTAACTCTTTGTTGACAATAGCGCAATGCTCATTTATATGCGACTGTTCCATAGTTGCAAGAACCTGGCATGTCAGCGACAAATATTAAAAAGAACAAAGGTCCCAAAATTGATCCCTGTGGTACACCACATTGAAGAGGAAAATTTGATGAGAGTTGTGTTCCTTGTTTTGTACTCATATTAATGTAAAATGATCTATTTTGAAAGTAGTTCCTACACCACGATACTGCGCTTTTTGAGAAGTTATGATAACTTAATTTTGAAAGAACTAAACTGTGATCGATCATGTCGAATGCTTTTTAGAAATCTATTTGTATGACTAATGATGGTTTCGATTGGTCAAAATTAAAAATGTAAACTGTTGCAAATAACAAAATATATTAGACTAAGTATTAAAAACTTAATATTGTGCATATTTTGTGTGATTAAATTTGCTTTCATAAATTATTGTTGTTTATCCTAGGTAAAAAATGTAAAAACATTTTTTGTACAAAAAGTTCCGAGCTTTAATTTTGTATTCTTGTAAAATTTTGATACGGGTCACTGTTTTCGAGATAATAGCAAAAAACTCATTTTTTGCATCTTTGATCCAAGATGGCGGCTCACGCCGAGCCTCCCCAAGGTCACAAATTTGAATTTTTCATTCCCATCTCGACCCAAACAACATATGTTAAAATCGTTTTTTCCCCACCTTTTGTGGTAAAAGCCTCTATTGACTGGACTATTACGATAAGTCAAACTGCTAATACATGAATGGATGTCAGATACAATGGGGTATTCCGGTGATATGGAATTAATGCAAAATAATAACTTTTTTCTATAGTTTCCATCTTCATATAGTAGAAAAATTTAATAAAAAGTTTTAATTCATAATTTAATGCTACAAAATTGGAATTTTTACAGCTCTAGAAACGTCGTTGAAATTTGTGACGTCAAGTTGATAATCTGTTGCTCATTTCAAAGTAAATATTTTCGTTTAAAAACACAAATGGTGCCAGTAGTTAACACGCGCGGATATATTTCTTGTTTGACATTTCGTTCACTTTATAATTATTACTCTTATTTTTACCATAAACAAACACAGGACAAACACTGAAATACACGCTGCTACTAAAATCAAATGTAAACAAGCAAATGCCTGTTATAAACATGTGGATTTAGGCGCTGAAGTTCGTTGCAGATGTCACCATCGAGTTGACGTCATAAGCGCGCCATGATAAGAAAATTTGAATTGCGATCAAATTTTTAAAATTCATATCTCATGTGATGCATACATTTTCTTACTCAAAGTTAGATATTCAGAGTCCTACTGGTCTGTACTAATGTAAAAAAATATTTTTAAAAAATGTCGGAATACCCCATTGAAGATCTGACGTTACGTACAAATTTAAAATTCAGCAAAATTTAAAAAAATATGTATTTCGAATACCGTACACATTTGGGAAGTGTAACAAACGCTAAAATTCATCATTTTATTCAATGTTTCAGAAAATAAATAAATTGAAAAATGAGTACCGGACCCCATTATAAAAGTGCAGGGAATACACGATTTAAGCTGAAAGAAATTCCAACAAATGTTTTTTTACGGAATTCCGTACAGAAAAATGCGCTGAATAACATGTCAAAAGTTTCCGCCAATTGGAAAAAATGGTGATATATGTGTATGTGTGGCCATTTTCTCGAAAATAGTGGTCCGTATCAACAGGGTTCTTACATTTATTACCTAGGATGAACTCTTATGTTAAAAAATATTTAAAAAGAATAACAATTACGAAAGAAATTTAAAATGGGCTCTGATTTGATATTGATATTGTGAGGATTATTGGATAAAGAAGATTCACTAAAAACAATTTATTTATTGTAAGAATTTATGAGCAACTGAGAAGAATAATAGAGAGAATAAACAAAGTTGGAAGAAGTATGAATTTGGTTGATTAAGCTAAAGTGTTAGTATTTGAAAGGAGTGAATTGGTGACTGAGTGCAATGTGTTGGTGGATGGAGTGAAACTGGAGCAGGTGAATGAGTTTGTATATTTGGGTAGCATGATGTCGAGGGATGGACGAATTGACCGAGAAATTGATAGGAGGGTGAGTGCGGGATGTAAGGTAATGGGTGCTCTGGGTACGTTTGCTCGTAACGTAAACGTGTCTAGAGAGGCTCGGTTAAGTGTATATAATGGAGTGCTGGTGCCTGCTTTGATGTATGGAAGTGAATGTTGGGCATGGACGAGAAAGCATAAAAGGAGAGTGACTGCCGTGGAAATGAGGTATTTACGTGGTGTTTGTGGGTATACAAGACGGGATCGCGTGAGGAATAATTTGGTGTATGAAGAATGTTGTTAAGAGAGTTGGAGTGAGTCAGATGAGATGGTTTGGTCATGTGGAGAGATTGATGAGTGAACGACTAGTAAAACGCATATACGTTGGTAAAGTTGAGGGTGTTCGATTCGTGGCCGTCCAGTGTGTAAGTGGATGGATGTGATTGGTAGTGTTTTGAAGGAGCGTAAGTTTCCGAGTGGAAAGAGAAGAAGAGCATGTATGAACACGATTATGATTGTGGCTGAGGCGAAAGAAGTGTGCCTGGATAGGAATGTGTGGCGAAGGATGATTGTTTCGTAAAAGTCGGTCACTTGTTCTTATGTATGAATGCTATGATGATTGTGGACAAGGCGAAAGAAGAATGTTGTTAAAGAGTGAAGTGAGTCAGCTGAGCTTTTACTCTTATCCCTTTTCTTATTGTTTCTATTGTTTTCGGGTTTTTTGCTAACCCACTAAGTGGGACACGCGTGATTTTATGTATGCATGTATGTATGTATGTATGTATGTATGTATGTATGTATGTATGTATGTATGTATGTATGTATGTATGTATGTATGTATGTATGTATGTATGTAAGAATTTATGACGACGTTTCCTATTTGATTATTATTTAAATTTTGTTTGTTTAAATGACGACGTTTAAGCCATGGTTATGGCCATTTTCAAGTCAATAATAGAAGTAAATAACAAATAATTTTAATTATATTTTGTGTCAAAATTTAAAAAAATAAAAGCTTCTTTAACCTGAGCAGGTTAAAGAGACAAATTAGACTGAATAAAATTTCAATAAAGACATTTTCATCGATTAAAGCTTTTATTTATCCAAGAATTCTCACATTATATACTGTTTTGTTCACTTAATATCGTTTCATTATTCTTTTGCAATTATTATAAGTACCTATACACATATAATGCGCTAGTAATAACAACAAGAAATAATAGGTTGAAATCTAACATTCAATAAAAATTATTAAGTACAAAATTTTGATAAATCCTAGCGGTTGATAGCAAATTTAAGCTGTAGTGTAGATCCCTCTTAAGAAAAAATTGTTCCTGAAATTGGCGAAGTTCCTGCTCCATTCTCCGCAAAAAGTTAGGGAAACTTATACAATATATTACATTGGTGGTGATACTTTGAAAGTTAGTTTACGAAACTTTCTACAAAAAAATAATCTGACCACCCCTGTATTTTTAACAAAAGTAATTAGCCTAATTTCTAAATCTTGATTATTAATTTACGACTGTTTCTGTTTTTTTATTTGGTTTATTTCTGTTTCTTAAAAGATAAATGAATAAAATATAGTTAAGAATGCTATGATGAATGTGTGACGAAAGAAATGTGTTTGGGCAGGAATGCGTATTGTTGCATGAGGAACTATTATTGTTGTCCAATGCGGTATTTCGCTACCGAAAACTGGTCGCTTTAATATGTAAGTAGTGAGGAATATTTTCTGAATGAACATGTACGGTTACATTTATATAGTATTATGAGTCAACTGGGTTCTTATTGTTTTTATTTTCGGGTTTATGCTAAACCACTCGTGACTAGTTGCTCCGATTATACTTAAATTTTAACTATTGGTTAAATTGACAATATCATATCGAAACGTCAAATGAGTTGTTAAACATTACATTACTGTCGAAATTTCGATATGCACTTTTTTGTTAACTTGTAGTGAAGGCTTTAACCACAAGCGGGGCAACTGGTCATAAATAAGTCCACACAAGTGGCATATGCGTGAATTTATATATATATATATATATATATATATATATATATATATATATATATATATATATATATATATATATATATATATACATATCAATATCATAAGTTAACACAGGGACTGATTTCTACCTTTGATTGGTCATAATATAAATCGAGATAACAAACAACAGTTGTCCGAAGGAAGATTGTGATTATTAACATATTGTGAACCATGTTTTTGATTTTCTTTTCATATTTATTGTTTAAATACAGGGATTATATATATATATATATATATATATATATATATATATATATATATATATATATATATATATATATATACACCGTGTGTCCCAAGCAAACCTTGACATAGGCATTTAACATGAGAAAACAGTTTTTTGTAAATAAAAAGTGTCCGGCAGACGATTAAGCCATTATATTGCACATGATTATAGTACATTACTTCATGTTCATTATTTAATATTAATTACTTTAATATTATTGCATAAATTAAAGAAAATTATAAATATATCTAAAAAAATATTTGTTTCACTATTTTATAACGTGATATCAAAATTATTTTATTCGCTATCATGGCCGAGTGGATAGCATGCTTGCCTGTGGAACGAGGGATCGCCTATGGATTAGGGTTCGAATCCCCGTCAAGCTAAACTTTTTTATATTTTTTTTTTATTTATTGATTAATTACGAATTATATTAAAAATATTATAAGATCATAAATGTGAAAGAATTTAAATTACAAATAAATTTCTATCGTGACAGGTAAAACTAATTTCAATGGAAGTAGTAATCACGACTCAAAAGCAAGAAATTAAGCTATTCCACCTATTTTTTTTTTAATAAATATAGTAAAAACACAATACATACACATGTTCATTGTAACCCAATCATGTTTTATTAAGATTAAAGAAAATATCATACATTTTTTATTATATCAATGTATTGATCATTGTAATCAATGTATTGATTATTGTAATCAATGTATTGATTATTGTCATCAATGTATTGATTATTGTCATCAATGTATTGATTATTGTAATCAATGTATTGATTATTGTAATCAATGTATTGATTATTGTAATCAATGTATTGATTATTGTACTCAATGTATTGATTATTGTAATCAATGTATTGATTATTGTAATCAATGTATTGATTATTGTAATCAATGTATTGATTATTGTAATCAATGTATTGATTATTGTAATCAATGTATTGATTATTGTAATCAATGTATTGATTATTGTAATCAATGTATTGATTATTGTAATCAATGTATTGATTATTGTAATCAATGTATTGATTATTGTAATCAATTCAAGTATAAACAATGAAATATTTTTTTTCGGATTGATTATGTAGATGCCATTAAAATTAAAATATTCTATTAATCAGCGAAAAGTTCTGTGCTATTTAGTTCTAGTACACTTTCGCGCCTTTTTCTTGAGGTTATCGAATTTTCTCTTTATTTATTACACAGTTTTAGGTGGATTTGAATTTTTTTATTCTTTTATGGTATCCATTCTTTTACCTTTAAATGAAACATATTTTCTGATAATAGCATAAGTCGGGCTAAATAGCATAACAAGTTTTTTTTATTGTATGGTTAACGAATTAATAATGTAATAAATCATTATGAACAAATTTACAGTTAAATATTTTCTCTACTATTGTTTAAATACAAGTAAAATAAAAAAATACTGCGTAATCAAAAACTTAATAATTATTTGAAGTAAAAATTCTTTTCCTTGATAAATTTTGTGGCCCTGAAAAGGGCCTGTTTTTTTATAGCATAGAAAAATAAAAATAATGTTATATTAAATATTCAAAATGAGCGCCATTCTGCGCCAAACAATAACCTAATCGGTTGTAAAATTCTTGACGCACTTTACTTAATTGTTGAGGTGATATATTTCGGTAGGCAGTAACAATTTCTGTTTTCAGGTCTTCAATGGTTACATACTCTTTATTATGTTTGAATATAATTGAATTTAAATATCCCCACAAAAAAAAGTCCATAGGGTTTAAATCGGGAGATCTTGGTGGCCAATTAATTGGACCTTGTCTGCCAATCCAAGAATCAGGAAACACATTATTTAAATATTCTCGCACGTTTGTTGTGCAGTGAGCAGGACAACAATCATGCTGATAATAGATTTGTACATTTTGTGCAATTTCGGCAATTCTTGGGCCTATAACATTTTGCAGCATATCAAGATATTTCTCTCCTGATAGAGTACCATTGATAAAAAATGGTCCAATAATATGTTGCCCAAGAATACCAGCCCAAACATTTACTTTTTGGGGGTATTGAGTCCTGGTTAAATTTTGCAAGAACGGATTAGTTTGAGACCAAATTCTATCATTTTGAACATTAGGCTCACTATTCAGTCCAAAAGTGCATTCATCCGTGAAGCAAACACTTTTGAGGACATTCATATTTCTGTTTGCCATCTCAAACATAGTTTCGCAAAATACAATTCTTTTTTCTTCGTCCCCGGCCTCTAATTGTTGATGGCACTGAATTTTATAGCTGTGATATTTATATTTCTTCAAAATGCGGTGTACTTCGGATTTACTTTGTCCAATTTCAAGAGCTAGAGCTCTCAAACTAATCCGTGGATTTATATTAATCGTAGCCAAAACATTTTCTTCTCTCTCATTGGCTTCTTCATTAGGTTCTATTCCTTGATTTACTACTGGATGTGAGGCAGCACATGCAGTATTTTCAAATTTAATTATAATTTGCCTTACTGTTTCGGCCGATGGAAAGTTCTCATTCATACCAGCAAAATAATCGGAAATTTCACGCAGACTTCGTCCTCCGTAATACATTTTTATAATATTCACTCGATCGTTAACGTTTAAGAAATTCATTTTGACACGAATATTCGATTAGACAAAAAACAAAACAAAGTAGACAATGGACACATTGTTGACAAGAAAATCAAAATAAATACTTTAAATAATTGTTATAGGAAACTTATTTCTAAATTATTGAATTTTGAAATAAAAGATAGACACTAAAAATGATAATATTATATAAATAAAAATAAATGGTGTTAAAAATGACAAAATTGATTACAATAATCAATACATTGATATAATAAAAAATGTATGATATTTTCTTTAGATCTTAATAAAACATGATTGGGTTACAATGAATATGTGTATGTATTGTGTTTTTACTATATTTATTAAAAAAAAAAATAGGTGGAATAGCTTAATTTCTTGCTTTTGAGTCGTGATTACTACTTCCATTGAAATTAGTTTTACCTATGTCACGATAGAAATTTATTTGTAATTTAAATTCTTTCACATTTATGATCTTATAATATTTTTAATATAATTCGTAATTAATCAATAAATAAAGAAAAAAATATGTAAAAAGTTTAGCTTGACGGGGATTCGAACCCTAATCCACCGGCGATCCCTCGTTCAGCAGGCAAGCATGCTATTCACTCGGCCATGATAGCGAATAAAATAATTTTGATATCACATTATAAAATAGTGAAACAAATATTTTTTTAGATATATTTATAATTTTCTTTAATTTATGCAATCATATTAAAGTAATTAATATTAAATAATGAACATGAAGTAATGTACTATAATCATGTGCAATATAATGGCTTAATCGTCTGCCGGACACTTTTTATTTACAAAAAACTGTTTTCTCATGTTAAATGCCTATGTCAAGGTTTGCTTGGGACACACGGTATATATATATATACCAATTTTATTTTTGTTATTTACTGTATTAAACTAGTTCACTGCAAAATGCTATGTAATCTATTCTCAGTATTCTCTCGTCTACTTTGAACTGCAGTATAGTTTTATAGTCATTTCCTTAATTTGCAGTCATATTTTTTACTTAATAAGCAGTGAAACATTTTTCAAATTTCGTTTTATTTTGGGATCAGCTGAGTAGCACAAGACATCATTTAGGGGACCAAATTAATGGAGGCCAGTATAACGATTTGAATCATTGATCTAATAAATACAAATGGATGGAGCTTTACCTATAATCGTACGCAGGGAGCTGTGCGGTCAACATTCGATACAGATTTCTGCAGTGGGAGAGTGAGACTGCGATAGGAGATTATGCACCACGTAACTAGCGTCTATGCTTTGTAGGAAAACAGTGATTTTTAATATATAATTTTATAAAATATTATTTTTTCTTCAAGTGTATTAAAATGTTCAAATTTTGCAACTACATACATGTGGGTGTGCAGACTGCTGACCAAACAGCGAACAGTCCCGGCTCCGATTAGCGACCGCTACATCCAAATCGAAGTACAGTGTACGAACTACGAAGGCAACTCGAATCACACAGTTGTATAAAGCGTATTCCAAATTTTAATTGATAACTTTATTACTTTCATTAAATTCATTCATTTTATTTTATATTATTGTATTTGCATTTTATTTCAATATACGTATTTAAAGATATTCTTCTCTTTGTCTCAACACAAAACCCCACATACACGATATAGAAGTTAATCATTTTGTTACTAGTATAATAATGTTAATTGTTTTATATACCACTGATGGCAGCACATACAACAGTAGCTCTGACTAATGACAGTTGTATTGCATAGTTCAGTCATATTTTATTGTACAAAATGACAGAAGAAACCTCTGAAACGACATATTTACATTTTATATACATCATACATCCAGTTTACTTCGGAGTGCTTGAAGAAAAAATAGTATGTCACTCGGAGTTGAACATTCTTTTTGTGTTTCGCTCAATTTGCATAGCCTCGGCTTACGCCTCGGCCGCAAATTATGAGCTTAATACAAGAAGACCTGTTTCAACTCCTAGTAACATAGTATACTATAATTTGTGTTTCAATAGTATAATAAAGAAATTATTATATAATTAATTGGTCAATAGCTATTAAACTGATTTTTATCAAATAAAAAACTTTCTTAGTTATTAATACATTTCAACAGATTTATTTAAAAATAATAATAAACTACTAAGGCTGCTGATTGTAACAGCATTAAATGTTTTTATTAAATAATTAAATCAAATACAAATCAATGCCCATAAGTGAGGTTATCAAACAAGCGAAATGAGCGAAACGTCAGATAAAAACAAATACAGCCTACTTTGTTTTTGTGAATATTAACAAATAAGTAACGTAATTATTCATATCAAAATGATTGTTATTATCAATAAAAAAAAAATTCAAATAGGATTTATGTGCTAGTAGTGAAAAAAATAGTATATAAACCACGGCTGAGAAGATCATTATTGACCAGGCGCCTTGTATCCCTCGGGCTGCGCCCTCGGGTTACAATATTGGCGCTGGGTCAATAATGATTATCTTCTCAACCTTGGCGTATAATATGCTATTATATACAACCGGTAAATAATTATAACTTTATTCTTATCATAATTACTTAATGTGCTTCATTATTTACCTAGCGAAATAAAGTACTCCCTAGGGAAATAAAGTATTTCCTAGGAAAATAAAGTGATTTAGGTCCATTGTTAATTGATATTGATTAACAGATAAGGAATATTTTCAATTATATTTATTTTGGAAAAAATATAATGATTTTTTGTGAAATTAATTTTAAAGTAAATAGTTTTTCTTCGTTTATAGAAATGTGCTTCATTATTCTTCTTCTATCGACAAATAATGACGAAATTTACTTCCTAGATATATAAACTATTATTTTTCATCGCTTGTGAATTAATACTTTCCGCTCGCCTGATTTGGGGCACCAGTTATACTTAATATTTTTTTTTTAATTTCAGATACTGAATTTGTATACCGGGATATTGATGGTGGAATATCTGTCTACAATGCAGAGAATCAAACTTCTAGAATACTCATGACAAATACAACATTTGTGAGTATATTATTCACTTGTACTTCTAGATTAAAAATATAATAAACAATATTTATTTGTAAAACTTATTTTCATTCCATATTATTTTTTTGCATGTGATTTGTGAATTATGATGAACGTATTGCCATAAAAAATAAATAAAATTCCATATAGCTATTTCGCAAAAAAGTAATCGATTCTAGCTAAATGAGCATACAAAACAGTTATATTGATTTGTGTGAGAAATGTATGCAGTATGAAGATTATTCGCTATTTTTAAATATTTCACATGATCAATAATTCGTTATGTACATAAAAGCACATTGCTAATGTAGTACATATATATATATATATATATATATATATATATATATATATATATATATATATATATATATATATTAATTATAAGATTGCAGTGCAGTAAAATCATATGTACAATAAAGCAAATAAATGTAGGACCAGAATAATATGTAGATATGTAATAAGTAAATTGTAAAATGAACATTTGGACATTTACGCTTGTAAGCCTAATGCACAAAAACTCACACCTGCAAAATACGGGCAGAGGTTTATATGTTAGATTAAATTATATTAGGTAAATTTAGAGTAATATCAAAGCAAATTAAGTCCAAAACTCATCATTATATAATTCGTAGTTAATTTGAAAACGACTAAGGGTTTTATAAAAAGTAGGATTACACAATCTGCTTATAGTGCATAACACATACACAGTGTATGTATGTATAAAGAAACGCAATCCTTATCAATTCATCGTCAGCGCCTTTATTAATCATTTCCGTTACTGAGCCGAAAAGTAGTATATTACATTGCGAGAGTTGTAAGAAGCTTATTACGTGCGAATGGAAGAGTGTGATTAGTTCGCACGTAATTGCTTAACAACTCAAGCGGTGTTTATACTTTTTCTTCGACTTTATTTTTACTGAAATTTATGAATTTCTATTTGAATTTATTTTTGCAGAAAGAGGTTAGGTTCGCGTTATGACAGTTTATTTTCCGTTAAACATCAAATTAATTGTTTTGCAGGTAATGTTGCCAACATGAATCTAGAGTTAAACGGAAATTCCCTTAATTAATTCCCTTAATAACTGTTAAAATTTTTAATATGTAATTCAGTTATTTCGACTTATTATTTTACTAAACCATGCGCGTGTGCATGTTCAAAATTACATGTGTGTAAATGCTGTAAATTCTACAAAAAATCTCAACTAATGTGAGTACTAAAAACCAAATTTAATTCTTAAACAAATTGTACGTATTTCATTATTGTATTACAGTGTCCTGAGGATGGTTAAAAATATAACCGAAAGCTTGACAAATTAAAAAGAGTGTACTACACTTAAGACTACAAATTGACTGTCAAACCCACTTTCCAGTTTCCTTAACTAGTTACAGTCTTAATTACCTTTCACCTTATATAAATATATATATATATATATATATATAAATATATATATATATATATATATATATATATATATATATATATGTGGAGTGTAATCGTCACTGTTTCGATTAGTTAAGGAGGAAAATATCGTGGGTGTGTCAGTGGATTGTGGGCTTTAATTAAAGTTGATTTCTTTTAAAATCTGTCAAGCTTTCGTGTATTTAGTTTTTTACACATCATCAGGACACTGAAGTAAAAATACAAATAATTTTACAAGTGTATAAAATAATTTGATTTTAAAAAACTTACGTTTTGGTGAAGTTGTTTATAAGTCATTGATTTTATAAAACAGAAGAATTTTGACATTATTTTAGTTAAAATTTACAAAAATAAAACTTATAATAATTTTGACTAAATCACATGTTTAAGTACGTTGTAGTTGCGCAACAAGTTATATTTTGTTTTGGTGTAATGTTGGTACAGGATGTGAAATGGGCGGTAAATTTTAAAGCGGTTTAATTTGAAATAGGTGTAGCCATGTCAACGTTCAAGTTTCAGTATCATGGTTTTGAAGTATTCTATTGTTATTAATAAGTTTAAACAAAGCCCTATATACTGTAATTTGTTTAAACTTATTAATAACAATAGAATACTTCAAAACCATGATACTGAAACTTGAACGTTGACATGGCTACACCTATTTCAAATTAAACCGCTTTAAAATTTACCGCCCATTTCACATCCTGTACCAACATTAAACCAAAACAAAATATAACTTGTTGCGCAACTACAACGTACTTAAACATGTGATTTAGTCAAAATTATTATAAGTTTTATTTTTGTAAATTTTAACTAAAATAATGTCAAAATTCTTCTGTTTTATAAAATCAATGACTTATAAACAACTTCACCAAAACGTAAGTTTTTTAAAATCAAATTATTTTATACACTTGTAAAATTATTTGTATTTTTACTTCAGTGTCCTGATGATGTGTAAAAAACTAAATACACGAAAGCTTGACAGATTTTAAAAGAAATCAACTTTAATTAAAGCCCACAATCCACTGACACACCCACGATATTTTCCTCCTTATATATATATATATATATATATATATATATATATATATATATATATATATATATATATATATATATATATATATAGGATGTATCAAGATAATGGAACAGTGAATTTTATTCGTGTATATGACAAGTAACACAAAAAAGTGATTAAGATATTTTTTAAGGCATAAAGGGGGACACATAAACACTATTATTTTAAAAGCAGTGGTACTCAAGTTATGGATCAATGTTATGTTTTTTTAAATGGCATTATATATTTTTTATTAACTCGTTAAATAGATTATTTTCGTCTGAATTCAACGATATAATATTATCATACTCTTGCATTGCTAAAAATTTGATAAAAATTAATTCAAAATTAGAATTTTACTTCTATTTTTTTTTTTTTAAGTATACTAAGCAAACATTCAATCATTAAAACAAAAGAATATTAACTGACACCCATTATTAAATTAAGGTAATTTTCATTACCTTTTCTTTTATAGTCTCTCAACAGGATTAAATCCCAATGACTGAGTAGGTTCACATACACAAACATCCATGCCTTAGTTTGTGGGATTCAAACCCAGAATCCCGAGCGCACTCATAACTAAGAGGCGTTGCTCTAACCATTGATCCATCGGAGCAGACAAATAATTTAATTATGGCAGCAGATTTAACAAATACTTAGATTATTTTATTTACTGATATGAAACCTATCAAAATGTATTTCAAGCTGCAATTTATTTGCAAAAAGTTATCCTATTTAAACATTTCGAATAACTAATTTAATAATTTGTAACAGTGATATATAAAAATGACAGATACTCTATCGAATAACCTAAAAAAAATGTTCCCATTTAAAATAAGAAAGTTGTGCCCCGTATTTTAAGAACCACTGGTCGAAAAAAATTTTTTTTTGCTCATTGTAATAGTCTTGTAAAATGGTGGTTCTTTGCTAATTTAATCAACCTCGTAGCTCTTATAGTTCTCGAGATAGAAATGGTGTCACACTTAAATGGAAGACTATATATACAGGGTGTCTCTTAAATAGGGGGACATGGCTTAACCACAGATTCCTGAGGCTAAAATAAGACGATTTAACCAAACTTGCTTCTACCGGAAAGTGTACCATTTAGCCAGAATTCTGCTTCAAAGTTTTTCGAAAAAAAATTAATTTTGCTTATAATAACCGGACGCTTTATTCGATTTGGATGAAATTTGGTATGACAGTTTATATGGTTATAAGTCATCTTTTAAGGTGATACTTGTTATTATTAGTGAACCACTAGTGTATAAAACTTAAGTGTACCAACATTGATTAGACCGTAACTTTTTAATGGCCACGCCGATAACATAAAATTATTTTTTTTCAGAAAGATACATTCAATAGTAAACTTTTCTCTCTCTGTGTAATTTGTGATATCTGTTACGGTTCAGACAGAAAAAAATAAAACTTGAGTGACTGCATCGTGAATTTTTTTAAAATAAATTTAATCTAGCAGTCTTTCCAAATGTCAAACATGTAATTTTTAATGACAGTAACGAGTTGTCAATCTTCACAACTTGTTTAGGAGTAAGCTGATATATGTAATCGTCTTATTTATAATAATGGTAGTAAAATATTATTAGGCCGAACAAACGGATGTTACTAATTTTAGAATATTGCGAAGAAAATTTTTGACAACCAGTAAAACAATTGTTACTGTCATTAAAAATTACTTGTTTGACATTTGGATAGACTGCTAGATTAAATTTATTTTAAAAATTTAGCAGTGCAGACACTCAGATTTTATTTTTTTCTGTGTGAACCGTAACAGATATCACAAATTACACAGAGAGAGAAAAGTTTACTATTGAATGAATCTTTCCGAAAAAAAATAATTTCACGTTTTCGGCATTGCCAATAAAAAGTTACGGTCTAATTAATGTTGGGACACCTAAGTTTCATACACTAGTAGTTCACTAATAATAACAAGTATGACCTTAAAAGATGACTTATAACCATATAAACTGTCATACCAAATTTCATCCAAATCGAATAAAGCGTCCGATTATTATAAGCAAAATTATTTTTTTTTCGAAAAACATTGAAGCAGAATTCTGGCTAAATGGTACACTTTCCGGTAGAAGCAAGTTTGGTTGAATCATCTTATTTTAGCCTCAGGAATCTGTGGTTAAGCCATGTCCCCCTATTTAAGAGACACCCTGTATAATTACGTAACACTAGTGACTAGTGACTTTCATTACGTAACACTCTGCGTAAGAAGGCATTTACTTGTTTGACTGATAATGTGTAAAAGGTAATTTACTGATATGGGAGTAGAAAAAAAAAATATTAAAAGCGATTTTTATTTAATTTTAATAATGTAGATTTCAAATTTCAGATCAATATTCTTTTTTTCAAGATACTTTTATGGATATTTGAAATTCCAATTAAACAAAGTAAAAATGATTAGATACATGCAGGGATGTAAAAACTTAAATTACTAAATAAATCACCGTAATTTACCGTGAATTACAAAATTTTGTTTACCGTAAATTACAAAAGAAATTACCGAGAATTTACCAAAAGTTTAAGAAATTACGAACATTGTTTATTTATCCATGATTGTGCGGTCCGATGTATGCCATCAAGATCTCTATTGTATTCGGAAATTAGACATTAGACTTCCACTCTCCACCTACAAGTGCTGAAGCATCATTTTCTGCATTTGCCAGTACAGGTGGCTGATTTTCGATGTTTTTTAAGGGTATCTCGGGAAATATTACTGATAGAGCAAAATCATTTGCACATTCCAGGGTCAAATTTTTGAGAAAAGTTTAATAGTCAGCATAGGAAGTTTCCATCACCTTTTGTTTCTGAGCTACAGGCAAAAACTCGTTTTTCGCTCATTTCGAAAATATCTCATAACTTATTTATTATGGTAGTTAGAGAAAAATGATTTTGACAAATTTTGTACCGTTTTTAGGTAAAATAAAATGGGGTAATTAGATTTTTTGAATATTTGATAATTCTCGAGATATAACACAAACTTATTTTTTAAATGACAACCTATGTTGAAAATAGTCTCATCTTTTTGCTTATTTTATAAGTTTTTCAATGATATATATAACAAGCCTATATTGTTTTGTTTACACATGAATAAAAGATGATTTATTAATTTTTTGGGGTCAAAAAATTGTAAATTATTAAGAAACAAATGAAAAAAAACTAATGGAGTTCATAATTTGTTTATTTCTAATATTATTTGCTTCGGTTTTACACATATTTTTAATTTATTTACTTTATAAAGCATAGTAAACCATTTTTTTCGAATTATGTCAGAGCCAACTGTGACGTAAATAAATAATAATTTAACTAATCCAAAAATAATTGATTTAGAATGATTTTGAGAACATATGTTATGTATAGGTAATAATCAAGTGATATAAAAAACAATATATCGAATGACATATTTTGTATTAAAAAAGTAATTTGTCAAATAATAAACATATAAAACATATCCAGTTTATTTAAATACACAACAGTTTTTGGCGACGAGGATAAAGTTCTATAATAACTATCTAGATCCTGACATAATAATATCGAGACTTCGAGTATATACTGACTAGAGGCCGCCTTACGGTGTTTGTTGTGATCGGAACACATACGGAAGCCATGGTGTATTATCTTAATATTTGTACTACCTTTTCTACAAAGTAATGACTAATTGCTGCTTTTGAAATATGTAAATCACCTTTATTTCCAATCCAATAAATTTCAGTCCCGTTACTTTTACGTCATTATTAGTAGGAAACCTAAAAGTTACACTTTGTTTAATATATTATTTGTAAAAAAAATCCCAGTTACTTACACATGAAACGAAATATCCGTACTTTCTTTGTATTTTTCATTACAATTTGATATACTCCGAGATATACTCACAAACTACACGCAAAAAATAAGGTTTGGTCACAGTAAAATGACAAGCAGTGACATATAACACAACAAAACACTGCCCGCAGTTCACCGTGACTTCCGGCCCCCCGCCTACATGTCTTCCGATCACTTCATCCTATGCATTGGTATAGGGAATTACTTCTCTAGTCAGTATATGCTCGAAGTATCGAGAAAATACCAGAAGAATTAACAATATTAATAAATGCTTAAGTGGTTTAGTAGAGACACTTAAAAAACAACAAGAGCCAGGCCGAGCGAAAACTAAAGTTAAGGAAATTCTGCAGACTCAAGCAATATCTTTTGAATCATATGATGAAACTTCCAAAAATTTTGACAGCTACGATTAGAAAATTATTTCAAATTAAAGGGTGTAGATAAAGATAACGCTGAAACTAATGAAGCAAAAGTTATTGTTTTAATAAATTGTTTGGGTAGTAAACATTACAAATTGCTATCTAATTTAACATCACCAGATATACCTGCAACAAAATCATACAAAGATTTAATGACAATATTAAGAAATCATCTTGCGCCAAAGAAAAATGTATTAACCGAACAATATAATTTTTTTTCTAAAGTACAGAATCCAGATGAAACAATTTCTACATACATAGCAGGACTAAAAGAACGATTAGAGAACTGTGAATTCAAAGCAATATGTAAAAATGACGAATGTACAAAATCAGTAATAAACTTGCTATTACGAGCACAGTTTATAAGAGGGTTATATGATTCAGAAATACGTGGGAAAGTATTGCAGCAAGCTGACATCACATTTGAGAAAGCCGTCGATACTGCGTTAGCAATAGAAGCTTCAAAAATACAAAATAGAGAAGATTACCAGGGTACATCAAGTGAAATCAATAAAATTAATGTTCGGCCGCAGACAAAATTTAAAAGAAATAACCAGTATTCAGAACATAACTACACACATTCAAATAAATTCAATAATCGTATTCGATCTACACAGAGTGCAAGTAAATTTTACAAAACTATTGACTTACGAAAATTAGGTTTAAATGGATTATGTTTGCACTGTGGGTTAAAAGATCATGAGTCACAAGAATGTCGAGCAATATCAAAGCTTAAATGTCATTCCTGCAAGAAAAATGGTCACACGAGTAGTATGTATTGCTACTTTACTTCGTCAAAATAAATCAAAAATTAAAAATATAGAATGCCAAGATGATCCAGCTGACGACGATGATTACTCAATAAATTAAGTAACTGATATTCATACAGAAACATCATCTTCTATATATGAACCAAAGTTAATATGTACAGTAAAAATTGATACTAAACCCTATAATTTTGAATGTGATACTGGAAGCCCTGTTTCCATAATATCAAGAAAAGAGTTTGAATCTCTGAAAATGAATATTTATTTCCAGTCTTACACTAAACAACTATTCAAACCATTGGGCTATGTTCGAGTACCTGTATGGAAAGAACTTCATAGATGATTTATATATAGTACCTGACTACGGCAGCGCAATCATGGGAAGACGCTGGATACGAGCTCTACAAATAAGCTTACATGATGTCAACTCTATCTCAACACAACCAAAAATGAACAATATCCTTCAACCTATTTTTCAAAAATTCGAAGATGTATTTCAGGAAACAGTAGGCAAAATACCAGATTTTGAATGTTCGCTACGTTTACGTGATAACGCTAAACCCATCTTTTTAAAACCACGTCCTGTACCTTACGCTATAAAAAATGAACCAGATAAAAAATTAGATCGTTTGGAAGACAAAGGAATCATTGAAAAGATTGATCAATCCGAATGAGGTACACCTCTTGTCATTGTTCAAAAAATAACGGCAAAGTAAGACTGCGCCGATTACAAAGTTACTGTCAATAATCAATTACATGAAAATCAATACGCAATACCAAAAATAGAAGATATTTTTAACAAAATACGAAATGGCAAGTATTTCTGCACACTTGATATTTTTAAAGCTTATTTATATATTCCAGTTGACAATCCAAGTTCAAAAATTCAAGCAATCTAAATGCATCGCGAAAAGACTTTTCTTTGGTATCAAAACCGCACCGAATGAATTTTACAAAATCATAGACCAAATTGTAAATGATTTAGAAGGTACTACAGCATATTTTGACGACATACTTGTGCAAGGAACTTCAGTTGAAGAATGCAAAAATCGACTAATTAAAGTACTCGAACGCCTACAAAAATACAATGTTCATTTAAATCGAGAGAAGTGCCGATTCTTCGAACAGAAAATCAAATACCTAGGACATATAATTTCAGAAAGAGGCCTTCACAAATCCGAAGACAAAATTCAAGCAATACTAGAAGCCCCTTGACCAGAAAACATTGAAAAATTACAACAATTTTTGGGAATGGTAATATATTATTCAAAATTCATAAAGAATGCATCCACTATTTTATATCCATTAAACAAACTATTACGGAAGAACGTTCAATTCAAATGGAGCAACCAATGTGAAGAAGCGTTTACAAAAGTTAAAATGAAATTGCCAGCGATCGAGTATTAATGCCATTTACACCAGAATTGCCAGTCATACTCGCAACCGATGCAATTCCACACGGTTTGTCAGGAGTATTGTCACATAAATTACCTGATGGAACAGAAAGGCCAATAGCCTTCGTTTCAAGGTCATTAACAAAAACTGAAAATAATTACAGTCAGCTAGATAAAGAAGCTACAGCTATATATTGGTCGTTTATAAAATTTATGCAATACATATATGGCAGGAAATTTACCCTTATAACAGATAATAAACCACTAACAACGATACTTAACCCCGATAAGCAACTTCCAACCTTAACAGCGACAAGAATGTTAAGATACGCCAATATTTATCTGGATTTGACTATGAAATCAAATACCGAAAATCATCCGAAAATGTTAAAGCGGATAACTTCTCAAGGAATCTAATCAAATTAAATCACGACAAAGAAAATTCCATCGACAATGATTATGTGTTAAATAACAATACAATTAATCAAATTACAATTGATTCAATAACCGTTAAAAAAATTATACAAGGAACTGAAAATGATAAAGAACTTTCAAAATTAAAACGAGATCTACTTGATGGTGTTATTATGCATTCTGAACTATCAGTAAAAAATGGAATATTATTTCGTAGACAACGAGTAATTATACTAAAACTACTCCAAGCAGACATGCTAAAAGAACTTCATTCGACTCACATAGACATAGGTATAGTGAAAATGAAAGCAATTGCTCGCAAATATTGCTACTGGAAAAATATCGACTCCGACATAGAAAATCTTGTAAAAAGTTGCAAAGAATGCTGTAACGTAAAGAAGAATCCAACAAAAGCACCAATCCATCAATGGGAAATACCAACAAATCCATGGCAGCGGGTCCATATAGGCCATGCTGGTCCTTTCATGAACCATTATTTTTTTATTACTGTAGATGCAAAGTCAAAATGGCCAGAAATATGTATGACGAAAACAGCACCAACAACAACAAAACAATTTATTTTCTACGAGAGATATTTAGTCATAATGGTCTGCCCGAAATATTGGTAAGCGACAATGCAACTATACTTAAATCGGAACAATTTCAAAAATTTTGCATCCGTAATGGAATTAAACAAAAATTAATAGCTCCGGGATACCCAGAAATTAATGGTCAAGCTGAACGTTATTGTCAAACATTAAAAACAAAATTAAAATGCATGATAAACGAACCAGGAGATTTACATTATAAATTACACAAATTTTTATTTCGTTATCGTTTCACACCTTTATCAATTGGAAAATCACCAGCAGAAATAATATTAGGACGAAATTTACGAACAAAATTAGATCTAATCTTACCTCAAAGAAAATTAACAATAATACAAATCAACCAAAATTTGAAAAATATTTTGATATTGGAGATCGAGTGCAATCTAGAAACTACACATCATCCACCATGTGGAAATATGGAATAATTATAAAACGTTTAGGTCGAATTCATTATTTAGTTGAATTGGATGATGGTGTTATCATTAAACGGCATTTTGATCAACTAAGGAAATGCCAGGTACAAGAAGAAGAGACAGTTTCCATTCGTAATCAAGATTAGAAGAAAATTTCATTTTTATTTAAAATTAGATGACTTGATTATTAGACGACGGAGAAGTGTTATGTATAATAATCAAGTGATATAAAAAACAATATATCGAATGACATATTTTGTATTAAAAAAGTAATTTGTCAAATAATAGACATATAAAACATATCTAGTTTATTTCAATACACAACAACATAGTTAATAGATATGGAATCAAAATAATAAATGATGAACTCTAGTAGTTTTTTCAATTGTTTCTTAATAATTTTCAATTTTTTCACCCCAAAAAATTAATAAATCATCTTTTATTTATGTGTAAAACAAAAGAATATAGACTTGTTATATATCGTTGAAAAGCTTTTAAAATAAGCAAAAAGATGAGACGATTTCAACATTGCCATTTAAAAAATCATAAGTTTGTGTTATATCTCTAGAATTTTAAAATTTTCAAAAAATCTAATTAAACCATTTTATTTTACCTAAAAAACGGTACAAAATTTGTTAGAACAATTTTTCTCTAACTACCATAATAAATAAGTTATGAGATATTTTCGAAATGAGCGAAAAACGGGTTTTTCTATATTAAATCTGGTGGAGTGTTTTTTGTCAATGTTTAGGTACTTACATAAATGTTAATTATACTTTAGTTTCTGTTAAATTTCTAATTAAAAATATTTGTGCAGTCGGGCTTTACTATATTTCTATATTAAATCTGGTGTTTTTTTGACAATAACAATTTCTGTGATAAAAATCTTAAAAATAATAATTTATATTGTCCTGCTGGTTTCACAGCACAGTACTTTCTTTTATGTATATGGATGACTGCACAGGTAAAACTGTTAAGTGAAATTTATAGTATACATAAAATAATGTAACAGGAAAATAAAGTAACATATTATGTAGACTTTTATAGAACTAAATTTTGTTGTTTTTATAGCGTACCATAACAATGAGAACGAATAATTGTCGCAAAGAATGTTGAACAATCATAAAATTTTAAACAAAACAACACAAGTAACAGTAAACTTATCTTAATATTAACTTTTTTTAAAAAAAAATGAAACATATGTAGAGCTAAGCTTTAAATATTACACTATTACACAATCATTCAAACAGAACACATACAGATATAGTCAGAAAAATTGACTCTGTGGGGTCCAGCAATAAAACTAAATATCGTAATTATGACAACGCGGCATATCGCTTACTGTTTGCTTTATAAATATTAGATACAAAACGGGCCATTATTTGCGCCGCTTATTTGGAATGAAAAAATGCATCGCTTGGTACTTCTGCTCGCCCTGAGTGCTCAATAATAATAATAATAATAATAATAATATAATAATATATTTATTTACCAAATAACAATTACATGTATGGTACGTCAAATATGCTAGTACATAATATAAAATATTAAAATATTCGAATATTCGTCAGACAATACACTGGAGAAAATTTTACATAAGAATGTAATCTAGACGCAGCATCAGAACTCTGAGTCTGTCAGATATTCCTCGATACTGTAGTAACTTTTACCTATTAGTTTTTTAGAAATAACAGATCTAAATTTGTTTAAATTTAGATCCTTTAGGTCTTGTGAAAGTTTGTTAAAGAGATTCAAGTTTATATTGTTAATTGTGGAATTTTTCTTTGTCAGTCTTGGAACAACCAGATTTAATTTATTTCTCGTCTCGTATTCATGAATCTCGGCATGCGATCTGAATTTTGATAAATGTTTCCTAATATATATTAAACAATCTAGTATATATTGAGAATAAATTGTGTGAATTTTATTATGTTTGAATAGTTCCCTGCAGTGGTTTCTGGGACTAACACCAGAAATAATTCGAATTGCCTTTTTTTGCATTATAAATATTCTGTCAGCATGCGGGGATTGACCCCAGATTATCAATCCATACGACATAACTGAATGAAATAATGCAAAATAAGCGATTCTTGCTGCTGCGGGACCCACAATATAATATATTTTACGGAGAGCATATAAACATTTCGCTAATTTGCTAGATACGATATCGACGTGGCTTTTCCAGTTTAAATTTCTTTGTACTTGGAGGCCTAAGTATTTAACCATAAATTCGTTAGATTGTTTTGTATTTTTAAAGTCAATTATACTTGTTTTTTCTATATTTAAAACTAGGTGATTTGCAGTAAACCAGTTTAGTGCTTGATTCAAAATTATATCTGAGTTATTTGTAACTATATTTATGTCATTACTACTTGAAATAAAAGTTGTGTCGTCAGCAAACTGTATAGTTTTTGTATTTATATTTTTTGCTAAATCGTTTACATAAATTAGGAACAATAAGGGCCCCAATATACTTCCTTGGGGTACACCCTTATTTGACACTTTAACATTGCTAACAGTATTATTAACAGACACTACTTGCTGTCTGTTTTCTAGATAAGATTTTAATAATTCCAAACAGACTCCTCTTACACCATAGTATTCCAGTTTACCTAATAATGTGTCGTGTGACAAAGTGTCAAAAGCTTTACTTAGGTCAATAAATGTGCCTCTACATATTTCTTTGTTTTCCCAAGAATTAGTTACGGTTTCTACAAGAGATAATAAAGCATCATTGGTAGCCCTACCTTCCCGAAAACCATATTGTTCGTTTGCTAAGTGATTATGTGCATTGAGAAAATGTAAAATTCTTGTATATATTACCTTTTCAAGAATCTTGGAATAAACTGGTAAAATTGCGATTGGTCTATAATTAGACGTACAGTCAGGTACTCCACTTTTAAAAATCGGAATTATTTTCGTCATTTTAAATTTATTAGGAAAAACACCAAATTGTAGGCAAGCATTAATTAAATCGCATAAAGGGTTTGCTATGCTGTCAGCAGTAACTTTAAGTAGTCTGGTGTTTATATCATATAAGTCTAAAGAATCAGTGCACTTTAAATTTCGTATAATATTTTTTATTTCAAAGGGTGTTGTTGGTTCAAAATAAGCCGAATTATTGCACTTATTTAGTTTATAAAGAAATTCAAAATAGTTGTGTTGGGTAGGCACTATGGTATTTGTAATTTTGTCCGCAACAGAGATAAAAAAATCGTTAAATTCATTAGCACTTATAGGACATGTTGAGGTACTTTTAATTCGACCTGTTTCTTTGTTTATTAGGTTCCATGTAGTTTTAATTTTATTATTTGATTCATTGAGTTTTTGGAGATTATAAAGCTTACGTGATTCTCTTATTCTATATCTATAGTCTTTTTTTAGTTTGTTATATCTATGTTTTAATTGCTCAATGTTACCTAAGTTACCTGATTTAATTATTTCCCACATGAATAGTAAAATATCTTGCTGTGCCTTGATATCTGGGGTAATCCAGTTACTTTTATTCGACTTATAATCTCCCTTTTTAGTTATAACTGGAAAAGCCATGTCCCTGTGGTGGATAACCGTTTCTAAAAATATATTACATTTTTTTTGTGGACAGGACTCAGCATACAGTGCATCCCAAGATTCACTAGACAACGAAAGCGAAAAATTAAATAATTTTGACTCATTTTTATAATTTCTGAATTGCTTTTTTGTAAAATGGGGATAGATTTGATTAGACTTATCCTCACCTCTGAAGAAAAGAGCTTTATGATCCGACAGGTCAAAGTCCTGGACTGAGACTTCAAAGTTGGTCTTGCAATTCGTAAATATATTGTCTATACAGGTTTTGCTGTTGCCACAAACTCGAGTGTATTGTCTGACTGTGAGGTACATTCCATAACTGGACATCAGATCAATTATTAGGTTTTTGGTTCTTTTTGTACCTAAAAAATCAACATTAAAATCACCTACTATTACAACATCCATATTTTCGTATTTGCTTAATATATCTAAGGCTTGACTTAGGATATTTATGAAATTATTTAGATCTCCACTCGGAGCTCTATATAATGTTACAATTATATACTTAAGTACAGGTAGATTCACTGCTATAATTTCACAATCAAATTCAATAGACAAGGATTTTATATTGGGAATTTCCATACAAATAATATCTTTTTTAACAAAAGTAAGTACACCTCCATGTGTTTTATTAATTCTATTAAAACATGCGGCATTGTAGTAACCATCTATGTTGAAAAGATTATTTTGCTCTGGTTTTAACCAATGTTCAGATAAACAAATAACGTCAGCATTGTATGTAGTATTAAGGATTTCAATTTCGTCGCATTTGTTGGTTAAAGAACAAGTATTATAATAGGAAATTAAAAAGTTATTGGCAGATGGAGCTTTATCGATGTTGCTATTATATAGTAAAATAATCTTACTATTCCTTTAATATAAATGCTATTTTTGTTTGAAATAATTTTTGGAAATAAAGTTTTCATAAGAAATTATTTCAAACAAAATAACATTTATGTTAAAGGAACAGTAACATTATTTTACTATATTTACTACACACAGCATGTCATCATAGCAACAGAGAAATATTAACATGAATTTTTTCTAATTTAATTAACTTTTTGATGATATCATCTGAGAAAAAGTAGTTGTACAATTTAAGTTAAAATTTTATAAAAGTGCACTAGGAATTAACATTAATTTATCATTTATGGATGGCATAAAATAAAATTAAATATAATACAATATTCTATAAATTATGAGTTTTTCCATTTTACAGTGTTAACCACAAATTCTCGTGATCTATGGCTCAGAACTTACCACCATAGCGCTGCTATCTTAAAAATACTATAATGCCTCAATTACCTACAGTGGCGACATACGAAGCAAGCCGCCATGTTTTTACTAAATTGACATAGGCATTGAATAAATTTAATCATTTAAAATATTAAAGAAGTAAATGTGGTGTGTCGCCACTGTAGGTAATTAAGGCACTGCAAAAAGTACTAGGGTACATCTATATGCAGGGTATACACCATTCCAGATTGACGACACATAATCGTCGCCATGTTTGTTGAGTGACATGCACAGCTATCATTCATATAGTACTATCGTTTGAAAACGTTGAGCTGTTGATATTTTGTGCTATTTTTATCTTAATTTTGACATATATTTGCTTGCATATCTTAATTATGGATGTAAAAAAATGATAATTTTTGTAATAATTTGAGTGGTAATGTTGAACGTTATAAGAAAAAAATATCTCATAAATAACTTTGATCCTTACTCTTTCAAGGATTTGAATTTCTCTAATTTTCCAAATATTAAAATGATTGACTTAGTCAATTATTTAATATTAACTCACAGTTATTGTACTGGATAACAATTAAAAGGTTTTATTAGTTTGGAAGCTTATAAATATTACGAAGCAGGTTTACCTCAAAACATTCGTTACAAAAAAAAAAAACCGAAAATGGAAAATTTATAGTTGTTGCACATGTGAATAAATACTATTTGTATATCATTTTAATACAAAAAATTCAACGTGGTATTTTTTCAGGTTAAACACAGAGGGTGGTAGTATGAACAATTGATTAAGGGTGATTAGCTAGGAGATGACTAGCAGTGATTTAGCGCTGTCAATCGTTTATGGATTATTTTAGAGAAAAATACTTCCAATAACAGTTATAGAAAAATTAATTGTACGCATCTTTATTTGAAGTATTTTTGTCTAAAATAATCCATAAACGATTGACAGCGCTAAAACACTGCTAGTCATCTCCTAGCCAATCACCCTTATTCACTTGTTCATACTACCAGCCAGAGATATTTAGAAAAGAATTTAAAAGTATGGATAATTATTTTAGAAGACGGTGCTATATCTTGTGCAGATTGTACTTGTTTTGCTGGTTTAGGCGAAGTATGTAATCATGCTACTGTACTTGATAAATGCCCAGTTTCATCCACGATACAGCAGCAATGTCAAAAATTAGTGATTTAAATAGAGGAGGAAAACAGCAATTTCACTTTACATCAAAATCAGTTCCAATATTAGAGAACGATAGTTCACAAAATTTCTTCTTTGTGTGCAAGAAACTGATACTAATATTCAGCAGTCTTCCGTGTTGTAGAACCGTTCGCTTCTGAATTTCACATGGATACACCAGAAATATATTTGCCTGTGGAACTAAGTAATTTGTTCAATGAACATTCTTTGAATTTATTGCATAAATATTTATTACATTCATACACCAAATTATTCCTTAATCCTTACATATTAAAGCAGATTAGCAATGAGTAAGAGTAATATGCACTGTATTCTTATCACGCTTTATGGTATTAATCCACCCTTTTTTGATACTTATCATGTTTGGCCTTTGTATTTGGTTTTTTAATATAATGTCCGAAATTACATTGTTTAATTCAGCTGCTTTCCCTTAAAAAGTATTTTAATAAAAGTAATAAAAACTTTAACTTTATAAACATAGTACCTGAAATAAAATGCTTTGAACAAATTTGCATCGTTTAATTCAGCTGCTTTCCTTTAAAAAGTATTGTAATAGAAGTAATATAAACATTAAGTTTGTAAACATAGTACCTGAAATAAAATGCTTTGAACAAATTCTTCCATTTTTAAGCAATGGTTCGCTTAAAGGTCCTCTCTTCAAAGGATGTATCCATTTTTTCCGGGATTTAATACATAATTTGTTTCTTTCTGCTGTGCTACCACAATCCACAACAGAAAAAAAATAAAGGCATTTTCTCGAACTAAACGTGTGCAAATATATTATTTAAACCAATAATCGTCTTTACCGATTCAGTCAGCTTCTTAGTTATTTTTTCATACTTTATGATGTGTGTGTCAAGACTGAAAAAACAGATGAAGTTACTGTTTGTGACATGTAATGAACGTAGCCCATTTTATCTATTAAATCGAGTTTCATGTAAATAATAACAACTTCTCTATTTGGAAGTTTATTGTGTTTATTAATCCTACAACCAAAATAGGTTATGAGGCCCAGATGAACGTTTAAAACACAAAAATTAGAACTGAAAATAAGTCTCGAACAAAAGGACGCTATTTTGATGAGATCTTTTTTAAAAGAAAGTCCAAATAGAAGCTTTTTATCGAACTGAACGAGTGAAAAAAGATAAAATCGACATCTCCACGATTAATAAATTCAACGGATCAAACTATGCACTGTGGAAGTTTCAAATTTAGTGTGCGCTTAACGCCAAAGGCGTCTACTACATTGTAGACGGAAGCACGCCGAAGCCATCAGTCACGCTAGCTGAGGAGCTTATAGCATGGAATAGGAAAGATGCACATGTATAGCCCGATTCACAAAAAAGTTTAAGCTAATCCTCATTTTTGGATTAGCGAATTCTACTCTAATTTTGACAGTTTATATCTTAAAATATAGTCTAATCTATTCCTAGTATCTACCTTTATTGATATCATGAAAATTAAATTTTAAATCCCGGAAGAGAATAGAATTCACTAATCCATAAATGAGGATTAGCTTAAACTTTTTTGTGAATCGGGCTGGTAATGTTTACGAACATTGTGAAACCTCGAAACAAATCTTTGAAAAGCTTGATTCTATATTCCAATTTAAATCAGAAACGAACAAGATGATAGTAAAATAGTGAAGAAAGGTTTATTATTGTTTTTGATTTAAGATGATAGTACATGAAAAATTTCATCAATATAAAATGAATCAAAACGTCACGATAGCGCAGCACATCTGCAAGGTTAAAAATTTGGCAAAACTTGTTCGTGAATCAGGAGAAACAGTAAGTGATGCCGCTATAATGATTATAATTTTCAATATATTATCTGCAAAATATAGGAACATACGACAGGCCTGGTTGTCCATAGAATTCGCAGAGGACGCTGAAACCGCGCTAGCAGCCTTATCATTCAAGAAAAACAAGTACGGGCATAACAATAGTACGAAAGAGAACAAAGAACAAGAAAGATACCCCGCACTATTTACTATAACTGTGGAAGGAAGGGACACATCTCCAGAAGATGTCGCCTGCCCCAAAAGAAAAAGGGACTACCTAATAATCGACCCGGGCCAAGAGATAACCCAGTAAACGACATGGTGGAAACCATGAAATCGCTCTCCGCGTAACTGATAATTCAAAATAGTTTGACTCAGAAACATGGATCATGGATAGCGATGCGTCTTCCCACATGACCTACAGGAGAGCCTTTTTCACAATATTTGAAGAAAGCTTTGAATCCAAAATAATCTTAAGCACGAAGTAAGTCTGAAGTAAAAGTACAAACTTTGATCGAAGGAAATTGGTACGATTATACATTAGTTGACGTTATGTATGTCCCAGACCTAAAGAAAAATATATTTTCTGAAGGTGTTGCAGAAAATAAGGACATAAATATAATTAAAAATAAAAACTGCACAAAACTCCACAAAAATGGAATAGTGATCGCGAGTGCTATTCGCGAACCAAATAACATTTACAAAATGGCATTTAGAACTAGTGTGAACAAAATTTTTGAGCCAACTTTACCAAAAGTGAAAGCCTGAGAGTGTGACATGAAAGACTCGGCCATTTAAATGTAAGCACTCTAGAAAAAATGGTGTAAAAGAACTTAGTGGCCGGTATAAATTATTAACGTTACTTTTATTGTCGCCTGTAAGTGGCCTCCAAACCTCCCCTTATAGCCACCCTATCACCACCAAAACACCACGAAGATAATAATAAATCAAAGATAAATAAACACAAAGAAACGATACTCTCACTACACACGCTATCCGTGAACGCCGGTAACTCTATGAATGCCTGCTCGCCTGGTCTTGCCTGTGCAGCTGTGTCTCGCCTCCCCACTCCTCGCCGGTTCACCTCACCCGCCCACCCGTACGGTCTCCAAAATTCTGCTTACATTCGGCCTTCCTGCAACAATTAACGTCCTCGTTAATTACACTCAACTAATTCAACTCTCTAACAAATCAATCAAATCTTGCCGATCGGCTGCTTCATTGCCACTGCTCTCCTCTCCACCTGAAGGAAAATCTCCTGCTGTACTATAATAACGCCTAAGACTATCAACTGTAACCACCGCTCGGAAGTTCTTGTAACCTCTAACGCCTTTCACCGCCTGGATCTCATACCTATCATTACCTAAGATTCTCACAACTTTATAGGGGCCATTATATCTAACTTCCGGTTTACGCCCTTTTCGCCTGATATTGTGCTTGCATTTTTCCAAAGCACTAAGTCACCTATTTTGTATTCGGTTGCAACCTTTCGCCTTTTATCATAGCGCGCTTTCATCGCCTTTGCCACCTGGGTCAGGTTTTCGCCCGCTTTTCGCCTACGACTCGCCAGGTCCCTTTGACTTTGTGCATGATCTGTCTGTTCATTACCTGTAGTATTTGCCTCTCGTACGCCTGTTGTCAAATCCGCCATAGCGCCACGGCAGTGGGAAAACATCAACTGAGCCGGTGATGTTTGTGTACTTTTACTCACCGTATGGTTTAGGCCCCATGTCACCTCTGGAATTTTATCGTCCCAATTGCACTCCTCCTCTACGCTGGTTATCAACGCATCCACCAGAGTGCGATTCTGCCGTTCTACCTGACCATTCGCCCGGGGTGCCGCCACTGCATTTAACACGTGTTTTACCCCTCGCCTCGCCAAGAAATCTGCAAAAGCTTTACTTGTGAATGCCAAGCCTCTGTCTGAAATTATTCGCCCTGGGTACCCAAATACACTAAACACGCCTCTTAGTTCACGTATCACCTCTGCTGACCCTAAAGTTTTAGTAGGTTTCGCTATCGTGAACTTTGTAAAGCCATCCACTAATACCAAAAGATACGAGTTGCCTCGTTTACTCCTTGCAAAGGGACCTACATGATCAATGTGCACCGTGTGGAATGGCTCCGCCACTTTCTCTATGGGATGTAAGAGCCCACCTGCTCTCCCATATTCGCCCTTACCAAAAGCACAGCTTAAACATGCCGTTACATACTTCTTTACAAATCGCGCCATTTTTGGAAACCAGTACTCCCTTTTTAGCAGCTCCAAACACTTCTCGAATCCAGGATGCCCCACGTCGTCATGATGTTTACGGAGAAGTTGGAACCTCGCCATAGCCGGAACATACAATCGTGCACCTGCGAGTGTGTTCCTATAAAGTCGCTCACCTGACAATTTGAAGTTCTGTTTTATATCTCGGTCTGCTTCGCCACTTCGCAACTGTTCTATAATTTTCTGCACCTTGTCATCTTGTAGTTGTACAGTCAAGAACCAGTCAGCTTCTCCTAAATGTACCACGCCTACTGAAACAGGATTCCTGCTAAGTGCATCAACATGTTGCATTCTTGCACCAGGACGATATTCTATCTCCATGTCGTACTCTTGCAACACCATCCACCATCTAGCTATTCGCGGCACCAGGTCGCGTTTCATCATTGTGGCTCGTACAGCTGAACAATCTGTAAGTACTTTAAAATGTACACCTACCAGATACACTCGAAATCGTTTTACAGCCTCCACGATGGCCAATGTCTCCAATTCATAGCTGTGGTAAAATTGTTCATGCTTATTTGTCGCCCTACTGAAATAACTCACCGGTTTCAATTCGCCATTCACCTGCACCTGTAACAAAATAGCTGCTACGCCCAATTTACTAGCATCAGTATGTAACTCAATCGGAGCTGTGCTGTTATAAATTACTAAAATAGGTTTAGTTACCAACTTGTTTTTCAAACCATCAAATGCCGCCTGTTGTTCATCGCCCCATTTCCACGCCACACCTTTCTTTGTTAATTCTGTGAGAGGCCTCGCCAGTTGTGCAAAGTTCTGTACAAACTTTCTGAAATAACTCGCCAAACCCATGAACTGCCTTACGCCATGTACATCACCTGGAGCTGGAAAATCTAATACCGCTTTCAGCTTTCGTTCACCTGGTTGAATTCCGCCTGCACAGATCTCATGTCCCAAATAATCCAATTTTGTCTGCATGAATTTACATTTGGATAAATTTAATTTTAAACCTGCTTGTTGCACCAATTGTAACACCTTTGTTAATAAGTCAAGCCCTTCCTCCTCGGTGGCTGATGGTATAAGAATGTCGTCCATGTACGCCAAAATGCTGCTATGCTGTAAACCGCCTAACATCTTATCTACTACTCGTTGAAATACTGCCGGAGCATTCGCCAAACCAAATGGAACTCGTACATACTCATACTGCCCGTCAGGAGTTATAAACGCCGTTTTACTAATTGAATCTTGGTATATGGGCACCTGGTGATATCCTTGCGCCATGTCAAGTGTAGTAAAATAGCTCTTACCTGCCAGTTTGTCTAGTTGATCGGTTATTAGCGGCAGAGGATACCTGTCTTTCAACGTTATGCGATTGAGTGCTCTGTAGTCGACGCATAACCTTTTATCGCCGTTCTTCTTGGGCACCAAAATTACTGGACTTGCATAATCAGAATTTGACTCCCTGATGACGCTACTCTCTAACAATTGCTGCACCTTATCTCTAACAATTGAACGTTCCGCCTGTGATAATCTATATGGCCTATAATAAATTGGTTTATCAGTTGTCACCTTAATTTTCATTTCGCCCAAATGAGTTAGACCTAAATCACCATCATGCAACGCAAAACATACAGACTTATCTTTAAGCAGGTCCACCAATGCCGATTTACTTGCCGCCGATATTTCACCTGTTTCGATCTGTGCTACATCTAATTGTGAAATTATACCTATGTTAATTTTACTCACCTCCGCCATTTTGCCCTCCATGATGTTTCTCTCCCTTGCCAAGACACGTCCCGCCTTCAACGTGAGTCGCCTAGTTGAAGCTGTCATAAGTGACATAAATGCGTCGCCCGCGCATGGGAGTAGATCGCCGCACGTGGAGACGTTCACCGCCGCACCCGCCTCGTAGATCACCCTCGGCTTAAATGTCATAAGCGTGTCTGGATCGCCGCCTTCGACTGTCACTTTCACCGGAATGACTCCAGGTTGTGTGATGCATACTGCGTCTGTCAGTCTGATCACTATTTTGTCCGCCCGTGACTCCACCAATGTGATACGCCTAATGTACTCGGATGGATCCTCCTGCTGCAGGTGCGCCTTCCCGTCCTGCACAGTTAATGTGATGCCCTCTTTCGCCAAAATTGGTTGCCCTATAACCAAATCGGCACCGAAAATATCACAGTCAGTCACCAATGCATTAACAACTAAATCTACGCCATCTATTTTAATTGTTAGTGTTACCTCACCCAGTGCAAGCGTCGATCCGTCACCAAAACCTTTGAGGGTCACAAAACTGTCCTTGCGATGCAGTCTCAGTCGATCCATACATTCTAGACTTATTAAATTTTGTTGACACCCTGTATCTAGATAAGAACGTACCTTCTCGCCAGCAGGTGTAATCACCACGCTCTTATAATATGCCTTATCTAAATCAGAAATAAGTCTTACCCTGCGTCTTTCGCCATCTCGCTTGCCGTCGTTTCGCCTAGTGCCCGACTTCCCAGCTGTTGACACTGAACTCCTTCCAGCGCTCAGCGAACACTCTGCAGCACGATGTCCCACACGCCTGCAGATGAGACACCTCTCCACTTTAGGCTTAGGGCAATCACGGCTCAAATGGTCGGTGAATTCTTGGCAACTGTAGCACCTGCTCAATCGTGGCCTCTTCGCCGAACTTTCTTGGTATGCAGCTGGCTTTGACAGCCTGTTCTAGAAACAGTAACATCTAAATCGGAAAGATACTTACAGTAAAGGTCCTCCGGTTCAGTGCAGCGTGCCGCCTGTGCACCAGGTCTCAACTCCTTGGGCAACCCGTCGATGATCATCGCCACCGCCTTGTCTCCGCCTAACTCACACCTGCCGCATAATGCCACCTTTGCATGAAAATAATGCGTCATCATTTCATCCGGCTGCTTTTCCCGCGCTAACAACTCCCTCATCAGCTCCGGGTAATTAGACAAACGTGGGAAAGCTCGCGTGAGTGCCACCTTCCACTCTTCCCACTTAAGATTATAATTTTCAAGCCGGTTAAACCAAGCTCGCGCTGCGCCTTTCAGCTTGAGCTGCATAAAATGCGTTTTCTCATAGTCGCTTCACCCATGGATCTCGCCGAGTTGATCAATCTTTGTCAGCCACCTGTCAATGTTGTTTGTATCGTCATCCGGATCAAACGCATCCAAAATATCGCCCCCCGTGCGCGCCTCTACGCGTGAACAACATTCGCTGTCTGACCGTGACGCCTTTCTCGATTCAGTAGCTGCCGCTGCTTGATCGCCTGAACCGCCTGGAACCGCCCGTTGTTGCAATGCCTCTTCGATCGTCTTCAATAATCCGCCTTTAATTAGATTCTCGATCAACGCCTTTGTTTTTGTTTCCTCGGACTCCTCTTCCGAGCTATTTGATCCGTCACTACTATGAAGTCGCCGCCTTGACTTCATATTCGCCGCCACTGGTTAGGAATTTACAGCGCCAACACAACACCTGCACTTGCGTAATCACTCCAACTACGACGCAATCACAACAAACAGAAAGCACGTGGTTATATCCCACTTCTGATCTATTAACGTTACTTTTATTGTCGCCTGTAAGTGGCCTCCAAACTTCCCCTTATAGCCACCCTATCACCACCAAAACACCACGAAGATAATAATAATAAATCAAAGATAAATAAACACAAAGAAACGATACTCTCACTACATACGCTATCCGTGAACGCCGGTAACTCTATGAACAGGGAATACCGGGAACGGGCATTCAATGATATAACCAATTAACCACGTAAACGTCCTTGTTGATTAGTTGGTGCCGTGGCCGCTATGTAAGCGCTAGTATCAATTTTTATATTCTACGCGCCTGTAAATTAGATTTGAAATAAATATATAAAAAAATTTTCAAATAATTTTTTATTTACACAAATTATACAAAGTTGCCTTATAAAAATATAATATATGTGTATATATAAATTATAAACATTATAAATTTAGCAAAAACAAAAACATAATAATTCACATATCTCTCACAGCGTAGTTAGAGTTATCATTTTGTTACATTAATATTTTCTCAGTTTACAATGTTTTACAAATTTGATACATTTTCATTTTATTTTCATTTGGAATATGAATATGTACATATTTATTCATTCAGTGTTTCTTAATGTTTGTGTATAATGTATTGAATTTACAAACTTAGATTTATAAATTAGATTTAGCGCACTGGTGCATGATGAATTTAGATTTATGAATTAATCGTATCAAATAAATGTTTTGGTTATCTTGTTGTACAAAATACTGCGCAATTCTACATCAGAAATCAATTCCATACCTAATTAACATTGAGTATCCATTATGAATTACATTTATTATATAAATTACCAGTTTTATGACGTATTTTTGATGTCAATAATTGTCACATCATTTTGTTTATTCAGTTACTAGTTGCTATGAGTTTGAAAGAAAACTGTATTCTCATTAGTAAGATATAAAAATATAAAATAAAATGTAAATCTATATACAAATCCAAATGCATCATGAACCAATAAATGCATTTTAATTCATAAATATAAATTTGTAATAAAAAATAAAAAACATCATAAACAAACCCTTATACAAATAATTCGAAATTTTTTTTCCATGTGCAATAAAAAAATTGGTAGATTATCAAGGAATATCATACAAAACATGAAATATCTACATAATTTTTAAATATTAAGTAGTATACTAAATATTACTGAATGAATGTTCAATATTCTTATGAATATGAAAGTAAATGAACGTGTAATACATATTTTTCATTTAGTGATTGATATGTGTGAGTTACTTTTTGACACATTCGGTAATTTGATTCATTATTAACCACTGTTTCATGCAATATACATAACATACAATAATTTTAACCATATGGACATAACATAGACATTTATGTTTATTTACTTTCTAAATATATTGTCCTATAACTATTTTCTTTTACAAAATAAAAATTGCTTACTTAGAGAATGACGAGCAATTCAATATAGAAGTTAGTGTAATATATTTCATTCTCAAACTGATATTATCGAATAATTTAAATTTTTACATGATAGAACTTATTGTTTCATTATAGTTTGACCATATTTCATCATCTTAAATGTGTTAAAAACACTGAAAAACATAGTACATTGTTCGTTGATCTGCTATATGTCTTCGGATGTTTAACGATGAGTATGTTTACGAGTTCTCATATTAGAATTACTTCATAATAATTGTGATACAATGATGAGCAAAGGAAGTTATTCGAAGGAAAACTTGGGCTGTCCCAATATAAATTCGGCGAGGTAGAAGCACAAAGAGATGATGAAATGAAGAAACAGGTACAAGTACAAGGATGCATTCTTTGTGGACTGCCTCGTATGATGAATTCTGGAGTCCCCGGAGTACCACATAGAGTCGGTCGCAGGAACAACATATCAGGAAGTGATGACATTAGGAGCCAGTTGGTGACGAAGTCCTATAATAATGTATTATATTATTTATGACTTATGACACATCACATTGAAAATTACTTACCTACGGTTTACTTGCGTTGTTTATATTTCAACGAATATCTTGTTGTAAATGAACTCAGCTGTCTTCTTATCGTATAGATCTATGTTGATGGTGTGTTTCCAACTTAGTAATAATTCCAATTTTTTTTTTTTTGGGTTTGCAAATCGTACCAAAGTAAAAGATTTCTACGTGTAACACGTTGATACACAACAAAGGAAAAGCATCTGTTGAAATAAAATTATTGTAAATCATAATAAATGAGTAACAATAACATCTAAATAAATGATTTCCATACTTTCCCTAATTTGTATAAATAATTGAAACTTACCTTTATAAATGTAGATTACAGCTTTACTACGAAAAATCCAAATTCAACAAGTCAAATATTCGAAAAAACACTATCACACAAGGCCCTTAAACTCACAAAAACAGAAATCGGAAATATATAATATTATTTTATCACAATATTTCATGTTTTGTTCTGCTCTTCACAACTTCTCGTACAAAATGAATTTAATTAGTTAGGTAATACACAACACTAATTAGCTTCAAAAAATATAATTTTTTAATTTAGGACTAGTGAGCCATCTAACAGGCATAAAATGATTTATACTCTTTAGTGCCATGATCTACTGGTGTCGCTAGCTATGCACCAACGGCGGCAATAGCAGTGAAACTTCCCGGTATTCCCTGTCTATGAATGCCTGCTCGCCTGGTCTTGCCTGTGCAGCTGTGTCTCGCCTCCCCACTCCTCGCCGGTTCACCTCACCCGCCCACCCGTACGGTCTCCAAAATTCTGCTTACAAAATATTTCAAACGTTGAAAACTTTATTTATTTATTTATTTACACCACTCTACAGGATTTAAAATCCCAATTACAGAGGGGGTATAAAAACAAATATAGCAAATTACAAATTACAGGTTGTCTCCCAATATATATATAAACTTAAGATATTTACAAGATAACATAGTATGTGTTGTGTCCTTTACATTGCTTACACTGCTTATAATTTAATTAATTGAAAAATATTCGGTAATCTTTTTTCTGAAAAAAATTAAAATTGTCAGAAAAAATATCTACATTAAGATCAAGATTATTAAATGTCATACACAATCTATTACACGGCGCATTAAGGTAAAAATTTGAAATAGAGAACTTTATGTAGAAAGTAGGATGATATCTACTATTAATTCTAGGCACAAAGAGATTAACATTGTACAAAAGTTCACTATCATCAATTACATTATGAATTATTTTGTATAAAAGTAGAATGCTTAAAATATTTCGTCTGTTTTCAAGAGAAATAAGATTGAAAGTTTTCAGACTAGTCTCATAATGCAAGTAATGATTGTAAACTTTATGTTTTTTAAACCAGCAGTATTTAACAAATCTCTTTTGCACGCCTTCAATGGCATGTTTCCAATTTGCTTAAAAAGGAGACCATACCTGACAACAGTACTCTAGATTAGGACGTACATAACAATTATATAACTTATAATAGTTGTCAAATTCTTAAATTGTTTTGATGTTCGAATTACAAAATTCAGATTCCGATATGATAAAGCAACCGTAGATTGAATATGTTTAACAAATTCTAATTTAGTATCAAACTTAACACCTAGGTCCTTACATTCAGTGACTCTTTGTAATGACTGATTATTCATCTGATATTGATACAATATAAGCTGTTTTTTTCTAGAGTATGTCATTATTCTACATTTATCTATATTGAAGGGTAACTTGTTCGTTTGTGACCAAGTTAATAACATATTTACATCATTTTGAAGATCTACGCAGTCATTAATTGTATAAATTGCCTTAAACAATTTGATATCGTCAGCATACATCAGAATAATTGACGAATGAACAAATTTAGTAATATTATTAATGAATAACAGAAACAACGCAGGACCTAAATTAGAGCCCTGAGGAACTCCAGAGCTGGCCAAGAAATTATTTGATGTAAAACCGTTAATTTCAACATACTGATATCGATCAGACTGATAAGAGGCAAGAAGCTGACAAAGCTGGAGAGAAAAGTTGAACTCATTAAATAATTTATTAATGAGCGTATTGTGATTTACATTGTCAAATGCTTTTGCGAAATTAGTATAAACTACATCGACCTGAGCGTTATTAGTAAAGTTATTTGACACAGTGTTCGCAAAATTTAACAGATTTGTTACAGTAGACCTACCTTTAAGGAAGCCATGTTGATCAGAAGAAATATATTTCGATGTATTAATATAGATATATTTATGTATAATCGTTTCAAAGATCTTGGAAAAATTTGATAATAAGGCTATAGGTCTATAATTAGATATTTTATTTGGATCACCAGACTTAAAAACCGGCCAAATTCGAGCATTTTTTAAAGATTGCGGAAAAGTACATTTTTAAATTGATAAATTAAATAAAATAAACAATGGTTCAACAAAAATATCTTTACAGCCTTTCAAAATATAGGAGGGAAACTGATCTGGACCAGTACTAGGTTTGGATTTTAACTTATTAATAGCATCTAATATATCTTCTCTCGTAATAAAATTTAATTCAGTTATTTCTTTATTTGAAGCATCTGAATTATTATGACAGATATTTATATCACCATGTTCAGCGTAAACACTTGAAAAGAAATCCGCAAATCCTTGAACTATCGACGAACCATCACAAAACTTTGTCTGATCTAATTCCATTCTGTTGGGCATATTCGATTTCTTTTTACTTTTTATATAATTATACATTGACGTTGCATCAGCTCTTACGTTTTCTTCAATGTGTGACATATATTTAGCATATGCTGATTTAATGTCACGCTTAGTCTTAGCTCGCAAATATTCATAATCTTTTTTACAAGATTCAATACCTGTTTTTTTTATAAAGTTTGCGGTTTCTTTCTTTAGATTTTAATTCAGAAATAATTTCTTGGGTGAACCATGGTGGATATTTTGCGATAGATGGCTTTTTGATTGGAACAGTTTCTTTGAATATAGTATTCAGAATTGACCAATCAACATCTTCTAATAGTTTGTACATTAAGAAAAAGTCAGCTTTTCTGAAATCAAACTTTTTATTTACAGACAGTTTTAACGTTTTGTGTACAGTTTCTAAATTTAAACATTCAATTGCTAACGCTGGGTGATAATTATCTTCTCGCACAAATGGTGCAGAATTCTTTGTAACTATACAATTTAAATTTGATAGAACTACCTCTAGATATCTATTATTACAATTGGGAACATGATTATATTGTTGTGCTGCTAAAAGTTAATGCTCATCGGTGTAGTGGTACCGTATTCATAATGATCATGCAATTGAGGAATGTTGAAATCCCCAATAATAATGAAATTATTATGATAAATGAAAGATAATGATTCAACATAATTGTAAAACGAATTTAAATGCTGTAATGTTATAGGCGGCGGTAAATAAACCGTGATAATATAGATATAACTGGAAGGAGTGAGTTGTATTTTTACACACACTGCAAAGTAGAAGTGACTGCACATAGAACGCCACCGCCCCATGCCTTGCCAGTACCTACACAATCTCTATCTGAACGATACACATTAAATTTATTATTGAATAGTTCTGTATTTTTAATGGAGTCATTGAGCCAGGATTCTGTTATGCATATAATATCAAAATTAGATGAACATGTACTGTTGTAGAATTCACCAGTTTTAGAAGCTAGACCGCGAACATTTTGGTAATATATATTCATTATTGATAAATGTAAAATAATGAACGAGTTTCGAAGAAACAGAAATATACTGAATGTGAAAATAATTACTTTAGAATAAAAATAATAACAAAGATACAAATTTATAAAGATACCATATAAGAAATTATAAATGTAAACACTTTATATCTGTAAAGTATATAAATTTAAAATTAAACTTAAACAGTAATAAACAGGTGAAGGACACGATAGATTGAAGGTCAGTGTCAATGAACTTACTTAAAAGAAGTAAATTGTACAAGTATTATCAGTAAATAACACATAAAAAAGAATTGCGGTAAAGATAATCAATTATATGATCGAAATAAAGATTTCTGAATGAAATATATCAACCATTTAGTACTTAGTAGCCCCGTAAATATGTATAACAAGTTAACGTATTATATATCTATATAAATAATTGTATAGCTATCTTGCACATCATTATTTGCACTTCACACTAAATCTTCTGGAGTTTTAATACGCCTAGAAGTCTTCCCGGATTGCACATAGATGTTCCCATTTGTTGACCAGGCATTTTTGAAGCCATATTTATCAGAAGCAGCTTTTAAAAGTTCTAGGTTGGTAACAGTAAGATCCTCCTTGATTGAAATTTTTGAACCTTTTAACTTTTTACGCGCTTTCATCACTTTTTCTCTTGTTTTGTATGAAACAAATTTAACTATTATAGGGCGCAGTTTATCAGTTTTTTGTTTTCCGGTACGATGACATCTATCAATCTCACTAGTGTTCACAACAACATTTAATTTAGTTTTGAAAATGTCACATACCTTTTCTTCAACACTTTCATCCTTCTCTTCAACTACACCAAAAACACGAAGTTTCTTCTCGAATATTGTTCTAAATTGTCAATTTTTTCACGCAATATTTTGTTCTCATGTTTTAAATCATCAAATTTTCGCTCCATACTTTCATAATTTGCCTTTAACTCATCAAATTTGGACGCCATTTTTTCACACATTTTATCAACTAGATGACCGATGACATTGTCATCTTGAAGAAGACTTGTTAGAGTATCTTTGATCAAAGTACTCATATTTCGTGTAACATTGGCCATCGTTATATATTATTTAAGATGTACACTGCACTAATAAAAATTGCAATACTCTCACAACACCAGATTTTACAGCGGAGCCACCAAAAGCACGTCTACTCACGGCTAAGACACATACTCATTTATCTGTAAATCATGCGCATATGGCAACATCGTATCCCATTTAAAAGGAGCAAACGGATCATGAACTTTAAAGTAAGTCAAAAGATCTACAATGACGTGTGGACCAATGGAAACACCATCCGTAAGTAGGTCCAAGTATTTCATTGTTTTTAAGGACAAAACAATTGAATATCGTGTTATCAAATTTATCGAACATAAATTAGATGCACTGGAATGTTTTTAAACATTCAATAAGATGATCAAAAACAAATTTGGATGTTCAATTAAAGTATTGTACGTAGATAACGGCGGTGAATACAAAAACAAAAAGTTCGGAAAGTACTTAAATGAAGAAGTTATAGTTTTGGAAACAACCGCTCTCTACACACCCGAAAAAAACCATAGGCGAGAGTGCTAGGTCAATGATTTACGATGCCAGAATGCTTAAATATTTTTGGGCTGCAGGTGTTAACAAAGCTGTTTACTTATTAAACAGAACAGCTACAACTCAGACCGGTACACCTCCATATGAAGGTTGGTATGATAAAAAGTCAAATTTAGAACACGTAAGATTATTCGGAAGCGAAGCATTTATGAATATATCTGATCAAAACCGAAAAAGCGCGATCCGAAGAGCAAAAATTTGGTTGGGTATAATAATGATTCAAACAACTATAGGCTATTTGACCCTGATATGAAGAAAATAACAGTCTCAAAAAAGAACTTTTTGATGAAAGTAAAATAAGCTTTGAAAGTAAAGGAAATACTGTGAAAATTAGTATCGACACTGGCAACGAACCGAATGAACTACGACAGCAAGAGCAGGAGCAAGTATGGAAGCAATATTTCAGCCAGAACAAAAAAAATGCGAAGGAAGAAATACCACGACGTCAAACGCGATTATCTAGTCGGTTCAATAAATTTGAACTAATAAACTTTGTCGAAATAAATACTCTTCAAACGCATGAAGATGCGCTGAAATGGAATGAAGCAGCACATTAGAAATTGGCCATTGAAGAAGAACTAAAAGCATTAGAAGCAAATAACACTTGGGAAGTGGTAGAACTTACACCCGGTAAGAAACCAATAGGATCAAAATGGGTTTATAGAAAATAAAACACACACACACACACACACACACATACGATGAAGATATTCAATCTACACGCTACAAAGCAAGTTTATGTGCAAAAAGATACGCACAACAAAAAGACGTTGACTTTTATGAAATATTCTCGCCCACAACCCGTTTCGACTCAAAGTGCTTTGGGCAGTAACAGCAATGAAAATTTTAAACATGAAAATATTCAATATTAAAACTGCTTTCCTCGATAGCGATCTTTCAAAATATATATATATATATATATATATATATATATATATATATATATATATATATATATATATATATATATATATATATATATATATAGATGCAAAAGTGACAAAGATAAAATCTAACCAAGTGTACAAACTCAATAAATCCCTATACGGACACAAACAAGCTCCTAAGTGTTTTAATAGAAAGTTTAGTGGTTTTCTCAAAAATCATGGTTATTATTTATTTATTTAATGTAAGTACTCGACAGGAACCAAAATACCCAATTATGGAGTACTACCAAGAAAAACATAAGTATTACAAATACACATAACATACAAAAGATTAATACAATACAGTACATACAGAGATTAAAGTGTTTTTTTATATATATATATATATATACAGATATATAGAACATTAAAACAGTTTTCCCTTAAATGATAGTGAAGAATCACAAAAAAATATCAATTATATCACAGTTGTTAAATGATATGCAAGTGCGACTTAAAAGGCTTTTTAATTTATAGTTTGTTCTAGCTGTTTTATTAGAAAATATTGCCTTGTAGCGAGGATGATGAGTTCTGGGCACATGAAAATTAATGTGATAATAAATTGGAATCCTTAAAAATATTATTGAGCAATTTATAAATGAACAAGAAAGATTGCAAGGTGTGTCGGTTTTCTAAAGAGATCATATCTACTTTGGATGAAACAGAGATGTAATGAAAGTTACCCTAGTTCGATCCTAGTTTAAATTTGCCCCAGCAATATCTTTTAAATTTACGATGTATAACTTCAATTGCTCTTATGGAGTTTTTGTACAGTGGATTCCAGACCAGAAAGCAATATTTCAATTTAGATCGAACATAGCAATTAAATTGGGATTGTTCGGGTTGGCAAGTTCCGAAAGTCACGAGAGTTTCTTATAATAAATCCAAGATTTCTGTAACTAGAGATAACCAAGTTATTAATGTGAGGAGAAAAATCTAACTTAGGATTAAATAAAACCCCTAAATCCCTTTTATTGCTGACACTTGATAAAATAGTATTGTTCATAGCGTAATTGAGCACAATTTTAGACTTTTTCATTGAAAAAGTCATGATATCATATTTTGAAATATTGAAGGATAGTTTCGATTCCGATGATTAGACCAAAATATTATTAATGTCGTGCTGAAGTTCGAGACAATCATTCACGGTATTGACTATTTTAAATATTTTCATGTCATCAGCGTAGACATTCATAATAACAAGAATAACTAATACAGCTAACTATATCATTTATGAACAGATTGAATAAGAGAGGGCCAAGATTTGAACCCTGGGGAATGTCGCAGGTGGCAACGAATGGCTGCAAAGTTACACCATGATGACAAACATGTAACTTACGATTAGTTAGATATGACGAAAGTAGAGCAGCTAGATTGTAAGTAAAGATAAAATTATGCATTATTTTTCCTATAAGGATTTGATGGTTGACTTTATCAAAAGCCTTAGCAAAATCTGTGTAAACAACATCAACTTGCAAATTATCATATAACACATTCAATGTAAATTCAGTGAAATTAGTTGGTCGTAGTAGATCTGCCTTTCATGAAACCATGTTGTGAGTCCGATATTTTCTTATGAACCGTATTGTAAATTTGATTACAGATATTTTTTTTTTTTTTTTAGAAATATTAGACAATATGGCTACTGGACGATAGTTGGAAATGCTTGAATATCGCATGACTTATGAATTGGAGTGATGTAAGTAGTTTTTAATAGGGAGGGAAAAGTATTTGAGGAAAGTGATAGATTAAATAGAATGAAAAGTGGTTTAATCAATATCTCACGACAACCTGTAATTATTAATTGATTCAAAAATTTGCGATTCATTTATAACTTTCAGAGATACTGATTCAGAAGAAATATCGTTAGAGATGGGAGGGATCATAGGTATAGACCGATGAGAAATAATCAGCGAAACCCTGAAAAATTGCGGAAGTAGTTTTAAGACATTCGTCGTTTAATTTCATTTGACTGGGCATCCGAGATGATTTTTATTTTATTGTTGAGGTAGCTCCATTGTTTTCCTGGATCTTTCACGATATTATCCTCAATTGAATTTAGAAATTCTCTGTGCGCTATTTGAATATCTTGCTTTATTTTGGCACGAAATATACTACAGTAGTTATAATATGTGGTATTTTTAGTTTTTTAAATTGATCGAGAGTGTTGAAGAATTCAAATATTAATTTTCACATGGTCAACATTGTATTAATTTTGTTTATAAGTTGTTTCATAGATTTTGATTGACTGATGACGTTTTGTATTCTATGTAAATAAAAAGCAGTTTTGTATCTGAAGTTAATTCTGATCATTTTTCTTTATTATTTCAAAAGATACGTATTTGTATCAGGTTATGGGCTCAGTATGCTTTATGAATAAAGGAAGTGAACAGGATTTGTAAATTGGTAGATTTTTATGATTTATTTTTCTAGTTGGTTGAATTGTGGATAGCTGCTTTTTTGATTGATTTGAGACATGGCTGATTTAAAGATTCAGATAGATAAACTTTCAAGTGCAGGAAATTGGATAAAATGGAAACATCAAATGTCTTTGCTGTTGAAATGCCACGGACTTGAAGGCATTGTAGTTGGAGATATAATTCGACCAGATATTCCTAAAGGAGTAGTAGGGGATGCGTTGGAAACGCATAAGAAGAAAATAGTTGATTTTGAAAGAAACAATGCACATGCTCAGCTTTTAATTACAAACGCGTTATCAGACGACGTATATAACATGTTAGGTGTGGTGAAATCATCCAGAGATGCATGGCAACGTTTAATGACGATATACGAACAAAGTTCAGGTCATGGGCTTGATAGCAGAGAAATTTTTTGCCTCTAAGAAAGATTCAAATGTTGGAATATTAGAGCATATCTCTGTCATGCAAAAAGATTTCCACGAATTAAGCGATGAAATGCAGCGACAGTATAATGAAGTATTACCAAAACAGTTACTGCTGTTATGTATTACGTCTACATTGCCATAATATATATTAATAATTTTAGACAAGTATGGGAAGCAACGGCATTAAAAGACAGAACGATGGATCAGTTGATTGAACGTCTGCGTATGGTGGAAATGCATGATTCTGTCAATAAAGATTCGACTACTGCATTTGTATCAAAGGAAATGCATAATTCATCAAAAAAGATTAAAAATTATAAAAAGGATCTAAGTAAAATAAAATGTTATAAATGTCAAAAATTTGGGCACTATCAGAAAAACTGTTTTTTAAATGTAAAATGGAATAAATGTACGAAAGTTGCGAATGTGAATAATGAAAATGATAAGGAAGGTTCTGCATTCGTAAGTTCTGCATTGCTTTGCGATTTTAGACAAATAAATCGTGACTGTTGGATAAATGACAGTGGTGCTACTGCACATATGACACCAAATAGAGAATATTTTTCAAAATATCTGGATTTCAAAATACCAAGAGAAGTAGAAATAGCAGATGGTCGAAAAATAAAGGCAATTGGTCATGGTGTCATTAATGTGGAGATGGAGATTAATGGAAAATGGACAAGCCATCATTTAGAAGATGCTTGGTACGTTCCAGAAATTGGTACAAATCTATTTTAACAGTCTGTCTCACTCTATAAAGGATATAAGTGGCATACAAATATTAAAGGAACAGAGTGCACGAAAAATGGAAAAGTATTTTTGACAGGTTATTTGATTGATGGTTTGACAATTTTAAATATAAAAGCAAAATTATCAGGTATTTCGGAAAAATCGTATTTAGTTAACATTACAGATATTTTACAGTTGTATCACGAAAGACTGGGACACCAAAGTAAACGTCATGTCTTACAGGTGTTAAAACAACATGGTATCGAAGTAAAGGCTGATAATGAAGAATTTTGCGAAGGATGTATGTTTGGCAAACAGTACAGAAGAAATTTTGGCACAAGGAAAAATCGAGCCACGCCAACAGGTGAGTTAATCAACGCAGATGTTTGTGGACCTATGACAGAAAAATCACTGGGTGGTGCACGCTACTTTGTCTGCTTCAAGGATGACTTCACAAAATTTAGACGAGTATTCTTCTTAGAACAAAAGAACGAAGTGGTAGATAAATTGAACCAGTTCTTGGCAGAGGCTGATCAAGCGGGGCACAAAGTGAAACAATTTTTGTCAGATGGAGGTAAAGAATTTAATAATGCGTCGGTTCGAAAAATCTTGGAGGAACGTGGAATTGAAGTGAGATTTTCAATGCCATATACACCGGAACAAAATGGTGCGGCCGAATGAGAGAATCGAACTCTGGTCGCGTGTGCTAGAACAATGTTGCATACGAAAGATTTACCAGCAAAACTGTGGGCCGAAGCAGTAAATACAGCCGCCTACATACTGAATCGTACAGGATCATCAATAATAAAGGATAAAAGTCCATATGAGCTTTGGTTTAACAAGCAACCAGCCGAAATAAATCATTTTAAGATTTTTGGTTTATAATGTTATGTACATGTTCCGACACAGAGTCGACAAAAATGGGACCGAAAAAGTGTGAAAGGAATTTTGGTAGGTTATTGTGGCGACAAGGATGGTTATCGTGTTTATGTGTCACCTAGAAATAAGGTAATATTAAGTCGAGAGGTAGATACAGGAAAGTAAGAATTCTTCGGACTTTCAGTCAATTAATAAAATTTATTCATGCCGACGTTTCGACTATACTATAGTCTTCTTCAGGGCTCTAAAATATGATATATAGGCGAAATAATAACATATGAACACAAAATAAATATAAATTACAAAAATTATAAAATATAGACTTACAGAATGGTCAGTTGAAAAAATGAAACCACATGTGGATAAAATAACATACAGCACGGACAATTAAAAAAATAAATAAATATGAATAAATAAATAAATAAATAGTTAAAACCAACATATCACAGAGAGAAATTCGTCTAACAATTAAAAACTTGTTTTTGATGAGTGCAATATTTATGAAACTACAAATAACTAGTAACGTGTAAGAAAAAATTTTTTTAAGAATAATCTAAGTTGAGGACTAATGTGGATAATTTTCGATTAATTACTGTAGGACCAATAGATGAGTGGGTGTGAGAACTCTGATGTGGGACCGTGAACTCCTTGATGGCAGATGATGTGGTGTGCATCCGTGTAAATACAAAACAAGTAATAAATATCATAATGAAATTAAAAATATTATAACGAACTTGCTCCAGATTAATAATTTTCCCAATAAACTAACCAACAAAATAATGAATACATCAAATAATAATGTCGAACATAAAAACAATAACAATGAAGTTAGATATATATCGTTACCGTATATAAAAGAACTAGCGCCAAAATTTAAAAAATTGATGAAACAAAAACTAGAGTTAAACATAGCCTTTAAACAACATAAAACTGTTAAAAATTTATTTACCGTAATAAAAGACACAACAAAGAAAGAGATACAATCCAATCTAATATATAAAATTCCTTGTAAAAATTGTAATAAAGTTTATACAGGTCAAACTAAAAGATATTTAAAAATACGCCTTAATGAACATAAAAGAAACTCCAACAATAATAATAGAAATATAAAATGTGCGCTAGTGGAACACGCTAAAAGCAATAACCATGAATTTGATTTTGAAAACACTAAAATTTTAGCATTGGAATCAAATTTACAAAAACGGTTAACGTTAGAAATGTTATTCATAAAACAAGATAAAAACAACATTAATTCACAAACAGATATTGAACATCTTAGCCTAATATACAATAATTTAATTAATATTAAAAACAAACTTAAAATATAAAATTAAAAAACAACACAATATTAAAATTTACACGGATGCACACCACATCATCTGCCATCAAGGAGTTCACGGTCCCACATCAGAGTTCTCACACCCACTCATCTATTGGTCCTACAGTAATTAATCGAAAATTATCCACATTAGTCCTCAACTTAGATTATTCTTAAAAAAATTTTTTCTTACACGTTACTAGTTATTTGTAGTTTCATAAATATTGCACTCATCAAAAACAAGTTTTTAATTGTTAGACGAATTTCTCTCTGTGATATGTTGGTTTTAACTATTTATTTATTTATTTATTCATATTTATTTATTTTTTTAATTGTCCGTGCTGTATGTTATTTTATCCACATGTGGTTTCATTTTTTCAACTGACCATTCTGTAAGTCTATATTTTATAATTTTTGTAATTTATATTTATTTTGTGTTCATATGTTATTATTTCGCCTATATATCATATTTTAGAGCCCTGAAGAAGACTATAGTATAGTCGAAACGTCGGCATGAATAAATTTTATTAATTGACTGAAAGTCCGAAGAATTCTTACTTTCCTGTATCTACCTCCATCCTAACACAGTCGAATATTGATTTTTCAATTAAGTCGAGATGTTCAGTTTGTACCCGAAAAAATTTGTCATTCCAGGAATGTAGCAGAATTGACTCTTCCGGTACCTAAAAATCTAGATGATGAAATTGGGATAGAAAAAATAGATAGCACTCGTATTGAATCAAGAAATGATAACATCTGTTTACGTGATCGAAGAAAAAGTGGACATCCAACGTATCTCAATGATTACGCAATGGTAAGTACAATAGATAATAAAAATCCGATTTCTTACAAGGACGCTGTAATTTCTGAAAATGGAAAACATTGGCAAGCTGCTATGGAGGAAGAAATGAAATCATTATACGATAATGTCTGGGAACTAGTAGACTTACCAAGAGATAAGAAATTAATTGAAAATCGATGGGTTTTTAGAGTCAAGACAAAAGCTGATGGTACTATTGATAAGTACAAAGCCAGGCTTGTTGCAAAAGGGTACGTACAGAAATCAGGAATAGATTACGACGAAACGTTTAGCCCTGTAGCAAGATTTGACACTGTGAGGACAGTCTTGAGTGCTGCTGCAAATGAGAATCTTAAACTTCGACAGTTTGACGTCAAACCGGCGTTTTTGTACGGCGAACTGGAAGAAGTTTACATGCGACAACTGGATGGTTTTCAGGATGGAACAAATCGAGTATGTAAATTAAAATGAAGTTTATACGGGCTAAAACAAGCACCGAGATGTTGGAATGCGAGATTTGTACATTTTTTAAAGAAATTTGGTCTAAAAGTTAGCAGTTCTGATCCGTGTTTGTTTATACATGAACAAAATGGGCATAAATGACTAGTTGTAATTTATGTAGATGATGGCCTTGTGGCAGGAACTGATGATAAACTGATTGATGATTTTACTCTAGGTTCTTTGGATTGCTTTTTAGGTATGCAGATTAAGCGAGGAGCAAAAGGTTCAATTTTCGTACATCAGCATAACTATACCATAAAGATTTTGGAGCGTTTCAGAATGATTGAATCAAACAAAGTTAGTGTACCTATAATTAAAGAAGAGGTTATACCTGAAGAGAATAAAGCTCCTACTGAAGCACCTTATCGAGAGGCTGTGGGTAGTTTAATGTACCTGATGACAACTACTAGACCAGATATTGCTTTTGCAGTAAGTAAAGTATCTGAGAAGTTAGATCAACCAACAAAAGCTAATTGGGATTCAGTCAAGAGGATTTTTAAATACCTACGAGGTACAGCGGACAATGGGCTACTGTATCAAGCTGGTTATAAAACTGGTGAATTGGAAGCCTACACAGACGCGGATTTTGCTGGCGATGCAAAAACTAAAAGGTCAACTACAGGTGTGGTATGCAAATACAGTGGAGCAGCAATCAGTTGGCTAAGTCAAAAACAGAGAGCTGTAGTTTTATCTACGACAAAAGCCGAATTTATAGCTGCAAGCGAGGGAGCAAAGGAAGTAATTTGGCTGTCGAGAATGTTAAACGAGATATCAAAATTAAGAGAAGTACTAACTTTACACGTAGACAACGCTAGTGCAGTCAAGTTAATTAAAAACCCAGAATTTCATAAGCGTTCCAAACACATAGAAATTCGACATTATTTTATACGACAAAAATATATGGAAAAAATTTTGAATATTCTACATTTGGAAGGTGAAAATCAGATAGTTGACATAATGACGAAACCACTGGCACGTGTTCGTTTCGAAAAACTTCGTGATCGTTTGGGTTTATGTTCCAAAAAATCAATTTTGACAAGATGAAAATGTATTATTTGGGAGAAAATGTTGAAGAATTCAAATATTAATTTTCACATAGTCAACATTGTATTAATTCTGTTTATAAGTAGTTTCATAGATTTTGATTGACTGATGACGTTTTGTATTCTATGTAAATAAAAAGCAGTTTTGTATCTGAAGTTAATTCTGATCATTTTTCTTTATTATTTCAAAAGATACGTATTTGTATCAAAGATATCTGTTTTTGAGTTTAATATTTCGGATAATATTAATCGAAAACCATGGTGGATATTTTAATATTTTCCTAGTGATTCTAGGAACGCATTTATCAAATATATCTTGCAATATATTATAAAATTCCATAAATGCATCATCTACGTTGTCAAATTTAGTTAGAATATTTCAGTCAAAAGAACTCAAAAGGCTGTATAATTCTGTGTAATCTGCAATTTTAAAGTTGTACGAAGTTTCACGATCACATCTCACTGGCCTAATACACACATATGGTAATGTGACAAATCTGGGAGAATGGAAATATTAAGTGAAGGATGATTACTATCTTCATTAAGTAGAGAATTAGAGTTATATGAGACCTCACAATCCAGATTGGAGACAACTACATCATTTATGAATGAATTATTATTTAAACAATCTAAAGCAGACAAATGGGTGTACATAGGTTTTATGTAAATGTCACTAAAGTGCTAGTTGTACTTTAAGTAGATGACGGACTACTACTAGAGTAATGATAGATACAGTTCTTAAAGAATTAGAAACACTTTCGAAATAAAAAGTGTTGTGAAAAACTATGTGGGTATGCAAAAAGAAACTTGACTGGTCCATCTTTATAAATAAAGAAAATTATATTAAACAAATCGCTAAGAAATTTTAACTTGAAACGCAGTGTGTGTACCCTCCGATCCACAAACAAATATTACTGGCGAAAATAGTGTATATTTCGAATAGAACGAGGTTCCATACAGACAGACATAACAAAGAACAATGGGATGCAGTGAAGAAGAGAGTAAATTATCTTATTGGAACAGCTGATTATGGAATTCACTACAAAAGTGATGACTTTACGCCCTTGACCAGTTACACTGACTCAGATTTCACAACTGATCTTCAGATTCGGCGATCAACCAGTGGTTACGTTTTCAAAATTGGTAATTCCGCAGTGAGCTGGACCAGCAAGAGACAACTAACCGCATCGTTGTCAACCATGAAGGCGGAATATGTGTCAGCCTCTCAAGTCGCCAAGGAAACCATTTGGCTGCAGACTTCTTTCAAATATAGGTGAAAGCCCAGAAAAATAACCATAATAAATATAGATAACCAGAGTGGGCAGAGTGCTATACGTCTGATTAAAAATTCGGAATTCCATTACCGTACAAAACATGTGGACATTAAATATCATTTCGTTCGTGAAAAATATGAATCAGGTAACCTCTTACCTATGTACATCAATACCAAAGATCAAGTGGCAGATATTCTGACGAAGCCGTTACCCAAAGCATCCCTTGGAAAGTTAAGACTTTTGTTATGTGTAAAAAGATATGAAAATATTTAAGTTAAATTTAAGCAACTTTAATTTTTCAAAATGAAATACCTTAAGGTTATAATTAACATGTTCATTTATGTAAAGTATTCAAAAAGTGGGAGTATAGAAGAAACTGAATTAGTAATAATAAAATAATTTGTCATTTCACGTTTCATTTTTTTTTTTTTATTGTGTTTATTAATCCTACAACCTAAAACCAAAATAATTATGAACTATTTATGTAAAATTTGTTCTAAATACAATCTACAATCACACTACTTTCTACCATGTAAAACTTATTTTTGTCAGCAAACATGGCCGACAAGACAAAGTCACTTGATCTGAAATGGTCTATGGCCATAAGACAAAATCGGCGCCACTAGCGGGCCAATGTCACATACTGAGAATTCCCGTTTTTATTTGAAAGAAATGCAATATTATATTATAAAGAAATATTAAATAATTACACCGTGAATTTATAAATGTAAGAAGAATTAATTTATTTACGAGATACACAATTATTATTATGAAATAGATTTAGAGGTTATGTAGAGTTTAAGAGGTTATTATTATTACTACATCTAATTTAATATCTGTGATTATTATTGACATAATAATTATATACATTTACTTTACACTTATCTTTTAAAAATTTAAATGTTTGTGCTTAATTTTGATCTGTTGTCAATACTGTCAGTAATCTTGGCTAATATCTTAACGAAATAATTGCGGGCGAAAAGTGAGCCTCACCATCGTCATACCCTGTATTATAGAGGTGCCCTAAATATATATGCCAATTGGTACATGATTACATAAATCGGAACAGGTATATATGTATATTAAACATGTAAAAAAAAGTATACAGGGTGTTCTGAAAATGGGTGAAAAGCTTCAGGTAGAACGATTCTTTGATTAATTCTGAGTCGATAACCCTAATGCAAAAAATTTGTACGGCCCTTCGTAAAGCCGCACGAAGCCAACAAACTTGTAAATGTGCAACTAGAACTAAACGATTTTTTAAAAATCTTTTACTTAATAACATTGCTCTTTACATTCTAGAAGAATTGTGTAAAAATTAATGTACGTAGCTAAACGTTTGATATCAAATCTTTAAAATTTTAACTTTTCTAAAGTAGAATTTTTTTAATTTGAAAACGTACGACAACAATCTATAAAACAGTTTTTTGTTTGAAAAAAAAAAAAATTATAAATAATTTGTCAAATTTTGACGTTTATCAGTTGATGTTTGATTTTATAATTTATTTCTTTTTGTACGGTGAATGAAACATTGGATTATTAGAATGTATACCTTTAACAAATACGCTGATATGTATATTGTATATGGATTTTGCAACGGGAATGCGAACTTGGCAAAAGAAGAATAAGCACGATACCTAAACCAGCGGCACCCATGTTCGAATATATTTAGAAAATTAGATCAGCGACTTCGCGAATCTGGTACATTTATCCCTTATTATCATAACAGAGGACGACCTAGAGAACGAGCAACAGTTCAATTAGAAGAACAAACCGGCTTCAAGATCAAAATTTCTTACTTCGAGTTCTCTGGAGTGACGAATGCACATTCACAAGAGATGGAGTGTTATACATGCATGATGGTGCACTGCTCACAATGCCCGAATTACAAGAGAGTGGTTAGATGAAACATTTCCAAATAGGTGGATTAGGCGTAATGGACCAATACCATGGCCTCCAAGGTCTCCAGATATGAATCCTCTTAATTTTGTTTGGGGCTTTTTAAAGGAAAAAGTATATGCGACGCCTCCAGTCAATGAACAGGAAGTAATTAATACGATTAATGCCGCGGTACAATTAATTACTCCCGATATGTTACAACGCGCCTTGAGTTCTCTTGCCCAAAGGCTACAGCTATGTCTGGAAACTGATGGATGTCATTTTGTACATTTATTATAAATTGACTTTATTTGCATTATAATTATTATTATTTTTGTTATATTTATTACTACATAAATACTCAAAATATCGTTTACATTATTTTTTTAAAATTAATAAAGCAAAGCTGGTATCTTAACTAAATAAATTCAATTCCCAATTTGAATTTCCACTGAGTGTAGCTATGTCAAAATAATGTTGACATAAAATTCATACTGATTTGCATAGCTACCTGATAACTACTATAACAATTTGATTCGGTGTTGCCAAATTTACATTTCTGTTAAGTAGCTCGTGTGGCTTTACGAAGAGCCGTACAATTATCGACTCAGAATTAAATAAAGAATCGTTCTACCTGAAGCTTTTCACCCATTTTCAGAACAACATGTTTAATTTACCCACGCCCCACCTATCTCATTTTTTTAAATTATGTTCTTTTTTGTACATACCGCGCTGCATACTATTAAGCGAAGAAAATAAGCCCTCCGATATTTATTTGCTATATTGTACAGTTATTGAAAGACTAGAATTTACATTCTATGTTATAAAATAGTTGTCCGTTTTGTTTCAGAGACAGTTAAACGCTGTCGACTTCAAAGTATCAAGTGATCTACGATTTGTTCTTCTTATCTCAGATATAGTCCGTGTTTATACACATACCACACTGGCAAAATACCATGTGGTTGATATTGCTTCAAGACAAAAGTTTCCTTTATCCTACAAGGAAGATGACACGACTGCTCCATTTCTTCAATACGCAACTTGGTCTCCAGATGGCATTGCCATTACTTTCGTTCACAACAATGACGTCTACTATAAACCCAGAGTCAACGGTTCTTTAATTTGTCGAATCACAACGTCTGGAATACCTGGTGTGATATTTAATGGTATACCTGACTGGCTATACGAACATGAAATATTAAAAACTGATCATTCATTATGGTTTTCGAACGATGGAAAGTATTTAATGTTTTTAACTTACAATAATTCAGCTGTTGGTGAATACAAGTATCCTTGGTACGATAGTACAAATCCAGCTGCTAAATATCCACAAATTCGTATGGTACGTTACCCGAAAGTTAACACAGCAAATCCAGAAGTATCTGTCAATGTTGTAAATCTCAAACGACCTAAATATTTATTTCCAACTGCTGTTAAACCTACAAACAGTGTAGAAGCTGATAGTTACATAACACACGTAGCATGGTACTCCAACCATCAAGTAGCTGTAGTATGGCTCAATAGAAAACAAAACATGTCGGTCATAGCTACATGCAAATCACCTAATTTCACTTGTACTAACTTGCATATAGAAAAGGCTGAATGTGGTTGGACAGAACCAATTTTGCACCCTGTTTTTTCTCGCCATGGAGGCCAAGGATTAGCACGACTACCAGTTAAAGATGGTGATAAAGGAAACTACATGCATGCTTGCCTAATACAGTCGGGAACTGTCATACCAATCACCCATGGTCCTTTCGAATTAACTCGTATTTTAGCATGGGATGAAGACAACCATGTTATCTATGTTCTTGCAACTGGAGAAACGGATCCTGCCCAAAGACATCTTTACAAAATCGGAGACACCAACTCCAGCCAACCATGGACTTGTATGACTTGTATCATAGAAGAGTTCAATGATACAAATTCTGTTCTGATTAAACCGAGAAATATAACTACAACAATACAACGAAGATGTAATTATAATCGCATAACGTTTAGTCAGGCTTACCGTTTTTATGTACAGGAATGTTTGGGACCAGATATACCGAATATTTATTTAGTGGAGACAGCGACAAATTACCGTATTACGGAACTAGACACATCCGTAAATTTAAGGAGACGAATAGCTGGAATTGCTACTCCTCAAATTAAACGTATCGGGGTAAGAAGAATAGTTTACGATTATAGAGATCAATGATGGGAAACTTCGGCACTCCAGGCTTGCGATTTTTTTCAAATTAAGTATTATTAGTTGTTCATCATAGTTTTAAATAATATATACATAAGTTGATTGACAGAATAACAGTAATATTTGACTTTTCTTGTTTTAAATAAATATAGAAGGCAAATATAAAGAATATTAATGCAGCATTATGAATCAAATACGATTATAAGCAGGGAAAGGAAATGTAAAAAATAACGGTTAACCAAATCGAGAACGAAATTTTTAAAACGGTTTTTATTGAAAAACGTTCAAAAGTCCGTAAATAAACTTATTGGTTTCGGTTTCAATTAAAAATCACGTTTATGGACTTAAAATTTTCTAACTAGTGTAAATAATAGGTTTCCTGGCTTGTTCATAATTACTAATATTTTCTTCTGGTATATCTATGAACTTTTGAAATTTCATATTCGAAACAATGTTTACTATTATTTGTGAATAATTTAATAACAAAATAAGAAGTACGTCTATGCGAGATAAAATTTAATTGTTAATAAGAAAATTAAAATTATAATTACTTTACTTGCGCCAGTTTGGCTTCCTGGAAAAAAGTTACCCATCCTTGATCCATAAGTTTATAGAATGTAGTTATAGGTTGTAGTATAGGTAGCAAATGAAAATGAAACGAAATAAAAAACAATACGATTCCGATTTTTTTTTTTTGCTACATTAAGTAAGGAAAATCTCTATTTGAGCTTTTTATGCTTTTATTTATTACAACGATACAATATTTCGGTAAAATTTGTTTTATTGTTTATCAATTAACTGACTATGTATAATGTACATGTGGTATGCCACACGCACCGTCACCATACATAAAAGAATAAAAACTGTATCATATTTGTGCAAGTTCTGTTGTGATTGAGAGGTTAGTCGCGATTCTTTTGAATCATGACTAAAATAAGGTTAATGAACTGGAATAATATGAACGTCAAACGTCACCCATATTTCCTTCATTTCGAATTTGTGGTGTATGATTATATGATTTTGTAAAAAAAAAACACTTTTTATCCCATAATACCCACATTGAGATAATTCATTATTATATGAAATACTTGTCATAAATTGATATAAATCCAAGGGAACATGAAAAAAGACCTGATTCAGAGGGGTTAAGGGGAATGTTATTCGTGCTCACAGAATGAAGGACTGGGTATAGCGAACAGAGACCATGAAACTTGATTATTCTATTTCTTCTTTTAGACAGCGAAATATAGCTTGAAGAAATTCAGGTAGTTGTAAAGTTGTGTGGTTCACGGGAAAGAGTAATTATTTAATGGCTTATAGTTAAACAAAAAAAAAGTACATATTAAAATTTTGACTAATATTTAATAATTCATTTCGATAACGATATTGTTAATTTATATAGTTAAAATTTAACTATAAGCTGTGTAACTGGGCATTAAAGGTTGAAATCTAGTTTGTCCGCAATCCAGCTTCCGTTCTGCGGTAGGTACATTCATGTACAAACAAAAAAACCTTAAATTAAATTATTATGACTATATCATTCTTTAGGATATAACCCAATAGGAATACGTGGTTTTCCTTAGTTACCACGTATTACAGCGGTTATTATTAAGTAACCATGGTGAACGAATATATTAATGTTGGTATATTCGAATATACAAAGGTTCGTAATTCGTTTACCATGGTTACTGTAGATGCGTTTGGTTATTTCATTTTATGTACTCAGAACTGTCAGTGTCGTTTTGAAATCTATTTACGGAACGTATAAAGAATGATCATTTTCCTTTGAACACAGTGCCGAACACATAAATAAGTCTGTAATTTGACTTTGAAGAGGAAAATCATGCTTTGTGTGTTTCATTATTTAGACATCTGAATGACAATGACATCTTCGATTTCATGGAAACGAATAATTGAACGCACCTATTATTTGACAACTACGCATTATTATAATAAAAATTTGACAAGTAGACAAATAATTATTTAATCCCTACTTCAAAGACTACACTGTTACCAGCGCCAGTTTATTTTGAAATACAAGCATTTCAACAGATTACAGGTCAACGATAAATTTACTGTTTACTTTTTAATTTCGTTTTTATTCATGATATACTCTACCTGTATACAACTCGACAATCGAAAATTCTCGAAATAGGTACTCGACGTGTTGCCTGAAGAAAATACGTTTCGTATAATCGAGAATTTTCAATCGTCTTGTTGTATAATACTCGTATATGAATATTTTTATATTAATTTTTTTTTTTGCTGTAGTGTATAATATTAAATTGTTATTTTGCTTTAAATTCCGCTACAGTGAAATATTCCATATTACGTGGCCGCGTGCCTGATTGTCTGGTCGCGAACCTGGGGGAACCGGGTTCGATCCCGACAGACTCCAAATATTTCCAATTTTAAATGACATAAAAGTCACCCCTGTTGTGCACTCTCCACACCAGCTATGACTGCCCGTGAGGTGACCGATGTCTACATGTGTTGTAGATACTGGCACACCCAGAAATGGGTAATACGCCGTGATGATATATTCATTTATTTATTTTATAAATAAAAAAAAACAATTCTGCCAGTTCGTTAATTATTATAATAATATTTTTTGGGTTTAGATTGAAATAGAAGGAAAATACCGAGCACAAGTGAGGCTACTTTATCCACCTGGACTTCGAGAATACGAAGAAGTCACATTTCCTCTCATACTTCTTGTGTAAGTATTATTATTATTAAATGATTCGAGATACGAAAAAATGATTTTCCGACTTTTTGATCGCTTACGCGCGTACCCTAATTTATTTTTATATCCTATAAGCGTGTGTTCAGAGAGAAAGCAGGTTACCTGTTTCCGATTTACCCGCTTTACCTGCTTTAACCTGCTTTAAAAATGTTCACATGTTATTAGGAGTAGGCGTTCAGAGTAAAAGCAGACAACTGCTCAACAGGCGCTTGTCAGGCAGGTACTACCCGCTTTCCGAATTTGCCGGAACGAGACCAATATTCTTATTGAGCAGATTAAAGTAAACAAGCCCAGAATGTATTCAGAAAATAACTTTGATATGGATATTCTAATATCCGAAGTTCAAAAAAGGGAAGCAATTTGGAACAAATTTCACAAATGTCATTATATAGAAAAATTATTGAAAAATTATGGGGAGATATTTCTATCAATATGCAATGTGAAAGTATGAGACATAAATATCACCAGAAAATAGGATTTCTGTTATATTAATTACATAAATACATTTAACTTTTCATTTAATATTTTAAAGAAGAAATGAAAATATTTAAGAGACCAGTTTTCGGTTTCTTATTAAACAGCCTTCCACATTATGTAAAATATAGTTGAAAGTGTCTTTCGTCATCCTCATATACTCGAAAAATCTATCTTCGTACAATTTGAATTCTTGGAAGAGATGATGATACTCTTCGTATTTTACTCTATTCTTATTAATTGCGTGGATCCCTATTTTCTTTCTACGTCGTTTCAAATTATTATCACAACAGAGAATAAAATCTGCATCCGTGGAGCTTTAGTACTAAGACATTATTTTTTGTATTCATCAGTGACACTGACACTAAGTTTGACACTTGACAGTACGAGCAGTATGGACTGTTTTCTGTGTTAACACAACCTGTGCCAGCCTGCTTCGGCTTAACCGGTTTTTCACGCGCTTGTTAAGCTGAAGCGGGAAACCTGCTTTCTCTCTGAACTTTATACACGGTGGTGAGTGGAACTCCCGTACATAAGACTTGAATAATGTAAAGTCATACTTTCGTAATTTCCTGCTTCCCTAATTATTTTAATTTAAAAAGCTTCAAATAAATAGTTATTTACATTCGAGAGTGTGTAAGTTGTATTTTACAGCGCGACAGCTTTGTTTAAGTCACGAGCCCTTAAGGCGAGTGCCTTATTAGCTGAAGCGCTATAAAATAATTCACGCACGAAAATTGTATATGACTATCACTTTTTATAATGAGTTAGGTTGTACTTCTGAAAAGGGATAGTTTGAAATATTGGGGTTAAGTCAATTTCCAAATTTGATTTTACTTACCTTCATTAGAGTTCTTCTTCTAGCGAAAATATATTTGTAATAATAGACGTTGTTTATGACTCATACTATATTTATTTGCTGATATGTTCTTCGTAATAAATAATAGATAGGTGTCGATATTTGACATTTGAGCAGCGTTCGCCTTGCGTATTTGACAGGTATATCGATCGGTGACTATGTCGGTAACAGCAGATTTTTACAATTATGACAGATGTCGCTGCCGTGATTTTGGTTTATATAAATTAGTTTTAAATATAGGAAATGGAAAGTAAAAAAATAACTTACGTAGGCAGTACTTTTTTTTTTAGGCAAGTTACAACACAGTAAGCGTAAAAAGTAGGTTACACTTGCTGTGTATACAATTGTAAAGTTCGCATTACACTTCAGGAGGACAAAAAAATAATTCTATTTATTGATTTACAGAATTTTACTCCCTTTTTTGCTTAAAATAATTAGGCGAGCAGGGAATTGCAAAAAAAAAAACTGATTTTCCATGTTAATCTCCTATATACAGGATGGAACAAATTCGAGTTCCGTATAGGAAAAACTTTCTTATTATTCACGCTACAATTGTTGAAGGTCTTTATGAGCCAATTTTTTTGAAAGGCACTACAGGAATTTTCGATCGTCTTTCGTTTTTGAGCTAGAAGCTAAAACTTGATTTTCACCTACATATTTTGAAAATACCTCATATCTCGTTTATTATAAAGATAAAAAAAAAATTATTAGAAAATTTTTATACATTTTTTTACGTAGAATAACATGACGTAATTAGATTTTTTCCAAACCTATTAATTCTCGAAATATAACACAAATATAATATTTTTTAAATGGGAACATACGTTGAAAATAGTCTCGTCCTTTTCCTTATTGTATAAGCTTTCAATGATATATAAAAAGTCTACATTGTTTTGTTTTACACATGAATAAAACATGAATTATTTATTTTTGGGTTGTAAAAAATGAAATTTATTAAGAAACAAATGAAAAATTAATTACAGATCATCATTTGTTTATTTTGATTCTATATGTATTACTTAATGTGGTCTAATGTGCTTTCTGAAGTATATAAATTAGACAAAAGGGGATAAAAATAAAGGAAATAACATTAAAAATAAAAAAATGATAATCTGCAATTGATTTTTTCATTTGTTTCTTAATAAATTTCATTTTTTACACCCCAAAAGAGCATAAATTGGAAATGCAAAATTATTTATTCCAAAATACACCACTGAATTACAAATAAAGGTATTATATAATATTTTTTGTATAATTCATTTCTAATTATACAAAAGTACAAATATTTAGATACAAATAATAAATTTCAATGTAGCAAATACGAACAATATAGACAAACATTAATAGATGACCTACTAAAAGAACATATTTCGCTCCCCACTTGTGCCGAGAACTTACTAGCTCTTAATAATTGTAATATATATCTAATAATTGCAAAATTTATTAATAAGACAGATATCGAAGTATAACCAAAAACAAGAAAAATAGAAAATCTAAAGAAACACAGCTCCGGACCAATGTGCAATAGTACGAGGTCGAAACCAAACAAAAAAAAAAAAAAAAAAAAATATATATAGCCCCCCCCCCCCCCAATATTTAATTTGAAAATTAACAATCGCCTTAAAGTTTAAACTATACATTTGATTCTTCGAAAAATGCTAGTTTTAAAATATTGATGAAATTTCCTTTGTTAGATTATTCTTGTAATCAATATTATTAGGTTATAATCAAAATCCTTTGTTGCAATCAACAATTTTACAGTTTTAATTTGCCAGAAAATTACCGTTTGGCAGGTAGTCCAGTCAATAGAGGTTTTTACTCTACAAAAGGTGGGGAAAATACGATTTTAACATATGTTGTTTGGGTCGAGACGGGGATGAAAAATTCAAATTTGTGACCTTGGGGAGTCTCGGCGTGAGCCGCCATCTTGGATCAAAGGTGCAAAAAATGAGTTTTTTGCTATTATCTCGAAAACAGTGGCACGTATCAAAGTTTTACAAGGATACAAATTTAAAGCTCGTTACTTTTTGTACAAAAAGGGTTCTTGCATTTTTTACCTAGGATGAACTCTCAAAGAGTTATGTATATATAAATAGGTAACCAGAACAACAATTTATGAAAGAAGATTAAGGGCCAGTTTTACAATCTCAGTTAAATAAACATTATTGAATCGAATTATTGACAGCAATGATAAATCTGTCATTTGACAGTTCATTTCGTTTCAATTTTGTTTATTTAACTGACAGTTAAAATTTTAACCAGAGATTGTAAAACTGGCCCTTAATCACTTAAAATATACACAATGTTAATTTTTTATTACTTAGTCTAATAGATTTTGTTATTTGTAACAGTTTACATTTGCCGTGGTATCAAAAGAAGTAAATTATCGATGATTTTTAAATAATTTTTGTCAGCGCTTTTTCACAAATTCACCAACCACTCTGACCCAGTTGAAGATACGGTACCGCGGTTTAAAAATTTTAATTCAGTTTGGAATTCTCCTTAATATCATGTTAAACGATTTTTGCTCCGATGAGCGGTTAACGAATTATTAAGAATTTAAACTTATGCGAAATTTCACTCAAATTTGAAACATCTGCAAATCAGCTTAGTGTTAATTTTTTCTTCTGAATTTTGGACACGATTAAAGATAAGCTTTACTATGCATTTAATACGTGCTGAAAAAACTCCTTTTTTGCACCTTTGATCCAAGATGGCGGCTCACGCCGAGCCTCCCCAGGGTCACAAATTTGAATTTTTCATTCCCGTCTCAACCCAAACAACATATGTTAAAATCATTTTTTCCCTACCTTCTGTAAGGCAAAGGTCTTTTTTGGTCTCCATTGACTGGACTAAGGATATTTCGATTACTTTTTTATACAAATTTTAATAGTAAATCAGGGAAATTCAATATTGGCAGAAAAGAAAAATAAAATTATCTTTCCTTCACAATTATTATTTCAATATAACGAGACTAAAAAAAATATCCGTTTCCGTTTGTACTTGTAACTACTATACAGAGTGCCCACTATGTATGGAATATAGCATATATCTCGGTAAATAACGACTGTATAAAATTTATTTTTATATGAAAGTTGTTTATCATTTTATTTCCCATAATAAGGTAGCATTCAGTTGTTTTTATTTCAGAAAACATATGAGCAGAGCTGGGCAGTAACTAGTTACTTTAGTAACTTAGTTACTAACTAGTTACTTTTACGTAACTTGTAACGTAACTTAGTTACTTTTTAAAATATGGTAACTGTAACTGTAACTTACTGCAGAAAAGTAGTTGGTAACTTTACGGTTTTTAGTTACTAGTTACTTAAAGTAACTCAGAAATTAGAATGTAACTTAAGTTAGTCAAAGTAACTTAAAAAGTGGAGTTGTTGAGCGCAGCATCGCGCATACCCTCTGTAATGTGTAACTTTTATTTTAATACATAATTAAATTCAATATTATTGTTGATTGATTTCAAGCCATAATAGACAATAAAATAAGTAATTATATTCATTAATAATAGAGTTTTTGTACGGTAAACAGAAAAACTAAAAATATACTTTTAATTATAGAATTAAAAAGTCACTAAATGTTAAATTTGACTTATAAAATATATTATTTTCAAATGTTTTCCTCGTTTACAAATGATACGTTTTAATAAATTATAATTAAACTGCCACTAAATCATCAAAATTATTCCAATTTTCAGGTTATACTAAAAATAGTGTATTTTGTTCGTTGTTCCAAGGGTTGCAAGACTTGAATTCGTCTTATTTTTGCAAATTCCCTTCTCACAAGATAAAATGTTACTTTTAATTTTTATGTTATATTATAATGTAGGTCCGCAGGGCCTTTTTATCAGATTTTTTATCACAGCAACCGAGCCCTGATGGCCCCTTGTCAAAGCGGGCCCTAGGCCGTGGCCTCGTGGGCTTAGGCGGTAATAAGGCCCTGTAGGTCCGTTAACATTAACAATAATAATCTGATTGGGTGTTGCCAAGCAATAACGTTAAAATTTAGGTTAACGTAGTTAGTGCAAAAACTCCCTGATATGTATACTACACAATAACTAAGTCAACAGTCAAAGTCTACACTTCACGCCATTAAAAGTAGTTAGAAAGTAACTCAAGGTAACTAAGTTACTTTTAATGAGTAACTAGTAAATAACTTAGTTCTTCCACCAAAGTAACTGGAACTTAAGTAACTTAGTTACTTTTTTCTGGAGGTAACTGTAACTGTAACTAGTTACATTTTAAAAGTAACTTGCCCAGCTCTGCATATGAGTAACGAACAACAATTGAATTTTTTTAAATTGCAATGTACCCTTTCATTAGGCTCATTTGATAGAGATTTTTTTTCTCTTTTCGATGACGTAACATGTTAGTACTCTTATACAAGAAAATTTTTCAAAAAATTTAAAAACTCTTTAGGTTAGGCCACTGCCTTGCAGTTAATGGCGAACATTTTGAACACTTATTGCAATGAAAACCATTTTATTACTAATTTCGTTTTGTCTTCAAGGTTTAATAAGAAACGTACGCGTTCATTTGTTTTATTTTGATGTACGTTACGTCATCGAAAAGAGAAAAAAAATCTCTATCAAATGAGCTATTTAAAAAAATTCAATTGTTGCTCGTTAGTAATTTGTTTTCTGAAATAAAAACAACTGAATGCTGCCTTATTATGGGAAATAAAATATTAAACAACTTTTACATAAAAAAATTTGTATACAGTCGTTATTTACCGAGATATATACTATATTCCATACATAGTGGGCACCTGTATACGAGCCCAACCCCAAATGTATTCGTCCATCTGTAAAATATACTATGAATAAATATGAAAAATCATTTACGTACTTTAGTTGTAGTTATATTCGCATAAATTTTAATATTATGTTTTGTTAGAATATAGTGACCGTATACACATTTTTTATTTAATTATCCATTATAACAATAATTTACGCACGTTTAAATAATTAGGTATCAGTCTAATGCCCATATTCATAAACAATCGTAATGTTTCAAAACGGCTCGTTATAATTTTTGACAAATAGCATCAAACTTGACAAATAATATTTGATTTTTTTTTCAATGTCGACTGTTTTTATTGGATAAATATTATAACGAACCGTTTAAAATTTTTACGAGTGTTTATGAATACGGGCATAAGCCAAATATTTTTCGAATCTTGACAAATAAATTTGTATATCCATTAAAATGAAGCTAATTTTATAGTACAGGTAAAAAGTGTATTCAATACACAAATGTGTTATGTATTGGTACGACTGATACGTTTTGGGGTAATCGTTCTGAACTTTTCCTAATGTTGGCATCCTGTGTATATTACTAATCAGGGATTTACTAATTCATTGAACAGTTGTAAATTAAAAACAAAGATCTTTTGTACTTGTGACTGAATACTAATAAACTAGCCTCAAGTGAAACTGTGCCTCAAGCATTACTTACATAATCCCGCTACCAATCAGGATCCCAAAGTACATCACAAAATGCATATATTTTTACTTTTCCTACGTTCTATTTTTAAATAGTATTGTTGAAAAATATTTACATTATGGTTCGTGGAAAAGCACTTAGTGTAAATTTACAAAAAAGTATTATTGAAACCTACAATGGTGGTAAATCTTACTTGCCCAAGAGTATAGTCTAATACATAATATTAAAATATAACACAGAAGGAAATATTGATATTGCGCGAAAATGTGGTTGCATGAAAATTACTTTGCCATAAGATAATCGTATTTTGAGACGAATAGTGATACAGAATAGCCGTGAAACAACAGGTACGATAAAGAACGAGTGGGAAAATTATATTGCAAAAAAATAAATCTTTAATAATAAACCGTCGCAGAATAATTGGGCTATGGATTTTATAAAGTAATTTAAACTAAATATTAATTATATCCGATTAATTCAAATTTATTAGTTAAAAGCTAAAACTTTACTCATCAGCATTCAAAAGCATAATTGTTTAAAATAGACTTAAGAACTTATTAATTAGACCTAAAATCAATGGAACAGAGTAATTGTTAGCGAAGGAAGAAAATTTGATATTCGTGTCGGTGAGTCGGTGACCATTGCATCACAATATTCAAAAATAAAAATTGGGCGTTTCATCTAGATTGCCTTAAAAAAACTGTAAAACTTGTCGAAGGACTGATGATATCCAGCCAAGGAGAGTCGGGAAAATACATTTCGTAGACGGAATTGTAAATGTCAGAAAATATCAAAAATCAAGACATATTAGAAAATATGGTATTGCCGTTCAGTCAGTGGGTTAATGGTCAAAACTAATGACTTCATATTCCAAAAAGATGGGGTTAGTTATCACACGGCACGAAGCATTAAACAGTGGTTACGAGATAATAATTTACGGGTATTAATCTGACCTAGTATTCCTATTTTTAGTCCAATAGAAAATCTATGGGGTATAAAAAAGGAAAAAGTATTACGAAAACGGTGTCCTCGAACTAAAGACATGTTTAAAAGTACATTATAATTTTTTTGACAATATGTATCCACTTAACATTGTCAAGAATTATGAAATATAATGCATATAAACATGAGAGCAGTAATTGAGACAAAAGGCAATGCAACTCGCTTGTAATTTCAGATTAAATGAATTAAATTATTAGATTTCAATGTAGGTACGAAAACATTTGGCGCAGGTAAATAATTATTTAACCGCGTATAAATTATTGTTATAATGGACAATCAAACAAAGAATATCGCTCATTTGCTGTGCTGTAACACTGACATAACTCAAAAAATGCCATTTTCGAGTTAGTCATACAAAACTAAATGTTTCTGTTAGTACATTTTGCTTGTAGAACGACATATTTGAGCAACTAAAATTCATCGAGAAAAGGAGCGATTGTGTCAATAATGCGTTTTCACATTTAATGGTCTAGTTTCGTTTCAACACTGACATCACAATTTTAAATTGAATAATGCTAGCTTCATGAAGAGTATCATATTTGATTTTACTAAACTATAACAATATAAATATTTACGTTATATTAATAAAAAAAAATATATATACCTATAAATTATAATACCTCCAAACTTTTAAACTTGTTTTTTAGAAAACAAGATTTTTTAGTTATGCCTTTGTTGCAGCAAATGAGCGATATATTTGCTTTCAATATATTCTTAACGTTTTGTAATGCTAAAATTTATTTGAATGTATCGGCAATTATACTAAGTAAATGATTTTTTCTAATTGTTCATATCACATTTTACAGGTGGTACGAATACATTTGGGGTTGGGCTCGTATTAACTGTGCGTTGTTTAGTATAGAGATACATATTAATACAAATCGTGTTAATAACAACTTTGTATTAATGCATTTAACCTAAACAAACACATTTGAGTTAGAAAATTACAAAATTGAATTATTTACACTATTGGAAATATATATAGTACAATTACTTTAAATACAGACATAATTCACAAAGAATATCTTAAAATGTCACTTTTCTGAACTTAATTCATATGAACAACATTCGAGGTTGGCATAATATCCGCCATATTTTACCGGTTTTGCGCCAACCAATCAAAATCGACCCCCCTATTGGCCACACTATGTATATAATTACAATCACTGTAGTAGTATTCATAGACTTTATCTAATTACAGAGATGCAAAACCTGGATCTCAATCTGTAACAGCAAAATGGGAAACTGGCTGGCCTTGGTACTTGGCTAGTAACCGGAACTTCATTGTCGCACACATTGATGGCGGAGGTTCCGGATATCAGGGAGAAAAAATGCGGAGGACAATACAAAATAAGTAAGTACTACAGAAATATACCTAAGTAAAATAAATAAAAATAAGTAACTGCGGTTAGTTCTCAACAGTTTTAACATTTTCTTAATTATCACGTGAATAAACTATTACTGGAATTATACAGTAAAACTATATGGCTGGTAAGCACAAGCCTTGTTTTAACTAAAACACTGTTTTAAGAAATGTCAAATTCAAATTTCAATATTTAATTTCACCCTTATGTTTAAAGAACGATTTTTTTAAAAAAATATTTCTGTGAATATAAACTATGTTCTGCGTTAAAATCATATTTTAATAAGTTTGATATTATTTATTTTTATTATTAAAATAATGAAATTTGACATTTCTTAAAACAGCGTTACATACATAGTTACTGAAAAAAAATGTTACCAAAATAGTCAGAACTCTGTATCCAATTTTTTCACATCTGTCACGGGACAAAGTTCTATCTGCGCATATTTAAAAAAAAAAACTCAATACAACAAAGAAGACTATTAATAAAACATGAAAATAATACATTTATGCCCTAGAAATAATAATAATAATAATAATAATAATAATAATACTAATAAAAAATGAAAAATAATAAATTTCTCCATCACAAAATTAATCAAACTTAATTTTACCATTGTTTTATAGTATATTGCCCAGTCATTAGAGCTATCATTGTTTTCAAAGCATTCCCCTTGTCGACGCTAATTTCTATTCCTCTTTTTTAACTTCTTTGGCTAAGGAAATACTTGTTCTAAATTATTTTTATCTGTATTATGTTGAAGATAGAACTTTGTCCTTATACCTACGTTTGATTCAATTTTTGGCAGATAGAACTTTCTCTCCGTACTACATCAAAAATGAACAGCAATATCTAAAAACTAATATCAAAAAGATAGAATATAGCTGATAGAATCTAGCCATACAAAAATTGCGGCCGAGGTGAAATAATTTAATATTACGTATTTAACTGCCATTTTTCAAAAATATTTTAAATATACCACTTAGGGTTTCTTTTAAGATCTTTAACCAAATTCCATACGTAAATTTTATTTCATAAAATAAATCGTTTTTATATTTAACTTTTCTTATTTACATATTTAATCTGGCCAGCGAAGAAGAAAATTATTCATAATGTGGCCCGCAAGCCGAAACTGTTGGCCACCTCTGAGTTAGAACGTTTTCATTGTAGACCCGCGTAATAAGTTCAACTATTGAGAAAAATAGTAAATAAAATCTAGAAGAGCGGGTACACATTTGAGCGTGATCGAGAATGAGGCAGGTCGAGGCTGCATGGTATGCCTCGGATGATAGATTTTTTAGCGTCATACGAGGACTCATGAGGCATGTCTTGTCACTGTTTCGTGCATTCGCATGGTTGCAAATCCATCAATGAAAACAACGACGGATATGCCGGACGTAAATAATATATAATGAAATTAACTTTTGCTGCCGCGGTTTGTCCCATGCTCAAATGTATACCCCCTTTACTTTGACATCTGAAAACGTAATTGCTACAGAACTGTGATTCATTCATTCTCTCGCACTCTCGCAGTATAGAGGAAGTGTATGCAGTTCTGCGATTTTTCTATGTTCAGGTTAATTACAAAATTTACAGTTTGAGGAAAGTAATACTAGGACCATTCTAGGTTACACCACACTGAAAACTAGGGTCACTAATAAAATGTAATAATAATAATAATAATATCTCTATCTGCCGTCTCTGAGAGAAGGCACCACTTAATTTTCAAATCGCGACAATTCTTTACTTCACATTTACCCATTTGCCATCGTTCGCAGTATAATTTCATATTACGGAAAGCCATGAACATCACTATTAATGAAAACCGCATAGGCTTCGTAACAGATTTCTTAAGTATTTACTTACTATGTATAATAATGAAATTACCGGTTTTAATTTACACCAATTTTTAGTAGGTAATTCTGAGTGGGAAAAGAAGTTTCTATGAAATGTTAACTATTTTATTCGCTTGAAACAGTAGTTGCTTAAAAATAGCTTAGTACAGAGCTCGTCACGAATGATGGCGAGAGAAAGATATGCACAGAAGACCAAATTACGACCTTACCCCTACAACCAGATGGGTTAGCACAAAATTAGTTTCGAGTTAGTGGCGTGGAGTGCAATATTAATCATTTTTATTTTTACACTCTACTTAAGTTAAACATTCTTGCACGCTACTGAAATTTTTTGCACCAATCGTGTTTAAGTAAGACGTGGCCTAGTATGCGCGGCAGCACGCCATAACTCGTGACGAGCTCTGTATTAAATGATATTAGTAAATACTATTTTATTCACTTCACCCAATTTATTTATTGAAGCGAGCCTGGGCTACAAGGTACATATCAAATACGAAAGTTGAGTAACTTCACAACTTCACCCAATAAATCATAAAGACATCATATCTAACATCATAAATATGCAATGTTACTATTAATTTCAGATTGGGATCAGAAGAAGTAACAGATCAACTGACTGTTTTAAAATACCTCATCAAGACGTTTAAATTCATCGACCAGTCAAAAGTATGTGCAGTGGGAACAGGATATGGGGGATACGTATCAGCAATGATGCTAGCGCAAGACGAAGAAAATATTGTGAATTGTTCCGTCAGTATCGCTCCTATTACAAATTGGCAATTTTACAGTGAGTATGAAATATTATGGAGTATTTTTTACCTCTCGTTAAGAGAGGTATTGGAATCATGCATTTCCAGATTTTAGTGGATAAACACGTTTTAAAGTCCCTATAATCCGATTATAACATTTTTACGATGATGATGTGTGTAATCTTCCAAATATAATTTTTTGGAAATTTTTGTTATTACAAATATTGAAGAACATAAAATTCTCCATTTAATACACTTAAAAAAAAAAAAATATCTTGTTTAGATTTAGAGATAAAGGCACTGTAATATATAGAATAATTTAATGTAGTACATCGCAGATGCTAAGGCACTAAGGAAACTAGTTGATAATGACAAATGCACATGTTTATAACATAGTAATGTTTATAACATAGTTTGTAAATGACAGATGTCAGTGTCACAAATCAACAGTTTTAGTGAGATTCTGAAAGCTTTTTCTGGGAAGTACATTTAATCTTTCTTATTGTTTTATTAATTAAATATTTAAAATTGTAGGTAAAATGCATATATCTATCAGAAATCTAGTTAATGAATTGGAAGAATCTCTGATATTTAGGAACTTCCTCATACAATGAAAAATTATATGTATATATAATTAGAATTGTATGTGTGCAGCAGACAATATTTGGGTAAAGTTCTGTAATTTTTTTGTTATAAAACGACGGTTCGATAGCGAAGCTAATACAATACTTATATAACATAAAATGGAAATGGCGAGAGGTATTGTGCTGGCAACAACAGATATTTTTACGTATGCGAATGTGCGTCAATGTCCAAAACGTGAATTATTTTTTAAGACTAAACTCCTAAATGTAAAACATGTCAAAAAATACCGACCTTTTGTAGGTAATGTGCTTTTTACTTTATTTGAACGAAATATAATGTTAAGAAATTATATGTTTTTAATTTATCTATAGTAGCTTTACATATTCCGTTTTACGATACTTTAAAAGTAGGTATAAAATGAACCGTATTCTCATATCTTGAAGTAACGCTTAGTTTATTTTTTGTTAAAACTGAAATTGTGTGGGAACGTCCAGTTTTAATGTAGGATAATAATGGTTTTTATTACAACTAATGTTGCATAAAAAAAAATACGCAATTAATATTGTGTCAATAACTTAATAAATAATGACGTTTGTTGTTTCAATAAATACCTAACATGGTTGAAATATCACTCCTCAACATTCAGGCGGAACTAAGTATATTAAATTATTGAAATTGTTTTAATTAAATTCTCGGAATTTGTCAACGAAACATGTACTTCGAAATGATTTTGAGAATTTGCGTATGATGTTTACAGTTTTATTTTATTTTAAATTAAGTCTTTTTAAAAAATGTGTTTTGTGCAAAACTTGTGAGAAACCAGTCAAAACAAAATAAACAGGTGAAATGTTGTAAAGTCGTGAATACATACAAAATCATATTTTTACGATTACAGCGCCACCTGTTGGGAGTACAAGAAAAGTATCCGAATAAACCCAACATATTTTTTTACGGGGATTTAAGGGGTTCCCATGTAAGATTTTTAAATTGACTCTCTTTCCCGCCTCCCTGGGGGTTGCCCCCCCCCCCCCAAACTTCATGGCCCCCATGAAGGTTTTGATTCGGCACACTTTCTGTTACGATGCATTGTTTTCGAGATATTCAAGGACGTAATGTAAAATGGGACACCCTACAAAACTTTATCCAAATTGTTATATTTATTATATGAGGAAGTTCCTAAATGTCAAAGATTTTTCCAATTCATTAACAAGATTGGCGATATTTTTTATTTATACATGTATGTTACCTATAATTTGAAATATTTAATTTATAACACAAATTAAAAGATTAAATGTACTTCATAGAAAAAGCTTTCAGAATGTCACTAAAATTGTTGATTTTTGACATTGACTTTTATCTGATATACTCGCCGTCAAATACTGATGACTGATGCTCAATTTTTTTCTTCTCCCCACCCTGTCCCTTGCCCTGAGGTGTTGTTGCTTCTTTATAACTTAGCATTTTCAACATTTCTTTGATGTAGTAAAAGATATAACAAAATTTTTAAATGTATCAGATGAAAAATTTTATGTTCCTCAAAATTGTAATAATAAAAATTTTCAAAAAATGATATTTAGAAGATATTTTTAAAAAACTACTGTTTCCGGGGTTGCTTAATTGTTAACAAAACTTTTTCACCTCTTCTCATTAATGTCAGATTGAGGAATGCGTAGTTAAACAGGTCTTATAGTTTTTGAGGAATCTTCCTTCCAACACACACACGTACACACACACACACACACACACACACACACACACACACACACACACATCATCGTAAAAATGTTATAATCAGATTCAATGGGACCTTAAAACGTGCTTATTCACTAAAATCTGGATATGTGATTTTTAGCATGAATCCAATACCTACCTAAGCGAGAGGTAAAAAACAGTTTTGCATGTAAAATTTAATTCTGTACCATTTTGCACTCTAGTTTTTACTGTAAATGAATCGGAGAACATGAAATTACACAAAAAATAATATTCTATGTTCAATCCCTAACCGCCCCCACCTGGTATGTACGTTAATATCTTCGGGCATAATTTTTTGCCGGTGAAATTCTTGTTGCTTTAGTAAATAAAAAATAAAAAATACAAGACGTAATAAAAATCCCAAGCCAAAGGCAAAGAATTTTATTATTTAATTTGTGGAGGTATATACTTTATTTATAAGTAGAAATGGAGTACCTGTTTTATTCCGTTCGTCGAAACGAGAGAATTTGGAACTAATTCTTAAACAGAGTCATATTGGGTCGGCTCCAAAATTATCCACCAATAGAATGATTTGTCTCTGTTCAAGAATTAGTTCCAAATGCTCTCGTTTCAGCGAACAGAGTAATAATAAATTGGATTGTAAAGGTTTGTAAAATTTTCGTCTTACACGACTTCTCTATTTACCTATGATTTTGTACTGATTTTGCATATTGAATTAGATCTCTTCCTTAATTTAATTCATATTCATGATTCAAATTTTTAATCTCATCATGGCAGAAATCTGTACATCTTAAAGAATCCATAACTGTCAATTTAGTTAAAGAGAGGATATCTAGTATTCGGTGAATGTCCCTATAGGTAGAATTTTCAAGCATGGGTTGGGCTCTCGCTCTTAAAATATAATTCTGAAGGAGGAATTTAGGGTGGGAATTTTTAGAATGAATGAATTTTCATAAAATTGAAGTGTAAAACTAAAGCAAGAAAATCACCTAATAAATTCAAAATTTACTCCATTTTTTCTTTAATATAATAATAGTTTTCTGTGTTTACAGACTCATACTTCACTGAAAGATATATGGAAGATGCTACTGCTTATGAAAAGTCGGACTTAGGTAAAAGAGCAGGTGATTTAAGTGGAAAACATTTCTTACTCGTCCATGGAACTGCTGATACTGTTGTGAAACCTCAACATGCTATGATCCTTGCGAAGGCTCTAGTCGACAAAGGCGTTCTATTTAAACAACTAGTAAGTAAAAGAAACTGATATTTTTTTAAAGATGAATACGTTAAGAGCATTGTGTACATCAGTAAATACCAATTCACTTCATTGAAAATTTTACAATTTCATCTTTTTTTTCCTGAAATTGTGTAAAATCAGGGCTGTAGTGGAGGGTATACGAGGTATACCCTGTGGTTTGATCTTAACTAATAGCGTATACCCTGTACCTTGTTAAGAATATTTCTGCTTTATATCCGAATAATATCAAAACTGACAATGTACGTCATGGAGAATCAAAAGTCAGGAGAATATGTAGACGATGAGTCAGAAGCCATTGCAGGATTAAGAGACGGAAAATATAGAATCTATGCCGGAGAAATTAACGGTGCGATTCTGCAATTTCCTATAACACTATAGAACTGTAACTCTCAACAAAAGCGCATCATTTTTTTAATGTCAAATGGTAATAAATGTATTAGTAAACAAAAATTATTGCGATTTTGTTCACTTTTACATTTCTATAGCGTTACAGAAAATTACAGAATCGCACTATAAAACCTTTATTAACAACAATATCAATTTTGCCTTGTGCGACAGCCGAGAGCGAACATGGTTTCAGCTTGATGAATAATATTAAGTGACTTATGAGTGTCTTTCCTTATTTCAAATATGTCGGATCTAATGTTTATTAGTGCTAATGAACCTCCAGTTGAAAAATTTTACCCAAAAAACTTATTCACTTAAATCTGGATATGTGATTTTTAGCATGAATCCAATACCTCTCTTAGCGAGAAGTTAAAAATATGTAAGAAAAAAAAAAACGGCGAACAACAAAATACTTTTAAATTATTCAATTAACTCTTTCTTATATGAAATTAGACTTAATAATCATTTGTCAATATTTCAAAGCTAACTTATATAATGTTAGATTCAATGTAATAATTATATTATTAGGAGGACAAAATATGAAAAAACGTTATAATGAAAGAACCTTGCATTAATTAAAAATTTTAATAACTGAAACATGCGTTTTAATTTAGCAAAAAATTTTTTATATATATACCGGGTGTAGAAATGAAAAGTGGCGCATAGCGATTTCAATGTTATTTTTTTAATACTGCTGTATCTCTTTACCTATTCATTTTAGCGCAAAAAAGGTAAGAAAATAAGTTGTTCAGAAATTAAAAAGACATCCTATAAAGACAATTTATTTACATAATTATACATATTTCACGAGATATTCATTAAATAAAATTTAATGTTCTTTTAGAAAAATTGTTAGAGTGCCTTGAAAAATGAAAAATAAAACAAGAAACCTAAGTAAAAATCACTTTGACATTATAATTTCTGTCAGGTATAAATTCAATTTGTGTATATGAATATTAATGTTTAACGATATCTCAATTTATGAATTATTAGTAAATAATGAAAATTATGTTCTTGGAAAAAAGTTTATTATGAGGAAAATACATTTCTAGGGCTATTTAAACAAAAGGAAATCTTGCTCCATCAATAAGAAACAGTCCAGTAATATGCGAACCAAAAATACCTGCCTATACACAGTGCTAAATAAATCTCGTACTTGTATAAAGGAATTTCCCGCAAAATATCATTCAATGTATTGAACTTTTTCTTGAGTTGTTAAATTTGCCATTACCACAATCTTCTACAGCTACTTATTCGAAAATTATTTTTTGTCAAAGTGAATACTTTATTTAGTTACTTGTTTCATTTTTCAAGGCACTCTAACAATTTTTCTAAAATATATTAAATTTTATTTAATGAATATCTCGTGAAATATGAATAATTATGTAAGTAAATTGCCTTTGTAGGATGCCTTTTCAATTTCTGAACAACTTATATTCTTCCTTTTTTGCGCTAAAATGAATAGATAAAGAGATACAACAGAGTTAAAAAAAGAACATTGAAATCGCTATGCGCCACTTTTCATTTCTACACCCGGTATATATATATATATATATATATATATATATATTATATTATATTAAAAACTACTACTTCCGGTTGTTCAATTGTTACCAAAACCTTTTCAGCTCTTCCCAGGAATGTCAGATTGAGGAATTCATAGTTAAACAGGTTTTATGTCTTATAGTTTTTGAGGAATCGTCCGTCCAACATCCACACACACACACACACACACACACACACACACACACACACACACACTTCATTGTAAAAAATGTTAAAATCGGATTCTAGTGACCTTGAATCGTGCTTATTCATTATAATCTGGATATGTGATTTTTAGCATGATTCCAATACCCCTCTCAGCGAGAGGTAAAAACAGCGTAGAAGAGGACCAAATATTGCATATTCAGAAAATTTATAATTAAATAACATTACCCAACAATATTTTTGCAAATATGTTCAGATAATAGTCGTTTAGATAACTATCGTTTTTATTGTATTTTATTAAAGAGATCAAAAACTAATGGAAGAACTGTCTGATGTCGCTCATTTTTAGTCATTTTACCCAGGGTAAAATCAGCAGAAGATATACGGTAAATAGGGGTACATGTACATGGCTTAACCACAGATTCCTGAGGCTAAAATAAGATGATTTAACCAAACTTGCTTCTACCGGAAAGAGTACCATTTAGCTAGTATTCTTCTGCAAAGTTCTTCGAAAAAAAAATTAATTTTGCTTTTAATAACCGGACGCTTTATTCGATTTAAATGAAATTTGGTATGACAGTTTATATAGTTATAAGTCATCTTTTAAGATAATACTTGTTATTGTTAGCGAGCCACTAGTGTATGAAACGTAGGTGACCCACCATTGATTAGACCATAACTTTTTAATGGCCAGGCCGATAACGTGAAATTATTTTTTTTCAGAAAGATACATTCAATAGTAAACTTTTCTCTCTCTCTGTGTAATTTGTGATATGTGTTACGGTTCGCACAAAAAACAATCAAATCTGAGTGTCTGCTAAATTTTTAAAATAAATTTTATCTAGCAGTCTGTCCAAATGCCAAACATCTAATTTTTAATGACTGTAGCGAGTTGTCAATCTTCACAACTTTGTTTAGGAATAAGCTAAGAAATGTAATCGTCTTATTTATAATAATGGCAGTAAATATTATTAGGCCGAACAAACGGATGTTACAAATTTTAGAATATTGTGAAGAAAATTTTTGACAACCCATAAACAATTGTTACTGTCATTAAAAATTAGTTGTTTGACATTTGGATAGACTGCTAGATTAAATTTATTTTAAAAAATTCACGGTGCAGTCACTCAAGTTTTATTATTTTCTGTGTGAACCGTAAGAGATATCACAAATTACACAGAGAGAGAAAAGTTTACTATTGAATGTAACTTTCTGAAAAAAAATAATTTCACGTTATCTGCGTGGTCATTAAAAAGTTACGGTCTAATCAATGTTGGGACACTTAAGTTTCATACACTAGTGGTTCACTAATAATAACAATTATCGTCTTAAAATATGCCTTACAACCATATAAACTGTCATACCAAATTTCATCCAAATCGAATAAAGGGTCAGGTTATAAGTCAAATTAATTTTTTTTCGAAGAACTTTGAAGAAGAATACTGGCTAAATGGTACACTTCCGGTAGAAGCAAGTTTGGTTAAATCGTCTTATTTTCGCCTCAGGAATCTGTGGTTAAGCCATGTACATGTACCCCTATTTACCGTATATCTTCTGCTGATTTTACCCTGGGTAAAATGACTAAAAATGAGCGACATCAGACAGTTCTTCCATTAGTTTTTGATCTCTTTAATAAAATACAATAAAAACGATAGTTATCTAAACGACTATTATCTGAACATATTTGCAAAAATATTGTTGGGTAATGTTATTTAATTATCAATTTTCTGAATATGCAATATTTGGTCCTCTTCTACGCTGTTTTTACCTCTCGCTAAGAGAGGTATTGGAATCATGCCAAAAATCACATATCCAGATTTTAATGAATAAGCACGTTTCAAGGTTACTAGAATCCGATTTTAACATTTTTACAATGAAGTGTGTGGACGGACGATTCCTCAAAAACTATAAGACATAAAACCTGTTTAACTATGAATTCCTCAATCTGACATTCCTGGGAAGAGCTGAAAAGGTTTTGGTAACAATTGAACAACCGGAAGTAGTAGTTTTTAAAAGAAATTTTTCCAAATATTAATTTTTGAAAATTTTTGATATTACTAATTTTCAAGAACATAATTCTACATCTGATACATTTAAATTTTTTATTATATCTTCTATAAATTTAGAGATAAAGACGCTATAATATATAGAATGGGCTACTTGCGTACCTTTTTTTTATTTAATATTTTTGAAGAGAAGGTAAAAACTTGCTACCCATATTTTTTTTTTGACAAAATTTTTATTAATTTGCCAGAAAAAAAATAATGAAATTTGATTATTTGAATTCCCGCCATGTATGACGTAGAAATACGCCGCACCAATGAATAGTCGTAAAGCCACAGCGTGGTGCCGTCCCATAGTAATTGTATGTTTGTGCGGGTAATGTAGATCACCTGTTTGACCTTTCAATAATAGTTTGGAGGTTAGTATTTTAGTTTATTTTTTTGGTATCGACATTTTAAATTACAAGTAACTACCTATGTGTTTATTTATAAAGTAATTAATGTATTTGAGAGACCAGAGAGAGAGAAAAATGAACTAATGTCAAATTCAAATTAAAACTTTCTCGCGCGCCATGCCATCTATTGATAACATTCTTAAACATGCTTCCCCTCCCTTAGTTAAATATAAAGACGTCACAGAAAATTTTCTTTCTTAATTTAGTAAAAAATAAATAATTATTTTAAAATAAAATTTATATTTTTATATATGTTTTCAATATAACTTTACGTATATAGTGACAGAAATCGGACTTTCAGTACCACGCAAGTAGCCCATAGCGGGATATAACAAGTCGAGTAGGCGAAACTACACTAAGGAAACCAGTTGACAAATTCAAATGTTTATAACATAATTTGTAAATGACAGATTTCAGTGTCAAAAATCAACAGTTTTACATTTTGATAGCTTTTTCTGGGAAGTACATTTAATCTTTCTTATTGCTTTATTAATTAAATATTTGAAATTATCAGAAATACCGCCAATCTGGTTAATGAATTGAAGAATCTGTGACATTTAGAAACTTCCTCATACAATGAAAAATAGATATAATTAGAATTATATGTGTGCAGAAGACATGTTAAATACAATAAAAAACAATATTTGGGTAAAGTTCTGTAATATTTTGTTATAAAACGAGGGTTCGATAGCAAAGCGCAATACAATACTTATATAGCCTAATATGGAAATGGCGAGAGGTCTTGTGCTGGCCACGACAGATTTTTTCTTTAGCCGCCCCTTCTTTGTTGGATACAGCAAGAACTCTGCTTGATTATTTGACAGAGGAATAAATAAATAATTTTATTCACAACTGTCAAATAATATAGCCATAATTCAACCGATGTTTATCATTTTATGTCTTACTAGTATGTAATTGTTTTATAACAACCTCAACATTAGGTCCGTTATTGAGTAAATAATGCCCAAGGGCGTATTAACTTGCTATGGTAATGTTGACAACAAACTGAGGTTAATAATACTGATACTAACATAAAGTGCAGTTAAGGTTAAGAAGCATTGTGAATTGTAGTCGTTTATAATCATATTTGTTTCATCGCAAATACAAACCAGCATACTTCTTATTCTTAGGAATAACATTGCTCGTCCATATTGACAGAAAAATACCACAAGAAATATATTTTTTGTTTGAAAAAATGCTTTGTTTACAGAAACAAAATATTACCTAGATACCGCATTCACAGGCTACTTTGTAAGTTGTATTAAAATATTGTGATTTATTATTTGTGTTTGATAAATTCTAGTCAGACAAAATGTTTATTAAGAATTTCTAGTAAGACATAAAATGTTGAAGGCACCACGGGTGTTAAACGACAATAATGCCTTCGGTCAACGTACTCGCCTCGGGCCAAAGGCTATAATGACCTTAGTTACTGTTGCTAATTGAATATAATATTCTTCACGTAAGAATGTCGTTGCGCAATAAGAAGTGTATAATTCTTGACGATATACTTACATGAAATATCCTCTTTTTGCTACACAGGTCACAGGTCATTTATGAACAGATCCTACAACCTACGCAGAAAAAGGAGACAGCTTCATTTACGTACATATGTCGTCAAGAATCATACACTCGATCATACACTTGTTATTGAGCAAAGACATCCTTACGTGAAGAATATTACACTACTGGCAATTTGATGAAATAATATTCAACCGTTATGTCATATTTAAATCTTACCTACCTTTCAGAGAGTACAAACAAAACTGCTTTTTCCACAAAAAAAGGCAAAGTTACACTGGTTTCGTATTTTTATTACTTTTATTTTCTTGTTAAGCTTAAACTGTAACTGAATAGTCGAGTTTAAAATTAAATGTCAAATAATTTCATAATTTTGTTACAACAAAAGGTTGCTACAACAACGATAATTAGATTTGTGTATGTCTACTTATTTTTCAATACAAATATGTCACTAATATGTTATTATTTAACAATTGTGGATAAAGTATATTATTCTATTCGAATGTAATGGCTATTACTCATTTGAATAATTTACATCAAACTTCATTCTCATGAGTAATAACATACATTACATTCTCATTGAATAATAGACCTCGTATAATGAGCTTAAAATGTATCCTCTTGTATGGCATCTATTATTATAAAATAGCATATTAAAACATAAGTTACAAAAAGTAACCTACTCAAGAACGAGTTTGAAATTCGCGTACGAGCGCGCAGCAGCGAGTATGGAAATAAACGAATGCTTGAATAGCCGCCTGTAACGAGTGGTTCATGCTATTTTCTCTATTCAGACTTTCATTTACATTATTTTTTTAAATAAAAATATTTGACATTTTAATTTAGAGAAAATTTTTGACAGAATTATAATATTGGTAACATGGTTACAATAATTTGCGTTTTTATTGTCCATTGCTGAGATATTTTGTGTATTTATTGCAATCATACCAATCTCAAATAACAAAATGTTACCAAAAATCATTTAAGAATGAAGCTTCTTCCAGTATCAGTATGCGGGCTAGAATATGATATTCTAATTCCGAAAGAGAGAATAGTATATTCTATAACTAGTACGGAATAGATCATTTTTGCCCTAGCGAAAAGTTTGTAGACCGAGCCGTAGGCGAGGATATGGTTTCGCGAGTGGCGGACTATTCCATACGAGTTTTAGACTATAGGTACCTATTTTCTCTATCACTATTTTCAAAAACTATTTTCCTCGTCACTTGACATTTTTGCTAAAAATAATAAAATATTATTGGTATTTTACAAAAGCTGTAATTTGTTATTTAACTTACTTCGTAAAAAAACTTCAAAAAGCGTAAAAAGGCATATTATTTAGTTTCTGTAATAATTTCTTGTATATTTGACAGTTGGGGCAGTTTAATAAAACGCGACCAGATTCAGATTATCAAACTTTCGTTCACATAGCGATCTGGCTAGTTGTCCCAGGAGTTTTATAAAACGTCGGACAGACAGCTTACTTGGCTTGCGATGAAAATATAACTTTGGAGTATTTCTCTACATCTACTCTAGCTCTATCACTTTAAGGGCCGTTTATATAATCAGGCTCACTTTAAGACTTTAATTAAAATTACTTTAAGACTTTATCTTTATTTTAAAGTAATGCTACTGTGCTCGCTAAAGTCATATTATGAAAACGAGCACAACTTTAATTTTAACCTATTTTATAGTGTTAAAATAAAAATAAAGTTTATTATGAAAACGGCTCTATACAGTGTTGCTATCATACACTATTATACTCGCCGTCGAATTAGTATGGACTAATGCTCAATTTTTCCGTTCTCCGCACCCTGTCCCTTTGTCCTGCAGTTTTTCCGCTTCTCCACAACCCAGCATTTTCAACATAGCCCATAAATTGACTACAGTGTGGAAATTTTTAGTCCATATTTTTTTGACGGTAAGTATAGTTATTTGTTCGAACGTCAGTTAGCAACATAAATTTATTTAATATCAAAGTAAAAGAAAGGAATCTTGTTTATTATTTTAATAACAAAAGTTACTAAAAAATGTTGTTGCTCTTGACGAATTCTGTCACTGGCTATATATAATGTAGTTGCATCCTGTATTATATACCAAATTATTCTTTAATCGGCCGACTAGCTAGCCCTTGATTAGTCGGGAGCTTTGATCACCAGCCTATGTCTAATAAAAATCATGTTTTGTTTCAGATTTATCCAGATGAAAATCACGCCTTTGATATGTCACAGATACATTTGTACAGAGAAATTGATCAATTTTTCGACGATTCATTTGGTCCTGTTAACTTTGAGGACTGGGACACTGATGACGGATTTTTCATACAATAAAATGTTTACATGTTATCGTTTGTAAATTTTATAAAATAAGAAATGATGATTATTTTTTTAATAATTTTTGTTAATTAGTGTCCACGATATCAACGATTTTCACTTCTACAAATTATAGAATGATAACTTTATTTCGTAAATATTACTTTCGGTCTAGGAAATTACCGTTTTGAATTATTAACATCGAGAGCAGTACTTTCCAACCTTATAAATAGCGCGATACATATATGACTTCTTAAAAAAAGCATTTCACCCCAACTATTATTTTTATGGCAAAATAAATAGAATTCTTATATAAGTGAAAAAATATCATTTTAGTATTAATGAGAATTATTCTTTGTTTGATACGAATCACAAATTTCGGTTCGATTTTTGATTTTGACAAATACAGGTGATTCAGAAATAATGTTACAAACTTTATGAGCTTATTCCTGAGGTCATTTTAAGCAAAAAATGCTATATGAACATAGGGCCTATCTTTTCTACTTACCAGAATACAAGAGGTTAGAGTTTTATAAAAAAAGCTCAAAATTTTCAAATTTTTGTAATCAAGATACTTCTGAAAAAGAAGAGTTTTATTGAAAAGTCGAACTTTATTTGTTATAATTATTTTTATTTTATTAAAATAAACGTGTATTGCTAAAAAGTATGGAAAGAAATAATATAATTAGGACAACAAAACACAAGATGACACAATTAAACAGACAAATATAATTATAAATACAGAACAACATAACACTTAGAGTAGATACCAAATACAATATGAAATGAGACAACAAATTAGAAATATTTTGTAGTAAATGCTCAAATTGAGCGCCTTGGGCTTGTATGCATGCTTCACAGCGGCGAATCATAGAATGATAGACACGATCAATTACATTACGATCGTTACGAATGGCAACAGATACATTCATTATTCGCTGAAGTAACTGCTCACGCATGTTTATTTCTATCCTATAAACTTCTTTTAAGAATCCCCACAGATTATCCTCTGGATTATTATCCAGAGGACCGCCCCTGTCGCTCCCCCCCACCCCCCTTAGTCCGCTACTGCTCCAGGTCCAATCATGGTTATTAACAAAATTTGGAGCTGCTTTTTATAAAACTTTAACCTCTTGTATTTTGGTAATTATAAGAGATAGGACCTACGTTCATATAACATTTTTGCTTAAAATGACCTCAGGAATAAGATGTTATTCTGTTAAAGTTTGTAACATTAGTCCTGAATTACCCTGTATACTCTTATTTCTTTATTGTCGTTTTAATATTTGTCTTTGCAAAAAGAAAAAGTCCCTGTTCGCTAATTTATGCCTTGGAAAACTGCAATAATAATACCCAGCGATTTTTTTTTTTTTAATTCTATATTAGATATTCGTATTCAAACAAAATCCAACCTAAACGTATCTATAGCATTTTTTTTTTTTAATTTTGTATCTTAATTTCCAGTTTTGTAAAATTCATGCCCATATTCATAATCACTCGTAAAGTTTCAAAACGGCTCATTATAATTTATGAGAAATAGAATCACACTTGACAAATAAAATTTCGATTTTTCTTTCAATGTCGACTGTTTTTATTGGATAAAAATCATAACGAACCGTTTAAAATTGTTATGAATACGGGCATAAGTCTTTTTTAATAACTGCAATTCTTTTTTTAAGAAACAAACTAATTTTTGATTTTGAATAGAAATAGTAATTTAGTAATTTCTGAGAGGACGATATAGCACTATCGCTTGCGATCGCGAGACAAAAAATGTCGAACATTGTCCGTAAAAATGCCATTCTTCCATTATCTAACACATCATATCACTATTTTTTAATAGCTATCGCTGCTTTCTTTTAGTTTTATTTTTGTAGAGGCAAAATTTAATATTTTTTGATGTTGAATTTTGTCACTTTTTTGTGAGAAACGAAAATTTAGCGACACCGTAATTTTTAAGTACTGACACCCTAGTGTATCGCGGTTGTAAAGCACTGGTCTACAGCATTGTGTTATAGGTAAATTCATTTAACTTTGCATTTTTAACATAATTTAAGCACAGTGCTTAAAGCACGACCCACAAATGAGGTTAAATATTATTTTTCGCGCTACTTGTATTGTAAGTATGTATTGCAACCATAGTTACTACGTATGTAACCTTTTATATTTGTTTATAATTTTTCCTTGACGACGGAACTTAATAAATTTACTTACATTCCTAGGAAAATAAACACAGACTACTTAGAATTTTAATATTTTATTTAAAGAAACAAAATTTTCACATTATAAGTATTTATTTATTTATATTAAAAACTATAGTGCTATTTGTAAAGGTACAATTTTTAATCACGAAATTTTCATTTTCCAATAAATTAGTTTGTTCTTCTGTTAATGATAAAGTATTATTTTGTGGATTTTGTTGTGATGATGTAGATGAATTAATTTGAGGTGTTTCTTTTGATGTAGAAGCAGTATCAGTGGTTTTATTGTACAGTATTTTATTTGAAGTATCAATTTTATTTTTGACGGATTCTGTCACGTAACCTCCGGCAACGGTACTGGATTTCCATCCGCCGAGTCTCTTAATACATAAAATGTCTGCTCCAGTATTGGCCAGTAAAGTGGCTGAAGAGCGTCTAAAGCAATGCCCAGTATATAGATGTGGATCTGGGCAATTTAAGAATTTTGCTATTACTGAAGGCATTTTTGAAAATGTGTGTTTTCCGACTGGTTGATTCGTGCATTTTCCACCTTGATATCGTAAAAAAAGCGAGGATTAGTATTAATTTTTTTCCGAATTTCGAAATATTTTTTGCATATTCCTAAGTAGTCAATAATGTCTTCTTTATTTTTAACAATGGAAAAACTAAGGTGGATATCATTCTTACTTTGAGGAATATTAACAATGACATAATCTCCGTGGTCAACCACATCTGTTATTGTCATCTTGCATAATTCATCGGTTCTACATGCCCCGGCAATGCCCATAATCATTACAGTCTATACCAAATAAAAATATTAAGAAATATAATTGCAGAAAATTAATTATTACATATATCGTACTTTGATTAATAAATATGTATCATCATCAGCTTCTTGAAAAAATGTTACTATCTGTTCCCTGGTTAAAATTTGGGATTTCTTTGGATGATGTCCTTTGTTTTTACTTTTGAGAAAACCAATTAAATTGGAAAATTTTGAGATATGCACATTATCTTTATTTTTAATAGTGGCTTTTAACATGGAATATTCACACCATAAGCTGGATGGTGATTTTAAAGAATTGGATCTTTCCAACATATACGCCAACATTACATTTTCGGAAATCGTCTTGACTTTCTTCGCGGCACACCATTTTTAAATATTTCATATGTAAATTCGTACCTTTTCCCTGATTTTTCAGGTAAACAACTTAATAAAGCAACTTTTGCAGCTTCATCCATATCCATTTTTGTTGTAATCAAATCTCGCAAAACTCGATATAAACCAATTTTTAAATAAATGTCAACAACAGTTTTTTTTTTACTTTTTAATATAGTAACATAGCAACAAACAAAAGTAACTTGAATTGATAATTGTAATAGAAAAAAAGAATTTTTAGTTACTAGGACCTCGGCGTACGCCTCGGTCTAGTACAACTTCCTCGGATATGAAGATGTACTTACATTCCTTGTTACTTAAATAACTATTATTCAATTTTGACATTTTAAACTATCATTATTAACTCCATAGCAACAACTGTAAGTAACACTTTTTTCACATGTGAGTTAATTTTTTTTAAATCATTCACAAAATTTTAACTCACTGCAACAAATAATGCATTTAAAATAACATCAGGTTCGAAAATAACACTCACCATAATATTTATCAGACATTATCAGTCATTTTCATTATTTTTCACGGCACAAATGACAGACAATAAAGCATTTTAAATATATGATTTGACGTCTATTAGTGACGATTGTCATGCTCAGCCTACTAAGTGATCAGTTTTTTATTTTGTCAAAATTAAATATTATAATGGTTTTTATTATTATTTCGTCAAAATTGAATAAAATATTGTACAAACCACGTGAGCTAAGAATGGTTATTCACTCGAAGAAATTAACTCACTCGCCTTTACGGGCTCGTGCGCTAAACTTTCTTCTCATGAATAAACATTACCTTAGCTCACTTGGTGTGTAAATATCTATTAATATTGTCTGCATTGATTACAAAACAAGTGTAGTTTATCGTAAATAGAAAAATATTTCTGAATAAGGTCATATTTAAATGAATTTATCTGTATACTATGTTACAATAGAGCTAAACGTACACTTTAAATATAATTTAATATTCAGTTAGACATTCATTTACTGTGCAAAACTTTTTCTTGTATAAATAGAAATATACTAATATGAAGAAGTTATAATGTTTCAGTAATTTATAAAGCAAAACATTATAACATCTTATTCTAAATAGAGTCTTGATTATCTGATTAACAAAAAAAAAAAACAAACTAATAAAAAATAATTAAAATCAGAAAGTGAATTAAACGTGACCTCTATAACCTGACAAAATGTTAGCTTTAACTGCATATAGTTCTGGTAGCATTAGAGTATTTCAATTTTGCTTTGGTTACAATATTTGGAGGATGGTTAGATGATGCGTTATATAGTTAACGACGTTAGAAAAATCACATCTTATTTTCGTTACGAAAATATGAAACCACATATATCTACGTATTAACAACTATTAAAAATCGCCCAATTGTATTAAAATGATGCACGTGTTAAGAACTCTAACATTGCACCAGAACGAAATATTGTTGGAAATGATGACATAAAATAAGCTATTGTTGTTGATTTATGGAAAATCAAGACTCTTGTATTGTTTGCTGGCCAGACTTATAGATCTAATCATTGTATAAGGTTGTCTGTTAGTACCTCATATCTTGACCGTTGCATCCCTGTCATTCTACCTCATCACCATCATCGCTTCTTCTCCAGTACCAGTAACCAGTACACTAGTGAAAACCAAAGTCCAAATCCAAGTCAAGAGACAAAGCTTGACTGTCGACACGTATGAATGTGCCTGATTATGTCAAAAGCTTCAGAACTGTTGTTGTTGCGATATATGTTTATTATTAATATAAGATCAGTATTGATTTATTGACGATACAATATATCAATATTACAACTGTTAAAAATCATGTTATCTTTGTATATTATGTACTGATATTTAAATGTGACACCAATGCCAAATTTATGTTCATTATATTTAATAAATAAATATAGAACAGTTTATGTTTACAATTTCTCATTCCCAGAACTATTTAATAAATTAGATGTGTTTTTATTTGCCAATTGGCAATGTTAAAATACAGCAGGCAGTAAAGTTAAATCATGCAAACAACAATAATAAACGAGTAAATGCTATTGGGTCCTATGCCTCTGAAACCACATTTTATTTTTTAAAATGTGCTTTTATTTACTCAAAATAGTAGATCAACTAGCACTTCAATCTCAGACCAAATACAAATTAGACGCCGCATACAACCATTTGTTGTGAAGCACGAACTTAAATGGGCGTGCCGAGCTAGCTAGCGGCGTTCATAAAATGCGGGTTGCATTTGCAATAGTTTGAAAGTGACAGCAGCTATCATTTTGTAACCTATTAAGTGATTTGAAAAAGAAAAATTATATTTACAATGACGTTATCAAATATTTATATTTTACCGCACCTAACCTTACAAAATCACCTTCGCACGTAAAATAATAATAACAAACTAGGCAAGCAACACGCTATACAAAACAAACGCCTCGTTCCCTCCTATCCCCACCTAACCCTTCACCAAGGAAGGAATGGCTTCACAACAAATCATTGGGCAGTATAGGGAATGCGGCGTCTAATTTATACTTGGTCTGAGTCTTCAATCGTAAAGGTAATTATAATAATACTTTGACATCAGCTTTAATATTTATTCAAATAATAACAATAACGTAATTTATTGCCCAACAGCAGAACCTTTTACATGACAATATAAATGAAACATTATTAGGACACATAAAAATAACATTCAAATTGCAAATTACAAAAAAAATGTCTTCATATAATTTGTTCACATTTCGACATATAATACTTACGGGGGAGCGTTGTAGCACATCGGCCCGGGCGGGAGCAAGTTGAAAAATCCTTGGAAACCTGAACGCCTGACGCAGGGCATCGAACCCGAACCTGAACCGAACCAAAACCGGAACAAAACCGTAATATTTTAGAGAACCCAAACCGAGAACCGAACCTCAGATATATTTTTAATTGAACCTGAGTCGAAACCGAACCGAGTATTAAAATTCAGGTTCGGGGTTCAACTCCAGTTAGGTTAATTTTTAGTTCGAAAAGTAAATACAGCCGATAATCGACGTCTTAGGTGTTTGCGTTGCTGTCTGGGCTGACTTTTCGTAAAAATTGTGTTCGTTTCTTGTTGCGTTCCATAGTTTTGCGTAAATTCCGGCTCTCATTTTACATTATTTCGAACCTGAACCGCGAACAAAACTGCAAATTTTATTAATGCTTGAACCAGAACAGCACCCGGATCCATCTTTCAAAAAACAAATTAACCTGAACCTAAACCGAACTCAGTTTTTGGCGGGTTCGATGCCTTGGCCTGACGTGGAACATGGAGTTGGACACGCGATAAAAGGAAAGGTGCATCCACTTCTCCACGTAGAAGGAGCCAAAGGAACTTTGCGCAACTCGTCTCTCGCCGAGCAGTCAGCGATATCATATCATGGCGTTGAAAGGACAGTTGTAGTAAGTGAAGGTAAATCAGTAGTATTAGTTTTTGAATTTTTAAGTTCTAATATATCTTTCTGTAGTGAAAGTATTAAAGTTTTTGGGCCGTTCTTAAATTACGTAACGCAAAATTAGGCAATTAATAGGCCCATAAACCAATTTTTAAAAATATTTTTAAATGAGAGTATTTAATTTTGAAGCAATTCGTGGTATTAAAAAGTTATAATTGTTTTTTGTATAGCTGCATTTGATTTTTAAAGAAACCTATAGCTATCTTTCTCACACCAGTTTCTGTAGTAGACTGCGCGAGAAAGATACTAATAGTGTGTCGTCATCTGTACCCCTGGAAATAAATACAAATATCTCGCAAAGTGATTATTAAAAAAAAATGTTTTCTTTTTATCTTAATCGTTATTTATTGAGTAGTACTTTAAGGATAAAGTGTACATTTTATTATTTTTTGTTATGGTTTATGGGCCTATTGTTCATACAACCTCCCCCCCCCCCCCCCTTGTAACGTACCCGTAACGCAAACATGACCCCCTAAATATTACGTAATGCAGTACTTGACCCTCCCCCCATTTTTACCTTCCGCTATCCCTTGGTAAGGGAGGTATAGGGATCGTGCTAAAAATCACATATCGAGATTTTAGTAAATGACCACGTTTTAAGGTCCCTAGAATCCAATTTTAACATTTTCACGATGATGTTTGTATGTATGTATGTGTGTGTGTGTGTGTGTGTGTGTGTGTGTGTGTGTGTGTGTGTGTGTGTATGTATGTGTATGGATTTTGTTAACGCTCTAACTCAAATACTATCATTCAGAAAATTCTGAAACTTTGTATTTCTACCCTATTCTAATAAGGAAAGAAACCATTAGATTTTGGTGTTAATCGGATAACCGGAAATGACACTTTACCTGAAGCTCATAATTGTTTATCTTCAAAAAATACCATTAAATGCAATTTTTTTGTATTTTGTCATTTCTACAGGAATACATTAATACTTTTTCTATATATTTTGCAGATATATTTAAAAATTAATTTTTTTTATACATCCCGAAGCTTAAGATAAACACAATTCCTTTGTTACACAGTTTATATTTCAAATGAATGTAACTGACAAATCACTGTCAAAAAACTAATCACTACAAATTAATAATAGCGACATTTTAAAAAGAAAATAGTAAATAAAGCAATAGTTATATGCAATGGAACAGTTTGCAGTATTATAGTTGATACTTAGGTATGTATTTAAATTAATAAAAATTAAATAACGGGATGTTTTGTGTTGGCCACATCAGATTTTTTATTATAATTTTGAATGAGCTATTTTCAAGCAATAAATACTCAATTATAATATAACTTGTGCTGTGAAACAAACAAGACTGCTTCCTGTCAGCTTCCGGTTTCATCGGCCGTTTTTACTTCCTTGTACGAAGTAAAGGAAGTATTGTAATCGCGAAAAATTTCGGTTTCCAGATTTCAACGGAAATATCCATTTTGACCATCCCTAAATCCATTTTGACTAATTTCGTCGTGACGTGTACGTATGTACGTACGTATCTCGCATAACTGAAAAACAGGAAGCCGTAGAAACTTAAAATTTTGTATTTAGGACTGTTATAACATCTAGTTGTGCACGAACACATAACTTTCGGAAGTGGTACTTTACTTGAAGCCTATAATAGATTTTAATGAAAAACTATATTAAAATATAATCCAAAATTTTTCAAATTTGGTATATAATATTTTTATATCAATGGAAATAACATAATAGATTTTGGTTAAAATAGTCTAACCGGAAGTGATACTTTACTTGAAGCTGTTATCAGTTTTCTTGAAAAAAATGGTGTTATTTTGATTTTAATAATAAATGCTTCAAATAAAAGTTTTAGAGAATTGAATTTTGCGCCGAAAACATAAAGTATGTTAAATTATTTCTTTATATAAGCGAGATATGTAAATTTAAAAATTATGTACCTACTTTTTGATTTCTGTAATTAAGTTTGCTATGAATTAGCATAAAAATAACAAAAAATAAAGAATTTAATGTCAATGTCAAATTATGTCAAATACGTGCAATTTTATGATTGGGTCTGTTATAATACATATTTTAATTATTATTAACAAAATATGTATAGTGTAACAGGCGTACAAAGAAGTCATGTGGTGTCCATATCAGATATTTTTTTTATTACCGAAGCCTATCTAATTGATAATTTTGGTCTTTACGCCACCAGCTACTACAAAGTTTATCAGATAAGTATTATCTTTCTTATACATTTGATATTACGTTTAATTATTATATATACAGTGTGTCCCATTTAGAAGTGCCACCATTGGGATCTCGAGAAATATAACAGATACGATGTCGGTTAAATGGAACTTTTTGTGCGCTTTTGGGATGCCATCTCAGATGTGCTTTTATTTTTCCAAAAATTCTCATAGGGCACTAGATAATGACGAAAAACTGAATATTGTTGATTTTATCTTTTTCAAATAACTTCTAAACTATCAATAATTGAGAAAAAAGTTTCAAATATAAAAGATAGATATTTTTATTAACTAACCAGTGGCGTACAAAATAAATTTTTATATCCGTAAATTTTTGAGATATAACACAAACTTATATTTTTTTAAATGTAATCCATATCTGATTTTAGTCTCAAAAAAATCAATATTTTTTTCTCTTTTCAATGATGTAAGGGTTATTATGTTTTATATTTGTTTTGCCTTAAAAATTATTAATTTTTACTTATTTTGTATTAAATTCACAATTATTTTGAAAATATTGGTAGATTTCTATTTGAAAATACTCCTTGTATTTAAATAATTTATTTCGTTAAAAAAATTTGCTGAAAACTCGTATCAAATTAATTTTTATAATATTTTGTATCAGGTCGCCCTTGACACATGATAGTGTAATTTGTAACTATGAGTCTACAATGAAAATATTAAGTAATAAAGGCATAAAATAAATTATATCGATGAAATACAATATAATTAATAAAAATAATAATGTTTTTTTTGGGAAATAATAAGAAAATTCAGGAAAATAAAGAGAAAAAATAAATTTTAGGAGCAAAACAAATATAAAACATAATAACCCTTATATCATTGAAAAGAGAAAAAATATTTATTTTTTTGAGATTAAAATCAGATATGGGTTCTATTTTAAAAAATATAAGTTTGTGTTATATCTCAAAAACTTACGGATATAAAAATTTATTTCGTACGCCACTGGTTAGTTAATAAAAATATCTATCTTTTATATTTGAAACGTTTTTCTCAATTACTAACAGTTTAGAAGTTATTTGAAATAGAAAAAATCAACAATATTCAGTTTTTCGTCATTATCTAGTGCCCTATGAGAATTTTTGGAAAAATAAAAGTACATCTGAGATGGCCTCCCAAAGGCGCACAAAAAGTTCCATTTAACCGACATCGTATCTCTTATAGTTCTCGAGATCCCAATGGTGGCACCTCTAAATGGGACACACTGTATATATATATATACCGGGAGTTTATTTTATCAGTAAACATAGGGTATATCATTGCCATAGTTACGGTATGAATGTTTGACAGGAATGTATTGAAGCGTTTATTTTATGAGTAAACATAGGCGTTTAACATGGGAAGCAGTTTTTTGTAAATACAAAGTATTCCGCAAAAAATCTAACCATTCTATTGAACATGATAATAGTACATTACATCTTGTACATTATTTAATATTAATTACTTTCATAATATTGCAAAAATTGCAATAAATTACAAAAATTGTCAAATAAATAATTGTTACAGTTCTTTATTATGCAATATGAAAAGATTTCGAAATGTCTCCGTGGCGCTGTGGTCATAACACTAGCTTCTAAAATTTTTGGTTGGAGTTCGATTCCCTATTGGGGTATTTATTTTATTTTTTTACTTAAAAATTGTTGAACTTTTAAAAATCAGTTATATTTCCATATTACAATCATTTAAAAATAATAATAACATTGTAATAAATGAAGAGAAAATAATTGAGAATAATTGATTACAATAATCAAAATATTAATGCAATAACAATGCATTGTATTTCCTTTGATATTAATAAAAATAACTGAAATATAAAAAAATTGTAGAAATATCATGTCTTTATTGTATTTATCAAATAAAATACAATGCATTGTTATTACATCAATATTTTGATTATTGTAATCAATTATTCTCAATTATTTCCTCTTTATTTATTACGTTATTATTATTTTTAAATGATTGTAATATGGAAATATAAACTGATTTTTAAGTTCGACAATTTTTATATAAAAAAAATAATAATTATCCCAGCGGGGAATCGAACCCCAACCAAAAATTTTAGACGCTAGTGTTATGACCACTGCGCCACGGAGACATTCGGAAATCTTTTCATATTGCACACTAAGAATGAAACAATTATTTATTTGACAATTTTTGTAATTTATTGCAATATTATTAAAGTAATTAATATTAAATAATGTACAAGATGTAATGTACTATTGTCATGGTTAGATTTTTTGCGGGATACTTTGTATTTACAAAAATCTGCTTCCCATGTTAAACGCCTATGTTTACTCATAAAATAAACGCTTCAGTACATTGCTGTCAAACATTAATATCGTAACTATGGCAATGATATACCCTTTGTTTACTGATAAAATAAACTCCCGGTATATTAGAATGTACATAAATAATTGCTTTATAACCATACCAAAATATCATAGTTTTAGTGAAAATATGTTTAACAAAATTCCATACAAAATAAAACAACAAGCTAACAAAACAATTTTATTACCTTAAAACAAAAGTATTTATCTATGTATATTAGTTTTGTTACCTCTTTCCTTAAAGTTAAGTGCTCTAGCAATCAATTATTTGCTATAATAATTATATCAAATAAATTCTGTTGGTGTACTTCAGCATTAAAGAGATAAAGAGAGGTATCCTCAATTTTCTTTTGTTTTAAAGTAATAATAATGTTTTCATAGCTTCCTATGTTTTATTTTGCATTGAATTTTATTAATACATATTTTGAAAATAAATGGTCATTAAAACTATGATTTAATTTTAGGAATTAAAAAATCTGTTTAATTGAAACATAGAGATATATATACCCTCAATATATTTTATCCGTTTTTAACAATCTGCAAATTCTCAACTGAAATGACCGATAGAGGCGCTGCAAGCACTTTCAATATGGTGGATGCATGACGGTAGGTGTACAATCTGTCACTGTCGTATGATACAATTTTGCTTGTGTTTCTTCAAAATGAATCTAAGTATTGTTCAGATATTTGACTTTCTAAATGCTACTCATCATTCTAGGATTATTGTTGAAGGTATGATTGTATATAATGTTCATTTACTACTTTATTTAAAATATTAATCTTGTAAACAGGCGAAGAAGTTCTGAATGCGAATCACATTATATTATGTGGAATTACCGATAGTTATCGAGAAATTATAAATGTAACATCACTCTGTCTTCAAAAAAGTGCTCTGTCGTCATAAAGATGGTACAGCACTTTTTTTAATTTCTCCGTTGAGAAGGAATTTCTAAAAATTTAAATAATCATAAATATGTTTCAAATATAATTATTAATAATATTACCTGGAAGAATAAAGTCACTGTCTTTTCGAACATACTCATATACTTGGAAATTTGTTTTCCAGAACGTAAAACATACTTCCAAGCTCCAATGTTTGTTGAATACCTGCATTTGTGGTTTACTCACTTTATTTTTACCTATTTTTGGAAAAATGTGGAAACTTAAATGTGTTTCCCTACTCATAAGCGAATGACACCCGTATATACAACACATAATATTGCTTTTACTGTGTTTTACAACATTCATTTTCGTATAAAAGAAATAATTTTAAAAAATGTATACTAACATTATGTTGTATTTGCTCGCACCTACCGTCATGCACTAGTTCAAAATTTAGTCACCAGATGTCATATCGATTCTCTACAGTTGTCAATAGTACTGTTATATTTATACTTACAAGTTGAGGCCTTGAATAAGTTGTTTCGATCAAAATGAAGAACGTGACCATGAAAATACAAACAAGATGTAAACCTTTCATTTTAAATAGTTATAACTTCTTTGTTAACAATGAATAAAGAAGAAATAGATAAAAGTCTCCAATACCTACTTATAGAGTTTATATACCTGTATAATATCTACCTATGGTATAATTAATATTATTACTGAATTAAAAAAAGAGCGCCTGTCATTTTTGTAATATTTTTATGTGAAAATATGTAGAGCATTTATTGATAAATAACACGAAAAACTTGTAATTCGTCAGAAAATTGTAATATTCCAATATATTTATCGCAATAAATAATATTATAGTGAAGGACGTACACTCATTTTGGGAAGATAAGAATTATTTATTATTTAGAAAAAATTATTGAGAATATACACGGTTACTCAAGAGTGAGTTACTTTGAAAGTCCGTTTGTTTGCAACCCGAAATATAATTTGCAAAAGGGTTTAGCTTCCTTTCTTAAAAAAATGAAATGTTTAATCCATGATTGCTTTGTCTGTCTAGCGATGTTCCTATTATTATGCCCAAGAAAATCCGCAATGGATTCGTGAATCACATTTCCAAAACGTTTATTCAGTTTGGTGAGCCCGTGATTGGCCCTATTTTTTTTTTTTTTTTTTTTTTTTTTATGGAAACCTGAATGGCGAAATTTACCTTCATTTTCTACAGGTGGAACTGCCCCCATTGTTGGAAAATTTAAATACTAGACAACGAATGGTTTCAGCAAGATGGGGCTTCACTTCATTATCATAGAATTGTCAGGGAATATTTGGATGAAAAGCCCTGATTTAACCCCCTTGGACATTTTTCTGTGGGGGATAATAAAGGAAAAAAATTTTTAAACACCAATGTTAAATGTCTAGGATGTAAAGAACAGAATACGACGAGAATGTAGGGCTGTAATGCCACAAACTTTACACCGTGTAGGACGATCGTTTTTAAACAGACTTGAAGCATGTCTACGAGCCAACGGAAGACAATTTAAACCTTTGTTACGCTAGTCTATTAATTTAATATTTCATTACTTATTTTGATAACCTGTCATTTTGACGTTTTCATACAAATGCTTTTGTTCACTCATTCGAATAAAATTAAATATGGTATCAAGTGTCTGTGGTTATTAGTATTATGGGTTGCAAACTTCGAGCATATACTGACTAGAGAAGTAATTCTCTATCCCAATGCATAGGATGTTGTGATCGGAAGATATGTAGGCGGGGGGCTGGAAGTTATGGTGTATTGTGGGCAGTGTTTTGTTGTGTTATATGTCACTACTTGTCATTTTACTGTAACTTGACGTTATTTTTTGCGTGTAATTTGTAATTATATCTCGGAGTATATCAAATTTTAATGAAAAATACAAAGAAAGTACGGATATTTCGTTTCAACTCTATAACTATATATGATTTAACTTTGCATTAAAACACGTTTGACTTTGAAAATTTTCAAATTTTTTTTCTCAAATTCTAAATCTTACACATAATTCAGAAAAGATTGCCAAAAAAATGTCCTTTTCTGTAATTTTGTAAAGTTGGCAACCCTACCTGCATCATCAATAGCAAAACTCCCCGTGTCTTCTAGAAGAAATAATTTATAATAAAAGAAATATGGTTTTCCTTATCCTTTAACTATTATCGTTCATATTTTCAATAAAATTTTACTATTTTTGATTACTGTGGAATAGCCTAACTATTAAGTACAATTTTCTTTTTAAAACGTTAACATTTATAATTTGAAATGATGGGTTTTTTGACAGTGACATTGTGTTTATCTTTAAAACATAGGCTCCGGGATTTATAAAGAATTATTTTATATATTTATCTATAAAATCTATAGTAAAAATATAAATGCATATCTACAGAAAATATAATAATCTTTAATTCTTATAATAATTCCGAAGAAAAATTTTGAGTTACAAGGAAAGTGCCATTTCTGGTTACCTGATTTACATGTAAGAATAAGGTAGAAATAAGGTATCAGAATATACACATACACACATACAGACATCATCGTGAAAATGTAAAAATCACACACGGACACCTTTGTAAAAATATTATAATCGGATTCTTAAAACGTGCTTGTTCAGTAAAATCTGGATATTTGATTTTTAGCATTAATCCATACCTCTCTTAGCGACAGATAAATATAAATCGTTATAAACCTCAAGTTATTATTTTTCTTTTATATTTTTGATTTTTTTAGGAATGAAAAATAAATACATAATTCATAAAATGTTTATATTTTTTTTATATTACATAAATAGGTAATTGATTTTCATTTAGTTATAAAAGATGAATATTGGACAAGCTAGTCAGTTAAATGTAATTTATTTCAAGGCGTTGATTATTTTTCTACATCCCAAAGAAAGTTTAAGCAAACTTTCTATGAATTTTATAAAAATAATCCTCTGTTAAGCCCTACAACTATATCTTTAATATAATTTTTAGTTTTTTACGAATAAATAAGATAATATATATTTTGAAAAGGCCTAGTCGGTAACTCAAGTAGATATTGATTTGATAACTAAAAATCAAAATTTTAGTTATTAATCAACATACTTGACTAATTAATTTTTTTTAACCAGTTGTTAAAAATTAACCTCTGAGTTACAGAATAGACCCGAATATGAGTAAACAAATTAATAAGTAAATTATCATAATATATGTATGTAGCACAAATACTACATTAGTTATAAAATGTTTCACAGAAATTTACATGACGAATTACCCAAATTACTGTACAACTATAATAAAATTAGAATCATGCACATCTCTACATAAAAACTATTTATTAATGTGTAGAAAATTATTTACAAAATAAACCTAATCCGTGCGCTGTAAAGTCCCTCGGCCAAATAAAAATAAACACGCTTCGTAGTATAAAAACTCGTATTCACCGAGACAAAATCATCATTCAATCTTTCGATCTTCGCTCAACAAGCATCGACTTCGTAGTCAACTGTTCAACATCTTCAAGATGAAATTCTCTATTGTTTTTGCTGTTGTTTTGATTGTCCTCGCCGCCATCTTTGGACAAAGTGAAGCATCACCAAGATAGAAGCCATTCAAAAAATTGGTAAGTAATTTTTTTTTTAATTTTCGAATTTTTGTATAACGGAATTGTTTTTTGTTTTATAGGAAAAAGCAGGAAAGAGAGTGTTCAACGCAGCTAATAAGGCTCTACCGGTGGCGGCAGGATATGCCACATTGGCCAAAGGAAAATAAAAAGACGATGGTGTTCATAGATTTTGTATTCCTATTTTATTTGTAATATTTATTGCTTATTTATATATAATAAAAAAACATTCAAAATATAAAATATGTTTTTTATACAGTCGTTAAACGTATCCTTTATAATCCTATTTTTGATTAATTTTTAAATACCAATATCTCAAGAACGAAAAGAAATATTGACCTGGGGTTGCAAAATTTGAAATCCTCATATTCTAAAATATTTGTAGCCAGAATTCCAGAATTTTTTGAAAAAAAATATTTTTTACCGATTTGTGGCTATCCAATACCTTTCTTAGCGACAGATAAAAATAAATTGTTATACCTCATGTTATTATTTTTCTTTTGCATTTTTGTTTATTTTAGGAATCAAAATTAAATACTTAATTCATAAAATGTTTGTATTTTTAGCTCTCGCTAAGAGAGGTATTGGATCCATGCTAAAAATCACATATGTGTGTGTGTGTGTATGTATGTGTGTGTGTGTGTGTGTGTGTATGTATGTATGTATGTATGTATGTGTGGATGTTGGAGGGACGATTACTCAAAAACTATAAGACATAAGACCAGTTTGACTATGAATTCCTCAATCTGACATTCCTGGGAAGAGCTGAAAAGGTTTCGGTAATAATTGGACAACCGGAAGTAGTAGTTTCTATAAAAAATTCTTCTAAATATTATTTTTTGAAAATTTTTGATATAACTAATATTGAAGAAGATAAAATTCTACATCTGATACATTTAAAATTTTTATTATATCTTCTATAAATTTAGAGATAATTGTTGAACTTTGGACATTTACGATGATGAACTTGATGAAATAATTAATGTCCGTATTCATAGACGATGCTCAATCTCGTACTTGAGTATTACTTCGTCAAGCATTACTCCGGTCGTTCTCGACCTCAAGCACATCATATGTTTTATAGTCGAAACTTCGTGGATTCTCGGTTTTCTAGGGAGGATTTTAGAGAATTTGTAATAACTATGTTGGTAACTCGCCTCAAGTAAACCTTTGATCGAAGTACGAGTGATGAAACAAGTAGCGAGTATGAAACGAAATCCGGTACTCAGGGCAGAGAAGTATGAGTCGAGGCGAAATACTGACTATGAATACGGGCATCAAAGACTTTTATAAATATATGACTTTTATTTATGTAAAAATTATATTTAGTTTTTAATAAATTACACACAACAAACTTCTTCTAACTTAACTGTATTTTATTCTTTATAATTTTATGAACATTTCATTTGACGTACTACAAACTTGACATATATACTATATTTTTTTACCTCCCGCTACCCTTCACACATCGAGATTTTAGTAAATGACCACGTTTTAAGGTCCCTAGAATCCAATTTTAACATTTTCACGATGATGTCTGTATGTGTGTATGTGTGTGTGTGTGTGTGTGTGTGTATGTATGTGTGTGTGTGTGTGTGTGTGTATGTGTAGGAATTTTGTCTTCGCTCTAACTCAAATACTATCATTCAGAAAATTCTGGAACTTTGTATTTCTACCCTATTCTAATACGAACAAAGCCATTAGATTTTAGTGTAAATCGGATAAACAGAAATGGTACATTACTTGAAGCTCATAATGGTTTTTCTTCAAAAAATACCATTAAATGCCATTTTTTCGCATTTTGTCATTATGAAAATTATAGATTATTGAATTTTGTAGAGGTATACATTAATACTTTTTCTATATATTTTACAGATAAATTTAAAAATCATTTTTCTTTTTTTAATCCCGAAGCCTAAGATAAACACAATTCCTTTGTTACAAAGTTTATTTTTCAAATGAATGTAACTGACAGGTAAACGTCATTGTCAAAAAACTAATCACTTCAAATTAATAATAGTGACATATTAATTAAAAATCGTAAATAAAGCAGTAGTTATATGCAATGGAACATAATATAGTTTGAAACATTACTAAATACGTAGGTATGTATTTAAATTAATAAAAAGTAAATAGCGGGAGGTTTTGTGTTGGCCACATCAGATTTTTTCACATTGTTTTTATTTACAATACATATTCATGACTACTAACGTATGTCTCACAAGTTTTGGCACAGATTTCAACATTTTTTTTTTTGCAAAAAATAATACTTTTACTTGAAGTGTTGTACTACATAATAATTAACAGTTTCATTAGCAACTAATTATAAACTTAAATTAAATAAAGAGGTCCACGTTCTTCCATAAAGCGCAACTTTCTGCGGACTTCTATCATTTTGGACGGCATTAAATCGATTTCTCGGACTTTTCTATATACTCTTCGTCGAAGTTCCTCCTCTTTCGTGCTTCTCATCCTCCATCGTAAATAAAAGAGCCAAAAAAATTCTATGGGACGAGCCTGGGGAAGGTTAGGGGGATTGACATTCCGCGGAACAAATGGTATGTTTTGGTATGCTAGCCAAGTTTGAGTCTGTCTTGCATAGTGACAAGATGCGAGGTCTGGCCAGACCATAATATCGTCCCCAGTATGTTCTTCTTCAATAAAATTAACCAATTTCGTACCTTTGACTATCCATTACTTCACATTTTACTCGGCTCACATAAAGCCTGGATACATCCCTTATGGAAATGTATATTAGTGCTTCGGCTCTTACTCTGGTAAAAATTCTAGGTTTTCCACTTTTTGGGAGGTTTAAACAAAGAATACCTTGCTCACATTCAGCAATTATCCGATAAATGGTTCTTCGGGATATATGTTGATGTTCAAAAATTCGTAATATTTTGGCTTTAGGAACTTGCCCAACTAAATTATATATACTTTTTCGATTTTCTAATTTGTAAGCCATATGTACATAAATGACTGACAATATTAAGCTGTCAAAGTTAAGATAAGATGTTAAACAAAATTTTTGTTTCCATACCAACTTGTGATTCTCTTGTTATTACTGATTTTATAGCATCTGAAATTTGTGCCAAAACTTATGAGACATACGTTATGATACCTTTTTTTTATATTTCCAACAGTTCTCCTCGAATTTACAAATAATTAATAATTCTTTGTAAAGTCGTCACATAATTCTAGCCATGTTTCTAAATTTAACAAATGTTTCTTTACATAGTGGTTTAGTTAATGTATCGGCAATATTTTCACTAGACGAAACATATTGAATTAAATTAAGTTTTGTAATGACTAAATCTTTTAAGAAATGAATTCTGATGTCAATATGTTTTCCCCTCTTAGAATTTTCGAAAGTTTTTGACATTAATATTGTACTAATATTATCGCACTATAACTGTGCCTCACTTTTCACACCAAAATCACTTAAAACACCTTTTACATTTATCAAATTTTGAGCAGTAGCTGCAGCAGCGATATATTCCGCTTCTGCCGTTGAGAGCGCGACACAGTTCTGTTTTTTAGAGAACCAGCTGACCGGATTTTCTCCGTAGAAAATTATTCCTCCACTTACGCTTTTCCTGTCCGTCTTATCCGTTGCCCAGTTTGCGTCTGTATAGGCTGTCAATGTTGTATTTCCCTTTTGGCACGATAAACCCATATTTTTTGTTTCCTGTAGGTATTCGTTTCCCAGCTCCCCATGTTTGTTTAGTTGGCGTGTCAAGCATTCTACTTAGATAAGTTACTGCAAATGTTATAACTGGTCTACTTGTAGTAGAGACATACATTAAACTGCCAATTAGCTGTCTATAAGGAACATCTTCAATACATTCGTTTGGTTCTATTTAAAAATTGCTTTCCATCGGAGCTGAAATACCATTGCTTTCGCTCATATTGAAACGTCGTAAGATCTTTTCTATCATTTTTGTTTGAGTTATTAGAATTCTTTCGGTGTTACGTTTAATTGTCATCCCAGTATATTGTTCAACTTCTCCTAGGTATTTAGCTTCAAACTCATCTTTTAATAATTTTTTGATAATATCGACTTCATTTTCTGTACCTGTTATCAATATATCGTCTACGTATTCTATCATCTATACATTATCTTTGTAATATAAACAAGAATCATATGATGAACATATAAAAAGGTTCTTAATGGCAAATTCGTTGAAGCTCTCGTTTCACACTTTCGGTGCTTCTTTCAATCCGTAAAGTGCCCGATTTAACTTCAGCACTAAATCTTTTGTATTTAGTCCTTCGGGTGGGTACACATATATTTCCGATTCTAAGTGTCCATTGAGAAATGCTGCGGGTATATCTATTCATATGTAAAGCATGAGCTAAGATGATTCTAATTGTAGATATTCTTGCAACAGGTGAATACATCGTATAAAATATATTCTCCTCCTGTGTTTGAAATCCCTTTGCTACAATTCTAGCCTTTTAGTTCCGTCTTCCTTGGTGCGAAATACCCACTTTGTTTCAATTGCTTTCTTTCCTCTTGGTAGCTCTGTTATGGACTATGTGTTTAATTTTTCATGATTACTAAATTCTTTTTTGATTGCATTATTCCACTCTTTTATTTTTATTGCTTCTTCGTAGCTTGTCGGATCATTTTCTTCTGATATCATACAGTATGCTTCATATACACTTCTTCCGGTTCTTGTTTTATTTTCTTGCTGAATATTTGGATTTCCTGCTACTACTTCTTTTCCATTTTCCGCTTGTTCTTCTGTCTCAATCTTATCATTTTCGTTTTCTTGTACTTGTATAATTGTTTTTGATTCCACGTTGTATCTAAATTTTGTTTTATCGAATATTATATCTCTCGAACTTTTTATTTTATTATTTTTACTATTCCACACTCTGTAGCCTCCTCCACTATATCCAACCATTATTAAACCTTCTGCACGTGTTTCAAGTTTACTTTGTTTTGGCATTTTGATTGTCCAAGCTTGACATCCAAACGTTTTTAGTTTTGTCAAGTCATTTTTACCATACCATCTTGTTTCTGGAGGAATTCCATCATTTGCACTCGTAGGCGATCTGTTAAGTTCATATGCTGAGGTTCTTATCGCCTCCCCCCAGAGCTGCTTTGGTAAACCAGTTTCCGAAAATTTTGTTCGTACTTTGTTCATGAGCGTCCTATTGATCCTTTCGGATTTACCATTTTGTTGTGGACTGTAAGGAGTGGTGTATTGCAACTCCACGCCTTTAGATATACACCAATTTTTGAAGTAGTCTGATGAAAACTCTTTACTATTATCGACATGAATCTTCTTTGTTTTCTTTCCATGCTGTGTTTTAATTAGTGGTCCAGCTAAATCGCTATGTATTTTATCTCCAATTTCCTTTGAGCGTTTTTCTTTTGACTTGAAACTTTGCCTCGTTGATTTTCCTTGTATACATATAGTACATTTATTTTTATTCACAGGTAGTTCAAGCAATTTAAGTCCGTGTCTGTTTAAATGACCTAACCTTCGGTACCATAATTCAGCTTCTTCACTGACTGAACTGTTGCAGTACTCCATCTGTTCAATATTGACTTTTAATATAAATAGATTATTTATCATTTCGCAATTTAATTCATAGTTTACTCCTATAATTTTTGCATTATTCTTTTTAAATACTACTTTATTTCCTTTCTTCAATAATTGTGACACTGATAATAAGTTATGACTCATTCCGTCAATGATTAATGTGTTAATGCTTATTTTGCTTCCTTGGCAAATTCCATGTAGTACGCCTTTTCGTTTTGCACTCATTCATTTACTACTCGAATATTTACTTCGTTCTTTAAGTATTCAATATTTGTCATATATCTTTCTAATTCACTACTTACTAAATTTTGAGTTGCACCGGAGTCTAATATAAAGTTATTTTTGTCAAGTAATTCTGACGTACAATTTAAAGAAAAGAACGATATATGTTCTTCAGCCTGGTAGCAGTGGCGGCTCGTGCTATAGGGCACAAGGGCAAATAAAAAGACAAGAAAAAAATAAATAAGCGAGTACATGTACATTTTAAAAGTACATTAATTATTATTTATTTACTTTCATTATTATGCAATTCTTACTACACCGCCGATAGCTAGATAGCCTATATACTGACGTGTGCACGTACCGATATGCTGCTAGAAGCTAGGACCTGCGTGAAGTTGGCCCCCCATAGTTTTGTAATAATTAATAAATAATGTTAATCGATTGTGATTCGTTAGTGAATGATTGTACCACAAACTATTTCGTTTGTACCTTAATAGTTAATTAATTATAACGATTTTTAATATGGGGGGCTATCTTCACGACAGCCCCCCGCATATTATAATTTGTGATATTTTTCTTCGTAGTACGTTTGTGATTCGTTAGTGAACGATTGTACCATAAACTACTTCGTTTGTACCTTAATAGTTAATTAATTATATTGATTTTTAATATGGGGGGCTAGCTTCACGACAGCCCCCCGCATATTATAATTTGTAATTTTTTCTCCGTAGTACGTTTGTGATTCATTAGTGAACGATTGTACCACAAACCGTTTCGTTTGTACCTTAATAGTTAATTAATTAAAACGATTTCTTAATACGAGGGGCCAACTTCATGATAGCCCCCCATATTATTTGAGATTTTTTTCTTCATGATAGGTTTGTGATTTGTAAGTGAACGATTGTACCACAAACCATTTCGTTTGTATCTTAATGTATAATTAGTTATAGCAATTTTAAAACAGTGGCCCTAGCTTCGCAGCCCGCTGTATGAAAATTTATTATTTTTTTGCGTGGTCGATTTGTTATTCGTTCATATATATGACACACATTTGTAGATACTTTAAATTTATAAAACTACTGGTACGATTGAACAATAATTGAAACAAGAGTGAGATTACGCAAAGAGATTCAGAACGTCAGGTAGTAATTTTAACGATAACATACTGATAACGGAAAAGAATAAATGAATAAATATATGTATCATAGCAGCATATGTTTTATCAAAAAGTAATATTGATCTGGGGTAGAAATAAAACATATAATATACATCTATGCAAAGAAACATGTATAAATTTTGTTAGTTTTTAAATTAATCTGTATTAAAATTAGTGTATTTGCTATGCAACCCGTAATATAAGAACATTTCAAACGCAGCCTTATTTTTTTTGTATATTTAGACAAATTTTGTTCAATATTTTTAAGATATGGGGTGGTTATATAATCTAATCTAATACATATATATACTTATATGTTGTATATGTTACGAACTATTTATCTGCTCTACTTTCTTCAAATGAATGAAAAATTTCGTTCTTCGTGAATTTTTCATTCATCTCTACGTTCTCATAAAACCTACATTACAAGACTTCAATGAATATTGAGTTAATCCATCTACCGACTGAGGAAGATTATACAATTCCTAGTAATGACGTACAGGACGAAGAAGCCCATGGTCCATGAAATAATAGAAAATTGTAATATATTGTTTCGGAAAATATCTTAAGATCATCATGAACATTAGTCTTAGATGTTCTACAGAACGAAACATTACTTTAACTAGGTCGATAGTGTTTCAAGTTTGTTCATAAAGTGCCGATTACAGTTCTCCCAATTATATAGAAAGACAATGTATGTGTGTTTGATAATATTGGAAAATAAATAAGTAGTTTTAAAGGTATCTTCCTCAGTCGGTAGATGGATTAACTCAATATTCATTGAAGTCTTGTGATGTAGGTTTTATGAGAACGTAGAGATGAATGAAAAATTCACGAAGAACGAAATTTTTCATTCATTTGAAGAAAGTAGAGTAGATAAATAGTTCGTAACATATACAACATATAAGTATATATACAACATATGTATTAGATTAGATTATATAACCACCCCATATCTTAAAAATATTGAACAAAATTTGTCTAAATATACAAAAAAAATAAGGCTGCGTTTGAAATGTTCTCATATTACGGGTTGCATAGCAAATCTTCTTCTTCTTCTCTGCTCTATGGCCCATGTAGAGCCTTGGCTTCCTCCACAACGCCTCTCCATCTCTGTCTATCTTGTGTCGCTTGGATCCAGTTTTGTACCTTCAAGGATCGTAAGTCTTCCACGATGTTGTCGACCCATCTAGTACGAGGCCTGCCTGTTCTTCTTTTACTTGTGGGTGTTAATTTGAATGCTTTTTTTGGGATTCTATTTTGTGGCATGCGGTATAGGTGTCCCATCCATCTAATTCTTTGTTTTTTCACCCATCCTACTATATCCTGTTCACCATACATTTGTTGTAGTTCATGGTTCATGCGTGTTCTCCATCCCTTCTGTGTATTTTCGTACACAGGCCCATATATTTTTCTGAGAACTCTTCGTTCGAAACGCATTAACATTTCTTCGTTTGCTCTTGTTAGGCTCCAAGCCTCGCATCCGTACGTCACGGTTGGTCGGATATTGGTTTTATAAAGTTGGACTTTGACTTTTAGCGATGCAAGTTTTGACTTAAATACAGAGTCTAATGCGAAAAGGCATCTATTCCCAGCCGCTATTCGATTCATTATCTCTGTTGTCATATTATTATTGTACGTTATTAACGTACCCAAATATTGGAAATGATTTACATATTCTATATTATTATTCTCTATTATGAGGTACGTGTTGTCTTGTTGTGGATCGTTTTTACTTATCATCGCTTTTGTTTTGTTTATATTGATGCTGAGACCTGCGGATCTTCCAGCCCTTTTTAATTCTGTGAATGCTTCTACAATATCTTCCTCGTTTTTCCCTAACACTGCCACATCATCAGCGTATGCAAGTGCTTGTTTTCTTCGGTTGTAAATCACTCCATTATTGCTAAGATCTGCTTGTCGTACTATGTTTTCCAGCACTAAGTTAAAAATTAATGGTGATATAATATCGCCCTGTTTAACTCCTCGTTTGACTTCGAAGTCCTGGGAGAGCTCGTTTCCGATTTTGCATTTACATTTAGTGCCTATAATGCAGGTCTTGAGGAGGTTTATTAGTTTTGCTGGTATTTTAAATTTTTTTAGTGTTGTCCAGATGGAGGTGTGTTTGATGCTGTCGTATGCTTGTTTATAGTCGATATAGAGTTGATGGACGTCTAAATTGAATTCCCAGCATTTTTCCACCACTTGTCGCAGGCTAAATATATTATCTGTTGTTGATCTGCCGGTTCTAAACCCCGCTTGATACTCGCCAATTATGGTCTCCGCCATTGGTGTCATTCGCCTGTATATAATGTACGACAAGATTTTATAGGATATATTTAAGAGACATATGCCCCTATAATTGCTGCATACTTGTTTGTCCCCTTTCTTGTATATTGGGCATATAACACCTATTTTCCACTCGTTTGGGATTCTTTCTTGCCGCCATACCTTTAGTATAAATTTATGAAAAATTTCATATAAGTCTGGGCCTCCCGACTTTATCAATTCGGCTGGAATATTGTCTACTCCTGGTGCTTTGTTTGATTTCATTTTATAGATTGCTATTTCTACTTCCTCTATCGATGGTTCTTGTTGATGTATTTCTTCTTCTTGATCTGTGACATTTTCTTCTTCCTCCGAAATCTCATCCATTGCATCGATATCTTGCCCGTTGAGTAATTCGCTGAAATGTTCAGCCCATCGTTGCATTATTTTCTGCTTGTCACATAGGAGGTTTCCTTCTTTATTCTTGCATAGGTTTGTTCGTGGTTGATACCCTTTCTGGATTTCTCTTACTGTTTTGTACATGTTTCTAGTATTTCTACTTTCATGGTCTTCTTGGATTTGTTGTACCTTCCTTTGCATGTGTATTCTTTTCTTCGTGCGTATTAGCTTACACGCTTCATTTCGTATATCTTTGTATATTTTAGTTTTATTTCTAGTTACAGTCTGCAACGCTTCCATTCTGGCCTGTCTTCTTCTCATTACTATGTCGCGGCATTCATCATCCCACCATGGATTTTGCTTTTTCTTTTCTTGTTTTCCAATGATTGTGTCCGTTGCGCTGGCAATCACTGTTTTTATTTTATTCCATTCTGTTTCGATGTCCTCATTTTCTGATATGCTTATATTTTGTATGTTTGTTCTTATCTCATTTTGGTACTGTGCTAGTTTATCTTGTATTTTTAGTTGATCAGTATTCCATTTTGGTCTGTACTCTCCCTTTTTTTCAAAGATTCTGGATATTTTTTGTCTCACCTTTGCTAGTACTAGTATGTGATCGGAAGAGCAATCCGCTCCTCTAAAGCTTCTCGTATCTAGCAGACTTGTTGCATGTCTGGCATCTATTAAGATGTGGTCTATCTGGTTGATAGTAGTGCCATCAGGGTGGTTCCAAGTGCCTTTATGAATCCTCTTGTGCTCAAACAGTGTTCCTCCTACTCTTAAACCTTTGGCACATGCAAAGCTTACTAGTCGTGTCCCATTATCGTTACATTCATCATGTAAGCTGTGTGGCCCAATGGTGGGCATCCATCTTGTTTCACGGCCAATCTTTGCGTTAAAATCACCTAGGTACAAGACCATATCATGTTTGTTTACTTTCCTGCTTACTTTCTCCATCATATCGTAGAAATGATCTTTTTCTTGTTCTTCAGCTTCCTCTGTAGGTGCATGTGCACATATTAATGTTATATTTGAGAATTTTCCTTTGAGTTTAAGTTTACATATCCTTTCATTTATACCTTCGAACTGGATTATTTGTTTGAGTATTGAGTTGTGTACTATAAATCCTGTTCCTAATTCGTGTCTTCCTCTTGGTTTCCCGCTGTACATCAGGGTATGTGTTTTTAGTTTTATCACGTCCTTTCCTTGCCAGCGTATCTCTTGGAGTGCTAATATATCAAGCTTGTACCTTTTTACTTCTTCTACTACATTTTGCATTGAACCTGGCCTATAAAGACTTAAAACATTCCATGTTCCTACTCTCATATCCCTATAACGTTGCTTGGGTCGTCTTCCTTGTATGTCTGTGTTATTCCGAGGCGTGTGTGTTGGTTTCGTAACTGTGTTGTTTTCACGTGAGTGGGTTGTTGGCCCAAAGCACAACCCCCAACCAGGAGGACCAGGGTTTTTTCTGTAGGGGTTTCCTTCCCTTAGCCGACATGATCCGGTTTTTTGGCGCCGGAGGTTCGCCATTCACCCCCTCCCGTTAGCTACAAACTGCATTGCCCAGGGGCCACGCGACAATCTGTCTGCTTGGACGTGGGAGTGGGATTTGTTGGTGCGTTCCATGGGAACTGCGGGCATTTCCCCAGGTTTTATTGCTACAGGGAAGTCGGCATCCCCAGTAGCCCTAGAGACCCAATACCAACCATTTGGCCCCCTGCATAGCAAATACACTAATTTTAATACAGATTAATTTAAAAACTAACAAAATTTATACATGTTTCTTTGCATAGATGTATATTATATGTTTTATTTCTACCCCAGATCAATATTACTTTTTGAGAAAACATATGCTGCTATGATACATATATTTATTCATTTATTCTTTTCCGTCATCAGTATGTTAAGTATTACATACATATCGTTAAAATTACTACCTGAAGTTCTGAATCTCTTTGCGTAATCTCACTCTTGTTTCAATTATTGTTCAATCGTACCAGTAGTTTTATAAATTTAAAGTATCTACAAATGTGTGTCATATATATGAACGAATAACAAATCGACCACGCAAAAAAATAATAAATTTTCATACAGCGGGCTGCGAAGCTAGGGCCTCTGTTTTAAAATTGCTATAACTAATTATACATTAAGATACAAACGAAATGGTTTGTGGTACAATCGTTCACTAACAAATCACAAACCTATCATGAAGAAAAAAATCTCAAATTATAATATGGGGGGCTGTCGTGAAGTCTGCCCCTCGTATTAAGAAATCGTTTTAACTAATTAACTATTAAGGTACAAACGAAACGGTTTGTGGTACAATCGTTCACTAATGAATCACAAACGTACTACGGAGAAAAAATTACAAATTATAATATGCGAGGGGCTGTCGTGAAGCTAGCCCCCCATATTAAAAATCGATATAATTAATTAACTATTAAGGTACAAACGAAATAGTTTGTGGTACAATCGTTCACTAACGAATCACAAACGCACTACGAAGAAAAATATCACAAATTATAATATGCGGGGGGCTGTCGTGAAGATAGCCCCCCATATTAAAAATCGTTATAATTAATTAACTATTAAGGTACAAACGAAATAGTTTGTGGTACAATCATTCACTAACGAATCACAATCGATTAACATTATTTGTTTAATTATGACAAAACTATGGGGGGCCAACTTCACGCAGGTGAAGCTAGGGCACAAATGTTTCTGCCCCGGTCTCCCACTACTTTTACTCGAATTTTCACCATTAGCAGCGAAGCGCGCGAAGCTGCATATGACCGCATTAAGCCTGTTCCGGGCACAGCCCAATTTAAACGAAGATTTCCGAGTATGTCCGACATTTTCCGAGGTAATCTGTTATTGTTGAATTGTAATCGTATAGTACCCACTTAATTACGAAGATGGCTTCTGTATCTTAAAGATTAAATAATTTAATATACTCTATTTACTTTTTTAAATTTTTGTGCCCTACCATACAAAGATATCACCAGCCGCCACTGCCTGGTAGGCTTTTTCTTCTACTTTACGTCCGCGTCCACGGAATCTCGAACCTCTTCTATTTCCACCAGAATTACTTCGCCGGCTTCCTCTGTTAAATGGTTTTTGCTAACTGCACTGTGAAATATTTTGTCCTTCTTTTCCGCATCTATAACATGTATAGGGAAATGCTTTAAATGAAACTTCTTCACTGTTTGTATCCTTTTTAGGAATTTTAGTTTTGAGCTTTAATTCCTTATCTAGCAGTCTTGATTTAACAAAGTCCATAGTAACATCCGTATTTAACACGTTCGCTGCCGGTAATTTTGGGCTAATTTTGCCAGAGGCCAAAACGGAAATCGTGTGTGCAAACGTGTAGAAAATTCCTTTCTGAAGTGCCTACGAACACAACTACACTCTCCCACAGCGCCAGCCACACTAGTGTACCTTGAAATAGTAGCGTAGCTGTGTCGCCTAATGACAACGGCGGCACACGTAAAGTACCTAGCGCGTCGCCTTAGGACGACAGCAGCAGCGAACGTGTTAAAGTTTCAATTGCAGTTACTACATCATTATACTTCATAGGGTTAATAGAAGATGACACACTTTATCATTTTCCTCTATTTTGGATCCTGCATTTTCCAACTCTCTGATAACAGTTTAAGAAATGATCTTCCAACTTTGTGTTCTCTCTTGATTTTAATGTTAATAACTTTTTCTTTAAGGTTAACTTTGTAAATATACTTTTCCTTTCGAAAAAATCTTCAAGTGCTTTCATCATATCCTTGGCGGTTTTTGCATCTTTGTCTATTATAGTGTATTATAAAGCTTGGACACGAAATAAATAAATCAGTTACGCATTGAATAATAGTTGACTTTGCTTTTTAGTCTTTAACTTGGAATGAATCTTTATCTTCTTTTTCCGTATAGTCTTCTATCTGCTTTTCTAAAGCTACTTTTAACTGGTTTTCTTCTAGTAGGGCCATTACTCTAAATTTCCAATTATTGAAATTTCCTGAATTCAACTGTGGTAAATTTAACATAGACACAGCCATTTTTCTTTATTAATTTTATTTCGCCCATAACCATGTAGAAATTATATTTAGTTTTTAATAAATTACACACAACAAACTTCTTCTAACTTATCTATATTTTATTCTTTATAATTTTATGAACATTACATTTGACATACTATAAACTTGACATATATACTATTATATACTTTTTTCGCATTGTTTTTATTGGTCTCGTTCAGCCGCATCTAGCAGCTATCTAGCTGCTAGCTAACAGCGGTCGTGGTAATTCGACCGGTCCATCCAAAAATAAAATTTATTCTCACCTCATAATAAAATTTTATATTATATAGTATGTAAAACTTTACCAGATTGAATATGTTTGTGAATTTCTCTGCTTTCATTTACCAAATATGACATATTTTCATATTCATATTGTATTTCATTTGAATTTACTAGCGCCATGTTTCCTATTTTTGACAGTTATAGCAGTACGCTAAGTCATCTAGCACATTTTGTTTTCGCTAGCCCGCTAGACTAGCAGCTAGAATCTAGCGGTCGGTCAGCGGACCGTTCAACGACGTTCGCTAGGTTAGCGAGTTAGCAGCTAGGTGCGGCTGAACGCGACCATTGACAATACATATTCATGACTACTATGATACCTTTTTTTATATTTCCAACAAATTATAAAATAATTTATTTTTGTTCATCACTTTGCCTCTGCGTCAAACAAAAACAAAACTTTAATAACAAATTTGACATATTTAAACAAATGTCACTGTCACGAAGCAATTACATTAAAATATTAATAATGAAACCGTGTTAAGAAGAATTTAGTAGTTTAAATATGATTCTAATAAAATTAAGGTTTGTAAAAATAATATATTTTCCATCATACATAAATATTAGATATACAGGATAATTTGATTTAAGTTTGAAGTTTGCAGCATTAAGCTTTATTTCCACCGATTGTCCTAATGCGTAAGAGCTATAATTAATGCTTAAGAATTAAGAGCAATGCGTAAAAACAAAAGATTGCAAACTTCTAACCTGAACTGTCAACTGTCATTCTATTTTATAATAATTATTAAATTTTTAATTTTTCGGTATGGATATAGATACAGAAAATTATGTATATCACATATTTAAAAAAATCTGTTGTGGCCAGCACAAGACCTTCCGTCAGTTCGATGTATTTTGTACAAATCCCATACCAAAAGGTCCTTGGAACAAATTCTATATAATACTCGTATAATGTAAAATTGAACACGAACACATACTTTTTTTTTACAAATTCCATACTAAAAGTTCATTTGAAAAGGTTCTTTAAATGCAATAAAATTATAACATAAACTACACTAAGTAATGTCCTTCCATCTTCTCTTTGGCCTTTCTCTGCATGTCACTTGCGAGTAACAATATGACATACCAATTTTAGATCCTATACTTTTCATATTTGGTTTTGCACTTGCAACTGACATCTGTCAATTAATTTTTTTTGAATAATTATGTCAGCTGTTTCCATAATAAATTGCAAAGCAGACTAATTTTTGAAAATTAATTTCTTTATAATGCTTTTAATTTACATCTATTGAATATGAAGGAAAATGTATAATTAAACCGTATAGAGAAGAGTATTTTCTTTAATATATATAATAACAAAATGTCAAAAAGTAATATTTAACTGCGTTTTTTTAAGAAAAACTGTTAAAAACTTCAAAAAAGGGCACTTCCGGTGGATCGATTATAACCAAAATCTAATCAACTCTTCATATGGATGTACAGAAGAGGAATACGAAAGAATTATAATTTTTGGAATTGTAGTATTGGAGTTATCGTCGGAGAAAAATTTGTCACACACGGACATACATACACACACGGACACACACACACACACGGACACACACACACACACACACACACACATACAGACATCATCTCAAAAATAGTAAATTCGTATTGTAGGGACCCTAAAACGTGCTTATTCATTAAAAACTCACCACCGAATTTTTTGACCAAAGACAATACCTTCCTTACCTAAAGGTGACGGAAGGTGAAAAAGAAGAATTGCTACTGCAATTGCAGTCTGCTAGACAACAAGTAATAAGGGAAAAAATTGTGACATTTCTGTTGAATTAGTCACTAAACAAAAAGCTGGAAATGGTAAATTGCCATAATGCATTAAGTCTTATGCACTAATTATTATGCATTGAGCAATAAAACATTCGGTGGAAATGAGGCTTTATACAGGCTGAGTCACCGAAATGGCCTTCTTCGATATCTCGCTTATCGTTAGAAATACAGCAAATAGTTATTTACATTCGAGTGCGTGTAAGTTGTATTTTACAGCGCGACAGCTTTGTTTAAGGCACGAGCCCTTAAGGCGAGTGTCTTATTAGCTGGAGCGCTGTAAAATACTTCACGCACGAAAATTGTATCAAATTTTTTGGCCGACGATAATGAAAATCACTTTTTTAATGAGATACGTTGTACTTCTGAAAAGGGTTAGTTTAAAATACTGGGGTTAAGTCAATTTCCAAATTTCATTTTATTTACCTTCATTAGAGTACTTCTTCTAGCGAAAATTTATTTGTAATAATAGACGTTTTTTATGATTGATAATATATTTATTTGCTCATCTTTTCTTCGTAATAAATAATAGGTAGGTGTCGATATTTGACATTTCAGCAATGTTCGCCTCGCGTATTTGACAGGTATATCGATCGGTGACTATGTCGGTAACGGCGGATTTTTACAATAATGACAGATGTCGCTGCCGTGATTTTGGTTTACATAAATTAATTTTAAATGCAGGAAATGTTAAAGTAAAAAATAACTTACGTAGGTAGTACTTTTTTACATGCACTTTATTATAGTAAAGATGATTTCTTTTCTAAATGCCCATAAACGTCCAGTGTATTTTGATTATTTTACCGCATAGTTAGACAAATTACAACACAGTAAGCGTAAAATGTAGGTTACACTTGCTGTGTTTACAATTGTAAAGTTCCCATTACACTTCAGGAGGGCAAAAAAATTATTTACCGAATTTACTCGACTACACAAGGGGCACAACGTAAAATTATTTTCACATATACAGGGTGTTGCATTACAGCTGGGCGAAAATTGTTTGTCTATTCTTAAATGGAACATCCTATATATTTTTATATATTTTGAATTTTATTACATTCCTCTATACGAACATATGAAATTTGTTTTAGTTTTCCGTGGCGTTGCCAAGTTATTCCGTTTTTTCTCTAAAAAAAGATCCAAAACACTCACTGCTTTATAAAGGCATACTGAAGTTATTTTAATAGTAAAAATTAAGATTTTTTTTTCTGTAAAACTATAAACTATTCTCTATGTTTTCGTATACTTTCTTTTACATATTATTATACAGGGTGTTAAATAAAGCGAATCAAATTTAATGAATTTCAAATGGCCTTAACTCGTCATTTTAAAATGGAACACCCTATATTTTATTATTCAGTTGTGTTCCTTTTTGTATTCTCTTTAAATGTTATTAAGGGTATACTATGCCTAAAACCAATAATTTCGGAGATTTTCACCATTTTTCTCTAAATTTGTGTTTGCATTAAAAATTAAATCAAGTATTCCATAAAAATTGTGTTTTTAATAAGAAACAATTGCAATAATGACAGTTGCATTAGCAGTAACCAATAAATAAAACTGGTTATTATTAATATTATTGCGATTAAGTAAAATTTATTTATTAATATGAATCTTTCGCAAGAAGAACTTACGAATATGGTGTACGCACTTGGAGAAGCGGAAAGAAATCCTCTGCTTGCATCTAGAATTTATGCACAACGGTTTCCGGGAATAAGGCATCCAAACCGGCGTTGTTTTGAAAAACTAAGAGAAAGGTTTGAAAGAACTGGTCATGTTCAATACGAAAAAAGAGAACGGGTCAGAAATGAAGATACGGAATACGGAATTTATTGTACTCGCAGGTGTTGTCGAAGATCCCCATACAAGCACGCGAAAAATCAGCCGTGAATTAGAAGTAAGTCAGTCTCAAGAATTATTCGAAAAAATAAATTTGATCCATATCATATCCAAATGGTGCAAGAATTAAACGAACGTGATTTTAGAAATCGCCAAATTTTTTGTGAATGGGCTATTGAAAGATATAGGGACGATCACAATTTTTTTAATTTCATTTTATTTACGGATGCAGCAACCTTCCACAAAAATGGACAAGTAAACCACCACAATTTGCATTATTACGACACCGTAAATCCACATTTTGTAAGACTATTAGACCATCAACACAGATAGTCTCTTAATGAATGGGGAGGAATATTAGGGAAGAATCATGTTATTGGGCCACATTTTTTTGATAACCATCTTAATGGGCAAAATTATTATGAATTTTTACAAACTGATCTTCAGAATGAGTTGGACAATTTACCCCTTAATATTATCCAGAGATTATGGTTTGAACACGATGGTGCGCCGGCTCATAACAGTCTTCGGGTTAGGAATTATTTAAATCATGAATTTCCTAACAGATGGATTGGAAGAGGTGGTCCAAGAAATTGGCCTGCTAGATCTCCGGATCTTACAAAATTAGATTTTTTCTTGTGGGGTGGGGCTATGTAAAAGACTCAGTTTATCAGACAGCACCAACTACGCGAGAAGATATGATGGAGCGAATTCGGAACTGTTTTGCAACTGTGGACGAAAATATGCTGCGAAGAGTAAATCATTCATTTACAAATCGTTTGCAAATCTGTTATCGTGAAAACGGCGGTTACGTTGAAAATCTTTTATAATAGTTGTTTTGTTTATATTAAACTAGCTTACCCGCCCCGGCTTCGCACGGGTAAAGCTAGAATAACGATTGCTACACGTGTACCAGTAATTTTTCACATTTACTTCGGATACATGCGCTGCGTAGGGAGCCGGCAACCTGCCTCGCATCGTACATGTAACAGGCTCCGCCCACTGCCCACCCAATCCCCGCACCGCACCTAACAGCGCCCGTTTCTAAACATGTCTCGGGTACTTTTACTTATGTAGGTACATATGATGTAAACTATCTCTCCGACAAATATCGAAAATCTGCTAACGTTAAAACTTAACTATAGATACAAAGATAAAAAATAATTGAAATCACCACCTATTGTACCGCCTTGAGGGATGATGTTTGAAAAACGCTAAAACACTCTTTATTTCTTACCAAAAGCATAAAAAAGAATTTTTATATCCCTAACTTGAGAAATGACGGATTCTCCATAAAAACTTTCATCCCCTATTTCACCCCTTTCAAGTTTTATTTTCGTGACAAAAGGTAGCCTATGTCCTTCTCCAAATCCAATCTATCTCTATACCAAAATTCATCAAAATTGGTTCAGCGGAAGATATGATGGGTTCTCCATACAAACTTTCATCCCCTATTTCACCCCTTCAACTTTTATTTTCGCGACAAAAGGTAGCCTATGTCCTTCTCCAAGGTCCAATCTATCTCTACACCAAAATTTATCAAAATTGGTTCAGCGGAAGATATGATGGGTTCTCCATACAAACTTTCATCCCATATTTCACCCCTTCAAGTTTTACTTTCGCGACAAAAGGTAGCCTATGTCCTACTCCAAGAGCCAATCTATCTCTATACCAAAATTCATCCAAATTGATTCAGCCGTTTAGTCGTGAAAACGTAACAGACACACAGACAGAGTTACTTTCGCATTTATTATATTACCTAGTATGGATTAATAACACTCGTACAAAACTAACAAATCGACATGTAACCTTTATTGGTTATATACTGACAGACAGCGGCAGGGGTGAGAACACGTTGTACTTTAACTTTTCCACTATGTGGATAGATGTCGCTAAATTGGCTGCGTTCCACTATAATTAGATAGAGCATAAAATCCTTAAAAGTAGTGTACTAATTTTTTTTTTTTACGTAAATCGATATTTTAATAGTCATTCTGCTATTCGGGGCGGAGACGAATCCAACAAATCAGAGATCATCAAAATCGGTCCAGCCGTTCTTGAGTTATAAATGGTGTAACTAACCCGACTTTGTTTTATATATTAAGATATTAAGCTTTTGTTGACGGTGGCTAGTGGATAGTTATAATTACCTCCGCTGCGAAGCCGAACAAAACCAGTTCTGTGGTGACTTGGACTAAAGCGACATTTAGTTAGTTGCCTACCTGCTGGTGCTGTCTTTGTTAGTTGATATTTTATTTTCTCTCTAGTTAATGTAGATCTTTTAACTAGCTATGTTGAGCTCAAATAAGAGCGAAACACGTGTCTACAGCTGCTATAAGAAAAGAGCGCTTTCCGCACACAATTTTATTAGTTCTTTTTATAACTTTAAGCTCGATTATTGTTTTTGTTTATATTCAATACTGGGGTTTAGTTAACGATGGCTGGCGGATAGTTATAATTACCTCCGCTGCGAAGCCGATCAAAGCCAATTCTGTGGTGACTTGGACTACAGCGACATTAGTTAGTTGCCTACCTGCTGGTGCTGTCTTTGTTAGTTGATATTTTATTTTCTCTCTAGTTAATGTAGATCTTTTAACTAGATATGCTGTAGACGAGCTCAAATAAGAGCAAAACACGTGTCTACAGCTGCTATAAAAAATGAGCGTTTTCCCCGAGAAATTTTATTAGTTCTTTTCATAATATCAATTTAGAATATAATTAATTGTGAAAATCTCCGAAATTATTGGTTTTAAGCATAAAATACCCTTAATAACATTTAAAGAGAATACAAAAAGGAACTCAACTGAATAAGAAAATATAGGGTATTCCATTTGAAAATGACGAGTTATGGCCATTTGAAATTCATTAAATTTGATTTAACAGCCTGTATAATAATACGTAAAAGAAAGTATACGAAAACATAGAGCATAGTTTATAGTTGTACAAAAAAAAATCTTCATTTTTGCTATTAAAATAACTTCAGTATGCCTTTATAAAGCAGTGAGTGTTTTAGGTCTTTTTTTAGAGAAAAAACGGAATAACTTGGCAACGCCGCGGAACACTAAAACAAATTTCATATGTTCGTATAGAGGAATGTAATACAATTCAAAATATATAAAAATATATAGGTGTTCCATTTAAGAATTGACAAACAATTTTCGCCCAGCTGTAATGCAACACCCTATATATGTGAAAATAACTTTACGTTGTGCCCTTTGTGTAGTCGAGTAAATTCGGTAAATAAATTTTTGCTGTGTTTCTAACGATAAGCGAGATATCAAAGAAGGCCATTTCGGTGACTCATCCTGTATAACAAATAGTTCTCAATAAGAACATGATGTCAAAGTGTCAAATAATAGTTTACAACTACACATTTACGAAATGGATCATGTACGGCGAAGAATTTACACAGATTGCGTTTTAGAGCATAAGGAATTTGGTGCTGATTTTGACAATAATGTGTGTGTGACGATTTTCTAATATTAATATATTAATGATCCAAAACCTCGCAAAGTTGGTATTTGCTCACAGATTTTTCAGGAAAAACATAATAAAATATAATCCAAAATTTCGTATTACAAACTTTTCTATTTATTGGAACACCAAAGTAGATTTTGTTACAAACGATCAATCGGAAGTGATACTTTACTTTAAGCTCATTGCTATTTTAAACATGGACTTGGCGGCAGGTCATGTGCTGGCCACATCAGATTTTTATTTGAAGTATTTTTGCATAGAATAATTAAAGCAACGTTTGTGCAAAGAAAAACTGGTTTCACATGCTAAACGCCTATGGCTCACGATTTACACCCTGTACATATGAAATACAAATATAATTTTAGTTTGTAAATTATTATTATATATTATATAATAATAAGTTTTACATCTCGTTAGGAGCTGAGCAAATGGAACGGTAATATTGTCTCTAGCTTTAGCATCTAGCGCCATCTTGGGACTAGAAAAAGATATTTGCATCAAAATAATTATAGAGAATTCGAAATATTTGTCATAACATTTAATGTTTTAATATGTTAAATATTATAGTAGTATTTTAATCATAATTTAATTTCGAATTTATTTATAAATCATTTGGGGGGAGGGAGGCAGCCCCCTGGGTCACCCCCTGAATCCGCCACTGCATCCGAGGTGATAGATGTTTCATTACAGCCGAGGGCTTATGTGTATTACCGAGAGGCGAAGTTGAGATGAAACTCCCACTGAGGTTTATGGTAGGTACCTACTTTGTAGGCTGTAATAGTCGCAAAAAGCTTTGGTCTGAAATTATTCACTTTCTGTAATTAAATGACATACGAAATACTTATTTTTTTTTATCGACCATAGAAAAAATATTTATTGTATTTTACTTTTTTATCTATAAGAAAAATTAATAAACGCTGTAAACAATATTTGCAGAAAAAGAATATTTTTTTTTAAATGTATTTATATGATATAAAAGTAGAAAAGTTTAAAAATAAAATAAATTTACAATATAAAATATTGGAAAAATATATTTGCATATTCCGTTAATATATATAATTTTACGAGGGAGTTTATTTTATCTGACAGATAAAAATGGGAACTTCTCTTTGAGAGAAAACGAACTTAAATTTGTTCTCTTTGTAAATAGGAAACCTGTTGCGTGCAATCTACGCGCAAGCGTTGATAAAATATAAAAATTTCATAAACAGAATCATCGCAGAATATTCAGTATCACAGTGTATCTTCAACAATACCCGATAAGGGTTGGTAGTAATCACGTATATAGTCAGTGAAAATTAAATCATAATTTACGTGTAAGACATGTGTTAATCGATCAGATATGATGAGGTAAGTAAAATAGTACACAAGTTTAAAAGCAAAACAAAATAACGGCAGAAAATAAAGTCGAGAATATTTAAAATAATATTTTTTTTTTTTTAAGGCTCATTCACAGCTACCAAAATAAGAAATATAAATAAAATTATAAATAAGACTTCATGGTCGACGTTCACAGCTTCGAAAATAAAACGTAAATTAACATCAACTGTCATTTAATATATTCATAACTAACAAGCAATAATGACAACTTCATACCTTTTAAAGCACTGTACGCAATCATATATGCGTACCTTCGCCGTAAAACAGCTTTTTAGGATTACATTTAAATTGAAATCTTTTTGCCAGGAGGTAAATTGACAGCTCAAATGACAGTTGTTATGTATGTGCTTAATTTTGTGTAAAATATTTAAACATTTGCAAATCCTTGTGTTTATGTCTTATGTTTAATTTTATTTTCGAGAGCTGTGAACACTTTCATAAGAATCTATTGTTTATATCGTTATTTTTATTTTTATTTTCGAAGCTGTGAATGAGCCTTTACTTAAAGTAATCCCAGTCATCAGTGATCGAAGTGGCATTTGTTTACTGGTATGGCTAGAAGTGGTGCAATAATAAAGTAAAATATTAGAACACAATACTAAGGGACAATAAAATAATCTGAAATGTGATCTAATATGAAATAATTAAAGAACATGTAGTTAAAACCAATTTATAAGTAAAGTAAAAAATTAGAACACAATACTAAGGGACAATAAAATAATCTGAACTGTGATCTAATATGAGGTTCCTGAGGTTGCTCCGGTATGACAATTTCTATACATGTAGAAATAAGTTTGGGACCATTAATGATGATATAAAATCTAATAGTATGCCATAATCATCGCATACCGGCTCAAATCGAGCATTGGTCGTTGTCATCAGTAAAGCTATTTGAATATATCACGAAATATTCATTAGATATTTTACAATTAATTATTGAAATTTAAATTTATGTAATATTTTGAAAAAAATACTTGATTTGAAACACAAAATGTGACGTCAAAGTTCATACAGCATAACATGTGACAAATTATGGCCTACTTTTATTTATATAAATAACTGCTTTCCTTTACGCTATAAATGACGTGCAGTGGGTTTTTTAACTCCCAGAAGTAGGGGTTGTTTTTCATGACTATGTTTTGCGTCTATCTTTTTATTTACTTATATATACGAAAATAGCAACAACTTAATATTTTTGTTATTTCTATGAAAAATATTGAATAAACTTTCATTTAAAGTGCTTTTAAAAAATGTGAAATCGGTTTATTGTTTAGCTAACTTGTATGAATAAAAGCTAACTATGTTTGCAAATACTTATATACAGGCTGAATACAAGAATCCTTGAAATAACATTGAACATCGGGAAACAGTTTTTTTTTTTTAATATTATTCGTTTTAAAACTTATTGCAATGCTCTATACTAGTTGACTATATTGAAATTTTTAGAATAAAATTTAGGGTGCTTAAATGTTTAAATTTACGTGTTATACCTGTGCGATCATGATTTAAAGACGTAGTAGAAATGGATTTAGTATATAATTATTTCAAAGAATGAACGACATGTAAACTGCCAAACCAAGTATGTGAAAAACATTTAGGTATTTGACAGTTCGCATACCCTCATTTTTGGAAATAATGAGTTCTAATTTTTTAGTGTTTCAACGCTAAAAACGTCTGGTTCTAATTCTCTCAAATTCTATATCCCGGGTGTCTACCATAGGATAGGAAATACAATGATAAAATTTTCATATGACTGTAATTTCAGTCCCATTAACTTTAGAACTAAAGTGAAAATACAAAAAATGTTCAGAATTAAAAACTGCATCAAAGAATCTTAAATTAATTGATATAATGGATTATTTTCATGAGATAAACGTAAAATAAAATATCTGTCTTTAAGCTCTTTACAGAGTGCCATGCAAGACAAAACATACATTTTAAAATGTTCTATTTTCTGACTTTGCCAGATAATAGTTTAGTAATTGATATTTAATTGTTCAGTTTGTTCCATTGACTTTTTTCTACGATGGTAATGGTAAAAGTATCCATGATTACTGAATCAGTAATACTGATAAATAAATTAATGCGTTCACAATTATTATTAAAACTTTATAACAGATGTCATCTGCCAAACTTAAGCAATACAACTGTTTAGCATATTGTGCTATTGCTCGTAGCAGTCTGTAAATATAGATAAATTATATTACTTTTATATTTCCTCTCTTTCGCAAATGAAATGTATGTAAATAATAATTTTGGACTTGTTAGTTGCAGTTTTTAATTCGGAACATTTTTTGTATTTACACTTCAGTTAATTTTAACTATTCTTTTTACAAATATGTAAAACTAAATTTAAATTTTGGCAAATTCAACAATTTATTAACAATTGTTTTTCACTTTGACTTGAAAAAGATCGTAACCACGACAGAACCGTCTTTTATATGTGAATAAACAATTACTCACCGTTTAGAAGTTTCTATATCAAAGAATCTCTTTTACTTCATTACCAACCACAGCTTCAGAAAATTTCAACCGTATTTAAGCTAGTTCTAAAATTATTAGGGTAGAATTTACAATAATATCAAAATTTTACCGTTGTATTTCCTATAGTCCATAAAAAAGTAGACACCGGTATAATAAATTACCCCATAAAGTTTAACGGGACAAACAATCGAAAAAAATATGTGACATGGATTCTCATATTCACTTTGCATATACAGGGTGGTTTCGAACTTAATGTCATAAACTTAAGGGTAAGTAGTATGACATGTGTAGATTACGAAACAGAAAGAATTTTTTAAAAATTCGCATATTTAAGAGTAGTTTTCATCAAACTAACATTTTTGGTACCACGAGACCACCGGCAACGCATTTGAATTCTTCTGTAAATAAAAACATACGTAATACTTGATATTAATTTACGTAACGTTTGTGGATAATCAAATCGTAATTATTTCTAACGTAATTTATTTTGAGAGTTCAATGAACCATAGCAAAGATTAATATTAATATTTCGCAGAATTATTTTTATTTAAAAAAAAATCATCATGTAACAATACTAATATGAAAAAAAACTCATAAATATTGTTCAAAATTATCACCTCCTACAGCTACACATACAATGCACTACGTTGAATTAGTCATAAATATCCTGCGATCAGGCTGGCGTCTTTCAGGATACCCTTCGGCATGCAGACCTGCTACTAGAACCGCGTTTTGTCCCACTTCTCCATAAATTAGCAACATATCCACTAACTCAGAATTAGAATTTCGAGAAACATAATGATATATTGTATCTATTACACAATTATTTTCGTTAAAAATGCTATTTAATTTAATTATTAAAAATAATATCTTAAACAACTAATTTTGAATGGCATTTTTGATAACCATATTTTTAATGAAATATTAATTAAAACAGTAGTAAAAAACAGTTTCCTTAAGAAAAGTTGAATTTTCTTTTTCGAATTTTTAAAAAATTCTTTCTGTTTCGTAATCTACACATTTCATACTAATTTTCCTTAAATTTATGACATTAAGTTGAAATCCATCCTGTAGATACAGGCACAGGCTGTAAAAGCAAAAAGAGCTACCTCAAATAATTTCTATACTATTAAAAATACAATAAAATACTATAATGTTCAGTTACACCAACGAAACTAAAATATTAAAGTATGTTTAAATTGACAATATAGCATCGAAATGAAATATACCTATATTGCTGTCAAAATTTCGATTTACATTTGTTGTAGCCTAGCTTAAAATTTGAGCCTTGTTGGTGCAACTGGCCGTAAGACAATTTTATAGAAGACCAAGGAAGACAGCCGATTAGAGAATAAAATATCTTTTTTAAAGCAGTGGTTATCAAGGTGCAACACAAAGTTATATTTTTCTTTTTAAATAGAATAGTATATATCTATTTTTTTAGACTCATTCGATAGAGTATTTTATTCTTAATTCAATGATGTATATCCTTACATAACAAAAATATTCAGAAAAATTCAATTGAAGCATAAATAAAATTTATTTTTATAGTTATTTTTAAATTGAGCTTTTAAATCGAAACAAATATTTGCTAATTACTTTATATATAGTGTTTTATTTGCAACAATAGGAATTATGCACAAACCACTAAATAATACACAGTTTTTGTTTTTATACTGTTTCATATTGATACACAAATAACTGCTGCATCTAACACGAAAGGAAAACACTTCCCTCTTTAGTTTGACAAATAACTATTTCTCAAGTTAAAAGCCCATGGCCCGCTTTTCGTGTTATAGCCGATAGAACACCGGGTGTCGACTTGAAATATGTTATGCCGCGACGGGTGTCTTTTTTCCTACATAAAGGAAAGACAATATTAACATTTTCAATAAACGATATCGCTTTACCTATTAATTTTAGAGCAAAAGTGTAAGAACAAAAGTTAAAAATTCAAAAGAAGTAATTTTCAGTATACCATGGAATGATTACGATTTTCATTTTGAGTAATAAATTAATAACAATTATTATTAGCACTTCAGATACTGAATTTTTCGTTGCATTCTAATGGTTCTGTACTGAACAAATCTGTAAGTCCTACAATCTATAAATCTGTAAATAATGAACAAAATCGCAGCGAAAAGCTTCCACTCTTATGTATAATTTTATATTAATTAACAAAAATAATATTATATAATAATTATCAATGTATTGAATTCTAATTTGAAAGCATTCAATTTGGGCATTATTATAGAAAGTATTTGTTAGCACTTCGCTGGCAGAAACAAAGTTAGATAAAAGTTTTGGATTCCCATTAAATTCTAGGATTAATTTTAAATGAATTTCTTTTAATTCAGGAACTGCCATTATTACAATAAATAGCAATGTAATAAAATATTTTTCCAATATACAATTTACTTACAAAATGGACAATAGGATGAGAAGTATTATCTTCATTCGGTTCAGTCTGGGCACTCGATTTATGGGCATTATAGACGTAGAAGTGGGTATTGGAATTCCAGGGGTTGTCTGGGCACTCGATGTACGGGCACTATAGACGTAAGATGTGGATCTCTGGGCACTCAATTTACGGGCACTGTGAATGATTCCAGGAGTTGTCTGGGCACTCGATGTACGGGCACTGTAGACGGGGAGTGAGTAGCAGAAGATATCCGGGCTCTCGACTTGCGGCCACTATGGACTTGTCCTCCTTATCTTTTGAGTTAGTTTAGGTTCTACAAACAAACAGTTAAAACTTGCCGTGTAGTATTTTAACGAATTGATTCGCTGTGGCAAATTTTGATACAATACGTTATGTAGAATCCTACCGACTGCGCCAATTAAATTACGAACTTTGTTCGAAATCTTTTTAAAAATTTATTTAAACTCCAAACGTACAAAAGACTTATGGTAGCTCTTGTTGTTAAGAAGGTACGACTACTACTAGATGTTAATTATCATTACATGTGTTTTAAAGCGATAAAATCAGTCATTGCTGATGACAACAAGTTACGTATTTTATAAAGAATGCCGACCGGCAACAGAATGGCTAGCCATAATATGAAGCCGTACAACTTGTGATATGAATATACTAGTATAACTCGCATGAGCGGCAAAGTGACATTTGGCGTTGACAAAAGCGAGCGCAATTGCCTGCCTTGTATATAGACAGTAGCAAACATGAGTTTCTAAACAAGCAGAACTTATTTCGAAAAGTTCGCATGAAGATTCAAAGATTTTAAGTTCCACACACATTTTGTAACGTCAACCCTGGGACACGCTGTATAGAATTTACAGGTAAATTTAAAAAATAATCTTTTTTATAAATCCTGGAGCCAATGTTTGAAAGATTTACTGCCATACTCTGGCTGAACAACTCATTTTTACCTACTACTAGTCAAATTAAAATGTAGTCAAAAAATAAAAAATAAACATTATGTATTACAATAATTTGTTTTAACGTTCAATTTTTATAAAAACAAACAAATAGCTGATGATGATTGTGGTTTCACAATCGAAACGTCCCAAATGTAAATTAAATTGTATGTTTCAATAAACAAAAGATCCAAAAAGCCTACACAATTTTTTTAACTATAATATTAAAGGATCTACTTCGAAGAAAATCAAATTAAATTGTATAAATAACGAAGAACAGATTTGTGAAAAATTCATGAATCTCACTGGGATTTGAACCCAGGGCCTTCCGATATCTAGTCGGACATTCTACCAACTGAGCTATGAGACTCCAATGAAATTCTTGAATTTTTCAAACACGTCGCATACATCGTTGTAGACGAGAACCGTCTCCTACTTTGGTGACGATACTCTAAGTGGGAGACGGTTCTCGTTTACAACGATGTATGCGACTTGGGTGACGAAACTGCAAGTGGAAGACGGTTCTCGTCTACAACGATGTATGCGACGTGTGAAAATTCAAGATTTTCATTGGAGTCACATAGTTCAGTTGGTAGAGTGTCGACTAGATATCGGAAGGCACTGGGTTCAAATCCTAGTAAGATTCATGAATTTTTCACATATTGGTTCTTCGTTATTTGTAATGATAACGTCTTTGATGATGCAGGGCAAAATAATGAGTTTGGTTTCATATAACGTATCTATTTCATCTACTGATGATGAGAACTTAGTTCTCGAAATACGTATATAGAGTTTAAGAATAATTTTAAGGTTAGGGGTATATAATTTTTAGTTTAGTTATAGTTTTAACCTTAGACTCCTTTTACTGTTTAATTTTTTATTTATGTTTAGTTCAATACTAAATGTAATAATTTAATCTAATTTTATATTTAATTTTACTACAATTTGTTATTACAAATTTAGAAAATTTGACTAAATCAGCTTGGATAATTTAATGAAAACATATTAGTAGGCTGAAAATTAAACATTAGTTTAAACTACAATTTATATGGTTTCTTTTTCTGTGTATCAGAAGCCCGACACGGAAATTTCTAAAGGGACGCGTAAGTGCGCTGAGTCCCTCTCTGCGAGAAAGAATGTTGCGTCAATTCGAGCAGCCGTTTGTTCATACGTTGCTGTGATCATAGTGTACTCACCCGAAAATGTCTCGCAGGCTCTGAATATTGCGAGTTGTATACCTCATAAGCCCGTAGCCACAAAGTTGACGCTGAACTCTCTATCATTAGTTGTTAGAACATGCTATAACTTTTATTAGGGCTGTTTTTCAATATAACATAGCGTTCTTGCAAAATCGGCCAAGGAGACCAAAATTTTCTAAAAAAAAAATGCTCTGTTCAAGTGGAAAATGGATACGTTAAGGAATGAAACTCCTTTTTTTTTTTTTTTTTTTTTTTTTTTTTTGCACTGCAGCATCAAAGACCTTTCTCATTACAATTAATATATAAAATGCCAAAGAAGTATACAACCCGTAATATTCATAGCCTGTGCGCCCAGCAACATATGAACAAACGGCTGTTCGAATTGACGCAACATCGTTCTTCCTCGCGGAGAGAGGCTTAGCGCACTTACGCGTCCCTGTAGAAATTTCCGTGCCTTCGGGCTTCTCATAGCCACAGACACGTCGCTGAACTCTCTATCGAAAGCTCTTTGAACCTGCTGCATCTTTTATTAGAGTTGTTTTATTGTATATCGTAGCGTCCTGACGGAATTAGCCAAGGAAGCCAAAATTTTCTCCAAAAAACCAAAAAGTGCTGATCAAAAAAAAAAAAAAAATAATAATAATAAATAATTTACTTCGAAATGTCTATGAGCTCTCTTTGTATCATTTATATGTGTGTTTGCTGGGATGAATACGTTATATATAACCAAACTCGTTTTTTTTTTTTTTTTTTTTTTTTTTTTACACTACAACATCAAAAACGGTATCATTACAATTAATATAAAAATAAAATCAGCTCTGTAGATCGAATAGTTTGCGCAGCACTCCGACTCCAGTGACGCAATATTCAAATCCTGCACGACATTTTCGGGTGACTACACCTCATTATCGGTAGTGTAAGGTTCCAGCAACATATAAAGTAAACGACTTGCTCTCTCGCATAGGAGGGCTCGGTGCACTACGCGGCCCTATAAAATTTTTTTTCACCGCAAAAATTAATAATTCAAGTTTTATACATCTTTAAAATAAAAGAATGTAGATTTGTTATACATCATTGAAAAGCTTACAGAATTATAAAAAGATGAGACTATTTTCAACATACGTTCCCAATTAAAAAATATTATAGGGAGTCTTTGCTTGATACTCGAAGAATGACAGTGTTCATAAGTGATTCAGAAGTGTATCAGGTATTTCAATAGATTAAATCCATATATTTATTAATATCATCCTATAAACTATCCTATATAGCCGTCCCCTCAAACTTACCATATTTTATAAATATAATTTATTGATATATAAATTATAACCTTTAATACTACAAATAACAAAAAAACCCACGTTTTGATAACTGGCACCTCAGAGACACCTTTGTGCACAGCAGTACAACTGCTAGTCACGCACACACCGCAAATACAGGTAGCAATATGCTACCTGTCTGCCATCAAAATACTTAGGTGTATTACAGGTGTCATACTGTAAGGCTAATTTATAAACAAACAACAAGCAAATCACATCAGACAACGAACACATTTAAACAATACAAGATGAATACTCAACAACAATCTTATGCTCAGAAAACAAATTCACAACCGACAACCCAACAATTCCCATCTAAGGAACAAGCAATTATACTCAATGCAATCGAAGGTATCACTATTAAAGATTACGTTATAGCAATAGGAAATATAACCAATCCAAAGAATATTCAGTTCGTTTCCAAAATGTCAAATAATAGGATATGTATATATTTATCAAGTAAAGAAATTGTAAATAAATTAATTGAAAATCATAAAAACATAATAATAAACGACCACAATATAGCAATACGTAGACTAGTAACGCCAGCCATCAAACTAGTAATTTCAAATGTCTGTCCGTCGATTCCCCACGAGTTTATCAAAAACATATTAATGAAATACGGAATACAACCAGTATCTCCAATCTACTTCCAGAGAGCAGGTCTACAAGAAGATATGTACTCACACATATGCAGTTTCAGACGTCAACTCTATGTAGCTCAACAAAGTAAAACCGTACCAGACAGTATTCTTTTCTCATATGAAGATACTGATTACAGAATCTACCTCTTCGGTGATAACGTACTCTGCCATCTGTGTAATAAAACGGGTCATACATATACAAAATGTGAAACACAATCACATATCACACTAAATCAACAAGTAAACTTAATTGGTAAAGAATCAAACAAAAGACCAGCACCAACTGACTCAGAAACCGAAAATACTGCTGAACTCACTGATAAAGCATCCACCAGTCAAAACAATACCACTACTAACATAAATAAGAATAAGAACGCCCCGGAATACACTAAGGATGCTAATATCACTGAACCAGATACTATGGACGTAGAAAATTTCAGTCAACCAGGCAATTCGCAAGAAACATTCAAGCAGCCCCCCAAAAAAACAAAGAAATCCAACCCGCGATCTAGATCAGAAAGTCCTGCAAATCAAGAAACAATCGAGCAACAATTACTACCAATACAGGAAGACATATCCAATAACCCAGACAAATATATATTAACTTACGACGAAATAAAAGACTTCATCCAAAATATAAATAGCTCTACTGAGCAAAGTAATATTGGGCGTGACTACACCGACAATTTATTCAAACTAATTGAAATGTTAGAGGCTATAAAAAGCATAATAACTAGTAGATCCTTGAAAATAAAAATCACTCGTACTATATCAAGAATAAAAGTTCAACAATTCGATGAAGCTATAAAGAAAACAAACAAATAATGAGGATCATACAATGGAATAATAACGGCCTTCAAGCACACCTTCCAGAGCTTCAAATTTTAATAAGAAAACACGAACCACATTTAATCTGTATCCAAGAAACAAGATTGCAAAAGGGAAAAAACTTTAAATTAAAATATTACGATATATACCGAAAAGATAGAGAAAATGATCTAATAGCAAGCGGGGGCGTTGCAATATTATGCAAAAATTCCATACAAGCCCACGAAATAAAAATAAATTCAACTCTAGAAGTAGTAGCATTAAAAATAGAACACACAACAACCATAACAATATGCAACATCTATATACCACCAAATAAAATTATTAGCGCAAACGATATAGAAAACATTGTACACCAGTTACCCAAGCCTCATATCATCCTTGGAGATTTCAATGCACATAACGTACAGTGGGGATCACACCACACAAACCCAAGAGGGAAAATAATAGAGGACACATTGCTAAATGACCTAGTATTGCTAAATGACGAATCTCACACATATATATCACCTCACTCGGGAAATGGTAGCACCATTGATTTAACTTTTGTAGACCCCAGATTAGCAACAAATACCTCATGGGAAACACTCCCCTTACTTTTTGGGGATGGTCATCTACCAATCATAATATCACACATCAATAAAAATTTAGAACATGAAGAAGAAATAGAACATAAAAGCTGGAACTTCAAAACGGCAAACTGGGATAAGTACCAAGAAGAGATGAAACACATAAACAAACAAGAAGAACTACACAATACCAACAAAATTGTAGAGGATTTGGTATATGAAATAACAAAAGTTGCAGAAAGAACAATAGGATACAAAACCAAAAAGAAAAAACAAAAGAATGTACCGTGGTGGAACGCCGATTGTGCAACTGCAATAAAACAGCAAAAGAAAGCATTATATAAGTTCAGAAAATTTAAAAACCCAGAAAATCTTCTGGAACTACAAAGAGCGAAAGCCAATTGTAGGCGAATTATAAAAAGGAGCAAAAAGCTCTCCTGGCAACAGTTCGTATCAACAATCCGAAAAGATACACCAGCTAAAACAATATGGAATAAAATAAACAAAATAAAAGGGAACGACTCACCTCGCGAAATAATTAGTTTGAAGGAAAATGATAACAACATAACATCACTGAAGGGCATCGCAAACACATTAGCGAACCATTATAAAAAAATATCAAGCGATGAATTCTACAATGAAGAATTTAGACGGTTCAAGGAAATATCCGAAAAAGAAAAGTTAGAAATTCAACCTGATAATACAAGCCTTCTCAATAAAGAATTCTCTATGTGGGAACTAATAGCGTCCATTAACTCAATGAAAATGGAATGCAGCCCAGGAACGGACAATATACCTCCACTACTAATAAAAAACTTACCAATAGTTATCAAAGAATATCTTTTGCGCATATATAACCATATTTGGACATCAAACTCCTTCCCGAACTTATGGCGAGAATCTATTATAGTACCCATTCTAAAATCAAACAAAAATAAATGTGACCCAACAAACTATCGGCCGATATCCTTAACAAACTGCCTTTGTAAAATAATGGAAAAAATTATAACAAAAAGACTAAGCTGGTACTTGGAACATAACAACATACTAACACAAATACAAACTGGCTTTAGAACAGGATGCTCAACCACAGACAACTTAACTATACTCACGTCAGAAATACAATCGACATTTAAAAACAAACAACACATGATAGCCGTCCTTTTCGATCTCGAAAAGGCATATGACACCACCTGGAAATATCATATTTTGAAAACATTACAAAAATATCAAATAAAAGGAAATATCCTACATTTTATTAACAACTTTCTAACCAACAGAAAATTTAAAGTCCGAGCAAATGGCCATTATTCCATCAACGTAGAACAGAAAAACGGAATTCCTCAAGGATCAAACTTAAGCGTCACGCTGTTCCTAATAGCTATTAATGACATTGCAAACTGTATAACAAGCCCTGTAAAAGCCCTCATGTATGCAGATGACTTGATAATATATCACAAAAACAGAAACTTAGAATCCGTACAATACAACATCCAAAAAACAATAAACAATATACAAAAATGGGCACAGAAGACAGGGTTCAAATTTTCGGAAGCTAAGACAAAGGTAATCCACTTCAGCAGACATAGAAAAAGCCAAACAAAACCAATATTAACACTACTGGGAAGACAGCTTGAATACGTAAACGAGATAAAAGTTTTAGGTGTAACAATAGACAAAAAATTAACATGGAGAAAGCACATAATTGATCTGACTTCTGAATGCAACAGGAAACTAAACATCATAAAAGTACTATCACACTATAACTGGGGAGCGGACAGATATACTTTGCTAACTATATACAAAGCAACGGTCCGAAGCAAAATAGATTATGGAGCAGTAGTGTACGGCACAGCAAAGAAGACAAACTTAGCTCTCCTAGACGTAATACACCACAGGGCACTGCGGTTGATAACAGGAGCATTCCGAACTAGCCCGATTGAAAGCCTGTATTGCGAAGGTAACGAGCCATCACTGACCGACCGTAGAAAATTATTAACACTATCATACATAACGAAATTAGCCTCCAAACCAAAAAACCCAGCCTATAAATTTGTCTTTGACCCAAATGCTCTCATAACTACTACTAAATCCCATAATCCCTTCCATGCATATATTGAGCAAACATTAAAATCCATTAACTTTACTATCCCCAACATCCAAAAAAATGAAGAACCTAATAACCCCCCATGGTCTATTGAAATGCCTGAAATTAATCTCGAACTACAAAAGTACTGTAAAAAAGATATAAATCACAATATAATAAAAAATAAATTTAACGAAATTAAAGAACAGTATCAAGACAGCCAAATGATTTATACTGATGCATCAAAAATTAACAAGAAAGTAGGAGTGGCATTCATAATAAACGACGAAAAACACACGTACCATGTACGGGAAGAATGTAGCATATATACAGCCGAACTACTAGCAATATACCACTGTTTACAACACATATCCCAAAATCAAATGGAAAATACAAGTCTCACCATATGTTCCGATTCCTTAAGCTCCTTGCACTCTATCAAAAACATTTATACCAAAAACTCTATCGTCAAAAACATCTACGACCTTCTTTACCACTTAAACCAAAACAATATTAGAATAAACTTCATCTGGCTTCCATCTCATACTGGTATACTCGGAAATGAACGCGCTGATGCTGCTGCAAAAGAAGCAATAGAGGGAGAGATCAACCACATACCACTGCAACATTATGACGTTAAATCCACTATTAAAGAAAAAATTTATGAAGAATGGAACAAAAGATGGAAACAGAATGCAAGTAACAAATTAAGAAGCATCCAAGAAAATATAGAAAAATGGAAGCCAAACACCTTCCATCGTAGAGAACAAGTCACACTAACGAGACTTAGAATCGGTCACACCAGATTAACAAATAAACACATATTTGAAAGATCAAATGCCGCAATATGTGAAGAATGCAACAACCCACTAACAGTTGAACACATAATTCTACAATGCAGAAAGTACGAGGAAAAACGACGAGAACATCAAATACCGCAGACATTGAGAGAAGCACTAGACAGCAACCACTCCCATGAAACAATACAATATATCATAGACATAGGCTTACTAAAAGAATTGTAAATAAAAGTCATGTTACTGTAAATGAAAATGTAAATACCTGTAATTAATAGTGCTAATACTCTTAGAGTGAAGCACTTATTTGTAAATAAAAAAAAAAAAAAAAAAAAAAATATTATGTTTGTGTTATATCTTAAGTTTTATAAAAATCTAATTACACTACATTATTTTACGTAAAAATAAAACAGTGCAAAAATTAACTAAACCTTTTTTTTCTGTAAATAAGCGCAAAAACAAGTTTCATCCTGTAGCTAAAAAAATAGAAGATAGAATCTACATCAATTTTTTGTAGCGTGCATAATAAGAAAGTTTTTCATATAACGAACTCGAATTTGTTCCACCCAGTACATTTTGTACATTTAATATTAATATTAAAAATGTTTATGTTCTTAACAATTACGTTAATAGGAACTCAATCTGTGAATAAAAACTTATTACACTTGTTTCATTTGTAGTGTACAATAGTACTTCTTAATCAATTTTATTTTCATTTTTATTTACTACCTAATTATGTACTTGACAGGAAATTAAGCGAAAGTTACTGGGCAACCCTAGCAAACGGTTATGTACTTTACGCACGATTGTAGGAAGTAGTTATTTATGAAGCAAGTGTTAAAAGTGACATTTTATTTTGTGAGAAGGAAGTTTAGAACATGATGCTCATTACAATCTTAAGTATATTAATATAACTATTATTGGCATATTCGCTATCGCTAGAGAATTTATTTCTGAATTCTGAAAAATGCATATAAAATTTTATATTAATTTAAATTTAAGTATGTCTATAAGAGTGCTATACATAGAAAAGATGAACTCATATTACTTTTTTACCTCCCGCTACCCTTGGTAAGAGAGGTATAGGGATCGTGCTAAAAATCACATATCGAGATTTTAGTAAATGACCACGTTTTAAGGTCCCTAGAATCCAATTTTAACATTTTCACGATGATGTCTGTATGTGTGTTTATGTATGTGTGTGTGTATGTATGTATGTATGTATGTATGTATGTATGTATGTGTGTATGTGTAGGGATTTTGTCTTCGCTCTAACTCAAATATTATCATTCAGAAAATTCTGAAACTTTGTATTTCTATCCTATTCCTATTCTAATATAAAAAGAAGCCATTCGATTTTGGTGTAAATCGGATAACCGGAAATGGCACTTTACCTGAAGCTCATAATGGTTTTTCTTCAAAAAATATCATTAAATGCCATTTTTTCGCATTTTATATCTTATGAAAATTAAAGATTATTGAATTTTCTACAGGAATACATTAATGCTTTTCCTATATATTTTGCAGATAAATTTAAAAATATTTTTTTTTATTAGTCGCGAAGCCTAAGATAAACACAATTCCTTTGTTACACAGTTCATATTTCAAATGAATGTAACTGACAGTAAATGTCACTGTCAAAAAACTAATCTCTTCAAATTAATCATAGTGACATTTTAAAAAGAAAATAGTAAATAAAGCAATAGTTTTATGCACTGGAACAGTGTGCAGCGTTAGTAAATACGTAAGTATGTATTTAAATTAATAAAAATAGGATAGGAATGTGTGGCGAAGGATGATTGTTGCGTAACTATTATTGTGATCCGGATGCGGTTATTAGCTACCGAAAATCGGTCACTTTAATATGCTCTTATGTATGAATGCTATGATGATTATGGACAAGGCGAAAGAAGAATGTTGTTAAAGATAAAGAGTGATGTGAGTCAGCTGAGCTCTTACTCTTATCCCTTTTCTTATTGTTACTACTGTTTCCGGGTTTTTGCTAACCCACTAAGTGGGAAACGCGTGATTTTATGTATGTATGTAAAAATTAAATAGCGGTAGGTTTTGTGTTGGCCACATCAGATTTTTTTATTAGTCGCGAAGCGTAAGATAAACACAATTTCTTTGTTACACAGTTCATATTTCAAATGAATGTAACTGACAGTAAATATCACTGTCAAAAAACTAATCACTTCAAATTAATAATAGTGACATATTAAAAAGAAAATAGTAAATAAAGCAATAGTTTTCTGCAATGGAACAGTTTGCAGCGTTAGTAAATATGTACACGGTAAAAAATTACATTGTTATTCCAGACAAAATATAGTTAGCTGTATTTTTTTTGTTATTTCAACAATAACTTTTTGCCGTGTATACGAAGAACTTTGTATTTTAAGTTTCCAAAACTAAACAATTTTTGTTGTATATAACAAGTATTATTTGCTGCAAAATATTAGTCATGGTAGCAATTATTATTAGTAGTACTAAGCAGTCATTTTGTTACTTTGTTCCGATTACAAAATCATTTTGCAATTATTAAAAATATTTCATCTGTTACTGGGACAAATTTTGTTTTTTTTTTCCTGTGACATATTATATTTTGTAAAGATTACAAATTATTTCTTTTCCCGCCATATACTTTATAAAGGTAACTAAAACTTTTGTGTAGACAAGGTATTCCCTGGTAGACAGCATAATTCACTGTTCGTGGTATCCCTGAATACATTACTAACTAACTAGTTAGTTATGTGATCAAGGGTGTTATACACTACGTCGTGTCGCATTTGTTTGCCCAGTTAAGTTTAGCCTGTCGAAAATTGTATTTTAAAAGTGCTTGTTTCTTGTGCCCGTCAATAAAAATGGATGATTTTGTAAAAGATATTTTAAAACAATGTCAATTAGAGTGTCTTATTGAGAAATTTGAAGGTATGCATCAATTACTGATAAATCTATATAATTTAAGTTACTATTGTGTCGTATGTTATTATTTATATAATATTTGTTACATGTATATAGATTATAATTATAAATAAATAAAATTAATATAATACGCATGTATTTAATTTTAACCTTACTACTTCATTAATGCATTTGTGTATCTAACAAAATTAATTAGTTTCTAAAATAAATTTACAGTTATTAATGGTAACGTATTTTATTTGTTCGCATAACAAATTTATATTTCTTAATGGTAACTTAATTTATTTGTTCGCATAACTTATTTATACTTCTTAATGGTAACTTATTTTATTTGTTCGCATAACAAATGGCTTTTGTTATATATAACAAAACTGTATATGTTGCCACAACAATTTTTTACCTGCAAATTTACCTTGGTAACTGTAACAAATATATTTGCTGGTCTTATATTGACAAAAAAAAAATGCTACTGGAACTTATTTTTGGTAATCACAACAAAGTTTTAATTTACCGTGTAGGTATGTATTTAAATTAATAAAAATTAAATAGCGGGAGGTTTTGTGTTGGCCACATCAGATTTTTTTACTTACAATTAGGATGCTATATGCCATTACAAACTGAAGATAATTATTAATTGTTGGCAAAGCTTGTTGAATTTTTCAGGAAACCCATGTTTGAATAGGGTCCTCCACTCTATTTTTTTATTTTAAATGAAAGTTTGTTTAATTTTGAAGCAATTTGTAGTATTAAAAATCTGTTGTGGCCAGCACAAGACCTCTCGCCATTTCCATATTAGGCTATATAAGTATTGTATTGCACTTCACTTTCGAACCGTCGTTTTATAACAAAATATTACAGAACTTTACTCAAATATTGTTTTTTTATTGTATTTAACATGCCTTCTGCACACATATAATTCTAATAATATTTATTTTTCATTGCATGAGGAAGTTTCTAAATGTCACAGATTCTTCCAATTCATTAACCAGATTGGCGGTATTTCTGATGGATATATGCATTTTACCACAATTTTACCTATAATTTCAAATATTTAATTAATAAAACAATAAGAAAAGTTAAATATACTTCCCAGAAAAAGCTATCAGAATGTCACTAAAACTGTTGATATTTGACAATGACATGTGTCATGTTATAAACATTAGAATTTGTCAACTGGTTTCCTTAGTGCCTTGGCCTCTGCGATTAGTTTACTCTATAAATTATAGTGTCTTTATCTCTAAATCTGTACAAGATATAATAAAAAATTTAAGTGTATTAGATGGAGAATTTTATGTTCTTCAATATTTAATAAAAAAATCTCCCAAAAAATTATATTTAGAAAAACTTTTTTAAGAAACTATTACTTCCGGTTGTTCAATTGTTACCAAAACCTTTTCAGCTCTTCCCAGGAATGTCAGATTGAAGAAACTGCAGTTAAATATTTTTTAAGTCTTATAGTTTTTGAGGAATCGTCCCTCCAACATCCATACATACACACACACACACACCCACACACACACACATACACACATCCACACACACACACAGACATCATTTTAAAAATGATATAATCGGATTCTAGGGACCTGAAATCGTGCTTATTCAATAAAATCTGGGTATGCGAATTTTAGCATGAATCCAATACCTCTCTTAGCGAGAGGTAAAAAGTCATAATTGTTTTTAATTCAACTGCATGTGATTTTTAAAGAAACCTATTGCCATCTTTCTCGCACCAGTTTCTGTAGTAGGCTGCGCGAGAATGATAGTAATCGTTGTGACGTAGATGTATAGATGCTTAAAATCACTAATATTTCAAAAACTAACAATTATTAAAAAACTTTTAACGTCTCAGTCATGATTTTATCTTATCTACTTTCAATATAAGTAACTTTTTACTCAATTTTCTGTTATGGTGGAGGACCCTAGTCGCTGTTATAGATAAATACATACGTATATTTATCCATTCCATATATCAGCTTGCTGCATAATATTATACGGAATTTATTTAAATTTTGACATCTGAATTGTTAATCAAGGAGAAGCTCTGATATTAATTCTGTCTGACAATTAATATTCAAAATAAAATGATTTTGTAATTGAGAAAATATAAAAGCTTTTAAAAGATATCAGGGTATTACAATAGAGCACTAATTTGCATGCTCTTTTTAACGTAGTTCAAGTAGCCTATGAATTTATTTGTTCAGTGTTAGTTCATTGGTAATCAAAGGTTATCGTCCTAATTAAAATTCTGAATGGAGTAAAACGAACTGCTTCTGGAAATAGCAATCTTGTTTGCTAACTCATCCGTGAGTATTGGTTTGAAATTCACTAATTGTATTTGAATAATATAAAATATTGGCTACGTGCTATGAGCTCAAAAAGATACCAATGTTTATAGTAATTTTCCAAAATGATAAATAAATATATTATTACAGATTAGATTACTTTTTAACTTTGGAGAAGTACGAGAAATTGAAATATCGCTATCACTGGCAGTACCTAATGTTTTTTTTTATTACAAAAATAATTGTTTTATTTACGAAATGTCAATCTAGTAACATGAAAGCCGCCTTTCTATTTGCAATGAATTAAACTTTTAAAAATAGGTAATAAAATTAGTAATTTTTTCACGGTTGCACAAAATAGTATATTCGTTATACAAACCGAGCCAGGAAATGCTCCTTTATGCCGTTTTCACACGGGATGATAATGACAGGCTCACATTATGATACCTCCTGATTATGATAGGTGTCTGTTCACAAGAAGAAAGTGCTGCCATCTATTGTATCCCATAAGGAGCTGTATTTCTGTACAAGTTGGTAGTCTTGATGTGTTGATTTATTTTGATTTGTTGGCTTGGCACGTCTTTAGGTTATGTCGCCAGTCACACTTTTGTATAACAAATAGTGAAAAGGTTAGTAAATTGGTTTTAAAAATTATCCATCACATCCATTCTATTTGACAGCTGTAAGAATTTAAATAAAAAAACATTATCCATCACATCCATTTCTATTTGACAGCTGTAAGAATTTAAATAAAAAAAAAAACATTCAGTTGGTAGCACTACGTCATCATACCATGTAATCGATGATAATCATCCCAAAACCCCAAGTTACTATGATGATCATAGGCGCACATGATCTGCGTATTCGAGCATTCACACAGAGACATTACGATAGGCGCACATTATCATCCTATGCTAATCATTAGGTCCGTGAAGTTAGCAACCACCAAAAAGCACAAACGACCAAATTGGTGTCAAACGTTTGTGCTTCGTTAGTGCTTAATTGTGCCTATACAAAATATACAGCAACCTCAAACTTTTATTAGTTATAAACAATTTAAAAATGGTTGCCAACTCCACGCTCAGCAACCACCTTAGAAGCACAAACGACCAGATTAGTGTCAAACGTTTGTACTTCGTTAGTGCTTCAAGGATATACTAAAATAAAGTCAGCAACCCCAAGTGTTCATTAGTTATTAACAAATTAAAAGTGGTTGCCAACTTCACGCTCAGCAACCACCTTAGAAGCACAAACGACCAAATTAGTGTCAAACGTTTGTGCTTCGTTAGTGCTTCAAGGATATACTAAAATAAAGTCAGCAGCCCCAAGTGTTCATTAGTTATTTACAATTTAAAAGTGGTTGCCAACTTCACGCTCAGCAACCACTTTAGAAGCACAAACGACCAAATTAGTGTCAAACGTTTGTGCTTCGTTAGTGCTTCAAGGATATACTAAAATAAAGTCAGCAATCCCTAGCGTTTGTTATTTAATTGTGTAATTTGAAAAAAAGTGTTTTACACTACTAGTGGATTCAGAATTATGTATATTCGTTTAGTTGTATTAAAAATAACTTGCTTTAAGATTTAAAAAAATGTAATAAAATGAGAACAACAATTAGATAGCACTTTACACTGTTCCTATACTTCTTTCAAAATGGGGTGGAGGAATAAAACAGTCCGTCAAAGATATTCTAGTGGCGCGTTAATAATTGTTTACTAAGATATAGTCCAAAAGGCTGAATTCCATTATAGAGATCGATCGTTTCAGTTATTCATTTATACAGGATGCTCATTTTATTTTCAAATTCATTCTTTGATGTCCACGTCGATATTCTCTGGACTACGACAACCATTACTTTTACAATATCCATAAATAAACACCATATCTACATATTCACATATTTTACACTTTTTTTTAATTTTCAAAAAAATTACTAATATTGAAAATAAGGTAATTAAACAATAGTTATAAACAGATTTTGTGTCGCGTTTCTATTTTGTTCTATTTTCTATGGTAAACTGATTGATTTTTAATTGTTAACTAACTATTTTGGATACATGACATTTTCTAAAAGATAAAATATCTCAAAAACTACCGCGTTTATCAATTTTTATCAAAAGTACATTTTTGTGTATTTTTAAATTGTTTGTAATAATTTATATTTAAAAATGAAAAAATGTTAATAGGTAAAAAAAATAAGGATAAATACCTTCATGACTTCCCCAAATAAGACGCCTCTGGTTGAGATACAGAAACAAAAGAAAGTTTAAATATGCATCTCAATAGGTAGTATCCTCGTATCAGTTTCAAAATTTTAGTACAACTAGTCTCACAGTTATTAATATAAATATGAGGTGCACTTTTAAAGGCCTGTAACTCTGGAACGAAAAGTTTCCGGACATACCTTCATATGACATTTTATGCTCAAAATTAGCTCAGGAATATGCTATTAATTTTTTTTACACTAGTCCTGATACACCCTGTATATATATACAGTGTGAACACTGAAAACCGTGACATAGACGTTTAACATGGGAAAACAGTTTTTTTCAAATATTATCTGTCCCGCAAGAGTATAGTGAGAGTTTTAAATATGGTTAGAAAGATTATTTAATTTGGCATCGAAGAGTATCTAAATACTCCTAATTTAATGCTTTATTATTGAAATATTTACGAAAGTATAATGCTACTTGACAGTTATTACTTATAACTTACTAAAAACAGTAATCATGGAAACGTATTCGGTAGCTGACTTGGTTAAATCAAGGCTCCATGATAATTTGTCACCAATTCAAATCCCTCCCGGTTCAAGTTAATATTATTATTATTTTTATATTTATTTTGTACAATGTCTTATTACATAAATTACAAAATTAAAACAAATAGTTTTTTGGTACATCAAGTATTTTATTGACTAAATGTACAAGAAGTGAAATAAATATGTAAATTTAAGCCAAATAAATAATTAAGTTTAATTTTATGTTCGTCATTAACGCAATCGGTTTTTTCAAATTTTAAAATGATACGTTTAGTTCGTTCATGGGATGCAATAGTCTTTCAGGATATATCCTAGCAAAAAGTCTCGAATTTCTCGTAAACTCATCCCTTGATTGTAAAATTTAATTATACTAATTTTTTCTTCTAATGAAAAATCCATTGGATTTACAAAGTTTTCGGAAAGAATGTATCGAAAAATGACAATAAAAGTTTAACACGTCTGACAAACCTGTGTGAAGGTTTATTTATTAGTGATTACTTTTCGTTTTTTGCTTAATACCATTAGCAGTGATATAACAAAGAAATAGTATAGTAAATTCAAGAAAATACTTGATGTACCAAACTATTTAACTTGAACCGGGAGGGATTTGAACTAGTGAAAAATTATTATGGAGCCTTGATTTAATCAAGTCAGCTACCGAATACGTTTCCATGATTACTGTTTTTAGTAAGTTATAAGTAATAAGAAGTGTCAAGTAACATTATACTTTCGTAAATATTTCAATAATAAGGCATTAAATTAGGAGTATTGAGATACTCTTCGATGCCAAATTAAATAATCTTTCTAACCATATCAAAAACTCCCACTATACTCTTGCGGGACAGATAATATTTAAAAAAAAACTGTTTTCCCATGTTAAACGCCTATGTCACGGTTTTCAGTGTTCACACTGTATATATATCGAGGGCATCATAACAGAAGGGCGTATGAACCATTTTTACGAAAATCATATTATTGGACGTATTTTCAATCGTTTCAATGATCTGCACATCGTTCTTTCCGTCTCCTGTAAAATTTATATTTTGGTTATTACGCCCTTCTATTATAATGCCTTCGATATATATATATATATATATCGGGTGTACGTGTAACACGAATATCGGGTCATGCGTTTAACATAAAAACAAATCTGTTTTTCCTTGCCCAAAAATGGCCTATTAATTTTAAACCAAAATGTTTTCATATAAATGTTGTAGAAAATTAAATTCTGCATCTATTCCAATAGTCACATTTTCTTTTACATTTTTGGTAACCTAGAAAATTGAATTTAAAATTTTATAAAACTTACTTCTTTATAGTTAGCCATGATATTAAAATAAAATTTCATACAAATATTACATTTTACATGTCAGAAATTATAAAATATAGTTTTCATCAAAATAATACTACTATTTTCTTTTCCCGTGAACAATAATTCTCCATTTCTAATAATGATAACTTAAAGTAGAGTGTTTCTGATAGGTAAAATTACAAAATTACATTAACCTTGTCAAAAACGTTTCTGTCAGACTGTGACATATTTTACCTGTCAGAAACGTATCTGTCAGATTGTATCATATTTTACCTGTCAGAAAAGCTCTGTTTGAATTATCATTATTGAAAATGGACAATTATGCATACGAAGAGAAGATACAATTCACTGAGTAGTATTATTTTGATGAAAACTATATTTTATAATTTCTGACAGGCAAAATGTTGTAAAATTTGTTTTATTTCAATATCATGGCTAACACTATAAAGAAATATCTTTTATAAAATTTTAAATTAAATTTCTTCGGTTACAAAACATGCAAACGAAAATCTGATTTTTTTAAATTTCTTTAGATGATCGGATGTCCCCCTCCATATCGTTAAACTTTTATTTAAAACATTTTTTAATACAGTGTATGATCCGGAAGATATTGCAGGTTGTACATTAAAATGGGACGACGTACAACGAGGAGGTTGCTCGGTTGGATTTACGTCTCGTGTGTATGTGTATTTTTTTGTTTGTGTGTACAAAATTTTTTGTTCGATAAAATCTACTTATTTTTTCACGCTCTATTCGATTCTGGTATAGAAAATAAGGGTTGCCATTTAAAATTTTAAAACTACCCCCTCCCCAGCCTCCCTTGGGGGTAGGGGGTTGAATTTATTTACAGAATCGGATGTCCCTCTCCATAACGTTAAACTTTTATTTAAAACATTTTTTAATACTGTGCTTGATCCTGAAGATATTCCAGGTGGTACATTAACATGGGACCCCTGTATAGTGTGTTCAGAAAAAAGCTAACTCGGAGTAGGTGTCCTATTTAAGATATGACAGTTGTATGCTGTATTCTGCGAACCACTGGTTTAAAAAAAAATTGTTTCGCTGATTTTAATAGTCTCATGGCATAGAAGACTTCGTAGCTCTTATAGTTCTCGAGATAGCAATAGTGGACAAAATAAAATGAGCACCCTGTGTAAATGAATATCTGAAACGATCGATCTCTATAATGGAATTCAGACTTTTGGACTATATCTTAGTAAACAATTATTAACGCGCCACTAGAATATCTTTGACGGACTGTTTTATTCCTCCACCCCATTTTGAAAGAAGTATAGGAACAGTGTAAAGTGCTATCTAATTGTTGTTCCATTTTATTATAATTTTTTAAATCTTAAAGTAAGTTATTTTTAATACAACTAAACGAATATACATAATTCTGAATCCACTAGTAGTGTAAAACACTTTTTTTTTCAAATTACACAATTAAATAACAAACGCTTGGGGTTGCAGACTTTATTTTAGTATATCCTTGAAACACTAACGAAGCACAAACGTTTGACACTAATTTAGTCGTTTGTGCTTCTAAGGTGGTTGCTGAGCGTGAAGTTGCCAACCACTTTTAATTTGTTAATAACTAATGAACACTTGGGGTTGCTGACTTTATTTTAGTTTATCCTTGAAGCACTAACGAAGCACAAACGTTTGACACTAATTTGGTCGTTTGTGCTTCTAAGGTGGTTGCTGAGCGAGAAATTGGCAACCACTTTTAATTTGTTAATAACTAATGAACACTTGGGGTTGCTGATTTTATTTTAGTATATCCTTGAAGCACTAACGAAGTACAAACGTTTGGCACTAATTTGGTCGTTTGTGCTTCTAAGGTCTTTGCTGAGCGAGAAGTTGGCAACCACTTTTAATTTGTTAATAACTAATGAACACTTGGGGCTGCTGACTTTATTTTAGTATATCCTTGAAGCACTAACGAAGTACAAACGTTTGGCACTAATTTGGTCGTTTGTGCTTCTAAGGTCTTTGCTGAGCGAGAAGTTGGCAACCACTTTTAATTTGTTAATAACTAATGAACACTTGGGGTTGCTGACTTTATTTTAGTATATCCTTGAAGCACTAACGAAGCACAAACGTTTGGCACTAATTTGATAGTTTGTGCTTCTAAGGTGGTTGCTGAGCGTGAAGTTGGCAACCACTTTTAAATTGTTTATAACTAATGAACGCTTGGGGTTGCTGTATATTTTGTAAAGGCACAATTAAGCACTAACGAAGCACAAACGTTTGACACCAATTTGGTCGTTTGTGCTTTTTGGTGGTTGCTAACTTGACGGACCTCTAATCATTCCGTGTGAAAACGGCAACAGTGCTAAGGTAGATGACCGAGGAAAATAGACATATGCGCAAACTCAGAAATATTTACGTCATTGACGGCGATGAAACTTTTGTGCTTTTAAGTCGTTGGTGAGTATTGGACAAAGTGCATTTTGTGTAAGTGGTTTATACTCAAAATGAATTGTAATTACTGGTGTCATGGTTCGTTAAATGAAAGAAGTTTCATATAACATTTCATTGGTAAATGGTACTTTTTGTTACATTAAAAATAGTATTTATCTCAAGTTTAACAAGTCTAATTAATTTTCATTTTCATTTCTAATTCTAGTTTTCCTAGTGATCTGATCACTGAAATTAAAATGTAAAATTAACATTAGGTGTTCATGTAAATGTAAGTATACTTCATATTTGTAAAGAAAAATGTATAAACAGTTGCATAAGAAACAAATACGAAAGTAGTACAAATTTACTATTGCTCTAATTATCTTACATGTATAACAATTATCATAATATTGGCAACACTGTATTTGAATGAAATCGTCGTATAATGGATCTGAGCTTTTAATGATGATTTTTGTGCACTTCAGTGACAATTTCAAATAAGTTAATTTTATTCAAAAACGAATAAAAAAATACTCTTTTATTCGACTTTTTCTTTGTTCTTCAATTTTTACCTCTCGGTAAGAGAGATATTGGAATCATGCTAAAAATGGCACATCCAGATTTTAGTGGATAAGCACGTTTTAAGGTCCCTAGAATCCGATTAAAACATTTGTACGATGATGTCCGTGTCCGTGTGTGTGTGTGTGTGTGTGTGTGTGTGTGTGTGTGTGTGTGTGTGTGTGTGTGAGAGAGAGAGTGCGCGCGCGTGCGTGCGTGTGTGTGTATGTTGGAACCACGGTTTCTTAAAGACTATACATCTATCAGATACATTTAAAATTTGTATTACCTATATCTTCCATAGTTAAAAATATAGAGAAATATAAATACATAACAAAAAATCTCGCAGCCCATGGAAAACAAGTGGAAAATTTAAAATGTTTGTGATTGACAGATAAATGTGAGTGTCAAAAAACCAGAGACATTACTGGGAAGTTCATTTAATATTTCTTATTTTATTATTAATTAAATATTTATGATTATAGATACCTACATATATTAATATACCCTTCAGAAAAACCGCCACTCTCATCAATGAATTGGAAGAATCTCCAACATTAGAAGAATAAGAGGAAACCTGTTCATAGAATGAATTAAAAAATATAAAAATATGTAAAGAAGATTTGTGTTTTTGTGTGTACCAGAAATGTTAAATATGTACAATGGGGGCATTTACCATAAACGAATTTAGTGTTTATATTAATAAAATTCATTAGTTCACATTTAAATAATGATAGAAAATACTAGAAATCCATTCAAATAAATTTCTTAATATATTTAATTTCTGAAAACTGTTATTTTTGCCATCTGTACAATGTCCTTGAAAGCTGTGACGTCCAAATCATATACATTAGAAAGAGACGGAAGAGAGAGATAGCATGATTAGTTTTGACGTTTGGGAGACAGGTGTTCAGTAACTCCGCTGTAAAAGAGAGGTTAGTTTATTTATTTTGAAGAAATAGAACTGTGCTCTTCTCGCCATTGTTTTCTAATGTCTGCAATATGTAATTGTTTTGTACCTGTTTGTTTTAATAAGTCGAAGGATTCATTTCGACACGATTTCAAGCAAACATGTTAAGATGTGGTTGATTAATGTCATTCCGTGAATTCTACGTCATCAGAAAGGAATTCAAATAACAGATACAACTTTAAAAAATTAATTTCTGTGTTATTACAAATAATTTTTAAATCGGACAAAGTTCAAATACTATATATGAAGTTGAACTTTCAGAAGAAAAAATAAAAAAATATGGTAAATAACCCCATAGTTATATAGCCTAATATGGAAACGGCGAAAAGTCTTGTGCTGGCCACGACAGATTTTTTATCTTTCGGTACATATATATATATATATATATATATATATATATATATATATATATATATTAATTTTATTGAAAATTAAATTTAAAAAATAATAGTTATTCAATATCTCTGTTGTCAAATTTCAGTAAAATATTTGAAAAATTTATTTACAACAGCGTTTATGATAAAATTAAACATCAGTTTTCTCCTTGTCAACATGGCTTCATCAGTAAGCGGTCATCAGTAACCAACTTCACGCAAAAAATTTCAACTGTACTCGACTCCAATGGCCAACTTGACTGCATTTTTACAGATTTTGCTAAGGCCTTTGACCGACCGGCCTGAAGTTGGCCCCGCCCAATCTAGCACCAACGTTCGTTTTTATCTTATTAGTTAGTGCATCGTTAGTGCTTTTTAGTGCACTATAAATGAACGTTAGTGCACTTCGCATTATTGATTAAATTATAAAATTTATGGGTGGGCTAACTTCATATTAAATTTTAAGATTTAAATAATATGTACCCTAGTATTAGTTAGTGCATCGTTAGTGCTTTCTAATGAACCCAACAGTTTCAATCGTGCTATTACTATACACTAGAAATTAAGAAAAAACTATGGGTGGGCCAACTTCATATAAAATTTTCAGATATAATTAATATGTACCATATCATTAGTTAGTGCATCGTTAGTGCTTTTTAGTGAACCCAATAGTTTCGTTCGTGCTATTACCATACACTAGAAATTAAGAAAAACTATGGGTGGGCCAATTTCAAATTAAATTTTAAGATTTAATTAACATGTACCATATCACTTGTTAGTACATCATTAGTGCTTTCTGGTGAACCCAATAGTTTCGTTCGTACTATTACCAGATACTAGAAATTAAGAAAAAATCTATGGGTTGCCCAACTTTATATAAAATTTTAAGATTTAATTAATATGTACCATATCATTAGCTAGTGTATCGTTAGTGCTTTCTAGTGAACCCAATAGTTTCTTTCGTGCTATTATCATACACTAGAAATTATGAAAAAAATATGGGTGGGCCAACTTCATATAAAATTTTAAAATATAATTAATATGTACCATTTTATTAGTTAGTGCATCGTTAGTGATTTTAATGAACTCAATAGTTTCATTCGTGCTATTACCATACACTAGAAATTAAGAAAATACACTGGGAGGGCCAACTTCATCTTGAATTTTAAGATTTAATTAATATGTACCATATCACTAGTTAGTGCATCCTTAGTGCTTTCTAAAGAATCCAACAGTTTCATTCGTGCTATTCCCATACACTAGAATTAAATGACTGGGTGGGCAACTTTAATTTAAATTAAGAATTAATTAATATGAACCATAACTGTAGTTAGTGCATCGTTAGTGCTTTCTAATGAACCTAACAGTTTTAGTGGTAAAATTATCATTTACTAAAAAATTAAGAAAACAATTCAAATAAAGTGGTTCTTTCACCTAATGACGGCCTGTAGCCGACTTCATTATTACATATAGTTCTTTCTTCTTTATCATTCTCTTTCTTTTTTTGTCTCTCTTTCCGTAACGTGCGCTTTATGACTTTCTTGACACGGTTGTTTTCGGTATGCAAATTCCCAGGAAATAATCCACATATTTTTTAATATTGCTTACCATCTGTACTTGAGCCTGCGTAAATGTGTGTATGTTGCCTGCGGTGTGTGTGTATATGTGTGCGCGCGTGTGTGTGTGTGTGTGTGTGAGTGTGTGTGTGTGTGCGCGCGCGCGAATCAAAACAAGGGTCCGTTGCGAGCGTGCGTTTTTTGTTTATGTGCGTGAGTGAGGGCGAGCGCGTGTGTACGTATGTGTGTAAGCATAAATAATAATAATAATAATAATAATAATAATAATAATAATAATAATAATAATAATTGTGTTGGTAGACGGTAGCAAAAGTGTGTAGGAACACGTTAGATACTCGTAGTTGACGCTGTAACGCCAAAATAAGTGACAGAAAATTCTAAGATTGTGATAATGAACTCAGCACTCCTGCTCTTATTGACTGAACTATTTCGTCATAACCAATCATATTTTAACAGGCGCTGAAAAATATACTAAATCCTGGCTAGATAGGCAACTAAACAAATAAATAAACAAGTAAAAATATGGTGTGACATACGAGTATGATTTTTTTTGAATCAACTACGATTACCGACATTATATAAAGGGTCTCAAAAATGTTAGTGCAAGATGAGCGACAGAGGTAAATATATGTAGTAACCCTTTTGACAGTATACGAATCAAATTGAGACTACCACAATCCAAACTCCAAACAGTTAAAGAACTAGGACCTATAACTCTATTTTTTTTTATTTCTATCGTTTTTAAAAAAAAACACACACACACCTATACTTATTTTAGTGTTTAACTGTTAAGAGAATTAAACTATGAACAAGTAAATAGGTATAATTATCGAAATATATAAAGTATTTTAATATATTTAAAGCAAATAAAGTAAATAATATAAAAATAATACAATTAAATAAAAAAATAAATAACGCTACTTATTACTTTTTATTCCTTAGAATGCCGATGCTCATTTTTTATCACAATTAGGTAATCTAATTATAATGCCAAAGTTTTAATTTTTATTTGGACGCCATATTGAAAAGTTACACGAATGAAAAGAGAATTATTTATCTTTCGAAGTTTCGAAGGATGTATAACTTACCAGTGTAAATTTATTTCATACAGCACAAATGTAACAATAATTAAATTTACAGGTTAAAAAAACTTTTGTCTTGTTAACCGACTTTGTATCTCTTATAGTTCTGGAAATCCCCACCCAGGGCGCGTTTGTGGAGATACCTGTATATTTTGATATGAAAATTCTCTATGAAAAGGAATTCTGTTGGAAGTGACACTGGCCGATATGAAATTTTTATTACATATTTATTCTTTATGTTAAACAAATTTTATTATTATATCTTCTGTACCGTTCATTGAGGTAGTACGGGTGACTAGATTTTTGTGCCACCTCATGGTTTGCGCTTTAAACAGTTGCTTAGTTCGGCTTAATGGTAGCGCCGACCCTGCATATGGAGCAAGCCTTGCACTTTTTTTTGAGGCTGGGTCCGGGCAGGTATTACTAAGTAAAAGACCAACAAAAATTATTTAAATTTTCATATTTTTTTTAGTAAATGATAATTCCTCTACTGAAAGTGTTGGATTCATTAGAAAGCACTAACGGTGCACTAATTAATGATAGGATACGTAACAATTATTAAATCTTAAAATTTAATTTCAAGTTGGCCCACCTAGATTTTTTTTTTAAATTTCTGCTGTGTGGCTATAGCACGAATGAAACTATTGGGTTCATTAGAAAGAACTAAGGATGCACTAACTAGTTATATAGAACATATTAATGAAACGTTCAAATTTAATATTAAGTTGACCCGCCCAGATTTTTTTCTTAATTTTTAGTGTATGGTAATAGCACGAACACAACTGCTGAATTCACTAGAAAGCACGATGTACTAACTAGCGATACGGTACATATTAATTAAATCTTAAAATTTAATATGAAATTGGCCCACCCATAGTTTTTTCTTAATTTCTAATGTATGGTAATAGCACGAACGAAACTATTGGGTTCACTAAAAAGCACTAACGATGCACTAACTAATGATATGGTACATATTAATTATATCTGAAAATTTTATATGAAGTTGGCCCGCCCATAATTTTTTCTTAATTTCTAGGCTATGGTAATAGCACGAATGAAACTGTTGGGTTCATTAAAAAGCACTAATGATGCACTAACTAATGATATGTTACATATTAATTATATCTGAAAATTTTATATGAAGTTGGCCCACCCATAGTTTTTTCTTAATTTCTAGTGTATAGTTATAGCACGAATGAAACTGTTGTTTTTATTAGAAAGCACTAACGATGCACTAACTAATACCAGGGTACATATTATTTAAATCTTAAAATTTAATTTGAAGATAGCCCACCCGTAAATTTTATAATTTACTCAATAATGCGAAGTGCACTAACGTTCATTTATAGTGCAGTAAAAAGCACTAACGATGCACTAACTAATAAAATAAAAAAGAACGTTGGTGCTAGATTGGGCGGGGCTAACTACAGGCCGGTCTTTGACCGTATAGATCACGATATTTTGGTCCGCAAACTGTGTACCTTTTCTTTTTCTACTCCCCTTATTACTCTCATCTCTTCCTACTTACAGAATCGTCAACTCTTCGTTCAGTATCTCAATACTAATTCTTCTCATTTTCTCGCCACTTCCGGTGTCCCTCAAGGCTCTAACCTTGGACCACTACTTTTTCTAATTTTCATAAATGACGTTACGAGTGCGTTGCATTGTGATAAACTACTCTTTGCCGATGATATGAAAATTTTTTATACCATTTCTTCCCCAGCTGATTGCCTTCTGCTTCAGTATGATCTGAATAGCCTATTTAATTGGTGTTCTTAAAATAACCTCCATCTTAATATAAAGAAATGTACAGTTATGACATTCACTAGGAAAACGACACCTTTTTCATTTAAATATTCACTGAATAATATAATCTTGCAAAGATCTACAATAGTTAAAGATCTAGGTGTCAAATTTGACCCTACTCTATTATTTGTGCCTCATATTCGTGATGTTTACAATTCAGCTATGCGTATGTTGGATTTCGTAATCAGGAATACTCGAGATTTCAATAATATTTCTGCTGTTTTTACACTATTTTACTCATTCATTAGATCCAAATTGGAATATTGCAGCATAATTTGGAATCCTGTTTACGAGACTCACCAAGATTTGCTGGAATCAGTTCAAAAAAAATTTCTTAAATTTATTTTTTTAAAATTAATAAATCTTACCCAGAAAGAAATATGCCTTATGCAGCCTTATTAACCCTTCGGCGGGCGCGCAGCGGCATTTTATGCCGCAATTTTTCTTTTTTACATATATCACATTTATTTTTATTTTCATAACTATGCCCTTTCTGGTATTCTTAAATGACTATTATAACAACACATACTACACAAAACCGGTGAGTTGTAAGCATAGGTCCAGTAGTATTTAAGCCGTAAAAGGGACAACTACCAAATAGCGGCACTCCGTGCCGCAACGCGACTAGTCATGTAAGTAATGTGTTTCAGAATTTTACTTTTTTATTTGAATGATTTTAAAGATTTTCATGAATGTTATAACATCGATATAGTGTAAAATAACTTTACTTATAAAATTTATAATTTTAGGAGCGAAAAATTTTCAAGAAGGAACCTCAAATTTAAATTCAAACCTGTCACCATGTGGTCGAGGTAACAAAAGTGCCGGTCACTTTCATTTTTTAAATAACTTTCAAGCCTTAATCCCTCAAAAAACCAGGATGGAGGTGAAGACCCACCCTCTTATCAAATTTACGGGGTTTTGTAAGAGAACACATCTTACCACACAACATTAAATATAAAACTTAGAACACAATAATATAAAATGCTGAAAATGGAGGAATAAGAAATATATTTAATTATGTTTTTTTATTATTTTATAAATAAATTTTGTTTTTTGCATTAAATTGTAGTTCTTTTAACTTGCGGCATAAAATACCGCAGCGCGACCGCTCATGCGATTTTCAAAAGCGCGCCCGCCGCAGGGTTAAGCATGTTTGGTGTAAAGAGCCTTTTGGAACGCCGGGAAAACACTCTTATTCTTCACCTATTTAGTCTAATTAATAATAGAATCGATGATCCCTGCTGTCTTGCTCTACTAAATTTCCACGCCCCCTCTATCTCTACTCGCTTCTCCTCCACTTTTTATCTCCCTTTCTCCCGTACCAATGTGCTCATGTCTTCCCCACTCTTCCGTATGTGTGCTCTTTACAATAAGAAATTCTCTGATTTAGACATATTTCGCTTGAATTACAAACTTTTGCGCAATACTCTAAATTCGTAATGTTTTTTTTTATCTTGTTTTGTATTTTTTGTACCATTATCCGTTTTGGGCTTGTCCTGTAGGATAGTTTTTCTTAAATAAATAAATAAATAAATAAATAAATCTCTTCAATTAATGTTTTGCGTTATTTTTGCCCCTTTTTTGAAAATCCGTTTAGACGACTGTAGTCTATCGCGGCGTCTGCGCATTTCGCTCATGCTTACAAAACTTACTTACCCTTTCTTATGTAATAATATATTACTTCTTCACTTGGTCGTAAACATTCCTCAGAATAGCATTATAAGGCATTTATGTTTTTTCATATCCTGTTCATTAACTATATGATGTATGATCTAAGACCAAAGAAAGATGATAATTAAAATAAATATTTACATCTAATAGGGTATTATCTCATTTTTTTTTAATTTATAAAGTTTGATTTTGTTGTGTCACGTGATAGTGACGTGCTAGTTGTACAGTACCAGTGGTGTACAATCAGTGGTTCATAGCTTTTTGAGAAGGTGTTGACCAAGTATTGGAAAAGGTAGGAAATAAAATATATATCATTACAATCTTACATACTATTACTAAGAAACTGAAGAAAATTATAAGATAATTAATCTAAGTAATTGATTACATATATTTCATTGTACTACAAAATCATTTTAAGGCGATACACTTGTCGCCGTAACAGCGTCAAAAACAAGGCTCCGTATTTCCACGATTCTGGCCTTAATAATACAAATTAACAAATGAAATTTTAAATATAGAATTATAAAGAACTAATACACCCCGCCAAAAATCTATTTTTTTTAGAAAAATTATGCCAAATAAGAAAAAAATAATATAATAACGACAATATTTGACATTTTTCAATTGCAATTTACTTAAAAATGTGAATATTTTTCAAAAAAGTAAGCTTGTGGCGGGGTAAATATATATTTAGGAAACCTATTTCTGTTTCATTTTTTAAAATATCTTATGTAGTTTTTTAGTAAACAAAGAAATACTAATACGTAATTCTAGTTCCAAAATATGCACATAGATGTCGCAGCCTTGCAATGTTTAGTTTACTTCATTCGCTCCGAATTCCCTTAGCGAATACGTCCGAATAGAGCCGAAAACATAAGCAGAGGGTTCGATTGCAAGAATATGAAAGAAAATTGGAGAGACAAATATTATAAGATAGCGTCATTTTAATTATATTCGGCACTAAAATTTTAATTTTAATAAATTGCAATATATTGTTATATAATTGTTATATAAATACTGGTATAACTAAACTTTGAGGATAAAAATAGTCCTTATACAATTTTATATTTTGTATTTTATATAATATAACAATAATTATTATACATATGTATAAGAATAAAACATTTATATATTATCACTTAGCCGCGATTTCAACATTTGAATGTACTAATTCACTTTTTAGCTCTCGCTAAGATAGGTATTGGATTCATGCTAAAAATCGCATATACACAGTTATTTTAGTGAATAAGCACGTTTTAAGGTCACCAGAATCCGATTTTAACTTTTTTACAATAATGTGTGTGTGTGTATGTTGGAGGGACGGTAAAGACCAATTTATCTAAGTATTCCTTAATCTCACATTATAATGGGTATAGCTGAAAAGGTTTTGGTAACAATTGTACAACTGCAATTAGTAGATTTTAAAAAAAATCTTCTAAATCTTTTTTTTTAATTTATGTTTTTGCAAATAGGTAACTATTAAAAAATATAAAATTCTCTATCCGACACATTGAACATTTTTATTATATCTTCTATAGATTTAGATTTAGAGATGGAGAATTATAAATATATAAAATAATACTTTGTAATGAATCTCACAGCCGAAATAACTCCATGGAAACAATTTGAAAAATTAAAAATGTGTGTAATTGACATGAAAATGTCAGTGTCGTTAGTGTCAAAAATCCATATACATTACGGAAGTCGTCCCTTGGGAAGTACCTACATTTAATATTTCTTGCTTTATTATTAATTAAATATTTAAAATAATAGATACATATATTACCTACATATACGCATCAGAAATAACGCCATTCTACTCAATGAATTTGAAGAATCTCGAACATTTAGAAGAATAGGTGGCAACCTTTTTAAAAAATGAATTAAAAAATACATTAATAATAGATGTAATTAGTATATTTGTGTATGTACCAGTAATGTGAAATACAATATGTACTTACGTATAAAGCTTATACTTATGTATATGCCTATAGTCACATAAAATGACATAAAAGAATGTGTGCTTACACTGCATCCGAAAGCGGAAACGTTTAGTTCTTTACGAGCACAAACATGCTACATGCTAGCTTACTCCCCAACTTGTACTATTGGAGAAAGAGATAACGGGAGATAGGAAGTGCGCGTAATTTAATGTTCTAGTCCTGACAGCTATTTGCATTAGGGGACAAGGATGGGTAGCCGGAATGATGGGGAGAGAAGTGACCAATCATAAGCAATGAGACGCCAGATATAACCCCGCCTCCTTGCTACTCGCCACCGCACGTCTGGCCCCCTGTGTAACTAAAAGAAAATAAGTGAACCGCCTTAACTTGACATTCTCAATCTACTAGTGGCGCTTGTAGTATAAGTTGAGTGACTCGTAAGTTTTGTTTTCAAATGTTTTGAACGGCTTGAAGCGTTGGAGGTTGGAGTTCATTTATTACGTTTATTGCTTTGGTTCTTCTGTTTGAGGATTATTAATATTATTTCTTAAAGAAATACTTTTGTTTTGCCTAATTCTTTTTGGTAAGTACACATTCAAATCATTTGTATAGTTCTGATAAAATTTTATTGCATTTGGTTAGATACTTCATTTTGTATTTAATAAAAATAATTCTTGTCACAGTAACTTTTATATTTTGTTATAAAATATGGATATCAAATGACAACAAAGCAAGCGGCTGACACAAAAATAAATACAGAACACCTATGCAGCTGTGCTACGAACACTCCCGAACGATTCGAAGTACACCCGAGTATGTACGTACTTAAGATGCAGTGTGTCACCACATTGAAACATGGAATAGGGATTTCAACCTTTGAATATACATATCTACTAACGTAGATGGAAGTAACGTACACTAAATGTTCCTTAAGACTTTGTTGGCTCAAAGTAGATTGAGAAGGATAGAATTATGTATAAGCAGTAGTTGGACAAAGATCTCCTGCTAATTGATACTCCCGTTTTCAACGAGGCGGAACGGAAAACCACGAGCACCACACGAGCGCGCCTGTAAAAGTGTGCGAAGGTTATTTTTCTAAGGGAAAAATGGATTGGTCTCATTTGTTTCTCCATCCTTGTCAATCTTCTTTGTTACACGATTTTTGTCGGTAGCTACTTCCAGATGTATATATTCAAAAATTTCAACTGATCTTCCATTGATAGTACAACTCATGGAGGTATGAAACAAATATGGAGGGAGCGTAAAGCGATACTATTGGCGAGGGGAAGCCTAGTGGGGTAGGACGCATATATGTCTTGGTCCCGAGCTAGAGTGGGGATCTCGCGGTATTTTTGAAATACGAAATGCGAAAAACGTGTAACTGAAACAATATCATTACTTTTTTTTTAAAAAAAGGGATTGACTGATAATTATATTTCTTATGAAAATAAATTTAAAACTATTTGGAAATATTAAATAGTAAAAAGTTACTTCAATTATATACTAGACATTAAATTACAGTAGTAAATAATTACTAATTTTTTATTCACTACAATTTGTAAAAATTAAGCTACATAAAATATGTTGCGTCTAAATAAAATGGAAAAGGTATAAGAGTACATTAAAAAATAAACAATTGATATAGATCATTTTTGTTATAAAAAAACAGTATTTTAGTAGCCTGTAAACAATGTCATTTTGTTAATTCAAATTCTAATATTTTGGGATTTATCAATATTTGATTTTGTAAAAAAATGCAACCTAACTTTAAAATAATTATAATATATAGATTTAATTAAATGAACTATGTGATTTTCCAGAGGCCCATGTTCAGAACAATGTTCATGCAAAGTAAAATAAATGTCTGTATATAAACATTTAAAGACATGAAATATAGCATTTTCGTATGATATATTTTCCTATCGCCTTCTTGGCGTAATGTAATATCACATTTTGTGCACACGTTAATAACATCCTTATTATCTTATTATAGAGTTTTTTGTGAACACCTTTTTAATAAAAAAGTAACAATAATAAAAATAGTCCACAATATATTATTTTGCACAACACACCAGAAAATTAAATCTCAACAAAACTTTGTACTGTACACGACACAAAATGACAGTTGGTCCCGACTGGTAGTGGAAAGCAGTTGGCTTCATTTGGTTCACATAAGCTCTCTCCATATTTGTTTCATACCTCCATGGTACAACTAGTACGTCATCAAAATTTCAATGCTTTATATCTTTTGCAACAATCTATTTATAATGTGTTTTTTTTTGCTTTGTTCCTCTTGTTTACCTAGCAACTTTAATATTTTTAATAAATTCTTAATATTGGCAATCATGAGAGAATACCTTATTCAAATATGCATGTGATTCATTAAAATATACATGTAATTCCTATTTTGCAAGACAAATTTAAAGATTAGTAAAAATATTTTTTTTCGGCCAGTGGTTCTCAAAATATGGGACCCAAAGTTATTATTTTAAAAAATCTGTTGTGGACAGCACAAGACCTTCCGTCAATTCGATGTATTTTGTACAAATCCCATACCAAAAGTTCCTTTGAAAAGATTCTATAAACCCAATAAAATTCTAACATGAACATACACTGTGTAAATTGCCTTTGACACTTCTTTCTTCTTCAGGTTTGCCTATTTTATTAGAGGTTGCTGTTTCTTACTCTTCTCTTCTACTCATTCCTATCCAACGCGTCTTCTTCACACAGTTCTTCCATTCTCAAATCTTCTGCTACACAGTCCTTCCATCTTTTCTTTGGCCTCCCTCGTACTCCCGGTATTGAAATTTCCAATCTTGAGGCGAGGCTGCAACTGCAAGTCACTTGCGAGGGACACTCTGTCACTTATACACCTTTCTGAGCCTATACTTTCCATCTTTGGTTTTGCACTTGACACTGACCTCTGTCAATTAGAATTTTTTTAAATATACCACCTGTTTCCATAATTTGATCAAAGCTGACTGATTTTTGAAAGTGAATCTCTTTATAAGTGTATCTCTATATATTGTGACACCAGTGGCGGCTCGTCCAGGGTGGCAGAGGGGGCAGTGCCCCCTCAGATTTTTTTACATCAATATATTATAGATTAATTATTATAAAAGTATCAATTTGATCCTAGTTAGCATTAAACAATGTACTGTTTAAATTGAAATTAGCGCTGTGCCGCTCAACAGCGCAATATGCATCAAATTCTGCTTGAGGGGGCATGCCCCCTTCAGAGAAAAATTATGGCATTATACTCCGCGATACGTCCCAAACTTGTGCAGTAAGTAGTGCAGCGCTCACCAGTGATGCACAAGTGAGACGTGCGTCGGGTCACACTGCACACAGAGGCGGCAAGCCCACCCTGGCCATCTATAATACTGATTTCTTTACTTATGTTCTACAGCAAATTACCCGTGCTAATGGGTACGCTATATTTTCAGTATTCTTATTATTTTCTTATTCTTATGAAAATATGAAATCTATTTACCGGTTTGTTCGCATTTAAACATTGGATTTATTATTTAAACAATAAATATGTATATATTATATTTATAATAAATTCTATGATATTAATGTTAATATGGAGTTATACAGAATTAATTTGTATGAAACAAATTAATAATTTAAAGTTAAAGTAAACATTCTGTAAAACTGATATAACAACATACATAAAGTATTTTCAAAAAAAATTATTTACGAATTTTAATAAATAAATATGCATGTATTTAAAAAAATCATCGAAGAGTTTTTTTTAACAAAATTGATATTTGAATTTCCAAATGAATGTTATTTTTCAAGCTTGTAAATTAATTCATAAAAATAATCCCAATATCTGAGTGAGAGAGCCGCAGAGGTGGCAAGCCCACGTTGTCATTCGGAAAGAATCGCACGTACTCGGAGCACTTCGTACCTCGCGTTTCGCGTAGTAAGAGCAAGTCTCACAAAGCACCTCAGTCTCAGGTCTCAGTCGTATACAACTTGCGTTACTCAAAGGTTGAATGTGTAGTATTGTAATATTCCAATTTTACTACTTATTCTTATCTTGTTACTTCTACTTCCTTCTATTGTAATATATTTTTGTATCGTTATTTCTTGTTTTTGGAGGTCTTCTTCTAGTTTTTTCTATTGTATTTACATTCTTGTTGATAATTAATATTAAAATTGTTAGTAAGCAAATCGGATTTCTAAATAAAGTTCCATGACCACAGATTAATTTGCCCCCCCGCTCAAAAATACCACGAGCCGCCACTGTGTGACACAAACAAAAGAAACGGCTACTTACCATATTACACATACATAAGTGGAGCACCGGTAACTCACGGGTTTCGGGCGGGAGCGAGGTCGGGGTTCAAAGAATAAGTTTGTGGTAGATAGTAGCCCAACTGACAAAAAGACCCAGGCCAATGCCTGTGCAAAATTTGAATACCACAAATTTACTTTTCGGGGCGCCAACACCTTAAAAGGGATAAGCCTCGAGAGGTGTACTCGAGAGGAAACACAAACGAATAAAACGAATTGTTTAATTTAGAAAAACAAAATTTTACAAATTTTTTAATAAGTTTTTGCAAAATAAAAATGACAAGAGATATACCAGAACGGAAGGCAGTACAGGGAGTCGCGAAGACTGGGAGCAATGGACAGGCGCACCTCGTTCGGAAAGCTCAACGATGACTGTCCTGGATGGAGCAGCAACGACAAAATGGAGGAAACCCTCGGTCGCTGTGTTCGCCGAAAATACACCCAATTGTGGGATTTGTCTGCTCCCTGGTGATCAGCCAGTTCGTGTAAGGACAATAAGCTGCTTCTCGGAGGTCGCTGGAGGAAACTCGTCCTACTTCGTCCAGACCAAGGGTCAGTACGACCACCACAGCCGCTAACTTCCCTACAAAAATGAACTCCGCAGTACTTTGTACACAAGGAGTAACAAAGACACCTGACGGGTGTGGATACAATACAAAAATCATACAACAGAAATCAGACTCCTGTACTCCAACCGCAAGTTATACAAGTAAAAAAAAATGTAATTTAAATTTGCAAAAGTTAAACAGTTTGAAAAAAAGCCAAAATGCAAAAATGATGAATGAAAAAACAGTACAAAACAAAACGTCACAAAGTAGGACACGGGTAAAGGTTTGACTGCAGTCCAAAGCAAAATTTACTAAAAGCGCAAAACAAAAAAACTCCCAATTATTAAATTTGGAAATACCCTTAATTAAAAATAGCGCTAATACTAAATCCCAAATCCTGACAGAGTAATCTCCCACGCAAAAAAGAATGTAGCAAATCAACAAAACTATACCCAAAATTGGATTTGCCAGCAACAAAAAAAAACCAAAACGTAGCGAGAAATGTCCGGTTCATAAATCGGAAACTCGTCCAAACCGTGCTCTAACAAGATTAATCAAAAATATGGCCGCAATCGCACCATTCACTCACATACACCCACGCAGGATAAGGATAAGGTAGTGATGGGGTAAAATTTTAAGCAGAATTACAGCAAAAATTTGATAAGAATTTTGAGGCACAGAAACAGTCAGTGCTAGGATATGAGCTCGGGTGCAGAATTTGGGTAAACCAAAAAAAAAAAACTGTGATCATTTTACAGCTAATAAACTCATAAAAAAAATTGCTAAAAATACAACAATCACTGCAGAGTGTAGCTACTCGAACCACAGAGACTCACGGCTACTCACAGCAACACGTGGTATTAATATAATAATATTAATATAAAATTGGAATACAGAAGTTAAACGAACTCAAATCTAGCACTCAAGTTTCTGGCTTAGATGCCAAAAGAAAAAAATCTCCAAAAAGGGTCTCGATAAACTGCCACGCCTCGTTTTTATAGCCAGCTCCTATCGTAAAATATGCGAACTAATAACTAATTTGACGAAATAATTTTCAGAGTAAACGAACAGTAATAGTTTACAATAAATTTTGAAAATACCATTAAATAAAATAGTAACTGATATAAATTCAAAATATTGTGAGTTTACAATTTAATAATAAATAAAGTAAAAATATTTCAACTGCGGCGACAGCGGGAACTAAACAGCAATAAATAGACTAATGAGCGAGGGGTCTACCGTTTCATTTAGCGCTGCGACCACAGAAAAAATTGTTCGGAGATTTTAGTGATTTTACTAAGAAAATAATTTGTCACAATATAAACCAGTGACGTTGCAAATCGTCACAATATGATTGAAAGTGTATAATCAAACCGTATAGAGAATAACATGTTCTTTCATCTTGTTAATTACATAAAATTTCGAAAAATGATATTTAACTGCGTTTTTTCAAGAAAAACTATTAAGAACTTCAAATAAGGGAACTTCCGGTTGACCATTATAACCAAAATCTAATCAGCTCTTCATATGGAGGTAAAGAAGAGGAATACCAAAGAATAATAATTTTTAGAATTGTAGTTTTGGAGTTATCGTCGGAGAAAAATTTGTCATACAGACACGGATACACACACATAAAGACATCAACGTAAAACTAGTAAAAACGTATTCTAGGGATCTTAAAACGTGCTTATTCATTAAAAACTCACCATCGAATTTTTTGACCAAAGACAATACCTTCCTTGCCCAAAGGTGAGGGAAGGTAAAAACTCAAGATCAAAAGATGCCGGAGTCAGAAAATTACGACTTACGCTAGAACAGTGTTTAAATACGTATTTATGGGGTTTTCTAATGGGATGTAAAAGTCGTCCTATCTCTTTTACTTTAAATGCATCTGGCAAACATAAAACCCTATACAAGGCGTGTTTCTTCGAATTGTGGTTATGATTTTCTAAATAATGATTTGTTCAATAATGGTTCCTTCGGATCATGAATAAATTTCATTCCAAAGAAACAACAAACTTAACTCGATTGACGCGAAACCTACACAACGTCGAACGAACTAGCGGCAAACGTCAAATGATAAATCAGTTGTTTTGATTGAAGTAATACCCAAATCGAAAATAGTTTAAATCTGGATTGTGCTGAAGCAGAAATAATTATTTTGGTACGGAATGTGAAGTAAAATATGAAAACAAGTTTCTTTAACTTTTTTTTGTACTTGCAGGATCTAATATTAGAAAAATCGAAACCAATAATGAATGTTGAATCTACTGACTCAAGTTCTAGTAGTTCGGATGATTCTGATGTAGACATAAATTTGCACATTCCAATATTTCATTGCTTGCTTTTTCCGCCATTTTCAAATCTCTTGTTATTTCAATCACAGTGATCATGCGAAAAGACTGATTCAGAAGGGAAAGGGGAGTGGTGTGTTGTGATCACAAAATGAAAGAGTGGGAATAACGCATAACGAACGAAGAATGGCATATATTGTGTTATCAGGAGTAAAAGTGATTCTTTGTGTGGCGAGCATGTAACTTTGAACGACGAGCTGTAGCGAGTCGCACAATTACATGCGAGGCACACAATGACACTTTTACTCCGAATAACATAGGTATTATATTCTTTCTTCAAACATACTTATTTAAATAAAATAATTACAACTTGACGTTACAGTAACTATAAATATTTTACGTAAAGGACGTTTGCTGATTTCAATTACTCTGTTGCTATGGATACTTCCGTATTTCAGTGGCGGCTCGTGGTATTTTTGACCGGGGGGGCAAATTAATCTGTGATCATGGAACTTTATTTAGAAATCTGATTTGCTTACTAACAATTTTAATATTAATTAAATAAATAAAAATAAATAAATATATCATCACGGCATATTACCCATTTCTGGGTGTGCCAGTATCTACAACACATGTAGACATCGGTAATGATGACGATATATTTTACCGTGTGGGCGCTTACCAGGCGTCACCTCACGGGCACTCATAGCTGGTGTGGAAAGTGCACCACAGGGGTCACTTTTGTGCCATTTAAAATTGGAAATATTTGGCGACTGTCGGGATCGAACCCGAAGAAAGAAGAATATAAATACAATAGAAAAAACTAGAAGAAGACCTCCAAGAACAAGAGATAATGATACAAAAATATATTACAAAAGAAGGAAGTAGAAGTAACAAGATAAGAATAAGTATTAAAATTGGAATATTACAGTACTACACATTCAAGCTTTGAGTAACGCAAGTTATATACCCTGAGACTGGGGCACAGACTGAGGTGCTTTGTGAGACTTGCTCTTGCTACGCGAAACGCGAGGTACGAAGTGCTCCGAGTACGAACGATTCTTTCCGAGTCACAAGGTGGGCTAGCCACCTCTGCGGCTCTCTCACTCAGATATTGGGATTATTTTTATGAATTAATTTACAAGCTTGAAAAATAAGCAAAACATTCATTTGGAAATTAAAATATCAATTTTGTTAAAAAAAAACTCTTCGATGATTTTTTTAAATACATGCATATTTATTTATTAAAATTCGTTAATAAATTTTTTTGAAAATACTTTATGTATGTTGTTATATCAGTTTTACAGAATGTTTACTTTAAATTATTATTTTGTTTTATACAAATTAATTCTGTATAACTCCATATTAATCATTAATATCATAGAATTTATTATAAATATAATATATACATATTTATTATTTAAATAATAAATCCAATGTTTAATGCGAACAAACCGGTAAATAGATTTCATATTTTCATAAAAATAAAAAGAATACTGAAAATATAGTGTACCCATTAGCACGAGTAATTTGCTGTAGTACATAAGTAAAGAAATCAGTATTATAGATGGGCAGGGGGGGCTTGCCACCTCTGTGTGCTGCGTAACCCGACGTACGTCTCACTTGTGCATCACTGGTGAGCGCTGCACTAGTTGCTGCACAAGTTTGGAACGTATCGCGGAGTATAATGCCATAATTCTTCTCTGAAGGGGGCATGCCCCCACAAACAGAATTCGATGCATATTGCGCTTCTGAGCGGCACAGCGCTAATTTCAATTTAAACAGTACATTGTTTAATGCTAACTATAGGATCAAATTGAAACTTTTATAATAATTAATCTATAATATATTGACGTAAAATAATCTGAGGGGGCACTGCCCCCTCTGCCACCCTGGACGAGCCGCCACTGCCGTATTTGTTTATTTTTTGTTATAAACAATCAAGTGAAAATTTTCACCTTTTGACGTTTAAATAAAAACTATGCAATTTTATATTCTCCTTATGTGCAATTATGTCAGAATTTGAAGTATTGCCATGTACGGGCTGTTGTTCAATTGGATGGAAGTGCAACAATATTGCTGAAGGACATAATATGTCGAGGAATCGATGAAAAACAAAATGAACTTTTTTTTTATCACTTTAATTGTAAGTATACAGGGTGTCTCTTAAATAGGGGGACATGGCTTAACCACAGATTCCTGAGGCTAAAATAAGACTATTTAACCAAACTTGCTTCTACCGGAAAGTGTACCATTTAGCCAGAATTCTGCTTCAAAGTTCTTCGAAAAAAAATTAATTTCGCTTATAATAATCGGACGCTTTATTCGATTTGGATGAAATTTGGTATGGCAGTTTATATGGTTATAAGTCATCTTTTAAGGTGATACTTGTTATTATTAGTGAAACACTAGTGTATGAAACTTAGGTGTCCCAATATTAATTAGTCCGTAACTTTTTAATGGCCATACCGAAAACGTGAAATTATGTTTCTTTAGAAAGATACATTGAATAGTAAACTTTTCTCTCTCTGTGTAATTTGTGATATCTATTACAGTTCACACAGAAAAAAATAAAATCTGAGTGTCTGCACTGCAAAATTTTCAAAATAAATTTAATCTAGTAAATGTCAAACAAGTAATTTTTAATGACAGTAACAATTGTTTTACGGGTTGTCAAAAATTTTCTTCGCAATATTCTAAAATAAGTAACATCCGTTTGTTCTGCCTAATAGTATTTTACTACCATTATTATAAATAAGACGATTACATATCTCAGCTTACTCCTAAACAAGTTGTGAAGATTGACAACTCATTACTGTCATTAAATATTACTTGTTTGACATTTGGATAGACTACTAGATTAAATTTATTTTAAAAATTTAGCAGCGCAGACACTCAGTTTTAATTTTTTTCTGTGTGAACCGTAACAGATATCACAAATTACACAGAGAGAGAGAAAAGTTTACTATTGAATGTATCTTTCTGAAGAAAAATAATTTCACGTTTTCAGCATTGCCATTAAAAAGTTACGGTCTAATTAATGTTGGGACACCTAAGTTTCATACACTAGTGGTTCACTAATAATAACAAGTATCACCTTAAAAGATGACTTATAACCATATGAACTGTCATACCAAATTTCATCCAAATCGAATAAAGCGTCCGATTATTATAAGCAAAATTATTTTTTTTCCGAAGAACTTTGAAGCAGGATTCTGGCTAAATGGTACACTTTCCGGTAGAAGCAAGTTTGGTTAAATCGTCTTATTTTAGCCTCAGGAATCTGTGGTTAAGCCATGTCCCCCTATTTAAGAGACACCCGTATATGGGGTCTCGTGGCCGCGTGCCTAAGTGTCTGGTCGCGAACCTGGGGGAACCGGGTTCGATCCTGACAGACGCCAATTATTTCCAATTTTAAATGGCACAAAAGTGACCCCTGTGGTGCACTCTACACACCAGCTATGAGTGCCCGTGAGGTGACGCCTGGTAAGCGCCCACACGGTAAAATATATCGTCATCATTACCGATGTCTACATGTGATGTAGATACTGGCACACCCAGAAATGGGTAATATGCCGTGATGATATATGATGATGATATTTATTGTAAGTATTCTTACCATAATTACTAATATGTAAGTCTGCTATTTTTAAATATGTTATTTCGTTCAATATAAACTATTTATATATCAATTTAAATTTGACAGGAGTTGGAGGTTTTTAGTAACTTTATTCTTAGGTTATCTAGTGTACAGTGCAACTTAGGGCGACATGGCAGGTTTCTATTTTACAAGTTACTTCTTATTCGCTCATTTTATATATTTGCTATGGATATTTATTTATTTCATTTCTACGCCGCCGGCGTAGAAATTAGCTATTTCTACTCCGGCGGTGTGGAAATGAAATTTCTACCTTATGAATCAAGTCACAAAAGATGCCATTTTTATGACCTTTGAAGAAAAAGAATTTTCTTTTTGATCATGTTCACTTTGTACAATTTTATCACAAATCACAGTCCGAAGAAACACGGCTACAAATGGGAATTTCTTTGAAATACTACTCACCAGGGACCCGAACCGTAAAGACACCGTAAACAAAAACCGCACCGATATTTGACTTTTTATGAAACCGTAACCGAAAACCGAAACCTATATTTTATTTCTACAAATATGGAAACCGAAAACCGATACGAAAAATAAATTCATTCTGTAACTGAAAATATAACCGAACCGAAATAATATCGGTAATAAAACCGTAAATTTAAATATCCAGTATAAATATTGTACTAAACCGAAAATATCAACTTCATAAATTTTAAGTAGAATGGCGATACTTGGTGAAACTGTTTTAACATGAATTTTTAAAAATAATACTTAACATGTTTCATAAGATTTCAGTCTCTGAATCAACCTCTCGGTAATTTATCAGAAACTGGCACACTCAACCAGAACCTGACTCGAGTTTCGCTCTTATTGGAGCACATCAATGTGATGCACTGAAGCCTCTAGGAGGGACTGACTAGGTTGAGTGACCAAATGATAAACTATCCAAGATGACAGAGGTAACTAACCACATGCAGAGCCATCTACCGAGAATTATGTGCCTGTGAGCTTGACAAAAAAACAGTCAATTTTTAATTTTAACTTAAATGAAACCGAAAAGAACACCAATATAGTATTTTCAAAAAACCGTTACCTATAACAGAAATCGAAATGTTATTAATGTAAAAACCGTTAACCGTAACCGAACACCAAAATTTCTCGGTTCGAGTCCCTGCTACCTGCTACTCACTCTTACTTTTGTTGTCTATTATTAGTCCAGTGAACGAAGCATTTTACACTACAAAAGGTCGGGTAGTTCTGAATTTTTGATATGTTGTATTGGTGGGTGGGAAAATCGGCACTTTTTTCAGTTTATTGCCTATAACTTCTTTCTTTCCTGCAAATAGTTATGTGAAGTTATTTTGTACGATTAATAGCAACGGAGCTATGATGCTGACAAAAAAGGTTAAAATTGCGTATTTAGCAAAATTTTCAGTTTCTTTCCACTTTACATCGCAATAACTCCTTGACACATCATTTTAGCGTAAAAGTCCTCATAGTCAACCTTGTAGAGAATTTAATTACCTACATAAGCCAATTATTTTTTTAGGATTAATGCAACGGAGTGGATGGTTCTTGGTTTATTATTTCTAATTATAAAAGTATTATTCAAACAAAATAATCTGTATAGATGCAAAATGAACGTAATTATGGGTTGGCAAACGTCAATGAGTCTCATGGGACTATTAGATTTTTTTTAACAGCACTTCCTTTTTTCATTGGTTTGTGACTTCTTTCTATTGCTCTTCAACTCAGAATGAGTTATTTGCCAAGTATTGTATATATTCTAAGATTCAATTTTCTAAGACTTTGGCGTATTATATCTTTTGTGAAATCAATAGGGCACATGCACCTACGTCACAACATGGCGGATGAACGGCTGAATCTGGACAACTAAGCTTCCATTTAACATTGGGTCTTATGCAGCGAATGTTTTTTATGTGCAAGAATTTCAGTTTTTTGTAAATTTATACATTCTATTTTAAAAAGTTACTGCCGTAATCAAAGAGAAATGTATGAATTACTTGTAGCATCAGGTTGTATTACATTCATTTGTGTTTTTATAAGTTTTTTTTGTGTGTATTTTTAAGTGAAAACATAAATATTGAAATTAATATAAATTGAAATATTACATATTTTTTTTTATTTAGGCAGAAAATTAAATTTGAAATATATATTATATTTATCTTCGGGTTCATTTTTCTTATTATAATATGTATTTTTATTACGGTTGACAAGGATTGTAAAGTGCCTTCCAAAAATCTATATGAAATCAATAATTGATTATCTAATTTTTAAACCTTCGTGAGAAACATCATAGACGCAAATATGTATTTTTTCTATTCTATTTACTAAAAAAAAAAAAAATCAAATTCTGTGCTTTTGTCATTTAAAAATAATTTTTCATGTTTTTTTATACACAGTAAAGAAAATTACATATATGTATTTAAACATTCCTGTAAGATGTTCCCATCCGACTATATTTAAATTATGCAATTAAGTATACACAAATAACTACGATTAGATTAGTTTTAATTTAACCCATTTTTTCCCGGTGTTCCAAAATTGGAACACAAGGCTTTTCCCTAATTATGAAAAAAGGGTCAATCAATAGAGATTTCTTGTTTGTCATACTTATTCCGCACACATGAGAGTACATTTTGGTGCATAGATCGTTCAATTTATTTATGATATATATGTGTGGTTCTGTTTTAAAAAGTTCTGACAAAAATGTCGTTGCAAATAGATATAAATTATTTTTTACGTATATCATATTTTGTACGGGGGATTATTGCATCATGTTCGTAAATGCATGCAAATTCATTATTATTAAAGATTTTAGAGAAATAGTTTTCGGATTGTTTTTCACATTACATAAAACTTTTCCGAAAATGGAACACCAGGACATTATGCATGCTCAATTAGAAACATATGTCAAATCACAAGCTACGGTTACAATGTATATTGTCCTCAAAAGATTGTAAAATCTGTCTTTTTATTTAACGCCTAGTAGTATTCAAAATAACTACTCGAATTGTAAAGTAAATATTTGGATATTATTGCTTGTAATTTTTTTCGACATGCTATTCATTTTATAATTTGCCGTCATTTTGAAAATGACTTGGCATTTTATAAAAAGACGGATGTTAAAATGTACTCACGACATATATACAGTATGGCCACAGATATGGTTCAATTCCTCCAAGGGAATAAAAACGCATGTTCCATGAGGTATCAAATTTGACAAAACAGACGTACCATTTTCAAAAACAACTTCACTAAAAAATGCAAAAAAATTAATGATGGATGTTTTAAGTTATTTTATGTTTTGCAATACAAAAAAATCTATATACTTTGTTAATAAGTTTACTTTTCGATATTTTGAATATACTTTTCATTTGTAATTTAGTCGCTTTATTTCCAACGATAACTCTTAGTAAACCCAGTGTTCCATTTTTGGGACATCAAAAAAAAGCATTATATAAACAAAATAACTAAAATGTTTTGTTTATGTTACACTTTTGATACTTATTCTTGACAAATATTAGCATAGCGTTATCAAAATAATAAATTCGGGCATTAATGGATTAACCTCGAATTTACTAAATAATAATAATAATAATAATAATAATAATATCCTCAAATATTTTTTTACAGAAAACACTGCTTCTACACTCACCTTCGCAAACTCTAATCACTTTTTCCATAAGAAAACAATAAGTGCTGTAAATCAACAATAAAAGCTTACGGGATGAAATTTCTACGTAAGGCGCAATGTAAACTGAAGTTTTACCTGTCCAGAATCAGCTTTTAGTCGCACTGTTGAAACGTCACGTGCAAGTGCCCCATAGCGGTGGAGCTATGCCGCTCCCAACATGGTGAAAGTAGCGATCTTAGAAAAATATTGATTTTTTTATAACTTTTCCTAGCTATAAGTAAATCATTATCAACAAATTTCATTATATTCTTTTAGATGTTGTACCCAGCTCCTACAGATACGGAATGGATGAAATATAGAATACACAGATTACCGCGAAACATTTATTTTGAAAAATTGCTTTATTAACATTTTAACCACTGAAAATCGGCAATTTTTCATTTTTTGCCTATAACTTCTTTCTGTTGCATTTTAACGCAAAAAATGTTATTTGACGACTTGTAGAGGATAAACTTCCCTGTATATTTGGTCCACGAAATGTTTTGTAGGAATAATGACAACGGAGCTATAAAGCTCCAAAAAGGGACAAAATTGCGTGCCTACTTAGTTAAATTTTGAGTTTCTTTCCAATTTACATTTCGCAATAACTCCGTAACATTTCATTTTAGCATAAAAGTACTTATGATAAATCTTGAGAATTTACTTACCTGCAAAATCCATGTATCAATTTTTTTATGACCAATGTAACGCATTGGGGGTAACTTTACAAAAGAATACTAAAAAGTGTTTTTTTTTTCAGTTTAGTGCAGCAACGTTGGTCCTCCAGTTTTTGTCACTATACTTATTTTTATGATACGGAATTAACATAATACAGATTCCACGAACATAATTCTGAGCTGAAGAGCAGTAGAAAGAAGTCGCAGACAAATAAAAGATGGAAGTGCTCTTATTTAAAAAGCTTTTTCTAAAAGTCCCATGAGACTTCATTGACGTTTACCAACATATAATTACGTTCATTTTGCATCTATACAGAATATTTTGTTTCAATGAATAATACTTTTATAATTAGAAATAATAAACCAAAAAGAGTTGCTGCACTAAACTAGAAAAAACTAATTTTTATCGTTTTTTGTAAATTGACCCCCACTCCGTTGCACTAATCCTAAAAAAAAAAAATTGGATGGTAATTAAATTATCTACAAGGTTCACCATGAGGGCGTTTACGCTAAAATGATGTGTTAAGGAGCTATTGCGATGTAAAGTGGAAAGAAACTCAAAATTTTGCTAAGTACGCAATTTTAACCTTTTTTGTCAGCATCATAGTTCCGTTGCTATTAATCGTACAAAATAACTTCACATTTTGCAGGAAATTTTGTTCTCTACAAGTCGGCAAATAAATGTTTCATGCTAAAATGCACCAGAAAGAAGTTATAGGCAATAAACTGAAAAAAGTGCCGATTTTCAGTGGTTTTTGCAAGATGGCGAAGGAAGCGGTGGAGGAGGGATTGTGGAAATTTGGATTTTTCACTAAACCACAATCCTATATAACATATCCAAAATTCAGAACTACCCGACATTTTGTAGAAAACCCCCCTTTTTCAGCCTCCGTGCACTGGACTATATATCGCCACAGACAAGATCAGTTTATTAGGGGTAGATTAGGGACTTTGCTATAAATAGCATTGAAATATTTGTTTACAAGCAGAATCTTTCTCTTTCCTAGTTTCGCAAATAGTAGAATAACAAAACATTGTCAATCCTTTGCTACCAAAAATATGACTCAACATTTGTGAACTATTTAACAAAATGCAACTACTATACTATCATAATCATCATACGCTTTACTGAATTTACCTTTCGGTGTTAAATGATAATAATAAAAATACAATAAAGTACAATATGATGGCGACACTTAGTGAAAATTTCCAAGATATTTAAAAATAACACTTGACATGTTTCACAAAATTTCAGTCTCTGAATCAACCTCTCATTCGCTCGCTTAGCCTTACTCACTGCCTCCTAGAGGCGTCAGTACAGGGTGTCTCATTTACTTATGATTTTTAAATAGCAACCTATGTTAAAAATAGTCTCATCTTTTTGCTTATTTTATAAGCTTTTCAATGGTATATAACAAGTCTACATTCTTTTGTTTTACACAAGAATAACAAATCAATTATTAATTTTGGGGTGACAAAATTGAAAATGATTAAGAAACAAATGAAAAAAACTATTCTATTTCATCATTTGTTTATTTTGATTCCATATCTATTAATTATGTTCTCAAATTATTCTAAACCAATTATTTTAGGATTAGGTAAATTATTATTTATCAACGTCACAGTTGGCTTTGACACAATTCGAAAAAAAATTGGTGTAATATGCATTTAAAGTAAATAAATTAAAAATATATGTAAAACTGAAGCAAATAATATTAGAAATAAACAAATGACGAAATATAATATTTTTTTTTCATTTGTTTCTTAATAATATTTAATTTTTTCACCCCAAAAAAGTTAATAAATCATCTTTTATTCGTGTGTAAAACAAAAAAATGTAGACTTCTTATATATCGTTGAAAAAATTACAAAATAAGCAAAAAGATGAGACTATTTTCAACATAGGTTGCCATTTAAAAAATCATAAGTTTGTGTTATATCTAGAGAATTATGAAGTTTTCAAAAAATCTAATTACTTCATTTTATTTTACCTAAAAACGGTACAAAATTTGTTAAAACAATTTTTCTCTAACTACCATAATAAATGAGTTATGAGATATTTTCGATATGAACGAAAAACAATTTTTTGCATGTAGCTCAGAAACAAAAAAAGATCGAAAATTACTGTGGTGACTATTAAACTTTTCTCAAAAAGTTGACCCTGGAATGTGCAAACAATTTTGCTCTATCATTAATATTTCCCTAGATACCCTAAGAAAACATCGAAAATGAGACACCTGTACACCACAATGAAGAGCTCTAATAAAAGCGAAACGCTTCTGTGGTTCTGGTTGAGCACGCCAATCTCTGATAAATGACCGAGAGGTTGATCCAGAGATTAAACTCTTGTGAAACATGTCAAGTGTTACTTTTAAAATATCTTAAGGGATATTATTCCTTTCATTCTGAACCATAATCATCTACTTGTATCATTAATAATCATAAATATTTAATATTTGTTGATGTATGGTGTATGGTATTTAAAATCAAGTTACTTAAATATAAATGAATATTAATTAGTTACATGTCAAATACAATGAGGTAAATTTAAAGTTTATTTCTCAAAGTTTAGTTTTTATATTTTATTCCAGGCACATAATAAATTAATTAATTAGATTTTATTCAAAGTATTATTAACTTAATAACTATTTCACAAAAATATTAAATAGGTATAATATTTGTATATATAATCATTGACATATTTCTTTGTATTTTATATTAATATAAAGAATAAAGCAATACTACTCTTAATAAGTGCATAATAATAATCCTTTTCACAAATTTTAAAAGCTAAATAAACTGACAGGTATTGAAGCTGATCCTTTTCGGAAACCCAATTCTCAGAAGTTTGCAAATTACAGTTTTGTCGGACTCCAAAACAATTCTTATGAAAAGCTTGAAGCATTTTGTTTTCAACCAAGCTACTTGACAGTCAAAGGCTTAGCTTGGCTTGAAAAATCAAGCTTTTTAAATGGTAGGCTTGGATTGGGCTTGTTAAATCAGAAGATTGGCTTGGCTTGAAAAATCAAGCTTTTTTGTAGGACAAGCTTGGTTTGTTTTTTCAAGCTTTTTTAAACCAAGCCAAGCTTTCAAGCTTCAAGCCAAGTCCGTGAATCTCTAGTTATAGCCGTTTTTTTCGCTTCCTGCGCAAGTTTCGTCCTTCCTCCTAACATATATATTCTTCCTCTAATAAACCTATTAGTATCAATTAATATTTCGTTATTTCGTATTTTTTCTATTTAGGTTATAGTTTGTAAACCATTAATAAAAAATCTGTTGTGGCCAGCACAAAACCTTCCGTCAATTCGATGTATTTTGTAAATATCCCATACCAAAAGTTCCTAGAAAAAGATTCTATATATCCTGCAAAATTGTAACAAGAACACACTATTTTTTACAAATCCATACTGAAAGTTCCTTTGAAAAGATTCTAAAATCCAATACAATTATAATACGAATACGAACGTATGTACATTATATATTGCACTTAACACTTCCTCCTTCTTCAACTTTTCCCTATTTTATTAGAAGTCGCTGTTTCTTACTCTTCTCTTCTACTCATTCCTGTCCAACGCATCTTCATGACACAGTTCTTCCTCCCTCAAATCTTCTGTTATACAGTCCTTCCATCTTCTCTTTTGCCTTTCTCGTTCTCCTGGCATTATAAGTTCCTATCTTGAGGCGAGGCCGCAAATGCAAGTCACTGGCGAGGGACACTGTCACTTATATCACTTTCAGATCATATACTTTCAACTTTGGTTTTGCACTTGACACTGACATCTGTCAATTAGAATTTTTTGAATATCTCTGATGTTTTCATATTTTTTGCAAAGGTGACTGATTTTTGAAAGTTAATCTCTCTTAATCTCTCTATAACTCTATATCTATTGAATATGAAGGAAAATGTATAATCGAACCATATAGAGAATAAGATAATCTTTCTATTGATAATCACATAAAATATCGAAAATATGATATTTAACTGCGTTTTTTCAAGAAAAACTGTTAAGAACTTCAAATAAGGGTACTTCCGGTTGACCATTATAACCAAAATCTAATCAGCTCTTCATATAGAGGTAAAGAAGAGGAATACCAAAGAATAATAATTTTTAGAATTGTAGTTTTGGAGTTATCGTCGGAGAAAAATTTGTCACATACACACGGACACACACACGGACACACACACACACACACACACACACACACACACACACACACACACACACATACACACATACACATATACAGACATCATCGTAAAACCAGTAAAATCGTATTGTAGGGACATTAAAACGTGCTTATTCATTTAAAACTCCCTATCGAATTTTTTGACCAAAGACAATACCTTCCTTACCTAAAGGTGACGGAAGTTAAAAAAAACCTGAGTGGTCACATGAATTGAAATTTGGTCAACCTAAATAAATAACTATTAATAAATTTTAGATATTATTTAATTAGTAAATACATACAACAATTAGAAAAATTTATTGAAAAAATAAAAAACAATGGCGCCAAGCGCAGTGGCTATGAAATATTACGCCCCAGTCATGGGATAGGTACATTGTCCAGCTTGACAAATGACGTCTGAAAACGTTTTTTATAAAAGTTTATTGTCAACAATGTAATATACATATATGGTTTTACAATATTTTATTCTGCATTTAATGTTTCGAGTTGATAACTCTTCAAAATATGCAATAACATTTCGGTTTTATTTATGTAATATATTTCAGTTCACTGTATACGTATTATCGTACTATTCGTACTCTATTTAAATTTATTGTTTTTTTAATTCTTTTATGTAAAAGCGGAAACCTATCATTGGTTTTATACTATTGGTTTCCCACAAAAGGTAAATAAATAAATATAAAGCAAGTTTGTTATTTATCTGCGTTTTTACCTTTCATACCTATGTTCTTATTGCGAGAAAAAAGACAAAAAAAAACTCACTAGCTTCAATTCGTCTGAAAACGTTATGCGCACCGAAACATAGTTATATGATGATGACGTTTATCAGCAGCATGAGCAACGAACGTGTTAAGGTTAATTCTTCCAAGCGGCGTTTTATCTTTTATCATTTACGCCATTACTTCGACATTTGATGAAATAAAATAAACTATTTTCCTCATATGTAGGTTGCGAAGACAGAGCGCACACTTTCTGCTTTTGTGCGCTCTCTTTCTTTTCTCCTGGGGATGTCATCAGGGTATCATAGCTCAGCAGGATCCTCAAGCTTTCTGCACGGACAACGGGATGAGCGACGTCTCAAACGACTACAATTTTCTCTATGAGTACCTCACGGGTACTGGTGCACATAGTTTCAACGAAAGTGTCACCATTGGCTTCTTAGCTGCTTATGGACAAACTCAAGTCGTACTGGGAGCGTTACCATTAGCAGTAGAAGCAGTCAATAGGGAACCCGGTAAGTAATAATTATAAAATCGTAAGAAAATTGTTAAATTTTGTTTTAAGTTAAATCATATTTACTCGTTTTAATATGGAATTAATTAAAAAATAAAAAATGGAAGGGTATCTTTTAGATTAGTATTAATTATTGCTAAAAACACTGTAGATTAACAAAAACGTATAATAACATTTAATTATTAAAATTATGATTATCTTAGGTTTTAGAAACTAATATACAGGATGTAACAGAAATAACTACATTACATTTAACCAGTGATAGAACTCGGCAAAAGCACCAATATTTGCTAAGAACACTTTAAATCTTAGTATAGTATAATAATTAGTATAAGACTAGCGTAAATAAAACAGTAAGCCTGTTAGTGCCGATCGTATTGCAGTATATGCACCGCTTGAGGACAAAACGCTATACGTTTGCCACATGCTTTTTTGTAGAAAAAACATGTGCCAGAACTCACATTTTGTTGTATTTTATTGAAAAAATAGATAATAGTGCATAATACATATGTAATTTATGAATATATCATTGGCGCAATTTAAAAGAAATATATTAAAACAGTTTTCAAAAAACAATGGAAAACCGTCAAAAGTAGGTGCCGGGATGCTTTGATAAAATATCTCTATAAATTAGAGCATCCATGATACTTTTAATCTGGACTAATGGACAAACTCCGTCATAAGAAAATGCTCCCCATAACATCACAATGCCTCCGCCATGCTTAACAGTAGGAATTTGATACAACGGATCATACCTTGTATTTATTTGTCGTCGAACATACTTTTTACCATCACTTTCAAATAAATCGAATTTTTCGCCAATCGGCATCAGTCCAATGTTGATATTTCTTAGCAAAGTTTAGTCTCAAAATAAATAAATATATCATCACAACATATTACCTATTTCTGAGTGTGCCACAATCTGCTTTATCGCAGATATCGGTAATGATGATGACATATTATTTATACCATGCGGGCGCTTACCAGGCATCACCTCACGGGCACTCATTGCTGACGTGGAGAGTACACCATAGGGATCACTTTTGTGCCATTTAAAACACTCTTTAAGACACTCAGGCACAAGGCCACGGGACATGAAGTTTAGTCTCGCCGTCTTATTTTTTTTTTTTCTACCAATCAAAGGTTCTTAACACCAACATGCCCTATGAGCCCCTACTTCTTTAAGACATCGAGACACAGTACTTCGACTCACATTCTCAACATTTTCTGCTAGTAAGTCTTTCGAAATATCCTTAGCAGTTTTTTTTTTTATCTGCTACAGATTTTCGTTATATTATTTTATCTGTCCGCTTTATTGTTTTACGGGGTCTACCACATCTTGGCTTGTCGGCTAATGAATTTGTCAACTTATATTTACTAATAATTTTATTTACTGCGCTCTTAACAATCTTTAGCAAGCCAGCTATCTCGCGAGAACCCTTTAAAATAACATATAAACTGTCAGCTACAACATGGTCCAATATATATGAACACGAACAATTTCGTTTGTGCGTATAAACTGCAATGAACATAAATTTTAAAATATGTTAACTATACTAATTACAAGGTCTTCACATGCCTAACAGTTCTGTAATATATAAATGTATTACAAAAATAAATACTCTTGTAAAAGAAATAAAATATGTATGGCCCAAAACTTTTGCACGCCACTATATATGTGGATTGGCCACTGTTCAGCCATGTTTATACCAAAACAAATATTTTTCTATATTGACATTTAGTCTTTTAATCATATACCATAATAAATTCATAATATCATATTAATAATTACATTTTTTATTGCTGTAAATCTGACTTTTGAATTTACTCCTCATAGTTTAAAAATAGAGTATAGATAATGACAAAAACTCATCCTGGTCGATTTTTTTATTACTTTGATGATGTCGGCGATAGAGGTAGTTTACGATTCTAACCATGAATCGTCGTCAAAATGTGAATATTATATAACTAACATTCCAAATTAGTAATATTTAAATAAAACCATACGAAATTTATATTTAGAATGATGAAAACGTAAATTGTTTGATCGAAAGAATACTCTGTTATTCATTCGGAAAATAAATTTATACTATTACTAACTTTAAGTGTGTTGGTAGTCGATACTTGGTGGAACATATTAAAAAAATAAATAATTAAATAAACAAAATTCTTAGTTTTGCCATTTTATTTGAAAACTCGTGACGGCCGTTTCGTCCTCTCGGACATTTATCCCAACGGACGAACAGTATTCCATTATATTAAATTTGCTAAATAATAGTGATGATCTAACAGAAAATTATAAAGTAGAAATTATGACGATTTTAGATATATGCTTATAACAAAACTATTTCACTTTACGAAAATAAATTTTGTAGAATGGGAATAGGATAGGTGGGTCACCGTTATCACCACTATTAGCTGAAATATGTACTTGTCTATATGGATCACTTAGAACAAACCATTATTAAAAATCAGCAATTGAATAATATTCTGGCGTAGATACGTGGATGACTTTTTTTGCATATGGGCAAGTACAGACAGGAAATTAAACTAATTTCTTAATTATATAAATAGCATCAACAATAAGATTAAATTAACTATGAAAATTGAGGATAACATACCATTAACGTCTTAGATCTCACTGTTAGTAACGCCAATAATAAATTAGAATTTAAAATTTATAGAAAACCTAGTTTTTCAGATGCGATTATCCCAAATGACTTATTTCAATCTTATCACGTTAAAATGGCAGCATTTCGTAGTTAGGTCCATAGAATCTCTGTTCCCCTCAGTAAATCGGATTATAATAAAGAATTAAAAACTATAGCAGCTAATAATGGTTATAACAAAAGTTTGATTGATAATATTGTCAAAAAGAAAAACAATTGTTAACGCAACAAATTTATTGTAACTCTGATGAAGTCAATCGTAATCCACAATGGTACTGTTTAAATTTTATTCCAAATTTAACCGAAAGAGTCTCTCAAAAATTGAGTAAGTTTGACATTCAAACGATAACTGGACATAAAACAAATTTAAGTAAATTACATTCTAACAATAAAGTAAAACTACTCAAAGAGGATTTAACAGGAGTATATGAATTTTCCAAATTAGGTTTAAGGAACATCAAAAAGCCATTAAGAAGGAAATTACTAATACAGGGTTGGCCGAACACTGTGTCAATATGAAACATACATTTGATGGGGCTTTCAAAATTCTACATAAAGCACCGAAGGGATTACGATTGAACTGTTTAGAGAACGTAGAAATTAGAAGAGCTGTTAATTCGGGAAAAATATTTGTAATGACCAAATTGAAGTTTCTGTCTTACTTTTACTTAACATTATTTTATTTTATTTATTTATTTTACACGCTTTTTCATACATTGTTCGGTATATAAGCGGTGAAATTATTGAGATGCGACAGTGTTTCTTGAAATGCATTATATCATTACACTTTTTATTCGCAGGTGATGAGGATGAAATTATGAAAGCACACGCATATAACATATAAGTACTTGTACTATACTATGTAATAGTAGTATGCTGATGATCGAGAGGATGGAACGGCCATCACGAGTTTTCAAATAAAATGGAAAACCAAAAATTGTGTTTTATTTAGTTATTTAAAAATTATACCATTACAATTAAATCCTGCATATATTTATTTACGCACAACTGCATTAAAATTATTTGTTTACATCTTAGTTACCAGGGTGGAATATTGAACATTATAACCTTTATTTAATTATATGAATTTTAGAATTATTTCTGTAATTATTTATAATATAACGACAAAATAAGGTTAACCTGGCCATGTAATATTTTCACATAGCGACAAACTTTGCATATATTTAAAAAATAATTTTAAAACATTTCATTTGATTGCAGTTGTATGTAAAACGTTGTACATACCTCAGGCCGAAAGAAAGTATACCCTTGGACGAATAAAAATTTCAAATTTCGTCCGCAAGAGCAAACCTTTTCTTTCGTTCCTCTTTACGGAAATAACTATTCTGCAATGCCTGTACATGTTACAAAATCAAAATTTGAACACAGGAAGTGGAGGTCTTATTGTACAATAGGTTACCATCGTTACTTCAGGGAACATTTACTTACCGTGAATGGTTTTCTTCTATTTTTATAGATACTGCAAAAAATAGCTTACTATCCTCGAACTGTAAGTGATTTTTAGGTCGCAAATGTTTAGGAAACAGGAAACTATATTCTCGACTTAATAACTGTCGTTTACAGTTCGTGTAATATTGAAAGTGCTACATATTCCGAATTTAAAGCCAATTATGGATCAACATTTCTTAACGTTACAATTAGACATCTGGCGAACACCAATTTCTTAAATAATGGGCCAAATTCAACATTCTTCTTTAACTAAAGAAGCTTATCTAAAAATAAAAAAATAGACATACTGTGATGTCCTTATATGAAACAGATATAAATCATTTCCATGATTACTAGAGAGGATCCCTAGGAAAGTGCTGATTTACTATAATTATAGTTTATTTAAAAAATAACGCTTGGCATGTTTCACAAGATTTCAGTCTCTGAATCAACCTCTCGGTCATTTATCAGAGACTGGCTCACTCAATCAGAACCACAGACGCGTTTCGCTCTTATTGGAGCTCTTCTGTGAGGTGTACTGACCAGGGAATACCGTACTGACGCCCCTTGAAGGCATTGAGTCTAATGAGTGAGCGGATTATAAACATCCCAATAAGATAAGATGACTGCAGAAGCAAGTAGCTACATACAGAGCCATCTATCGAGAACGCCGTGAGCTTGGCCTGCCAAATAAAATAAAAGTACAATAAAGTACAATATGATGGCGACACTTGGTGAAACAGTTTAAATAAGATATTTAAAAAATAACACATGTTTTAAAAGATGATGCCTGTTTACACCGGTATCACTTAAATGTTCCCCTTAGTTAAGCAACCCTTAGTTGGTAAGTGGCACTTAAGCTTAAATGGTTTGCACGAATAGAGTATGGTCGCCGCTTAGTTAAGGACAGCTTAAAAAAAGTAAAGAAGAAATTCTAGTAACTTTTCATTTTCTATTATTCTATAAAACTAAAATGACAATTCTAATATAAAATAATTGAAACAAGTTGATAATAATAGATATTTAGACGCACATCCCAAATTCTAAATTATATGAGTTAATATAAGACAGTTACTCTGTTTAATCTTAGTTACCCAATTAGGTATCCACTCACCCATGACTCCTGTCCCTATATAACCCGTGTTCTCTCCCTCATTCTTCAGAGCTGTTTTGACCTCTGGCATAGTTTACATGCTGAGTAATCTTAACTTCTCTGTTTTTACTTTGTAGTTTCTACTGATGATGAGAACTTAGTTCTCGAAATACGTATATAGTTTTTAAATTTATTGTTAAGGTTAAGGGGTTTTTTCTTTAGTTATATTCTATTATTCTAATAGGTAACTATTATGTCAAATGTAAGAGGTCAGCGTTATAGTGTGAGGGCTGAAAGTGCAAATAATTATTATTTTATATGCCGCTACAGATAATAAAAATATGAATACTAATTAAAAATTTATTTTAGATATAAATATGAATGGAATTTTGTATTGTTTTCAGAGTTTTTAAATTTTTATTAAAGGAAATATCAGCGTACAACAACATATAATATTTGTAATTTTGCATTACAAACTGCTTCAATATTGAAAAGTATCCTTTCCTGTTTCAGTATATCTCGGGGTCCTCGCTACCTGAATTATAATAATATTCAATTTAAAGTTAAATTATTTCCTACAAGAATAGCCAATTTAATTTTGTTGAGCTGGTGATTGTATTTTAACATGTGTACAATCTATTGTACCGTACCGATAATTCTAGGACATGCTACCAAGGCCCTTGTTATATACCGGTTGTACAATCTGGCCGTACGCTTTATAGCTCGTGATAGGGGTTCAATAATAATTCTGCTTGCCGTAGAAATATGCTATGTATATGATTGAGTAATAGGTAAAATCACCAATATTTCATTGATTGGACACACAATTATTCTTGCATAAGAATATTTAAAAACTACGTTTTAAAAGAAAAATATAGAAACACGTACAAATTGTATGGAAATTCCAGCTCATATTCAATACTTGCTAATTAATCTAATACAGTATTTAGTGTCAAACGGAAACGTTTAAAAATTTAATTCGCAAAAATATTGAAAATAGTTGGCACTGTTATATACATTTCTCGGAATTCCATTTTCTATTATTCTAATGCATCTAAATCATCGTCGTCTTCTATTTTATTAAATTCAAAATCCATTTTGTAAATCGAACCTCACTGTCGCTATCAAAAGCCGTATAATATTTTGTTGAAATACAAATGTCAAATAAAAATTCTTTGGTGCATGCGTATAAGTACGGCTTAGCGTTAAGGGAGGCTTAAGTGACAGATGATCTACCGCTTAACTAAAGGGTAGCTGTTTGCAATCTGAGGAGCCCTTAATAATTGGTGCAACGTATTTTTATTATAATTATTATTATTATTATATTATTTTTAAATATCTTATTTAAACCGTTTCACCAAGCGTCGCCATCATATTGTTATGAAATCATGTTTCTTATTTTTAAAATTGATTTTTTCTAATATTAAAATATCTCAAAAATTACTGCGATTATCAAGTTTTAGCAAGAATAGTTTTTTTTTTAGTATTTTTGCATTGTATGTAATTTTGCAAAGTAAAATAAAAAATGTTACAGGTAAAAAATAACGATGAAAAACGTTCAAGGTTTCCTTATATGGGACGCCCCTCGTTGAGATACATAAACAAAAGAAAGTATAAATTATCTAATTAAGTAGTATCCCTATACCAAGTTTCAAAATTGTAGTGCAAATAGTATCAGAGTTATTAATAAAAACGTGTCAGGTGAAGTGCACCTTAAAAACACGATAAAAAGAATTTATATCGTTGCTTATATGGAATGGTAGTTACTCACATAAGGCATGGTCTTTTCATCTCATCCTTCATTACTATATCGACTACGCATCAGGGGTGTAGTCGAGGGTATACGCGGGTATACGCCGTATACCCTCTGGATTTTTTAGGTGCCCGAGCGTGTACCCTCTGCTTTTAAATATTTGAGACAAAAATTATAAAAATTAAATCAACTAATGAAAATTTTATCCCACAATTAATATCATTTTTTTAGAAATTATATTGAAATTATCTTTATGTTTATAAAATGTGCTTTATTTGATTGGCGTCGCCATCTATTATTGAAATTTTAATTTTGATTTTTGTTATATAGAAGCCGTATACCGTTTTCAGTTTCGCAAAATGTACGATTCGTAGTAGGCTGGTTTGCGACTTTGATACGTAAGGCAGTATTTAATTATTTAATTTTTTTCTTTGTGTTTGTAGTTTTTGTATTTTGAATTTTAGTTGAAAATTTAAAAGATGACATTAACTAAGCCACAATGTATAATAGTCGCGCGCATATTGTGTTGTTGAGTTTCGATTTTAGACAGTTTATCCAGATAAATATATTCTCTTTTGTAAAATGTTCTGTGATCTGGAAATTTATTTTTATACATGAAAGGAAAAAACATGTAATTTCACATCCTTTAAAAAAATGTAATTTTCAATTATAAGGCATTTGACCTTGAATGAAAAAATTTTTCTTGATTTTTGCCCCCCCCCCCCCCCCCTGCGTGTTTTTTTTTTATTAATTATTGACGCCCCCCCTGCGAATACCCTATGTTTCCAAATATATTTTCAGCGTATACCCTCTGCTAATTTTACGACTACAGCACTGCTACGCATATGACCAAAGTAGTTGTGTAACCGTCCATAAATTAAAATTAAATAGTTTATTGATATTGATCGACGTAGTTATTAATACGAGTAGTTTGCGAGATCACAATAGCAGATGAAAATGGAATAGACTGTGTAAAAAATGGAAATTTCTACGTTCTATCGCAATTTTACTAAAAGTATAAAAATAATCTGAGAAACTAAAAGAATCATGACACCTACATACCAACTTAAACATATAACTCTAAAGTTAAGAAAATTATTTGTATAACTTCAAAGTGCGAGCTACGCGGAAATCCTGTTTGTAACTGGAGGGATATTATTAGTTGCGGGGAAGTTTGTTTTGAGAAATTTAAGGGGTTGTTCGTATGTGCATATGGCAAAAGTTCTGTGCTTGGATAGGAATATTTAGCTTAGAATAACAAATGTTTGATATTGTATTACGATTACATGTAAACCTTATGATATTTGGCCTAAATATTATGTAAATATTCCTTATATTATTATCAACGGTTGTTATTAGAACAAGTTATTAAACGTAGGTGAAAATATTAGAATTTCTTAGTTGTACTGCTATATAGGTGATTCACAACTTCGTACCCAAACTTTAAGGGCATAATAATACTAACTAAAATGAGTAAAGAAGCTTAATCAACATGGGTCCAATCTTCAACTGTTTCCGAGAAAGGGATCATTTTGTATCAGAAGCGAAGAAAAACTGACAAAGATAGCGATTCAAAATGAGGAAAATGTTAATGCATCTTTAGAACAACACAGTGTTTTATTAAAGTTTTATTACCGATCATACTGAAACTGTTCCTAAGTAAACATTTTACTGCAAAACAATAATAAATTTCTATTTTACTTTAATTATAGTTTGTTTTATGTCAAACATTGACGTTTTAATTTATTACTAGGAATAAAGTCCAGACATGCGTTTTGTTACCCATAGCTAGGGTTGCCAACTGACCTTTTTTGGAAAGGACTGTCCTTTTTTGAGCATATTTTGTCCTTGTCCTTTTTTAAACCAGGAAAGGACGCGATTTGTCCTTTTATAGTAATTTTTGTTAATATTTTTTCTATTATAAATAAATAAATAAATAAATAAATAAATAAATAAATAAATAAATAAATAAATAAATAAATAAATAAATAAATAAATAAATAAATAAATAAATAAATAAATAAATAAATAAATAAATAAATAAATAAATAAATAAATAAATAAATAAATAAATAAATAAATAAATAAATAAATAAATAAATAAATAAATAAATAAATAAATAAATAAATAAATAAATAAATAAATAAATAAATAAATAAATAAATAAATAAATAAATAAATAAATAAATAAATAAATAAATAAATAAATAAATAAATAAATAAATAAATAAATAAATAAATAAATAAATAAATAAATAAATAAATAAATAAATAAATAAATAAATAAATAAATAAATAAATAAATAAATAAATAAATAAATAAATAAATAAATAAATAAATAAATAAATAAATAAATAAATAAATAAATAAATAAATAAATAAATAAATAAATAAATAAATAAATAAATAAATAAATAAATAAATAAATAAATAAATAAATAAATAAATAAATAAATAAATAAATAATTAAATATATCATCACGGCATATTACCCATTTCTGGGTGTGCCAGTATCTACAACACATGTAGACATCGGTAATGATGACGATATATTTTACCGTGTGGGCGCTTACCAGGCGTCACCTCACGGGCACTCATAGCTGGCGTGGAGAGTGCACCACAGGGGTCACTTTTGTGCCATTTAAAATTGGAAATATTTAGCGTCAGTCGGGATCGAACCCGGTTCCCCCAGGTTCGCGACCAGGCACTCAGGCACGCGGCCACGGGACCCCATTAATATGAATAAATGTAATAAAATAACGATAGCATTTTTGAATTATTGATGTATTGGTACTATAATTTATCTACTATTTAGTTTACAGTCTTCTCTAAAAGGTGGCGGGAGCAGACGCAGAGATGTATGCTTTGGTGATAACTTGATAATTGTTACTCTTATGCTTATGCTCTCATCCTCATCGAAAGACTATCCGGATCAGGTTTTACTCGTTAATATTTTATTATAGTTTATGAACGCTAAATAACTGCTTTGTCAGTTCAAAAAATTAAAATGCAAAATTAGATATTAGCAGCTAACATTTTAAGGTTAGATATCTTATTGTGTTTTACTTGTTTTCGTCATGAAGTATTGATTTTAATTTTTTAAGAATTTGTTAAATTGGCTTCATTGTAAAAAAAAAACTTTATATCATTTAACTTTGCATTAAAACACGTTTGACCTTGAACATTTTCAAAAAATCACAAATTCTAAATCTTACACATAATTCTGAAAAAACATTATCAAAAAAATATCCTTTTTTGTAATTTTGTAAAGTTGGCAACCCTACCCATAGCCAATCAGGACGTAAAGAATTATTGAACACTCGATATGCATAGAATAATCTGTTGTTCTGTTGTAATAAATCTCAGATCTCACTGCCTAAACATTTGCAGCCGTATTCAGTAAAAATATACCGGTTTAAACCTGGTCTATAAGCATAGTAGTTTAGATTCGATTTTCCCTTATTCGTACTGGACTAACGGTAGTGCTGGTTTAAATACGGTCTGATATTTAAACCCGGCAGACCCCTAGTTTTACGCTGGTTTAAATGCAGATGTTCAATTGTCAACAAGAAGAAAGCCAGTGAGGTTATATTTGAAAATATTATTTTAGAAGTAAACGTAAGTATGAATTTATTTTATTGAATAATATATATCTACCTATATAACCAATATATTTATATTAATGATTTTTAATTTATTTTTCAGATTATGTGATTAGAATTCATGATGTAATTGAATGCAGAAGGAAACAAAATATATATCTTGACCACATTAATTCCATCGAAAAATATGACGAAACTAAATTCAGAAAAATATATATAGGCCATCCAACGAATCAAGCGGTTTACATCATCGTTTAGGGTTTTTTGAAATTTTCTTTATTTTTTTAAATATATTTTACTAACGGTATTTTATTGGTTTTTTTTTATTATTATTATTATTATTATTATTATTATGTATTTGACACCTTTAATAGAAATAATTATATATAATATAATTTTATTAAGTAAAATGTTGTAAATTTTTGCAAAATGACGTTTAATGGGGTATTCCACCATAACAACAAAATTAAGAAAATTTCAATTTAACATAAAGTATGGCTCAATAAATAATAGTTAAAACAATGAAAACATTTTTTAAATAATTACTATACGAGATATTTCACATTTGCTAAAAGGGAAAATTGACGTCATACAATTGCTATCCTTCTCTCGCAGCGTACTCAGAGCAGTGTGTGTGAGAAAGACAAATATAGAGGAAATGTGACGTTACACTGATTTCTCGAAAATAAAATACTCTGAAACTAGGAGCAATTAAGATTTTTTAATACTATGAATTGCTTCAAAACTGAATGAAGTTTTATTTAAAATAATAAAAAAAATTGAGTGGAATACCCCAATTCTGAACATGTATATTACTAAATATTATATGTCTATATTATACTTTTCAACCTGTACTGTGATTTCATTTTGTTTTTGGTTCCGTTGTTCATTGACAAAATGTCAAATGCTCTGTCATGTTAAATTCAAGAGCTTGTAGTTAATTTATTGACTTATTTTGAAAATGAAAAATAGATTGGTGGGCTCTTACTTTCACTGAGTTGTATTATTGAGGTAATATTTCGTTCTATTTGTCAGTAATAATTTGAAAATTAAATCTGTATGTACAGCGTGTGGCAAACGCCGTACGCAATGTACAGAAACAGTGAGAAATTGTATGGTATACAGTATTCTGTATTTTCTTAAGGGTCTCACATAATACTATATAGTTTGTTGCATATACTACAAGAATGAAGTATTTATAACGGCGTAAGCAGTATCGTTCAGAATATTTTAAATAAAATTTGATTTCCCTGGAAAAAAATTATACCTTTTTAAGAAAGATTAGGATTTATGAAGACAACCCACAGATCATATTTTAATCCGTTTTACATGCTCATGTAAACTTTTTAACATATGACGTCATTGTTGCTAGTGATATTGTATTTATGACGTAAACCGCTTGATTCGCTGGATGGCCCATACATAGGTAATTGTCTAATTTTATCACGAAAACATATTACATTACGAAAATAGAAAATTAAGTTTCCCATGTTAGACGCCTATGGTCCGCTTTTTAATTAACACCCTGTGTAACAATTCAGGGCTGTCAAAAGTATTCGGTTAACCGGTTAATCGGTTAACCGGAAACCGGTTTTTCAATAATGAAATATTCGGCTAGCCGGTTAACCGGTTTTAGCCGGCTTTTAATCGGTTTATAGCCGGTTTTTAACCGGTTAATAGCCGGTTTTTAACCGGTTTATAGCCGGTTTTTTAACCGGTCAATAGCCGGTTTTTAACCGGTCAATAGCCGGTTTTTAACCGGTCAATAGCCGGTTTTTAACCGGTCAATAGCCGGTTTTTAACCGGTCAATAGCCGGTTTTTAACCGGTTAGTAGCCGGTTTATAGCCGGTTTTTAATCGGTTTCTAACCGGTTCATAGCACTCTTTTTTTTAAAAAAAATTAACTATAACCTAACGTCTAAATAGCTCTTGACAAAATGCCATATATCAAAATAAATAAATTTCAAATGCTTATTGAAACTGTCAATGTTACCAACCTTAATTTGTTATTATTTCTTTTAATAATATTTTTGAAATAAAAGTAAATTACATTGAAATAGGAAATAATTCATTAGTCACGTGATATGTTTTCCGCCAATTAACATTTAGAATTTCCATAGTTACATGTCTATCACAGCGATGATAAAAAAACAAAGAATATCACCTTATTTCTATTCGTTACTAACTGCTATGGCATTTTTACAACATTGACAGTTATTTTTAATAAAAATTCATTATATTCTCTCATTAAATATAAGCTCGTGATATTAATAATGAAGAAAGGGGTGAAAGGACCAAGCGTTGAATGGTTTATAGATGAAAACAAAAGGCATAAATGGTCCACGTGTATTGTAAAATTCTTTATTCGCAATCATTATAGTAATATACCGATTCCTAACCTTTTGGAGGTTGGGAAATACGTCATTCTTAACTTTAATGACATTCTCTTAGGTTGGAAATAATAGATTTTACCTCTTGGGTTGGAAACGTTTATGTAGAGGTTGCCTAGCAACATTGTTATAGATCCTTATAATAAAGTAAGTTAAAACAAATTTTAAGAGAGCTGTCAAAAAATATTAATAAAATTAAAGGTTAAAACTCATTGATTTATTTTGAAAATTATTGATTTAAAATGAGGATGATTGTGAATAAAATAAGATACATAACCTCGGTGGGAGTTTTATTACAGCCTCGCGCTTTATCTCACCTCGAGGCTTCGCCTCTCGGTAATATACATAAGCCCTCGGATGTAATATACTATTATTACGGACGCTTCGGGCTTAATGAAAGCCCATCTTCAGCAATCGTTGAATATACAGTAATAATTAAAATTTATGACAAAAAAATTTTAAAGTTGTATTAGACGCGATGATCTATATGAACAACATCGAAAACAATTTTAAATACAGCATTTCAACAACCTTCCGAATCAATACGGAGTTGGTGAAATATGAATAATAATCGAAGATATTGCTCGCATACCATATATACGTATATCATATACCATTGCTAAAAATAAATTGTCAAGATTTTAGTGCACACAGGGAAACTTTACAAAGTTTACCGAAATTTATTTCCCAAAGAAGAAGTACGATGTTTCCTAAAAGTTAACGGCGCCCTTAAAACTCGATACGTTTTGAGGAAACTTTTGAACATGCACCACATTAAAGGTTATAAACCGGTTTTCTGACCGGTTAAAAGCATGTTAAAAATCGGCCGGTTATTGACTTAAAACCGGTTATTCGGTTTTTCGGTTAACCGGTCTGTAAACCGACGGTTAACCGGTTAGCAATTTCAGCAGATTTTGACAGCCCTATAACAATTATTACTTGGTTGTAGGTTGTTTGTGATTCAAATGCCAAGATCTGACACATTGTTGCACGATGGAGGGGCAGTGCATACGATTCAAGAATATGGAATCATTGCAACTTGAAGACACGATTTTAGGTACCTAGGCAGACTTTTATGTAAACGAAATTCTAGTATTAATAATATTAAATTATGTTAATCTAGTGAAATCAATGCAATCCTCATAAGAGTTTTATGCTTATTCCAGATCTTCGCTTTACTACAAATGCGGAACAACGATACAACGAAGCACACATCAGAACCAGAAACGTTGTAGAACGATGATTCGGCCAATGGAATTGGAATGCAGATGTTTTTAAAAACAGCTGAAATTAGCATTATTGCATTGGCAGTTCTTCACAATATAGCTGTGAAACATTGGATGATAGAGACGGTATATTGTGTATATTTATTATTAGGAAGTAAAATAATATTATATTATTTCTTTATAGATGATTGTAGCGGAGATTCCGATGAACCGGATAATGAAGAACAAAACGACGAAAGACAGGATAATGACCCAAGGGAACTATATAAAAACATTTTAATTAACAAAGTTTATTAAAATAGAAGGAAAATATGATTCATAAATAAAATACATTCTGTATGAAAGATTATAACTAATAAAATTAAATTCTTTGGGGTTGATGTTACTGATTTTGTAGTTTCTTTGCTGTCATCTTCATTATTTTCATTGTTCCTATATTTTCTTTTTGTTCCTTGCAAATATAAACATATATGAAATACTTTTGAAAGCTTCTTCTTCTTTTGGAATTGGCTGCACTATTTACAGTTTTATTTCCCATAACCTTTGCATTCCCGTGGCCGCGTGCCTGAGTGTCTGGTCGCGAACCTGGGGGAACCGGGTTCGATCCCGACAGACGCCAAATATTTCCAATTTTAAATGGCACAAAAGTGACCCCTGTGGCGCACTCTCCACACCAGGTATGAGTGCCCGTGAGGTGACGCCTGGTAAGCGCCCACACGGTAAAATATATCGTCATCATTACCGATGTCTACATGTGTTGTAGATACTGGCACACCCAGAAATGGGTAATATGTCGTGATGATATATTATTTTATTATTTTTTAACCTTTGCATGGATTTTCATTTGCTCCAAAAGCAGATTCTTTTCATTTTGTGTCCAATTAGATTCTCACTTACTCATTGTAAATCTGAATATATCACACTAAAAATTTCTAAATATTTCTCATATGTACCTTCAAATTATATCAATTCTTGAAATTTAATTGCCGACTGTCAACAAGTTTAGTTTTGTAGATTGGTTAACAAACAAATTATCATCTGACAACTGTCATATACTGTGCTACTGCGCATGGCGGATATCGAAAAAGACCAAGTCCAGTAGATCGATTGTGCTTGAATGAGTTTAATCTAGATCTTTTTAACACAGATTTAAACTTGGCACAAATTTTACTATGAATAGGGCATTTTGGTCTTAGACTAAACCTGAACTATTAAACTAGTGTTTAGACCTGGCTTTTCTATTTTACTATGAATATGGCTGTTGGCGTACTAACCTACTTTGACGCCCCAAGCCCTTGAAATTCTTGCGACCATATATTTTGTCACTCGCTCCATATCAGATATGATTAATTTTTTACGCCAAGTGAGCCCCCTGTAAAATTTTGCACCACAAGTCCGGGCTTCATTGGCTTGTAGGATAATTGATGGTTTTATTGAGTTTATTGTAAATATTTGCCGTTTTAAATATGAGTAAAGAAAACACGTGCTTAACCAGTTTTTTCATTTATAACCCTAATGTATAAAAGAAGTTAGCTCAAGCTAGTATACTTTAGGCCTTCTCGACGATTGTCCTATTCATACGCTCCGCAATGCCGTTTTGTTGCGGGGTATGTGGTATTGTTAGCTGGTGACGTATGCCAGATTTGGTTAATATATCTTTCATGCTTCTGTTTACGTACTCTCTGCCATTTTTGGTACGGAGACATTTGATGTTTTTATATTTCGTTTCCAATAAGATTTTTAAAGTTTCAAATGATTCTTTGAGATCATTACTTTCTAAGAAATATGCGAATACCTTGCGTGAATAATCATCAATTAGCGCGAAGAAGTACTGCGTTTAAACGGTAATCTGGACCGGTTTCCTTTGGTACATGTCACACGTGGTTCATTATTGCACTCCTTTAATACATGGCCTGTAATAAGGTTATTTTCTAATAATTTCATACCTTTTCTATTTAGGTGGCCTAAACGTTGGTTACATAGTTTGCCATTAGATTGTGGCGTAAATAAAGCAGTTTCTTGTGGACGATTCAACTTAAAAATTCCGTTGTTCTCAGTGGTTGTTCCAATTGTCTTACCTTCTTCTGTTATTATTCTGCGCTGAAGTGACCATTTTGTATAATTTTACTGATGAACAGTATATTCACTGCGATTCGCGGTGCATGCAAAACTTCTTGTACTTGCACTTCATCGATTTTTTTATTTGTTATTGCAGAGAGCTTCATATTTTCAACCTTTTTTGCAGACATTTTAAAATTATCCGCTGCTAAGATTTCAGCTTCATTACATGACCTCACATCTTCGAGCCTTTTCAATTGTGACGTCATGTACGACGACGCGCATGAATCCACATTCCAATCTGAGTTGAATTCTTCGTAAAATGCCTTTTGTTTACTTTCCTCTTTCCTGAAATCTTCTTTCTTGACGCCCTTTTTCGTTTTGTCAATATTCTTTGGTGTGCACTTAAAGCAACGTATTTTCTCTTTGTTGAAATTTCGTTTACCTTTTAAGTATAATGCTGACTCAGAATCTCTATTTTGTTTTGGTCATTTTTACGTCTTGGAGTAGCTTTGTCTTGATTGAATCGCCTGTGACGGGGATTCCGTAACTTACAAGTGCCATTATCATGGGTTTAAATTCATCTAGTAAACCTGATAGCAATAACGTTCCTATCCATTCGTCTTTTACTTCGAAATCTAGACCATTTAACTTATGGGCTGTTGTTATTATTGTGTTCACATATCTTTCAACGGAACTGCAATTACTTAGCTGCGTAGTGCATAGACTTCTTAACAAACTTACTTTTCTTGTTAAGCCCGAGTCTTCAAATGCGGTTTGAAGTTTCTCCCAAGCATTCTTTGCAGTTGTGATATTTTGGATGTGTATATAATTGATCGGGTCTACTGCTAGTATAATTTTGGCTCTGGCTTTTGATACATTTTTGTGTCTTTGATATATTCCACTTCGCCTGTTATGCACCCCCACAAGTCCTCGTGTTCCAAAAGAGCTTGCATAGAGAATTTCTAATTATTGAAGTTATCTCGTCCTATTAATTTGTCGATTTGCTGCATGTTTGACGAACCTTGACCTTGAGCCATGTTGAGGTTATGTAGAACGTTTGCCTCCATTTTATAACTACAACAGATGAATTACGTACGGACGGCCTGAATTTCCTTTTACAATATTTCTGAACTCGCCTTGAACGCCTAGGCCCATACCAATTTTAAATCTAGTTTGTGACGATGGTCACTAGATTTGAATTAATCTTTCTTGTTTAATGTTTTGTGATTAACATGTCAGTTGTCTGCTAAAGTTTGATTATTGATATCGAAGTTCAAATCCCTCAAGTAAAAAATGTTGTTTTGCATTTTCATTTTTTGTTTGTTCGATCCCACATGAAATTGTAATACTTATATTTTTATTCAAACTTAGCGAGAATTTGCAAGATGACTAAAATCGTGTTTGAACCTTTTATGAAATTTTTAACGGCTTTTCGGGGTATAAATACGAGTAGTGGAGTTCCTTAAGACAAAATAATGTAAAAATCTTGGAACCCGGTTCCACTGAATGTATTTTCGTGAAACCTTTTCCATTACATTGTTAAAAGTTCAAATAAAAAAGTTTACCTACCAAAATTTGCCGATTTCAATTACAACAATTTTTAAGAACAATTAATTGAAAAATGAGAAAAATATGAATAAAAAAATTTTGTAGTACAGATTTCAATTTTATATCGGTACAATAAATTATATTTTTATAGTAACTTTAAAATGTATTTATAATTTTTTAGCAAAAAAAAAATTACATAAAAAAACTTATACCAAGGCGAGTTGTTTAAAATCGTATACATATCGGACCAAAGATACAAAAAAGGTAAAATATACTGCATTAATAAAAAAGACGAGATTTTTAGAAGAAAATAAATATTTCTTATGTCATTGTATTATATGAAAATTGAAAAAATTTTCACTCAATTATCTATATTATCGTCGTCATCAACCTCATCAATTTGAATGATAGGTGATGGATTAGTGCAACTGTTGCCATTGCAATCTAAGCAATCCACTTTTCCTGCACCCACAAGATGCTCCACAACCTGTTTTGCATGAGCAAAAAATCATTTTCAGTAAGGTCTGTGGAGCTGGAAGTTGCGTCATTGTTTCCGGTGTCAGTATTCCGCTTTCATATTTCCAACCCCATTCTTCTGGTAATATGTCCCTTCCGAAGATATACTCTTTTGAAGTGTCCAAAAGCGGCATCTGCAGTAGGTGCCAAAGATGGTAATTTAACACAGCTATTTTTAGCGGTTGCTTTTACGAAAGAGTTGTACCTTAATGTATTTAAATCTTTTAATTTTTGGGGGACAGCGTATAAAGCAAGCGTACATGTAACATTAGCGTTAAAAATGTCATTGGCGTCTTTACATTCATTTTCAAAAACTGCTGCAACATTTTGTCCGGCCGTTTCTCGAATTTTTTTTTAAATAAAACATTTTTCCCGTTGTAAAAAAGACGTCGTGTCACAACCAGTAAAAGAATATAAAAAAGGATATGCTATTTACACTTTGGTAATACTGTTTCCAAACTTTTAGATGAGTACACTTTTTGTGGTATTTTGCCTTTTGCTGGTTTTTGAAAATAAATTTCTCGATTTGTTGGTGAGAGCGCAGTCACTAAAACTAGAACATCCGCATCCTCGGAAACTACAACAATATTTTCGGATTGTAAATTTATTGCGGTTTCAATTATTAATCCATCGGCATTAGTTTCCACTTGACAAGAAAATATTTGATTTTCTGCAGTTGTGTTTCGTAGCATATCTATGAGACTACTCTTATTTTTGGCATTCGCTAATAATTTCTTTTGTCCTATTTTGAGAGATTGAGAGGCAAGTTTTTTGTCGAATATGATGTCATTACATGCATTTCTTTTAGAGCGACGAGTTCTTTCGATCGATTTTGTGCTGTTTTTTTTTTTTGTAACCATTAAATACTACATAAATACTTATGTAGTATTTAGTATACACAAATAATGCCGAAGTTTTCATCCAATTGCCACTTGCAACATCTGCAGCTGTTCCTTCTATAGTCCCTTCTCCTTCTCACCTTTTTACCTGAGGTCCCTTGCGGCCTCAAAGACAGGTATATATTAGTTATCCTATGTAAAATCTAACTATAATCACAAAAAATTAAAGTTTTTAACAGAAAATGAATGAAAACTCCAAAAAAATAATAATTATTTATTTTAATACTTAAAAAATTGAGATCGGCAAAAATAAATGGGTAAACATTTTAGTATTTAGTGTTTAAAACACTTTCCAAAAAGTTTTACAAAAATCCGTTCAGTGGACTCAGGTTCCGAGGTATAAACCTTACGGCACTCCACTAGAGCCCAAACGCTAGTTTTGAGGACAGTGTGTGCTCTCTTAAGGGAACGTTAGCTCTCCATCGAGCCTTAGACGGTGTGTGCCGTCTTCCGCGAACCTGGTGTCGGTCAGGTGAGCGGGTTGGTGATAACGTTGGCTGCCTCTGACTCAACGCTGTTGGTGTATGCCGGCAGCTCGTGAGAGAGTGCAGAAGGTGTACCGTACCGGTGTCTGTAGCCGGTTGTTTTCGTACAGTGGTGTTTGCCACTGTTTGCCGTAATCGTGATTGTCAATGAGTGTTGCTGTGTGCGGACACTGTCTTAGTCCAAAATCGCGATTGTAGATAAGTGTTGTTAAGTGACAACACTGTAACCGTCTGTTCCGGTTTCAACTTTGGTGTGTGCCATTAATGCCCCGTTATTGTTGACCGTGTGTAGTAGAGAAAAAATCCTACAAGTATCGCTTGTTCATTTGAATTGCGATTGCTACTTTCCTTTGTTTTTTTGGTCTATTATTTCTCGTTTTAATATATTTTAATAAAATATTAAAAATGATTATAATTGATTTCATTGTCAAAAGTTGAACTTTGTCTCCACTAAGCTACCCGAGCCCTTTTTGGCATTCAAACCACCTTTTTCAGCGACGTTATGAGAGCGTCCTTTATAGGATTTATTATTTCTCTTGTGCTATGTTACTGACCGACCGATTGGCGCCCGCGCAACCCTTTGACAGCACGGAGAACAGAAGAGAACGTCACGTGGAGGTTATAAGTCACGACGCAACGCTAATGTTACAAAATGGCGCCCAAACAGAGACCAAAAAGAAATGGCGTTACAAGTTCAAATATCTTTTACATTAATACTCCACTGAATGGTATAAACAACTCTATGGAAAATAGTTGGGAAATTTAATTGTTTGTACTTGACATATAAATGTGCCTCAATATTCCAGAGTAGAGTTGGTTTTAAACCTGACATTAGTGAAAGCTTTTTCTTATTTCTTCAAGAGTCGTTCCACGATATCAACCGATTTGCGTCATCAGCAGAAAGTTTCTAAACTTTATAGCTAATTTATATGAGACAGGATCGTTTTATTTATTGGTTGTTGCCTTTACTGTTGAATAATATACATTGTTAAAAATTATAAAAAAAAACACTAACTCAATATCCAATCATGAATTAAAAAGTGTTCGTATTTTGTACAGTAATATACTATTTTAATATACTCAAAATCGTACAGTAATGGGTTACTTTACTACATACTGCATAGCAACGATTTTGTCATTGAAATACATTTTAACACAAGGAATTGTTTATTTTTATTTTTTATTGTTTATCTTCTAAATCGTTTCCATGTTCTTTGCATCATCTATTTGGCGTCTGTCGGGATCGAACCCGGTTCCCCCAGGTTCGCGACCAGACACTCAGGCACGCGGCCACGGGACCCCATATTTCCAATTTTAAATGGCACAAAAGTGACCCCTGTGGTGCACTCTCCACGCCAGCTATGAGTGCCCGTGAGGTGACGCCTGGTAAGCGCCCACACGGTAAAATATATCGTCATCATTACCGATGTCTACATGTGTTGTAGATACTGGCACACCCAGAAATGGGTAATATGCCGTGATGATATATTTATTTATTTTATTTATTTGCATCATCTAGATCCATCGTTTTGCAAATCGATCTCCAAAAATTAATTTCTTTGGAGGTTGTAAGGTACAAAAAACAATAACTGTCAAGTTACTGTGTTACTGAAAATCAGACTATGTTATTCTAGATGTTTTTAATTTAGAATATTATGCCGCAAAAAAGTCAAATTTTAATATTAAATACGAAAAAATAGTATGCACACCACGTCAGAAAAGTAATTTTACTGTACTCGAACGGGATTTAAGGACTCTCTCTCGTACTTAAACTTGACATACTCGTCTGGTAAACTTTCACTTTTCTTAAATTGGAACGTAATATAGGTACTATTTATATAAACAATTTAATGAAGATATTTTTGATTACTACAAAGAAAATTTAATTACCTACAAGAAAGAAAATTACTAATTACGCAAAAAAAAATTACATAGGGGCTCAAGAATTCTACCTACGTCACTGTATCATTATAACGATTATGTGCTATAAAAATTACCTCATTTATAGATTGTAGCCATGTAGCGGTAAAAAAGTATCATTAATATGTTTTTCTGCTTCAAAATACGATATCAAATTAGCTACTAATTCCTGGCTTTGTCGAGATAACAAATAATGCCGTCGGCATGAGTTCAGTACTCAAATTGATCAAATTAACAAGAAAATATTACAAAACCTCTATCTTATTTTTTCTTCAAGGACACCGATATGAATCAAAATTCAACGCACAAAAAAGAAATATACAGGGTGTCTCTTAAATAGAGGGACATGGCTTAACCATAGATTCCTGAGGCTAAAATAAGACGATTTAACTAAACTTGCTCCTACCGGAAAGTGTACCATTTAGCCAGAATTCTGTTTCAAAGTTCTTCGAATAAAAATTAATTTTGCTTGTAATAACAGAACTCTTTATACGATTTGGATGAAATTTGGTATGACAGTTCATATGGTTATGAGTCATCTTTTAAGGTGATACTTGTTATAATTAGTGAATCACTAGAGTATTAAATTTAGGTGTCCCAACATTGATTAGACCGTACCTTTTTAATGGCCACTCCGATAACATAAAATTATTTTATTTTCAGAAAGATCCATTCAATAGTAAACTTTTCTCTCTCTGATTAATTTGTGATATCTGTTACGGTTCAGACAGAAAAAAATAAAACCTGGGTGACTGCATCGTGAATTTTTTAAAATAATTTTAATCTAGCAGTCTATCCAAATGCCAAACACCTAATTTTTAATGATAGTAACGAGTTGTCAATCTTCTCAACTTGTTTAGGAGTAGGCTAATATATTCGTGTTATTTATAATAATGCTAGTAAAATACTATTAGGCCGAATAAACGGATGTTACTAGTTTCTGAATATTGCGAAGGAATTTTTTGAAAACCCATAAACAATTGTTACTGACATTAGAAATTCGTTGTTTGATATTTGGATAGACTGCTAGATTAAATTTATTTTAAAAAAATTCACGATGCAGTCACTCAGGTTTTATTTTTTTCTGTCTGAACCGTAACAGATATCACAAATTAAACAAAGAGAGAAAAGTTTAGTATTGTATGTATCTTTCTGAAAAAAAAATAATTTTATGTTATCGGTGTGGCCATTAAAAAGTTACGGTCTAATCAATGTTGGGACACCTAAGTATTGTACACTAGTGGTTCACTAGTAATAACAAGTATCACCATAAAAGATGAGTTATAACCATATGAACTGTCATACCAAATTTCATCCAAATCGTATAAAGCGTTCTGCTTTTATAAGCAAAATTAATTTTTTTTCGAAGAGCTTTGAAGCAGAATTCTGGCTAAATGGTACACTTTCCGGTAGAAGCAAGTTTAGTTAAATCGTCTTATTTCAGCTTCAGGAATCTGTGGTTAAGCCATGTCCCCCTATTTAAGAGACACCTGTATATTTAAAAAATTCACATCGAATAATATTTTATTTACTGTTTTATTTCATAATGCACATAATAAACGTGAATTTAATTGTCAATGTTTTGAAGCAATTAATATTTTCCGAAAACATTTCAAGCGTTTGAGGATTTTTGTTGTTCACTTTTTTTTATAAGTTGATGATGTAAATCAGTTGATATCTTGGAACGAGTACAACTGTTATTTATAAATAATATTTTTCATTTGGTTTAGGATCGGATTATACAGTACGCATTACAGGTGACTCTGTTTAAAGCTCTGAACAACATATAAGAATGCAAGGAGCCCCGTATTATTTTGCCAGAGCCATGAAAAAATAGTGCAAAACTTATCGATCTGCGGCATGAGAAGACAATTACTGAAACGAATGAAAGTAATGAGAAAAATATGAATAAAATCTAAGAAATGATAAAAATACTCAGAGAAGAAAGGGAACAAATGAAAATTGAACTACACAAGTAAAACAAATATTAAGTGATTTTGAACAAGGAAAATAACTTGATTATAACTGGACTAAAAATAACATATACAGAGGAGAACGGGATCGGCAAGAAAACTGAAAACTGTTTTATTTTTACGCATGCAAACAAAAGCAAAAATAATAATAGCAAAGCTAAAAGAAAATTGATATGTTAAAAATAAGTCTAAATTGAGAACCGGAGTTTGTAACTATTTCTGAGTTTATTTGCAAATTATGGTGTTTTCGCATTACACTAGACTTCGTACGGCAATTTTCCCGTCTAGTGAGAAAAATACAATTTTGAATTTATTCTAATTGCGTTTATATTTAATATTTACAAAAAAAAAATAAGGAATTATCATACAAGAGGTTAGACGTTACGTGAGAGATAAACGCATTAATGTGATTAATGCGACAAAGAATGTCATTCTGACATTCAAATTTACAAACAAAAAGTTGAAAATAGAATTAGGCAATAGTATATTGAAACAGAAATTGCAGAAGGGAACCTATTACAAGCACGAGTTTGAAATTCGGACACAAGTGCGCGAACTAACGAGTGCTTAAATAACCTTCCGTAACGAGTGTTTATACTATTTTCTCTGTCAGCTATCATTTACAATATTTCTTTATAAAAATAATTGATAATATCCATTAAGGGAAATTTTTGACAGTATGGTCAGGTTGGTAGCAGAGATTTGTGTTTTTATTCCGTCCGTAGACAAAATATATAAGATAGTTGAAGAATTTATTGTTATTATTGAATTTTAGAATACCGATATTTTTTCATGAATTTCCTTTCTCCACTTTTCTTAATAAATAAAGTGTTTTAATCGCACTTTAGTTATCAGTTGTTCATATCTTAATAAAAATATATCAATAAACCCATATTTATTTTGTTACAAGTCTACAGATAAACTTTTTAAATGTCTTTCGTCAATGTATAAATATCCACAAACTATATAAAATAGCAAATCCTCTTTGAGGAAATATCATGAATTTCATAAGTTCAAATGGAAATCACTGTAATCATTTTCCACATTCCACATTAAATTCTTAATTTATTGATGTGTAATAAATTACTTGCTATTTATTTTGCAATTCTAAGTTAAATAATGTTTAAGATTTTTTTTTAAATAAGCAAGTTACATGTATTACAAAAACTTGACAATAAACGTATATTTAGTAACTATCTTGCGAAGTTGATTACAATATTACTTAGGATGGTTTTATACAAGGTGTAATGAATCCGTTTTACAAATTTTTAGGGTATGTAGGGGATGCAAAACAGATTAACTTTTACTTATAAACCCAAATCCGGAAACACACCGTCTTCGAGCTACAGGTCTTTAAAAGAGTAATTATGTCCTCGTACCTTAATTTTAGTAAATTGTGATCTACCTCTTTAGTTATTAATTTTTTTTATTTTAAACTTTGTAAATAATTTTATTTATTTTTGTAATGCATTTTAATGCGTGCATCGTGAGCAGCCATGTATTTTGATGACGGGGACAAATGAAGAAATATTGATTGACGAGTTAATAAATTAAGATACTCTCTAAACCTACGTACGTTACAATAATATATATATATATAGTTCAAAATGACAACCACAAACTTCAATTCAGGTATTGGATCCTCGGATTATATTTTGATACATTCTTATGCCGTAATGCCGTACATTAATACCATGTTCGCGAATCGAAACATTATGCTTATTTACAATGGGTCTACAATTCATTGCTAAAAGTTAAGATAAACAAAATAATAACTAAAGTGATAGGTTACAGCCAACTAAAATTCAGGTACATAGTTACTCTTAAGAGCTTGTAACTCTAAAATATGATATGAGTTTATTAGTAAAAGTTAGTCTATTTTGCAACTTCTACATACCTCTAGTAATTTGTAACAACTATTCATTAACATCCTGTATATTAATTTACTTTCAAATAAAATTGAAGTAGGTATATATTCACAAATGAAAATAACCCATAGCCAACAAACGATAAACTTTCGAAAGTCTGCAAATTTGTATTGTTTAGAAAAACTCGCTGAAGGCAAAATTTGAGTTCTGTGTTTCCTATCATTTCCTGTACTTTTGTTTTCTTTTATTTACACTACGAATCCTATATAATAAATAATATTTATCGTTACAGAGCATGCAAAATTAGTTTTGGTTATTGATTCACATGTAGAATTTTATTCTCTACATTTATTTGAAGCTTTTTTACCTTCCGTCACCTTTAGGTAAGGAAGGTATTGGCTTTGGTTAAAAAATTCGTTGGTGAGTTTTTAATGAATAAGCACGTTTTAGGGTCCCTAGAATACGAATTTACTATTTTTAAGATAATGTCTGTATGTGTGTGTGTGTGTGTGTGTGTGTGTGTGTGTGTGTGTGTGACCGTGTGGGACAATTTTTTCTCCGACGATAACTCCAATACTACAATTCTAAAAATTATAATTCTTTCGTATTCCTCTTCTTTACATCCATATGAAGAGCTGATTAAATTTTGGTTATAATTGATTCACCGGAAGTACCCTTATTTGAAGTTTTTAGCAGTTTTTCTTAAAAAAAAAACGCAGTTAAATATAATTTTTCGATATTTCGTGATTATCAATATGAAAGAATATCTTATTATCTATACGGATTGATTATAACATTATCCTTCATATTCAATAGATATAGAGTTATAGAGACATTAAGAGAGATTATCTTTCAAAAAACAGTCAGCTTTGCTAAATTATGGAAACAGCAGATATTTTAATTAACAGATGTCAATGTCAAATGCAAAACCAAAGTTGAAAGTATAGGGTCAGAAAGTTATATGTGAATGTGATAGAGTGTCCCTTGCAAGTGACTTGCAGTTGCAGCCTCGCCTCAAGATTGGAATTTTCAATGTAGGAAGTACGAGAAGGCCAAAGAGAAGATGGAAGGACTGTGTAGTAGAAGATTTAAGTGAGGAAGAATTGTGTGAAGAAGATGCGTTGGACAGGAATGAGTAAAAGAGAAGAATAAGGAACAGGACCCCTAATAAAATAGGAAAAGGAACTTTCGGTATGGAATTGTAAAAAATAGTGTGTTCGTGTTACAATTTTACAGGATATACAGAATCTTTTTCAAGGAAATTCTGGTATGGGATATGTACAAAATACATCGAATTGACGGAAGGTTTTGTGCTGGCCACAACAGATTTTTTTATATAAAATAATAAGAGAAACAGGAAATTAAAAAGGTATTATTTTACATGTTAAAGTCCTATGTTCACCTATGCCGAACACCACCCTATAAAGTAAAGCTCAATTGAAATTGAATTTACGAAAAATCCGGATTATTATTAAAATAATAAAGCAAAGAAGTAATAAATCCGAAAAAAATTAAATTTGATGTAGGTTCAGTGCGCATTTGAATTTTGTATTTTGTATCTCAAATAATTATTATTATTATTAAATAGTCCAGTCAGGATGATTCCTTGAGCATCCCAGAACATAGACAGCAAAACTTTTCCAGCAGACGGCACGACTTTGAATTTGTGTGGAGGAGGAGAACCGCGATGTTTCCACTCTTTACTTTGCGCTTTGGTCTCGGGATCAAAGTAGTGCACCCATGACTCGTCCATGGTCACATACCGAAAGTTCTCTTTGTTTGCTTGGTACCTGTCCAAAAAACGCTCACAAATCAATACCCGATTTCCATTTTGATCAATGGTTAACATTCGGGGCAACCATCTTGCACTCATCTTTTTCATATCTAATTCCTAGTCATTATGTGATACACCACATGATATGATAAGCCAGTATCTTCCATAATGTCCCTGAAGCGTACTCGTCGGTCTTGCAGTACGATATCGTGCACCTTTTTAATGTTTTTGTCTGTTGTTATGGGAGGACCACAGGCATGTTGGTTTTCACAGGATGTTCTTCCGCAATTAAAATCTCGACACCAGCCTTTGACTATGTCATAAGAAACTGCAGACTCTCCAATAGTTGCCACAATGTGTTCATGAATTTGAGTTGGCGTCATGCCCTTTTTTGGAGGTATTTTATTACGGCTCTTTGTTCTTCAGGATCTATTTTTATGAACAATCACGACACACAGTTCATGAACTAGCCACAGCACAACAACGCTTTGAGATACAAAAGTTGATATTTTGTAGATATGATCTACAAATGTCGGTTAACTGTCAATAACATTAATCAAGCAACCACTTAGAAATAGGTCAACCCTCGTACATTCATGGTCATATTTTACAAAAATCTTAATAATTTAATTTTAGTAATGAAATAAAACCATAATATTTAAATTTGCTGATAGTCAATGTGTTATTAGATACTGTAGTCATGGATACATGATGAAATATATTGTATTAGTTTTATATATAGACAGCCTGGAAACAAGAGAGTTAATGATTTGTCAGAATATATTGTACTGTCATTCAATTTGTAAGACTGTTTAAATAAATTATAAAACATGGTGGCAGCGTAAAGCAAATAAAAATTAGAAAGTAAACTGTCTAAGACTGGGAGAAGCAATTTACGACCAAAGGCAGCGGAATTTAGATTGTTAAATAATCAACATTTCAGTGGCAAGTGGACACATTGTAATCCAACAATCAAATAAAAATATTTTCTTAGTAAAAGTTTACAACATAAAATTGGACAATGGCCAATAGTAACATAAAACCTACAAATTCGGCGAATTGGCCAAAGTGGATAAGAAGATTCGAACTTTATCGTGAAGTAACCGAGCTTAGCGAAAAGTCGTTGTACCACATGGGTGAAACAACGCAAGAGATGCATGACTCATTTAAACTCGAAGAGGATGACATGAATAATTATGAAAAAGTCGTTAACCAATTCGAGAAGAAATTCATCGCAAAGCGAAACGTAATTTACGAAAGAGGAATGTTTTCTACAACCGAATGCAAAAAGTATGAGAGTCCATAGATGAGTATATTACGTCTTTGTATACGTTAGTAAAATATTGCGAGTTCGGGACGAGATAGTCAACGAAATTCGCGACCGCCAAATGGCCAAATAATTACAGTTGCGTAGCGATTTAACTCTTACGATTGCAATTCAGATGACAAAACAATCGGATCAGGTCAAAATTCAAAATAAGAAGCTCAACAAGGCCAACAATCCGAAAAGCATTGATCAAGTAGATACACGAAAATTCAAGCAAGCTGACTTCTGGAAAAAGAAAACCGAGAACGTATATAAAAAGCCAGACAGTAACCAGAGGAAGAAAAATCCGAACCAGTCGAAAATTTATGTCTTGCGGTAGATGTGACGGCCAGTCTCATTCCTACAAAGATTGTCCTGCAATAATAGCAACGTGTCATAAGTGCAAATGCAAAGGTCCCTACTCCAAGGTGTGCAGAAATGCAGCTGTCCAAAGGATTGATAATGCGGAAGATGCATTTATTTCTACAATCAACATGATCGCAAACAAATTTGGACAATGGGGAGTAACACTGGAGATAGACAATATAAAAATAAAGCCGACATAAGGGCAGAAGTAACTTGCATACCTGACACAACCTTTTATAATTTCTTTCATACCGTAAAACTGTGAAAACATATAAAGAGATTGCTGAACGCAAACAGAGGAGTAATGCAGTCTTTAGGATCTTTTTGGAAGGAAATAAAATATAGAGGCAGGTCGAAGGTCATAGAAATTTAAGTCATACGTAGTTTGGGTCAATCATTACTGGCTAGTAACACTTGCGAAGCCCTCGGGATACTTAATCGGGCAGACGTTGATGCGGTAGAAATGGAGAAAACCACTGTGTCATTTGATCCAAAAACCAAATATCCCAAATTATTCGATGGTTTGGGCAGAATCAAGGAACTATATAAAATTTGTTTGAAACCTGATGCCAGTCCGTATGCATTAACGACACCTCGTAGAATTCCTATTTCATTATTGGAAGAAATTAAAACAAACCTCAATAATATGTAATCTATGGGAGTTATCGTAACAGTAGAAGAGCCTACAGATTGGTGGGCGGGTTTGGTCCTAGCTCCAAAGCCAAATGGGACGATCTTCTCATTTAATGGAGGTTGACTCAGAACTCTTGTTATTGGTACTGTTGGTACTTGTACATCCGCTGTTTCCGCCGCTGTTTCGTTGGCTAACTGCTGTTCCTCGATTTCCTCATCGAATAGATCGTAGTCGCTGCTATTTGCATCCACTTCGTCTTTGAGCTGAATAAGATGATATCGGTTACGTCGTATCGTCCGTTTGTCTGTGTCGACAATGTTCTTTGGATTTTTGAGTAATTATCCCCGTTCGCCGCAAATCAAATATCCAAACTCTATTACCAGGCTGCAACTCGCGCGTTCTATGTCGGCGATTATAATATTTCTTCTGGGCAGAAATTCTCTTATCTTCTCGGACATTAAAATCTTTTGGATCAGGTATTTTCGGATCCAGTAATGAAGGTTTGATAGATACAGATGTTCTGATTCTTCGTCTCATTAAAAATTCTGCCGGAGAAAAACCATTCGCTAAAGGTGTTGCCCTGTAACTTTGTAATGCTTTGCAGCAATCCTGATTTCTTCACGCTCCTTTTAATTATTTTTACTCCCGCTTCTATAAAGCCATTGCTTTGAGGGTATTTTAGGCTGGACATTTTGTGTTGAGAGCCTCATTCTTCCTCAAATTTAGAGAATTTTGATTGTAACATCGATCCAAAATGTGTTCCATTGTCGGAGTATAGCACTTCTGGATTTCCGTGCCTCGCGAATATTGATTTAAACGAGTAATCACTTCCGCTTCCCTTAATGTTTTCAATTGTATTATCTCGGGTACCTCTAATAAAAATCAACATCAAGCAGGAACCATTTTTGTTCCAAATGGAATAAGACCATTCCGACTTTTTGGAAATGCTGATGGCATCAATGGTTCATGTGTATTTGATGATTCCATTATGCAACGAGGACATTGTTTCGTAAGTACCTCGATGTCCGTTGATATTCCTGGCCACCTGGAATTACAATTCTCGAACCTTTCATAAGGAGTCCATCTTCAATCGCAATGTCATCTTTTGACTGCCAATATTCTCTAATATCTGAAGTAATTTCCTGTTTGCCCGACCATCCATTTTGGCTGCATTTTCTCAGCTTGGCACATTATTGGGTCTACTTCTTGTGCTTCGATTATTTTTGCAAGCTTTTGGTTTGTTACGAGTAGATGTTCTTTTATCATCTGCACATATACCATGACGTCGTTTACAATGTCGTCGTCGTTATCATGGTCTTCTTCCATTTCCGTTAATGAATGTCTTGACAGAAAGTCGGCCGTGCCCAATTCTTTGCCTGGCACATGTCTGATGACATAGTGATATCGGACTAATCGCAATCTCAATCGCTGAAATTTCGGAGTGAGCTCGTCGAGTTCTTTTAACAAAAATATGGGTACCAGAGGCCTATGATCCGTATCTAAGATGACTGTTATGCCGGTAATAAAATCCTTAAACCTTCCGCACGCCCAAACGAGTGCATAGCCTTCTTTTTCAATTTGTACAAGTACCAGTTTAAATTGTTAATAATTCGTCAATCGCTCATCGGAGCAAAAATCGTTTAACATGACATGAAGGAGAAGTCCAAACTAAATTAAAATTTTTAAACCGGGGTACCGTATCTTTAACCGGGTCAGACTGGTTGATGAATTTGTGGGAAAGAGTTGACAAAAATTATTTTAAAATCATTGATAATTTACTTCTTTTGATGCTACGACAAATGTAAACTGTTACAAATAACAAAATCTATTACACTAAGTAATAAAAACTTAATATTGTGTATATTTTGAGTAATTAAATGTTCTTTCATAAATTGTTGTTCTGGTTACCTATTTTTGAACATAACTCTTTGAGAGTTCATTCCAGGTAAAAAATGCAAGAACCCTTTATGTGCAAAAAGTTTCGAGCTTTAATTTTGTATACTTGTAAAATTTTGATACGGGCCACTGTTTTCGAGATAATAGCAAAAAACACATTTTTGCACCTTTGATCCAAGATGGCGGCTCATGCCGAGCCTCCCCAAGGTCGCAAATTTGTATTTTTCATCCCCATCTCGACCCAAACAACATATGTTAAAATCGTTTGTTCCCCACCTTTTGCAAGGCAAAGGTCTTTTCTGATCTCCATTGACTGGACTATTATTCTTATATTTAAAATATTTTTTGTTTTGTTCATAATTTTGTGAGTTTTGTTAATTCTTCGTTTTTTTGAAACTTTCTATGAATATTTATTACCAGAACGTTCTGGTTCTACTTCTGAAATTCTCAATAAGGATTATTTAGTGTATAGAAGTGAGCGGGATTGTACTAAACGGAGCATATCCAGAGGAGGTGGTGTATTATGTGCTATACATTCAAAATTCAAATAATCCTTTATTAAGTTATCTATCGATGTTGCATCCACAGCTGATATCATATGTGTTAAAATATTATTATCTCCCACCACTTGTGTTTATGTCATTATTGTCTATATTCCTCCACCTTTATCTTTAGATCAACTGGGCTATGTTTATGAGTGCATGGAATCTATCCCTAGTATACTTGACAATAATTTTTACCTACTTGGCGATTTCATTTCCAAACTTATTGAGTATTACACCAACGGTTTTCAAATAATCTTATTCCTTCTCTACTTCATTTCCACTACTTAGGAGCAAATCGATATAACTTTGTTTTCAATAAGGACAATAGAATTTTGGAATTGTTTTATGTAATCTTAACTGTCTTGTATCCCAAGATTCTTCCCCACTAGTAAAAGAAGACTGCTATCATCCTGCACTTACTATCACATTACAATTAGAATTCAGTTTCCTTAAGTCAATCTTAGCTACTTCTATTCCCTTGGTCAAGTTACAATAACGTTGATGAAGCCTATCTGTCTACAATCGTTTATTCTTCATTGTTAATATGTGCAAGATAATGACCTACACCACAGAGAAATATCATTGATTTCAATTATCAAATGAATAACGTTGCTCTAGTGAAAGTTAATGAAATTTAGGATTTGGGAGTAATTTTTGATCCTAAATGTCGATATAAGCTAAACGTTAACTATACACATAACCAAGACAACATACAGAAATCTGGAATTTCTCGTTCGACATGCTAATAAATTTCATAAATTTTCGACTCTCAATTTCTTATTTAATTGTTATGTCCGATCTAAACTAGAGTATTGTTATTTAGTTTAGAATCTACTCTACAAGAACTCAATAACAGCTATTGAATGTATTCGAAGTTAATTTTTAGATATTATTGTTGGTATAAATTTATGTCATGAACCTTACATGTATCACTTAGTTCTAAATAAATTCAATTTAGTATCACTTGAGGAGCGAAGGAAATTTAATTCATGTGTATTTTTATATTAAATATTCAATAACATTATCAATGACGTTACCCTTATTGCAAATATTAACATAAGGGTACCTATAAATTCAAATTCAAGACAAAAATTTTGTTTAGTGTTCCTGCTGCTAAATCAAATTTTAAACTTGGTAGTCTTTTCAGATGTATTTGCAGTATTTATAATGACATGTATTCCAACATAAATGAAGTTGATTAGTTTAATGAATCATGGAAAGTCTTCAAACCAAAATATTGTTACTCTTATATTCACTACTGTCTAATCAAATGATTTCATGTAAAATTAGAACGTATATTGGAATAATTTGATTCTTACTTTTGTATTGTTCTTTTGCTATAGAGGCATTTATAATTTTTTTCTTATGTATTTACCACTTAGTAAATTGGGCTTTGCCCTGTTGAGTGTTTGTAAATTTAATAAATAAATAAGAAGTAAAGAAGTAAAGACTTTTAAATACCTAATAGTAACTATAGAGGAAACTGGAAAAATAGATCAAGAAATGATTGAAAGAAGAAATAAAGGATGTCGAATTTTCATTGCCTTTTAAAGAATCATTTTCTGAGTAAGAAAAAGGTTCATAAAGAAACTGATATTGAAGTATTTAAGAAAGTAACAGTAAAATGGATTCAGGGATGGTCAAAATGGATATTTCCGCTGAAACCTGGAAACCGAAATTTTTCGAGATTACAATACTTTCTTTACTTCCTACAAGGAAGTAAAAAATGCTAGCTTCTCTACATTCGTAATGGAAACGTTTAGTCATGAACTAATGACCTTGTAGTTACTTACATATTTACCATCTCTACAAGTCATTCCGACATATGTCTGCTCTGTCGATATATTACATAACCAAACAAAATGTCGCACTGCTGTGTAGAGGAATACAGAAATAAAATAGGGCATTCATTTACAAAAATTAAAGTAAAAAATGTTTAGGTTAGATTAAAGAAATAGCTCAAGAAGAATGAAAAATAATGATAAATTAAAATTAAAAAATCTGATTTGGACACCACATGACTTTCTTGTACGCCTATTAAACTGTACATATTCAGTTAATAAATAAAATATATAATATAACAGACCCAATCATAAAATTGCACGTATTTGACATAATTTGACATTGACACTCAATTTTTTTTATTTATTGTCCTAATTCGCTTTCAAATAAATATGGATTGATGCTCAATTTTTTCCCTTCTCTATACCCTGTCCTTTGCTCTGCAGTATTTATGCTTCTTCATACCTTAGCATTTTCAACATGGCAAAAGTGTAGGAATCTCCAGTTCACATTTATTTGACGGCAAGTATAATCATAATCCAGAATAAACTTAATTACAAAAACCAAGAAGTACGTAATTTTTAAATTTACATACCCCGCTTATACAAAGGGCTAATATGTGCTAGACGTAGAATTTAATTCTCTAAAACTTTTATTTGAAGCATTGAAACTGTTAACAGCTTTATATCACTTCCGGTTAGCCCATTTTAACCAAAATCTATTATGTTATTTCTATTGATATAAAAGTCTTATATACTAAATTTGAAAAGTTTTGAATCATATTTTAATATACAGTGTGTCTCTTAAATAGGGGGACATGGCTTAACCACAGATTCCTGAGGCTAAAATAAGACGATTTAACTAAACTTGCTTTTACCGGAAAGTGTACCATTTAGCCAGAATTCTGCTTCAAAGTTCTTCGAAAAAAAATTAATTTTGCTTGTAATAACAGAACGCTTTATACGATTTGGATGAAATTTGATATGACAGTTCTTATGGTTATGAGTCATCTTTTAAGGTGATACTTGTTAACCCTATCAATTAATACATCAAAATTAATTACAATAAATAAGATTAAGATGTAAGAAATTTCAATGGATCCGGGAATTAAAGTTTCGGTGATTGCAAAGTACAGATCGCCCAGTCTAGGAACTCATATGGGTTGCGTAAAAGATAACATGCGATATCACGATGAAAAGAGAGATATAATCACAGAATTATAGGTAAATGATTATTTGTACAGTCCGTGCAACAAGTATACGACAATGAAGTAAAAATATGATCGTTATTTATTGAATAGTACTATAAGATACCTTAACTTCATTTCAAATACTAATTTAAAGTATAAAATCAATGTCATAAACACACACACAGACCGGGCAATAATTTTATCACATCCACAATTTCATGAAAGTCGTATTAAATTTATGCATGCTACCCTGTTGAAACATTATATTTAGGTACTCAAATTTGTTTCAAGAAAAAGAACTGCATATCTCAGTAACAGGAATAACAATGAGCAAGCACCCAGGAAGAGGGTTGTATATGTTTCAATATAAAAATAGCAAATACAAAATTCATTACTACAAGAAATTTATTTTCCAAACTTGAAGACCAAACCAAGATGGAAGAGAAAATCAATGTTGTATATTTAACAAACTGTAATCAGTGCCCCAAATTATATGTCGGCGAAACAAGCTAGCCCTTAAAAAAGCGGTTATATCAACATGATTATCATTGCTGGTTTAAAAATTACCAACACAGCGCTTTAGTCAAACATCATTGTGACACAGGTCATACATTCAATTTGACAGAACCTAAAATTTAAATTATAGAACAAAACAAAACATAAAAGATTAATAAAAGAAACCCTTATGATAAATTTACATAAAGACAAGTGTGTCAACAATGCTGACTACGACAATAGTTTAAAATTCGCGGACCCATTGCTCATTCCGCCATGAATCTTGTGAGTTTATTTTTTTCCACTTTTAAAATTTCACTTTCAGTTCAAATCTATCACTGCTAACAGTGTGTCAACAGTGCTGACTACGACAATAGTTTAAAATTCGCGGGCCCATTGCTCAGTACATTAGACAAATAAAAATAACAAAAATTCCGCAATGAATCTTGTGAGTTTATTTTTTTCCACTTTTAAAATTTCACTTTCAGTTCAAATCTATCACTGCTAACATGCAGTCGAATTAGGGAATGTTTTTTACTTTCACTTTCACAATGACATCTTGAGCCTTAATCCCTCAGAAAACAAGATAACTTTAATAAACTATACTTTAAAAACGCATTATTTATTAATTCCAATGTAGGATGGAGACACAAGTATTCAAGGTTTTGTGAAGCAATATGACTTAATTATATATGGTCAAAAAATGTAAATTATTCAATAATATGTATATAGTTGTTTAAAATAATAGACATGAAATTATTGTACCCTAATAATGTAACTGCAGAAGATGGGGGTTTTTGGACCTCCGAAACGTCCAGTAAAATCTACAGAATAAAGACAGAGTTTTTTTGTTCCTTTTTTTTTTCACATCACCTTGGGTAGGCGAAAATAGTCTTGCAAAAATAACTAAACATCAACAAAGTACCAGAAATAAGTATTACTATTATAAATATAGTTTTTTTTTTAATAAATGCTTTAGAAATAAGGTGTTTTTCTAAATTTCCCGGCCACTTATCTGGTGAAGGTCTGGGAAATTGACGTTTCCGACGTTGCTTCGATACAAAAACAAAATTTACAATAATGTATGTCTCTCTCTGTAAAATTATATCTGAAATAGGATGTTCTAGTTACAATAAGGAAGATTACCTATGTCATTTGCAGTGTAACAGGAAGTGGTATTTTTGTAAATCATAGGGTTAGTACCAGAATCCCTGATATAGGCGTTTAACATAGGAAAAGTTTATTTTACAAATATCATCTGTCCTGCAAAACTTTATTTATTTATTTATTTATTTATTTATTTATTTATTTATTTATTTATTTATTTATTTATTTATTTATTTATTTATTTATTTATTTATTTATTTATTTATTTATTTATTTATTTATTTATTTATTTATTTATTTATTTATTTATTTATTTATTTATTTATTTATTTATTTATTTATTTATTTATTTATTTATTTATTTATTTATTTATTTATTTATTTATTTATTTATTTATTTATTTATTTATTTATTTATTTATTTATTTATTTATTTATTTATTTATTTATTTATTTATTTATTTATTTATTTATTTATTTATTTATTTATTTATTTATTTATTTATTTATTTATTTATTTATTTATTTATTTATTTATTTATTTATTTATTTATTTATTTATTTATTTATTTATTTATTTATTTATTTATTTATTTATTTATTTATTTATTTATTTATTTATTTATTTATTTATTTATTTATTTATTTATTTATTTATTTATTTATTTATTTATTTATTTATTTATTTATTTATTTATTTATTTATTTATTTATTTATTTATTTATTTATTTATTTATTTATTTATTTATTTATTTATTTATTTATTTATTTATTTATTTATTTATTTATTTATTTATTTATTTATTTATTTATTTATTTATTTATTTATTTATTTATTTATTTATTTATTTATTTATTTATTTATTTATTTATTTATTTATTTATTTATTTATTTATTTATTTATTTATTTATTTATTTATTTATTTATTTATTTATTTATTTATTTATTTATTTATTTATTTATTTATTTATTTATTTATTTATTTATTTATTTATTTATTTATTTATTTATTTATTTATTTATTTATTTATTTATTTATTTATTTATTTATTTATTTATTTATTTATTTATTTATTTATTTATTTATTTATTTATTTATTTATTTATTTATTTATTTATTTATTTATTTATTTATTTATTTATTTATTTATTTATTTATTTATTTATTTATTTATTTATTTATTTATTTATTTATTTATTTATTTATTTATTTATTTATTTATTTATTTATTTATTTATTTATTTATTTATTTATTTATTTATTTATTTATTTATTTATTTATTTATTTATTTATTTATTTATTTATTTATTTATTTATTTATTTATTTATTTATTTATTTATTTATTTATTTATTTATTTATTTATTTATTTATTTATTTATTTATTTATTTATTTATTTATTTATTTATTTATTTATTTATTTATTTATTTATTTATTTATTTATTTATTTATTTATTTATTTATTTATTTATTTATTTATTTATTTATTTATTTATTTATTTATTTATTTATTTATTTATTTATTTATTTATTTATTTATTTATTTATTTATTTATTTATTTATTTATTTATTTATTTATTTATTTATTTATTTATTTATTTATTTATTTATTTATTTATTTATTTATTTATTTATTTATTTATTTATTTATTTATTTATTTATTTATTTATTTATTTATTTATTTATTTATTTATTTATTTATTTATTTATTTATTTATTTATTTATTTATTTATTTATTTATTTATTTATTTATTTATTTATTTATTTATTTATTTATTTATTTATTTATTTATTTATTTATTTATTTATTTATTTATTTATTTATTTATTTATTTATTTATTTATTTATTTATTTATTTATTTATTTATTTATTTATTTATTTATTTATTTATTTATTTATTTATTTATTTATTTATTTATTTATTTATTTATTTATTTATTTATTTATTTATTTATTTATTTATTTATTTATTTATTTATTTATTTATTTATTTATTTATTTATTTATTTATTTATTTATTTATTTATTTATTTATTTATTTATTTATTTATTTATTTATTTATTTATTTATTTATTTATTTATTTATTTATTTATTTATTTATTTATTTATTTATTTATTTATTTATTTATTTATTTATTTATTTATTTATTTATTTATTTATTTATTTATTTATTTATTTATTTATTTATTTATTTATTTATTTATTTATTTATTTATTTATTTATTTATTTATTTATTTATTTATTTATTTATTTATTTATTTATTTATTTATTTATTTATTTATTTATTTATTTATTTATTTATTTATTTATTTATTTATTTATTTATTTATTTATTTATTTATTTATTTATTTATTTATTTATTTATTTATTTATTTATTTATTTATTTATTTATTTATTTATTTATTTATTTATTTATTTATTTATTTATTTATTTATTTATTTATTTATTTATTTATTTATTTATTTATTTATTTATTTATTTATTTATTTATTTATTTATTTATTTATTTATTTATTTATTTATTTATTTATTTATTTATTTATTTATTTATTTATTTATTTATTTATTTATTTATTTATTTATTTATTTATTTATTTATTTATTTATTTATTTATTTATTTATTTATTTATTTATTTATTTATTTATTTATTTATTTATTTATTTATTTATTTATTTATTTATTTATTTATTTATTTATTTATTTATTTATTTATTTATTTATTTATTTATTTATTTATTTATTTATTTATTTATTTATTTATTTATTTATTTATTTATTTATTTATTTATTTATTTATTTATTTATTTATTTATTTATTTATTTATTTATTTATTTATTTATTTATTTATTTATTTATTTATTTATTTATTTATTTATTTATTTATTTATTTATTTATTTATTTATTTATTTATTTATTTATTTATTTATTTATTTATTTATTTATTTATTTATTTATTTATTTATTTATTTATTTATTTATTTATTTATTTATTTATTTATTTATTTATTTATTTATTTATTTATTTATTTATTTATTTATTTATTTATTTATTTATTTATTTATTTATTTATTTATTTATTTATTTATTTATTTATTTATTTATTTATTTATTTATTTATTTATTTATTTATTTATTTATTTATTTATTTATTTATTTATTTATTTATTTATTTATTTATTTATTTATTTATTTATTTATTTATTTATTTATTTATTTATTTATTTATTTATTTATTTATTTATTTATTTATTTATTTATTTATTTATTTATTTATTTATTTATTTATTTATTTATTTATTTATTTATTTATTTATTTATTTATTTATTTATTTATTTATTTATTTATTTATTTATTTATTTATTTATTTATTTATTTATTTATTTATTTATTTATTTATTTATTTATTTATTTATTTATTTATTTATTTATTTATTTATTTATTTATTTATTTATTTATTTATTTATTTATTTATTTATTTATTTATTTATTTATTTATTTATTTATTTATTTATTTATTTATTTATTTATTTATTTATTTATTTATTTATTTATTTATTTATTTATTTATTTATTTATTTATTTATTTATTTATTTATTTATTTATTTATTTATTTATTTATTTATTTATTTATTTACACATACACTGTCCAACAGGGGGAAGCCTATTGACTGGACAGGAAAAAACACATTAAAATGTTAAATGAGTAACGTACAAAATACAACAAATATAAACAACTACATATATGTTCAAAAAATAAATAATTACAAAAAATTACAAGAAAAACCGTCATGGAACAATGGCCAGAATTTCTTTGAGAAAACATTTAGTATTATTTAGGAAGACATCAACATTGACAAATTTCAAATCATAAGTAAAAAAACAAGCGGTAAACTGGTGATGCTGAGAAGATGTTAGTACGGGGAGTTGGAAGGTAAAAAGTTCGGGAATAGCGAGTTTGGACGGAAGGGGCGTGGAATGGAAGCAGGCTCAGACAATTAGGATCATCAATTGTACCTTGAATTAGTTTACATAGATAGTGTACAGAGTTAATATCTCGACGTTCAGTAAGGCTGTGAAAATTGAAGAGTTCAAGCAATTCTCTATAAGAAACTGTTCTGCTGGGATATATATTATTAATTTTGAAATATATATATTTTAGGAACTTTTTTTTGTATATTTTCAATATGGTCCTGGTAGACTTCATAAAAAGGACTCCAGATAATTGCGCAATATTCTAATTTGGGTCTGACGAACGAGAAATAAAGGGTTAAAATTGAAGAAATGTTACGGAAGGAACGTGCATTACAAATTAAAAAACCTAGCATTTGATTTGCTGACTTATATGTAAGAGTAATATGACTAGTAAATGAAAGTTTTGGATCAAATGTCACACCGAGATCTTTGATTGTATAGCACCGAGAAAGACAAGTTTGATTTAAAATATAATTATGACCCAACATTGAATTGCTTCGCGAGTACGACATTACAAAACACTTACTAAGATTTAGATTAAGTTTATTTAATTCACACCGTTTATCGAGGTTATTAAGATCTTGTTGAAGTTGGAGACAATCGACATGTGATGAAATCGGTAGAAATATTTTTAAGTCATCGGCAAATAAAAGTTTGTTAGATTTTAAAATATCAGTAATGTCGTTAATGAATAAAATAAATAAAAGAGGACCCAAATTAGAACCCTGCGGAACACCTGATGAAGCAATGAAGGAAAATGATTTATGTCCAAGAAACTGAACAAAGAGTTGTCGGTTGGTAAGGTAGGAGGAAAGAAGGGATTTGATATGCTAAAAGATTGAAGCTTGTTTAATAAAATGTTGTGATCAATTCGATCGAATGCTTTTGTGAAGTCTGTGTAAATGCAGTCCACTTGCCCTTTTTTATCCAAAGCTGAGGATACAACATGGGTAAAATACATTAAATTACTAGTTGTTGATCTTTTTTCCATGAAGCCATGTTGCAGGCTAGATATTTGATTTTTTATTTTTGTGTATATTGTGGAGTAAATAATTCTTTCGAAAATTTTACTAAAGTTAGATAGTATAGCTATTGGACGGTAGTTTTTTATATCACTAGTATCACCATTTTTATGGATAGGGGTAATTCTTCTGACTTTCCAAATTTCAGGGAAGCATTCAGTTTTAATTGACAAATTAATAATATAAAATAGAGCATTCGACAAAGGGTAGTAGGAATCTTTGATTAAGAAACCCGGAATATTATCAGGACCACAGGAGGAATTAGATTTTAACTTGCGTATGGACTGTTGGATATCTTCTCTAGTAACATGATTCAAGGCAACTTGGTTTGAAAATGGTGAGTTAGTGTTGCAGATGGGACTGTTAGAGGAAGTAGAGTAAACAGAATTAAAGAAAGAAGCAAAACCATTAGCAATATCATCAGGTTTGGAAAGATCAGAATTATTAAAGGTGAATACATTTGGAAATGATGATGTTTTCCTTTTAGAATTCACAAAATTCCAGAATTTTTTTGGATCGGTAATAATATTTTGTTCACAATCAAAAATGTATTTTTGGTATGCTTCTTTGATATCTTTTTTTAATTTAGATATTGTTTTGTATTCAATTGAGTAATTTTCATTAGCCCTAATTTTTTTACTCAGCTTATGAAGTTGATCTTTTCTCTTAATATCAGCTTTGATTATAGGTGTAAACCAAGGCGGATAACGGGGTTTGAAAGATTTCTTAGGTGGAACACACTCGTCTAAAAAAACGTAAAGTGTTTCATAAAAAAAATCACAAGTTGAGTTTACATCGTCAAATTTTTTAAGACATTCCCAATTAAATTTATCTATTAGACTATATAATTTGTTATAGTCACCTTTCACAAAGTTATAAGAGAAACCAGCAATTTTATTTAAATACTTAGTATTACATTTACTTATCGTATTTATTTCAAAGTTGAGAACAGGATGATGGTCATATTCTATATCTAGAATGTGTTCATTAGAGTGAGTAACTGAAACATCTAGGTTAGAGATAATTACATCTAGTACACGATTATTTTTATTGACAATAGAGTTCCATTGTTTAGCATTAAGAAAATTGAGGAACGAGTTAAAGTTATTCACTTTAGAACATTCAGGATCTGTTATTAATTCGGGAATGTTGAAATCACCCATAATGACAAAGTCGGTGTTTTGCAAAAATGGGAGGCTATCAAAGAAGTCATATACAGAATTCATATTGTCTGTAGACATAGTTGGTGGAATATACAAAACAAATGCATATAAAGTTTTATTATTTAGTACAATTTTAGAGCAAACTATATCCACATGAACTGGTAGAATGTCTGAGTAATTACTGAGATCAATAAAGAAAGAAGTAATATTCTCTTTAACAAGGAAAAGGACACCACCACCGCGGGAAACATTACAGGCAGCAAAATCACGGTCAGTTCTATAGACTGTATAGGAGTTAGTACATAATTCGGAATTAGATATAGTACCATTTAACCAAGTTTCTGAGAAAGCAATAACATCAAAATCTAAGTAAGGACTGATGGAGTAAAATTTATCGATTTTATTAGCAAGGCTTTGAATATTCTGATAATAAAAAGTTAAATGATTTAATGTGGAGGTACTTCTATTGCACTTTAATTGCTATTAACCAAGGATATTTGTTTTAAATTTTTTCAGAGTTTCGATGTAAGCATGACAATTCGGATCCCAAGCACTGTGACATGTACTAATTTTTGTTTTGAAAGTATCATTGTACCTAACGCAGTTAATACAGGTCATATCAGGTGATTGACAATTTTTGCCATCATGGTTACCGGAGCATTTTGAACAGGTCAACTGTTTAGTTCAGTGATTAGAGAAGTGATGGAATCCGCAACACTGATAGCATCAACGAAGGTCTATAGCATCATAAACAGGGCAATAGTCGTATCCAATGAATATTTTATTAGCCTCAATCAGTTTGTGGTACGTAATTTGATCAGTCTGTATTAGTGCTAGGTAAATATCCTTCTTCTTTATATGTGAAGAAGGCACCATTTAGTAGTGCCGGAACGTTGGAAATAATAAATTTTACAGAACGAAAATTAAAAAGGTTGTATTATTCCTACTGTATTATATGTTCTGAAAGATTTTTTAATAATTTATATGTGGGTATTTTTTTTACATACTATGTAATTTACATGTTACATTTTATTACTTATTAAATGCTATATAGCTTTGTCTACTAAGATGTGTAGGAAAGTGCATGTCAAAAAATTGTAGTGCAATAAAGTGTTCACTCGGTGATACTAGTGCTTATTTCTCAAAAAACGAAGAAGTGAAAGTAAGTGAAAATTAAAAGTGACATTTTTACTATTAGGTTCTAGTTAATATTTATCATGGTAATCCGTTGACGTTTGTTTTTATTACAAATACTTTTGTTTATTTGTAGTTGTTGAATATTTCAGATATAATGGAAAACTTAATTGTCCAATATTTTCATAGAATATTATATATTCGTTCTCTTTATTTAGTAGGTGTTATAGTTGTCAAAAATCAGCCGAAATACAATCATCCGCTCTACATTTTACGCTGCACTTTTTTACACTGCCTTTTTAGCAGATGTGAAAAAGTGTACACTACTGTAAACTAGTTCCTAGCCGAACACATTACAAACATGACCTATTTCTCAAAAAACATTATAGTGCAAAAATGTTAACACTAGTTCATGTCAGCGAACAGAGCTGTTATATATATGAAGCAGGGGTTGAACAGTCTTCTCATGACCATATCCTGCATCCCTCTCGCCATTTTTGTTTGTTGTCTTAATCTCCTTCTTCTAAGCCTCTTTCATTCATTGCCTTTTTGATATCTGCTATCTGCATGCCATTTGTTTATAGGGTGTCCTACTCTTCATCTTCTTCATGGCTTCCAGTCATATGCTTTCTTTGGTAGCCTTTCCTCTGTCATTCTTTTCATATACCGTACCAAAGTAATTGTTTTGATGTGATGGTATCTAGCATAGTGTTTTCAATGTCCATTTCCGCTCTTACTTTTTCATTTCTCTTATGGTCTAACAGAGTATATCTACAGCACCTCCTCCAAAAACCCATTTCTACAGCGTTTAATTTATGTTTCATGTCATCGTTTAAGGTCCATACTTCCGAGCCATTATGTAACACAGCTTTCAACTAACGAATGAAAAATTTGTATTTTCGTCCTCTTCGTTATACTTGTATTCCATAAAACTGAATGTAGCTGCCTAGTTATAGTCTTTCCTTTTACAGCTTTAGCTCTGACATCTTCATTATCAGTACCATCACTATTTATTTTCTTTCCCAAATAATTATATTCATTTATTCTTTTAATTGTACCTTTTTGTGTTTTTATTCCATCTGTTGTTTCTGATGTGTTTTCCTGTCCTACTACCAGATATTGCGTTTTCTCGAGGTTTATTTCAAGTCCCCACTCGTTAAATACATCTATAAGTTTCCGAACCATATAGCTTGTATCATCGTTATCCTTGATCGTTAGCAAATAAAAGTGTGTAGATGATGTCCTCATTTAGGTTTATTCCCATACTACCGCACTTCTTCGTCCATTTTTTTAAAAGTTCTGTCATATATATTTTGAAAAGGGTTGGCGAAATACAGCAGCCTTGTCGCAGTCCTTTGTTTGCTGCGAATTCTTCCGATAAATATTTCCGGATTTTGATGTAGTTCGTCGAATTTTAGTAAAGTGATTTCACTGCATTTATGTATACATTCTTGACTCCGTTTTTTTTCATCGCCTCCCAAAGTTTATTCACAGGGATACTATCGTAGGCTTTTTTCAAGTCGATAAATATGAGATGCATTTCATAATCGTGAGCAAGTACTTTTTCAGTTAACAGTTTTAGACAAAATATGTTGTTTAGGCACCTGACCTAAAGCCACTTTGTGATTCAATATCTTTAATTTGCCTTTCTATTCTTTGTTTTATTATGCGCCCATACAGTCTACCCACCGAAGGCAGTACACTCAGTCCTCCATAGTTTGAGCACTCAGATCTTTTTCCTTTTTTACCTTCCGTCACCTTTAGGTAAGGAAGGTATTGTCTTTGGTCAAAAAATTCGTTGGTGAGTTTTTAATGAATAAGCACGTTTTAGGTCCCTAGAATACGAATTTACTATTTTTAAGATGTTGTCTGTATGTGTGTGTGTCTCCGTGTGTGTGTGTGTGTGTCCGTATGTGACAAATTTTTCTCCCACGATAACTCCAATACTATAAATTCCCGTGCGGGTGTGTACACACCCTAAGCATTTATAATTTTGTAGGGGGGGTTAGCGGCAAATTTGACATCTGCCCCGGGCGGCAAAACCCTACGCTACGCCACTGGTACTTCTTCCACAGTTACTTCGTCAACAGAGCTGTTAATTATAAAAATTAAATATTAAAATTTACTAATTCAAATATTATGAAAAGAAATTTCTGTTAGAAAACTCGTAACCTAGCTGTGATATGGTTATCACTGAGTGTTTTAATATGAAATTTCCTAAAGTTCAACAGTCATGCTTGGGACATTTTTTTACTTCACATTTATAAATCTTGTTTACCCTCAGTATATAATTTCAGTTCATTGTCCTGAGAATGTTTAAAATATAAAGCTTTACAAATTTAAAAAAAGTGTTCTTTACCTAGCACCAAAGGCGTCCGCAAGGCATGAAAATAAATAATCACGTTTTTATTTTAATTTTTACTTAATTATTAATAACGTAAAGTGTACTAAGTTGCCAGAAAAAGCTCCTCATTTTACCCTAATTATAATTATTGTAATTACCTTTCCCATTTCTTATTTTATATAAGTTATTTCGCGCGTATACCAAATATCAGTGACACCCGATTCAAAATTTTATAATAGGTACTTATTTCAGATATATTTGTAATATCTTAAGCAAATCTTAATTTAGATCATTATTTAGAATTTTGTACAGTCATCAAGACATGCACTTCATATTTCATAACTAGGAATTGATAATATTACTATATACAAAGTAGGTATTAGGTTTTATCAAAATACTTGCAACTTGCATCGTGTTGTTCAAGCTTTTGCAAAACACAAGCGAAAGTAATAGAATAAATATAAAATTATATTGAATTTATCATTCTAAAATTATCCTTGCTACTTGTTTACAAGCAAATTATGATTCTGTAATTTGAACTCCGTAGATCATTTGATCAAAAATTATAATACAAGATTTTGATCAAAATTAGATCCAATTCTTTAAATGCATAGCTCACTAGACATAGGGGAAAATGTAAATTTTGCAGTTCTTTATTTTTGCGAATATCTCCAAGTGTGAAATAATGCTGTTTTGGTTTGCACACCTTTATGGTGCTTTTTATGTTCTTTCCAATGGCGATGCTCAATTTTTTTATTACTATTGGATTAAGAGTTAAGATTGCAAATATTAATTTTTATATGAACGCCATATTGGAAAATTACACCATTGAAAAGGATTTTACCTCCCGCTGCCCTTGGTAAGGGAGGTATAGGGATCGTGCTAAAAATCGCATATGATGTCTGTATGTGTTGTGTGTGTGTGGGTGTGTGCGTGTATGTGTATGGATTTTGTGTATGCTCTAACTCAAATACCATCATTTAGAAAATTCTGAAACCTTATATTTCGACCCTATTCTAATATGGAAAGAAACCATTAAAATTTGATGTAAATCGGATAACTGGAAATGGCACTTTACTTGAAGCTCATAATGTTTTTTCTTCCAAAAATTACATTAAATGATATTTTTCGCATTTTATGTCATTATGAAAATTAAGGATTATTGAATTTTCTTGAGGTATACATTAATAATTTTTCAATATAATTTACAGATAAATTTAAAAAATAATCTTTTTTATAAATCCCGAAGCCCAAGATAAACACAATTCATTAGTTACATAAGTCATATTTCAAATGTATGTGTAGCGACATCAAGCTACCCTCCTCGCCTTAGGTTATTGTTATTCTTTTTTCCCGAGGTTACTTCACGACAAAAAGAAAAATAAATAACTAGTTGTATCTTGTGTCAATCGATACGGGCATTTGCCAAGTTTGCTAAAATTTATTTTAAGACAATAATACCAGGGGCTTTTGAATTTTAAGACACGAACCAAAATATGAAAAAGGGCCGAATATTACGAGATAAAGTACATTCAATTTTTTTGCTATTTTTTTATGCATTATAATCTAAAGATTACGAAAACTTTTTTTAAGACACGGAGATCGGGGGCTTTTGCTTTTAAGACAAACAAAAAATATTCAGGTCAAAAATTACCCAGTATGGGATGAATTAAAAATTGTTGATGCATAATTTGCCAAATACATTCTATATAATCGAAATGGATTTTTTTTGCTTACTACAAATAATAAACACAAACGGAAAAACTTTTAAAGGCATGAGTAGGTACAAAATTGGGTATTACAAATTAAAAAATATGTTGTGGCCAGAACAATACCTCTCGCCAATTTCATATTAGGCTATAAATATTGTATTTAACATTTCTGGTACACACAAAATATACTAATTACATCTATTCTTTATTTTTCAATTCATTCTATGAACAAGTTTCCTCCTACTTTTATAAATGTTCGAGATTCTTCCAATTAATTGACGAGATTGGCGGTATTTCTGAAAGGTATATGATGAAATATATGTATAGCAAGCGTGTGTTTAGTTGACCTGTTACTCTACAGTGTGTCTGCTGTAAGCGGGCCACCATTACTAACTTTCTTTTTTGAAGAGATAGAAAGACGATTAAATGGACAATGTTGGGCGATATTATATGACAAATTTAACGGGGGAAAATACAAAACAATTGAATATCAAATACGCGACTTATTCAACAAAATAACATTTTTTTTAAACGGAATTTTTATTATCTGAATATAAAAGTTCATTATCACTATGCCTCTAAAATTAAAAACAAAAGAGTTATTTCAAATTGAAATTTAAATATTTTATTTCATATTTTAATACAAATACAATATTGTTGCTATGGAAAGAACAAAAACAAATAACGAAATTAATTATTAACTAAATTAAATCAAATATAATGTTAATATTATGTTTATTATATTATTGTAGTACAACTGACGATGATTGCATTGCAATCGAAATGTACATTTTGAAAATAAAAAATTATTTGTGAAGAAAGGTTTATTATTATATTTGATTTAAATTATAAATTATTAACTAGTAAACTTAAAAAAATTGTTCAAAATGTTGACCATTTCTTTCACGACAAATGTGTGCTCTTTTTATCACAGACTTCATTGTTTTAGTCAACATCCTTTTTGATATTAGAGCACAGGCAGCAGTAATTTTGTTTTTTAATTCATCAATCGTATTCACTGGTCTTTGATATTGATACTTTATCTTTAATAAAACCCCAGACAAAAAAATCTAGGGGCGTAAGGTCAGGTGACCGTGCTGGCCACGGTACAGGGCCGTATGTGCCAATCCATTTTTGAGGGAATCTATCATTCAAATAGCGCCTCACTACTAGCGCATTGTGTGTTGGAGCACCATCCTGTTGAAAGAACTTCATATTTCGTGCAACGTTTAATGGCATATTATCAAGATAGTTCTCGAAAGTATCTTGAAGAAAATGTAAATATACTTCTTCAGTCAAACTTCTTTCAAGAAAATAAGGGCCAATCAAATATGTATCTAATACACCTAACCAAACGTTAACACCAAAATGACCTTGAAAACTTGTCTGTTGGGTCCAAAAATTATTTTGATCACTCCACCGATAATGAATATTACTGTTAAAGAAGCCAGTTTGCGAAAAATAAGTTTCATTAGACCATAATATTTGATGGCTAATTCTATAATCCCGTCGATGCTCGTTTAATATCCACTGGCAAAATTCAAGCCTTCTTTCAAAATCACGATCTTGTAAATGATGAATTTTACGACGTTTATATGGTTTGAATTTATTTTTCTTCAAAATTTTTCTTACCGAATCTTTATTAACGTTAGTATTAGTTTCAATTTCTCGTAATGATACTTCTTCAGTATTTTCCATTTTGTGGTAAGTATACTCCAAAACATTTTCTACATTTTCTTCGTTTTCTGTCACTTGATCACGTTTTCTTTTTTCTTCACGTAATTTAGCGGTTTCTCTTAAGCGGATTTCAATTTTCCTAAAATATGTTCTATTGGGTTGAGGTCTATTAGGATATAGTTCTAAATACTTTTGCGCACTGGCTACAGAATTTTTATTGCACTTTGCTTAAACAAAAAGCATATCAACTAATTCATCATTAGTATTTTTCCATTTTGTTGACAGCATCTATCAATAAAATGTCAATTGTTCTTTGTTTAATGTTAGTTTCTGTTGTTTCCATAGCAACAATGATATAACTCTTTTGTTTTTAATTTTAGAGGCATAGTGATAATGAACTTTTATATTTCGATAAAAATCTTTTAAATGGTACCATTTTCAATATGGCATTCCATTTAAAAAAATGTTATTTTGTTGAATAAGTCGCGTATTTGATGTTCAATTGTTTTGTATTTTCCACCGTTAAATTTGTCGTATAATATCGCCCAACTTTGTCCATTTAATCGTCTTTCTATCTCTTCAAATAAGAAAGTTAACAATGGTGGCCCGCTTACAGCAGACACACTGTACATACTTTGGCTGATGAATCCCATTTCTATTTACAACATAAATTTCCAAAAAATAATATTTAGAAGATTTGTTTTAAGAAACTACTACTTACGGTTGTCCAATTGTTACCAAAACCTTTTCAGCTCTTCCCATGAATGTCAGATTGAGAAATTCATAGTTAAACTGGTCTTATGTCTTATAGTTTTTGAGTAACCGTCCCTCCAACATCCACACATACATACACACATCCACAAACACACACACATCATCATAAAAATGTTAAAATCGGTTTATAGGGACACTAAAATCTGTATATGTGATTTTTAGCATGAATCCAATACCTCTCTTAGTGTGGGGTAAAAAACTGCATACAAAATAAGAACTGGGATATTTATTAAAGCCGAAAATCAAATTAATATACTTATTACATATATCGTCGAATAATTTTGGGCTCGAAAGTATGTGAAACCTTACCAGGACTCCATTACCTGGTTGTGGCAGCACAGCTGCTTTTGCCCGAAAAGGAAAAGTAAGAAAAGACCACTCAAAATAATGTTACAAGTCAGCGTAATCAAGATGCACTTATATCTCCGGGTATTATAAGTAAAATCTCAGATGAAGTATTAAAATCATTGGAACGGTTTATATGGGCAAAAAACTTGTGATGATCTCAACAAAACTTGTCTAAACATCTTTTTCAAATCTAGTAAACCAAAGAGCTCAGATAAACCATTCCAAGGTATTAAAAATATAGACCCTGTTTTATTTTCTCCATGTAAAAGCGTGTTTGAACAAAAATTGTTAAGATGCAATTATGTCTGCAAAGTGTGGAATAATTCAACCCAACCCTTTACCTTTACTAACTCCAGAGAGTAGTGGCTGGATTTTGGCAGGAGATGGAAATCTTTACATTCCATCTTGGGATAGTATAGACCCTCTGCCACAATCACTAAGCGAAATAGAAGAATGTGCAATAATCGAATCAGATGAGGAAGAAGAGGCTCATTCCGACTTCAATGACGAATTATTCGACCGTATGTAATATGTATATTGATTTAATTTTTGGCTTTAATAAATATCACAGTTCATATTTTGTAAGCAGTTTTTTAATTTCATCTTTTTATAATACCCAATTTTGCACCTACTCATGTCTAACAGTAACAGTTTTTCCGTTTGTATTTATTATTTGTAGTAAGCAAAAAAAAATCCATTTCGATTATATAGAATGTATTTGGCAAATTATGCATCAACAATTTTTAATTCATCCCATACTGGGTAATTTTTGACCTGAATATTTTTTGTTTGTCTTAAAAACAAAAGCCCCCGATCTCCGTGTCTTAAAAAAAGTTTTCGTAATCTTTAGATTATAATGCATAAAAAAATAGCAAAAAAATTGAATGTACTATATCTCGTAATATTCGGCCCTTTTTCATATTTTGGTTCGTGTCTTAAAATTCAAAAGCCCCTGGTATTAATGTCTTAAAATAAATTTTAGCAAACTTGGCAAATATCCGTATCGATTGACACAAAAAGTTTTAATGTACCTCATGTTGTAGTTTTTGGACATCATTTTGACTATTGGTTGTCTGAAATGCATTAAGCCCCCGATTTTTATGTCTGACAAAGTGTTTTCGTGATCTTTGGTTAGTAGTGCATAAAATACCGGAAAAAGTTTGAATGCACCTTATCACGTAATTTTCGTCCCTTTTTTGAAATTTTCTTTCGTGTCTTACAAGTCGAAAGCCCCCGGTTTCGATGTCTTACAAGATATATTAGCAAACTAGACATAAGCCCGCACTGAATGACACAAAAATTTTGAATGTACCTCATCACGTAATTTTTGGCTCTTTTTTAAATTTTGAAAATGCTACCATGGCGTAAAGCCGCCGGTCCGATTTGTAAGACATGATTATTTTTGTATGGGGTGCCAATCCGAACCCTACCCCAAGGTCAAACATTTTGTCCCTTACACGTGACTTTTGATAGCTGGGCTTCCGGTCTATTACTATTTAAATAAAATAGAATAAATAATAAAATATTGAACTGTAAATTCTGTCATATATTGATCAATAAAAAATAGACGAGACGAGACTATCGCTTTTTACAAATCTCTGCCGTGTCCGTTATTTGCCTCATATCAGCCTAATGACAGTTATAACTATAACAGTCTGTATATGATGTGTTCAAATTTGTGGTTGCTTTTTGAATTAGATGCCATTATTATTATTATTATTTAATTATTATTATTATTATTTAATTATTATTATTATTTAATTATTATTTTAATTATTATTATTATTTAATTATTATTATTACTATTTAATTATTATTATTATTATTTAATTATTATTATTATTATTATTATTTATAATAATTATCATTTAATTATTATTATTTAATTATTATTATTTAATTATTATTATTGAATTATTATTTAATTATTATTATTTAATTATTATTATTATTATTATTTAATTATTATTATTATTAATTATTATTGTTATTATTAATTATTTAATTATTATTATTTAATTATTATTATTATTACTTATTATTATTATTAATTATTATTATTAATAATTATTATTAATTATTTTTATTATTAATTATTATTATTAATTATTAATTATTATTAATTATTATTATTAATTAATTATTATTAATTATTATTATTATTATTAATTAATTATTATTAATTATTATTATTATTAATTCAATATTATTAATTATTATTATTATTAATTAATTAGTATTAATTATTAATTAATTATTATTAATTATTATTATTATTTAATTATTATAAATTATTATTATTAATTATTATTATTATTATTATTATTATTAATTTTATTAATTATTATTATTAATTATTATTATTATTATCAATTATTATTAATTATTATTATAACTATTATTATTATTATAAATATTATTTTTGAATTAGATGCCATTATTATTATTATTATTTAATTATTATTATTATTATTTAATTATTATTATTTAATTATTATTATTATTTAATTATTATTTTAATTATTATTATTATTTAATTATTATTATTACTATTTAATTATTATTATTATTATTTAATTATTATTATTATTATTATTATTTATAATAATTATCATTTAATTATTATTATTTAATTATTATTATTTAATTATTATTATTGAATTATTATTTAATTATTATTATTTAATTATTATTATTATTATTATTTAATTATTATTATTATTAATTATTATTATTAATTATTATTGTTATTATTAATTATTTAATTATTATTATTTAATTATTATTATTATTACTTATTATTATTATTAATTATTATTATTAATAATTATTATTAATTATTTTTATTATTAATTATTATTATTAATTATTAATTATTATTAATTATTATTATTAATTAATTATTATTAATTATTATTATTATTATTAATTAATTATTATTAATTATTATTATTATTAATTCAATATTATTAATTATTATTATTATTAATTAATTAGTATTAATTATTAATTAATTATTATTAATTATTATTATTATTTAATTATTATAAATTATTATTATTAATTATTATTATTATTATTATTATTATTATTATTATTATTAATTTTATTAATTATTATTATTAATTATTATTATTATTATCAATTATTATTAATTATTATTATAACTATTATTATTATTATAAATATTATTATTATTATTAATTATTATTATTATTATTATTATTATTATTATTATTATTTCATAGATATATGTCGTGTTTGTTGACATTTGAGTAGTAAAAACACAGTAAAAGTAATACATTGTTAAGTTATGAACAGATATACGGTGCAACAACGTAGCAGCACAAGCGTTTACATATTTTGTAAAAGTTTACAGAGTACACTGTAATGAAAATAGTTAGTTTTTCATATTATAGCGTATAAATATTAAGATATCAACCATGAAATGTACAAAAATAAATAGATATCACTAGAAATATTTTAAATTTCACACGCTTGCAAATATAATTAATGAGAGAAATAACAACCGAGAAATCTCGAAACAATTTTCGAGAATCGAGATCTCGGCAATTATGTCTCGTCTTGTAAAGTATTTTTTATATTTCTGTCTCGTCTCGCCGAGACGAGAAATCTCGAGTACGAGACGAGAATCGAGAAATATCTCGTCTCGACAGAATCACTATTCAGTACTCTTCTAACTAAAGAAGCTTTCCATGGTTAGTAGAGATGATCATTAGACTAATGAAAAGTATTGAATTCGGTCCAGTGTCAAAAAACTAATCATTTCAAATTAATAATGGCGACATTTTAAAAAGAAAATAGTAAATAAAGCAATAGTTATATGCAATGGAACATAATATAGTTTTGCAGCATTAGTAAATACGTAGGTACTCGTATGTATTTAAATTAATAAAAATTAAATAGCGTGAGGTGTTATGTTGTTTATTCATATGTTTCAAACAGCAGAAATCCAACAATTTGTAAAATTTATACGTTAAAAACAATGGTTTTAACAACGAAACAAATAACTTCATTACTCAGGAATTATCATTTGTTTAATGTTAAGTTTATTTTCTTCATTTTCATAAATATTTTTAATATTATATAGCAATGATAAATTTTTCCAAATTCCGTTATAAATATGTTATTGCCTACACCTACGACGACCATATAGAAATAATAAAATTATTTGAAATTCACAAGAATTCATACAATTTTGAATACTAAATAAGGAAATTATTAGGTCACTAACCAAATTATTGTTTTTAATTGCTTCATTGAAACAATTAATGTTTTTAACCTATAAATTTAAAAATTGTTGGATTTTCGTTGTTTGAAATAAATTAACATAGAGAAATTATATATCGTTAGAAAGCTAAAAAAAATCTCTTTCCAATGGTGTAACTTCCCAGTATGGCGTGTATAGAAAAATTAAAATTTGGACATAACTCGAAATCCATTAGTGATAAAAAAAAAAAATTAGCTTCGCCGTTCGAAAGAACATAAAGTGCCCTGAAGATGTGTAAACCAAAATCCAACATCATTTCACACTTAGAAGATATATGCAAAAATAAAAAAAAACTGCAAAATTTAATGTCTAGTTACCTATATACAGGGTGTAAATTTTAAAACGGGTCATAGGGCTATAACATAGAAAAACAGTTTTTTATACGCCAAAAGTTTCTATATTAACTAATTAGTGCATATTATAAAGAAAAAAATTACGAATTTTTTGATACCAAAAACAATACATTTCTGTTTCATATAAAGCCAGAAAATAAATTTAAAAATTTGCACAATTAAGAAAAAATATCATTAGCCATGAAACTGACAGAAACAAAACAAAACAATTGTTGACTTAATACTGTCATTAATAAACGTATATTTGCATATTATTTGTTAAATTATTATTATTATTATTATTGGTTTTATTAAGAAGAAATCATGGATAATTTGTCGCATGAGGAAAAATTACAAATTATTAAATGGTTTTATTCAGGAGAAAGTGTTAGAAAAATTCGAGATCTGGTTAGTGTTCTGTGGCCGCATAGAAGAATTTGCAGTACAAGTTCAATTCAACGCTTCATCAAAAGATTTGAAGAGAATGGTTCTCTCTATCCAAAAAAGAGACCTAAGAGAGACAATGTTGAAAATAAAGAAATTGTTTTAGCGTTAATAGAAAATGAACCAACTTTAAGTGTACGTAAAATTTCTTCGCAGATTGGTATAAGGCACAGCACTGTACACCAAATATTGAAAAAATATAACTATTCAGCTTTTAAATATCAGTGTCACCAAGAATTGTTTGAAGAAGATTTTATATCACGAGGTGAATTTTGTGAAATTATTATGGACAAAGCAAATGCTGATTGTCACTTTATAAGAAATATTTGTTTTACCCATGAGTGTACTTTTATTATGAATGGCAGACCAAATAGAAATAACTTTAGATATTGGGCTCAACAAAATCCACATCTTATTTTGCAAAGGCACACGCAATATGTGCAAAAAATAAATGTTTGGGCAGGAATACTAGGCCAACACATAATTGGCCCGTTTTTTATTAATAAATTAAATTCTAACACATATTTATAATTGTTAATGAACGACGTTGGCCCTGCAATAGAAAATACAAATTATGAAAATGTGTGGTATCAGCATGATAGTTGTCCTGCACATAGCTCTCAAATAGTGCAGGATTATTTAAAAAATGCATTCCCAAATAGTTGGATTGGAAGAGGTGGTGCAATTTCATGGCCGGCACGTTCCCCTGATCTGGCGCCGTGCGTGAACAATGTTCGACAAAGTTTTTATAATAGAATTGGCTATTGTCTTACAAATAATGGTGGTCTATTTGAACATTTAATTTAATTAATTTACTTTGGCTTTTTTTATTATTTTTAATTAATTGTTCCCTTGTAGTTTGTAGTTTTCTCGTTTCTCATAACTTATTTCTTATTACATCTAGATGATCTTTAATTTGTAAATATTACAATAAATAATAATTGTTTCTTAAATATACTAGTGTTTTCTTTATTTAGTGTTATTTTGTATTAGTTCATAAATGACATTGGGCCGTGATATCCACCTCCTATTAAAGTTTCTAATAAATTTATTCTACTATTAAATATTTTTGTGTATTTCCACCTACAAATAAAATTTATCTTGCTATTAAATTTAGTTATTAGCAGAATAAACTAATAGGAACTTTGAGGTACTGGTAACTATTTTGAAAAGAAAATAAATGTATGTAAAAATGGATTTACAAGAATTAGATAATCTCATAGAAGCACAGGAGTCAGAAGATAAGATTTTGAAATTGCGACGTACTTATACAGTACGAGTTAGAATGGACAATTTTGAAAAGTGGGACGACACAGAATTTATTACCAGATTTCGGTTGTCTCGTGAAACTGTGTTATATATTCTAAATTTAATACGCCGAAATCGAACATAAGTGTCAGGTAGGTATGTTTTTATTTTATTCAGGGCCGTGTTTATGAGCTAAAAATTCCAAATTCTAAGTTACAGCAATGATAAATTTTGATTACAACAATGAGTAAACTTGAGTATAACAGTGATTATAGGTACTTGATTACAACAATATCTACCTATACTTGGTAACAATTGATTATAGATACTTGATTACAACAATAACTAAACTTGGTAACAATTGATTATAGGTACTTGATTACAACAATAACTGAATTTGATTACAAGAAAGATTAAATTTGATTAGAACAATTATTCAGTTTTTTTATTCTCTATTATATTTGCATATTTTATACAAATATCAGCTAATAATCTGGTTTTATTTTGCGATAAATTAGCTGTTGGTATTGGTACTTTTTTCGTATCCATATTGACACTACAATTATATAATTCATAATCCGCACTTAAAATAAATCTTGAAATAAACAAACATAACCAAATATGAGTAAACATACGTCAACTCAAATTGTGAAAACGAAAGTAACTAGTTTTCGTGCTACCGAATTTAAAATCTTGATATACATAATAAATTTATTTAGCTACTAACATATTTATTCTTCAGATAGCTATCAAAAACTTTAATAGGAGGTGGATATCACGGCCCTAAAATTATCAACTGTCATATTAGTAAACAATGACAATGTTTTGTTACTGACAGTTTCATGGCTAATGATATTTTTGCTTAATTTTAAATTTATTATATATATATATATATCCGGGAGTTTATTTTATCAGTAAACATAGGTTATATCATTGCCATAGTTACGGTATGAATGTTTGACAGCAATGTATTGAAGCGTTTATTTTATGAGTAAACATAGGCGTTTAACATGGGAAGCAGTTTTTGATAAACACAAAGGTCTGGCAATAAATCAAGCCATGCTATTGAACATGATAATAGTACATTTCATCTTGTACATTATTTAATATTAATTACTTTAATAATATTGCAAAAATTACAATAAATTACGAAAATTGTCAAATAAATAATTATTTCAGTTTTTTATTATGCAATATGAAAATATTTGCAAATGTTTAACTTTTAAAAATCAGTTTATATTTCCATATTACAATCATTTAAAAATAATAACAACATTGTAATAAATAAAGAGAAAATAATTGAGAATAATTGATTACAATAATCAAAATATTGATGCAATAACAATGCATTGTATTTCCTTTGATATTAATAAAAATAACTGAAACATAATAAATTTGTGCAAATATTATGTCTTTACTGTATTTATCAAATAAAATACAATGCATTGTTATTACATCAATATTTTGATTATTGTAATCAATTATTCTCAATCATTTTCGCTTTATTTATTACAATGTTATTATTATTTTCAAATGATTGTAATATGGAAATATAAACTGATTTTTAAAAGTTCAACAATTTTTATAAAAAAAATTAAATAATTACCCCAATGGGGAATCGAACCCCAACCAAAAATCTCAGACGCTACTCTTATGTCCACTACGCCACGGAAACATTTGCAAATATTTTCATATTGCATAATAAAACACTGAAACAATTATTTATTCGACAATTTTTGTAATTTATTGCAATTTTTGCAATATTATTAAAATAATTAATATTAAATAATGTACAAGATGTATGTACTATTATCATGTTCAATAGAATGGCTTGATTTATTGCCAGACCTTTGTATTTACCAAAAACTGCTTCCCATGTTAAACGCCTAAGTTTACTCATAAAATAAACGCTTCTATACATTCTTGTCAAACATTTATACCGTAACTATGGCGATGATATACCCTATGTTTACTGATAAAATAAACTCCCGGTATATATATATATACAATAATAATAATAATAATAATAATAATAATAAGCACCATTAAAATGGGGCAACTTTTGTCTAATTTCCCCGACTTCGTATCTCTTATAGTTCTCAAGATACCCGTGTTGGGCAAGTTATCCTAGACACCTGTATAATTGCACATTAATATTGGCTACAAATGTACAATAAAAAAATTCGATGAACACTTTTAAATAGGGTACTTGCATGCAGAGCTGTGCACAAGTACAAGAAAAAAGGATTTAAATACAAGTACAAGTACTTTGCGGAAAAATGTACTTAAGTACCATTACTTTCATTTTAAAAGTATTTAAGTACAAGTACAAGTACAGTACTTGTACTTGCAATTTCAGGAATAAGTACAAGTACATATAAAAAATACGAAAAATGAAAAAAAAAACATTTAGTTTATTTTTCTTTGACTTTCTTTATGAAACATAAATAAATGGTTTATTATTTAAATGTTTTCGTCTTTTTGTCATGAAATTATGAATAGTTTCAATGTTTACCCCATAAAATAAATAAAATAACTACAATATTTGTTTATTTTTTGTTTATAATAAAGTAACATAATGCTTTTCATTTTGGATTAAAAGAAAATTTAATATATTGGATTTTAGAATGCTATTTTTCCTAAAATAGATTGAAACTATTGTCGTACAGAGCCTTTACTGTATATCTAATAATTCATTACAAAATATTAAGAGCCTGTACATTCACCGAAATGAGTATTTTTTCTACGGAACTGCGGGTTTCAAACAAAAAACTAACTTTAAACACAAATTGTTAATTAATTTTTATAGATATTTATAGATAGTACAAGTACATTACACACCACATTTAGTAAAACGTTTTTTCTACTCCCATGCATGAATTTTTATGTGTGAAGTTTGAGTTTTTGCACACGGTGCGTGAAGTGCTACTTCACACACAGTGTGCGTGTAGTAACATTTCACGCACCGTTCATTATTTTAAATATTACAAACTGAATTGTATTTTAATAAAACAAAGCTGTTAAACACCCGTAACGTTGGTAACCATGGTTACACAAGTCGATAATACAGAGGCTTTACGTTTAAAGAATGATAACGTGAAGAAAAAATATATTTTATTGCAAGGTCGTAGAAAAAGTATAGTATGTAACACGTGTGTGAAGCCTATTTTACATTCGGGTGGTTTGCAACACTCACCTTCGGCTCGTGTCGCAATCTCCACCCTCATGTAAAAATGTCTGCTTCACACACTTGCCACATAATATACTATTATTTAATTTACGAAGAAAATAAACGGCTAAAAACAACAACTAATAGCATTGAATACACCCGCAGTTTGAATTGCAAATGAAGTGAATTTATAACTTAAAAAATAGAGGGCATTGCTTAGTTCGAGAATATGAGACAAACTGAATATATATAATTTTTTTTTGCTGCGTAATTTTGCAGGTTAAAACGTGCAAAGCAAAAGTACTTGTCCATGTACTTGTGAACACACAAGTACAATTCCAAAAATATTGGATTTAAGTACAAGTACAATTACACATTGAAAAATTGTACTTAAATACAAGTACAAGTACAATAAAAATGTATTTAAGTACAGTTTAAAGTACATGTACTTAAGTACATGCACAGCTCTGCTTGCATGGTCGGTAAACGAATATTAAAAATGTTTGATGATTGATGTGCACATTGTAAAATAAGTTTATTCATTATAGGTTAGGTTATGTTAAGATGTGTTTAGAAATAATGCAAATAAAAAACGATATAATGGCACGAATTGGAATGTTTAGAAAAATTTCATAAAAAGAAGTACAACGGATGGAGTTTTGTGGATACGAGTTATCTCTGTTCAGTACCTATACTTACAGATTGTAACAGAAATGAGTACATTAAATTTAACCAGTGATAGAACTAGGCACAAGCAACGAAACGTCGAGAACAACAATATTTCTTAGTAACATATTTTTGAATTCTTATTTTTTTAGTAATTCTAGGCAGATTTTTTTTATGAAACTTTGAAAATTTTTAACACAATATGTAAAAAGTTACCAAGAGATATTGTTGCTCTCGACGAGTTCTGTCATTGGATAAATTTAATATAGTTATTTCTGTTACAACCTGTATATAATTTTACTGTGCATCACATTTTTTATGCGCTCAAATTATTTTTAAAATGTTCGAATTTTATTTTGTTACTTAGTCCTATTTTATTGTCCCCATTCGTTAATTATGTAAAGAAAGCCCTTCGTAAATGCATTTTGGTTGTGTACTTTTAATTAGGTGTGTTTTTTAGGGTTGCTACCCAATCGAACATTACGGTATGTAGCGGTGGACATCGGCACTAATCCGGTAGCTGGCGTTTCCCGCCGGAAATCCCTACTTGCTGCCCTAGCAATTCGCGCTATGACGGAAATGCGTGACAATGGCACCGTTGCATTTATTGGTCCCGATGATACCTGCTCAGCTGAGGCACTCGTTGCTGCTGCATGGAACCTACCCATGATCTCATATGTGAGTAAAAATCTTTTAGTTTTTGCCGCCTTGAATGTATAGTACACGCAAAGATATAGGAGTTTTAAGTAGTACGTACTGATATACATAATTTTCTTATTTTAACTTATGAGTAAAGAGCGGATTATATACAGTAAAAAATTGTCAAACTATGCACCATATATGCAGTTGCTATTGAATACATAATACAGTATTCGTATTTCCTATAATCTTAATTTTATTTCCACATTTTTATGCAGTATTTTATTCAGAACATTTTTAACTTCATAGAACAGACACTATAAGACCAAAATCATCTTTTTACAAGTAAGCTGAGATATGCTTGTCCATTTTTACCTTCCGTCACCTTTAGGTAAGGAAGATATTGTCTTTGGTCAAAAAATTCGGTGGTAAGTTTTTAATGAATAAGCACGTTTTAGGGTCCCTACAATACGAATATACCATTTTTAAGATGATGTCTGTATGTGTGTGTGTGTGTGTCCGTGTGTGTGTGTGTGTGTGTGTGTGTGTGTCCGTGTGTGTGTGTGTGTGTCCGTGTGTATGTGTGTCCGTGTGTGACAATTTTTTCTCCGACGATAACTCCAATACTACAATTCTAAAAATTATAATTCTTTCGTATTCCTCTTCTGTACATCCATATGAAGAGTTGATTAGATTTTGGTTATAATTGATCCACCGGAAGTACCCTTATTTGAAGTTTTTAACAGTTTTTCTTAAAAAAACGCAGTTAAATATTATTTTTTGACATTTTGTTATTATATTTATTAAAGAAAATACTCTTTTCTATATGGTTTGATTATTAATTTTCCTTCATATTCAATAGATGTAGAGTTAAAGCATTATAAAGAAATTAATTTTCAAAAATTAGTCAGCTTTATTATTTATCATGGAAACAGCTGACATAATTATTCAAAAAAATTTAATTGCAAGTGCAAAACCAAATATGGAAAAAAAGTATAATATCTAAAATTGGTATGTCATAGTGTTGCTCGCAAGTGACACGCAGAGAAAGGCCAAAGAGAAGATGGAAGGACATTACTTAGTGTAGTTTATGTTATAATTTTATTGGATTTATAGAACCTTTTTAAATGAACTTTTGGTATGGAATTTGTAAAAAATAGTATGTGTTCGTGGAATTGACGGAAGGTCTTGTGCTGGCCACAACAGATTTTTTAATTTAGATATTGTTTTGTATTCAATTGAGTAATTTTCATTAGCCCTAAATTTTTTACTCAGCTTATGAAGTTGATCTTTTCTCTTAATATCAGCTTTGATTATAAGTGTAAACCAAGGCGGATAACGGGGTTTGAAAGATTTCTTAGGGGGAACACACTCGTCTAAAAAAACGTAGTGTTTCATAAAAAAAATCACAAGCTGAGTTTACATCGTCAAATTTTTGAAGACATTCCCAATAAAATTTATCTATTAGACTATATAGTTTGTTATAGTCACCTTTCACAAAGTTATAAGAGAAACCAGCAATTTTATTTAAATACTTAGTATTACATTTACTTATCGTATTTATTCAGCAAAATCACGGTCAGTTCTATAGACTGTATAGGAGTTAGTACATAATTCGGAATTAGATATAGTACCATTTAACCAAGTTTCTGAGAAAGCAATAACATCAAAATCTAAGTAAGGACTGATGGAGTAAAATTTATCGATTTTATTAGCAAGGCTTTGAATATTCTAATAATAAAAAGTTAAATGATTTAATGTGGAGGTACTTCTATTGCACTTTAATTGCTATTGACCAAGGATATTTGTTTTAAAAAAGTATAGGATCTAAACTTGGTATGTCTTAATGTTGCTCGCAAGTGACACGCAGAGAAAGGCAAAAAAGAAGATGGAAGGACATTACTTAGTGTAGTTTATGTTATAATTTTATTGGATTTATAGAACATTTTCAAATGAACTTTTGGTATGCAATTTGTAAAAAAATAGTATGTATTTTTACATGATATTTTATAGGATCTGTTCCAAGGACCTTTTGGTATGGGATTTGTACAAAATACATGGAATTGACGAAAGGTCTTGTGCTGGCCACAACAGATTTTTTTTAGTAAATCTAATTTTGGTTTTTTATTTGAGGCACACTAATTTCAGCTCTACTATTGGGATAAATAACTACCGATGGCGGGACTGCGAGCACGTAATCAGCTACTCCCGAAAAGTATATTGCTGAGTACAATCAGAAAAATTGACTCTGTGGGGTATAGTAATAATAATATTAATATAAATAAATATATCATCACGGGGTCCTGTGGCCGCGTGCCAGAGTGTCTGGTCGCGAACCTGGGGAACCGGGTTCGATCCCGACCGACGCCAAATATTTCGAATTTTAAATGGCACAAAAGTGACCCCTGTGGTGCATTCTCCACGCCAGCAATGAGTGCCCGTGAGGTGACGCCTGATGAGCGCCCGCACAGTACAAATATGTCATCATCATTACCGATGTCTGCGATAAAGCAGATTGTGGCACACCCAGAAATGGGTAATATGCCGTGATGATATATTTATTTATTTATATTTATATCATCACGGCATATCACCCATTTCTGAGTGTGCCAATCTGCGTTGTACACAGATTTCGGTAATGATGATGACATATTTCTACTGTGCGGGCGATTACCAGGCGTCATCTCCCGGGCACTCATTGCTGGCGTGGAGAGTGTACCACAGAGGTCATTTTTGTGCCATTTATAATTCGAACATATTTGGCGTCGGTTCCCCAGATTCGCGACCAGACACTCAGGCACGCGGCCACAGGACCCCATAAATATAGTAATTATGACAAAGTGGCATATTGCTCGCATATTGCTCGCATTACCTATAACTTTGGGTGTGAACGGGTCATTCTGTGGAAATGAGGACATGGTCTGTATAATAAAATAATCTTACTGTTCCTTTAACATAAATGCTATTTTTGTTTGAGATATTTTTTTATGAAAATGAAAACTGTAGTTCCAAAAATTATTTCAAACAAAAATGACATTTATGTTAGAGAAATAGTAAGATTAAGATTATTTTACTATACAGAGCACTCAGGGCAGGTAGAAATACCAAGCGATGCATGTCTTCATTCCAAAAGAGCGGTGCAATAATGGCCTATTTTGTGTCCAATATTATAAAGCAAACAGTAAGCGATATGTCGCTTAGTCTTAATTACGATATTTATAGTTTTCTTGCTGGACACGACAGAGTCAAGTTTTCTGACTATAGCTAAATTGCTTTTAATTTCGCAGAAATGATAGTTTTAACATATTAAAGATCCCACTTTCATCAAAAATTATTTCATCAGATGTGCGACCACCGTAAGCTTTGCTGCCAAAAGATTAGCAGTCCATGTTTGCTTACACATGTAATCACTTTTATCGTATTACACTTTTTATAGTAAGAATTATGTTTTTACTCAAACACAAACATTTTGGTGGTTTTATAGGAATATCAGTGCATTCAAGTATCACTCTCAAATTCTTAAATTTTTTGAAGCTAGTTAGCTAGTAGGTATATTTTGTCTGCATACCTCTATGGAAGGCCATGCAATAATTGTTTTTTTTTACAATATTTGAAAAAAATACAGCTGAAATATTTTTGAATAGAACGAATGAGATATATTAAAAAATAATGACGCCAACTTTTAATTTGATGAAAACATTTGATTAAGCAGAAGTCTTCACTTCAATGGATTTCTTTGGAGAAAATGCACAGTATTTAATTTCAATTGTGGAGATACTTTCGTAGTAAAATTTCGTATAACAATTTGTTTAAAAATTTGTTTAATTTAATATGAATTCCACTTCCCCTGTTTTAACACTATGTATAATCTCTGGAGCATACTCGCATGTGCTTAGTATAGTTTTCGTCATCAAAAATAGAGACGGTCAAAAACAGCTTAACCGCCCATCACTTAAGTTCATAATGAAACCTAAAACTTCTGCCCATCATAAATAATAAGTCTATATACTGTCACTGTTTTGCACACGAAGCTAAAACTAAGCTATTTCATTCTAGTTTTGGCGGTTAAGCTATGTCCTTCGATTTTTGATGACGAGAACTATAACGTATTTTCCCATTATAAAACATTTTCCCAAGCCTTACGACGATCAACATTTTCAATTATGTACTCCACTTTTGTTGATTTTTCAGGGCTTTTTGACATCTTAGAACCGCATCCATAAATGCTACAATTAGCGTTGTTGTTTGTATTTTCCTTTGACATTACGCAAATATTGTCTCAGAATCTTTAAATGACCACGTTCAGATCATAGAAAACATGTGAGAACCCTACACACTACCTGACTACCTGGCATAACACAGATCTTTGACGAATACATACGTACGGTTACCGAATAATACGCATTTCTGGAAGTATTTTGCTCAGTAGCTATTCTATATTGAACTAGTGAAAGAATTTTGACAGATAGATTTTTGTGATTCTTTTGGTTGCTATGCACTGTATTTCAAATATTATGTGAATTCTAATTTCATTCTTTCTAAGTGCTGTGCGTTGTTGGTTGTCGTTTTTTAAGTTTTATTTGACTTCTTTCTTTGTTTTCAGTGTTTCAAATTTCTTTTCGATACTTGCTACTTCACTTGAAACTTATATTGGTTTGGTAATTTTACCAGAGTGTGTGATATTTTGTTTTATTCTAGCTTCCTCTGAATTTTCGGGAATTTCCTCAATTTTGTCTTTATTTCGTTTTTCTGCTATATTTATTTTTCTTTCTTTTAATTTTTGTTCTAAATCTCTGTAAATGACTCGCATTTTTTCTTTATGATTTTGCACATAATTTTGACTAAGATGCTTTTCTAAAGCCAAATTTATTTCGCCACTTTTAAAGTGTCTGAAAAGTGTATCAATGGGTTTATAATTTGCTGCCGAATGAATAGTATTGTTATATACTATCATGGCATACTTTATTTTATTCTTTAATTGTATATTTTTATTTTCATTTTGTAAATTTAATAATCTTAGATGTTCAATCAGAGTTGAGTGGAATCGTTCGATTTGACCGTTTGAGTTATCTATAGTGGTGAAATGGATATTAATTTTATATGACTAAAAATTATTTTATTGCTACATTGTTAAATTCTTTACCATTATCGCTTATTATTTTATCGGGGATATCATATCGTGATAAGAATTTTAATAATTTATTTGCAATTTCTATTAAAGTCATATTTTACCTCCCGCTACCCTTGGTAAGGGAGGTATAGGGATCGTGCTAAAAATCACATATCGAGATTTTAGTAAATGACCACGTTTTAAGGTCCCTAGAATCCAATTTTAACATTTTCACGATGATATCTGTATGTGTGTATGTGTGTGTGTGTGTGTGTGTGTGTGTGTGTGTGTGTATAGGTGTGTATGTGTGTATGTGTACGAATTTTGTTAGTGCTCTAACTCAAATAATATATTGTATTTCTACTCTATTCTAATATGGAAAGACACCATTAGATTTTGGTGTAAATCGGATGACCGGAAATGGCACTTTACCTGAAGCTCATAATGGTTTTCCTTCAAAAAATACCATTATATGCCATTTTTCGCATTTTGTCATTAAGAAAATTAAAGATCATTGAATTTTCTACAGTACTTTTTCTATATATTTTACAGATAAATTTAAAAATATTTTTTTTTTAAATCCCGAAGCCTAAGATAAACACAATTTCTTTGTTATACAGTTCATATTTCAAATGAAAGTAACTACAGGTGAATGTCACTGTCAAAAAACTAATCACTTCAAATTAATAATAGTGTCATTTTAAAAGGAAATAGTAAATAAAGCAATAGTTATATGCAATGGAACAGTTTGCAGCATTACTAAATACGGAGGTATGTATTTAAATTAATAAAAATTAATTAGCGGGAGGTTTTGTGTTGGCCACATCAAATTTTTAATCTATAAACTTGCGCGAATTTTGGAAAGTATCAATAATCGTAAGGTATTTACTTTTTTCTAGTTTTGTGCTTGTTTGAGTGACTCGTAATATTAACTGAATTGGATTTATATTGGAGGCATATCTCGCAAGTGTTAATATAATTTTGTACCGAGACGTGAAGATTTGGCCAATAGTATTTTTTCTTTAATTCTTTTTATAGTTTCAGTAATACCTCTGTGATTGGTCTTGCCTTCATGATATAAAGTGATTGTTTAATTTGTTGATCTTCTCTTATAATATCTTCTAATTTATTTTTACAACTAATAAAATCTTAACTCTTGTTTTGAAATAATTTCTGTAATATTTTATTTACGTTAAAATATAAATTATATTGAAAATACAAAAATATCTAGTATTGGGTTTACAATAGTCTTTTATGAATGATAATATAGATTCTGCTACTTTTATTTTTGGTATGGACACGTCTAATCTAGTTTCTCATCGAATGGTCTAGTTATATCTACTTTCAAATGTGGGAAATCTGTGATATTAAAAATTATTTGATTTTTACGGTGTTTACAGGTGTATCAAGGAATCTTATACCAGAAATAAGATTTTCGTCGACTGAATGACATGTTTTTTGTCGGATGATACGTTCATATTTGTCATGTTGCTCTCATTTTCCATGTCTATTGCAAAGTTTTTAAATTTTTGAGGTAATAAGTATACCGTTATTTTTATATTCGAGCCGATTTCGTGCAGTATGATTTTTCCCATGATAATTTATCTTTTCCGCTTCCGATTTTGGCGATAGAAATTCTATCTATGTTATTACTTATTAAATATTTTCTAGATTTTGTAATGTTTCTCTAAAAATTTTATAAGATAGTTTACGGTTGAATTTATCTTTACCTACTAAATGAAATAAGTAGTAATGTTTCGTTGGGTAATTTCTGTTTAATATATCTGTGATTTTTGTTTCTTTGAATTTTAATAAATATGTTTACAACTTTGAATTCATTCAGTCGTAACTTTGTTATACATTTTTAATCAAGAAATGAAACTATGCCTGTTACTTTGTTAATATCCCTACTTTAAAGTGGTGATATTATCAAAGTAACAAGCATAGTTTTATTTCTTAAATATCTTTACTATCGTATTTTGAATTTATATCTGCTGCTATTGCACTTTCGAGTTTTCTATCTACACTTATACAGTGAGCTAGGTTGTTATTGATATCTAATAAATATCCTTCTTTTTCTATTATTTCGAAATTGTTTATTTTAATTCTAGATAATACGTCCGCGTTTGTGTTTAATTTTCCTTTTTTGTATTCTATAATATAATCGAATTCTTATAATCTAATTCTCCTTCGTAGTAATTTTGAATTTGGTTCTTTAAGGTTAAACAGCCGTATTAGAGGTTTATGGCCAGTTACTATTTTGAATTTTCTATCCTAAACATAATGAATAAAATGGTTTGTTACAGCCCATACAATAGCTAGTAATTCTGTTTCATATGTAGAGTAATTTTCTTCATGGTTGTTTAAAGTTCTAAGGCATAAGCAATTGGTAATTCTTAATTCTTAAATATGTTAGGACATTACTGTGCCTATGGCTACGTTAGTCACGTCTGCCGTTACTATGAATTAATTAATTAATTAATTATTATTAACTTTTGCGCCATTTTTCAATGCTTTTGTTAGGGGCTTTGTATTTTTTGCAAATTTGTCTATGAATCGTCGATAATAACCTATTAGTACGAGAATTGATTTTATTTCTGTCTGATATTTAGGGAAAGGGAAATTTTGAATTGCCTCAATTTTGTATGGATTAGGTTTTACTCCATTTTCAGTTACTATATGTCCGACATATTCTACTTCTTTCCTTAAAAATTCAGACTTATTCAATTGTATTTTCAAATTAGCTTGACGTAATGTTTCAAATATTTTTCGAATATTTTCTAGATGTTCTTCTAAACTGTTTCCTAATATTATAATATCATCCAAACATACTAATCATATGATTCCAATATGTTCTTTTAATACGTAATTCATTAGACGCTGGAAGGTACTAGGGATATTTTTCAAACCGAACGACATTCGAGTAAACTCATAATGACCGTTTTAGACGTTAAATGCTGTTTTAGGAAAATCATTAGGTGTTACTTTAATTTGGTGGTATCCTGAGACTAAGTCGAGAGTGGTGAAATATTTAGGTACATCTCCTTAATTTATCCAATATATCATTAATGTTAGGAATAGGATATTTGTCATCTATAGTTTTTTCATTATGTTTCCGATAGTTGATGACCATACGGAATTCTTTCCTGAAGCGTCAGGCTCCTTTGGGACTGTCCATACTGACCAGGATGAAAAACTAGGTCTTATAATATCATCTTCTAGTAATTTTTTTATTTGACTTTAGACCTCTTCTTTTTAACAATTTGGGTAGCAATAGTTTTTTGTATGTACGGGAATTTCGTCATAAGTTCTTATCTCTTGTTTCATCTCGTTAGTAAAGGTGAATTTATCTTTTTCTCTATAAAATATGACGCGGTATTCTTGAATTACGTTTACTTATTTTTCCTTTTCATGTTCATTTAAGTGATCTGTTCTAAAATTTGATAGATAAATTGGTTCTTGTGTTGAATTACTAATTTTAAAGTTTTTTTTTTTTGTAAAATTTGAATAGTTAAGTAATTTATTTCAATATCTTTATCTGTTTTGTTTATCACAGGTAATGTTAATTTTTTAACCTTTATTTTTACGTGACTACAGGAATTTCAAAATGGGCGTTGATATTATTTTCCAATAAAACGTCGGTGTTTTCTTCATTAGCAAAATAGCTTATTAATTTTGTTTCTTTTAGTTTTAGGGTTATTTTATTTTTTTATGTGTTAATTTGTATTCAAATTTCTTCTGGAATTTGTATTTTTGTTCGTAATAATTGTATTCGTCATAATTTTGATCAATTTCGTTATCGTCGTAGTTTATATTTTCTACATTATTTAGTTCATTACGGGTACGAATATTAGGTCTGGTTTGGAAAACATTTCTTGTAGAGATTGACATAGGAGTCGATTATGGTTGTTTAGATTTTGGATTAACTGGACCTAATAGAATGAAGTTGGTTGTTTTGGTGGTGTAAATTGAGGAACATGTACTGGCTGTACAATTTGTTTATTTTTGGGTATTGTTCCTGTGTGTTTATTTTGGTGAGAAGGAACATTTGTTTTCTTTGTAGATGTTGTTCTTGTGGCTTCAATTTGATAATCGTTTATTAGAATTTTCAAAGCACCATTTAAACTTTGTGGATTTCTGGTTTGCATGAAGGATCTTAAGGGATCGTGTAGTCCTCTCAAAATGAACGAACTGCTAAATTTTGTCCATACATAATTATAGATGGTTTATGGGGTGCATCTACCTGTGTTTCTGTGTATGATGTGTGTGCGTTTAGTAGTGTTAGCATTTTATTGTATTATTCAAAGGTGTTTTCCGAGCCTTGGCGTAAATTAGACATTTCGATCGCTAGAGTGTAACAATCACATTTAACTGCATAAGTCGTTACTAACGCATTATTCAAATCTGTCCAGCTATTTATTGTATAATGAGAGATTGCTTTTGGGGCATCTCCTCTTATTTTCTTTCTTATATTCGCGAGTAATATGAAATTTTTGTAATCATTAGGATCATTGCTATTATAAAGTTTGGTAATGAGTGCTTCACTCATTCATATAAAATAAGCTAACTCATTTGAATTTCCAGAGAATACAGGAATTGTATCTAAATAACGCTGTATTAGCAGACGAAATAAAGAAAATGTGGCGAATGAAAATAGTGATAATAGTTCCCATAGTATTAGGAGTAACAGAGGAAGTACCTAAAGTATTATTTACAAGCCTGCAAACCTTGCAACCAGAAAAATAAATTTACGTGCACATGCAAGAAGTAAGAATAATATTAGGTACATGTACCGTAGTACAGAAAGTTATTCTGTGACAAGCAATAGCACAAGAAGAACCAGTTATACTCAGCAGCAGGATAACTAAGTAAAAATAAAAATAACATGTAATAAGTGTCATATGCGTACTACCTGTGATATACTTCATTTATTGCAATTACTTGCCCTAAGTGGCCGTAATAAGAAATTAAACTTGTAAAAATCTGATGAGGCCAACACACTACCTCCCGCTATTTAATTTTTATTAATTTAAATACATACATACCAACATATTTACTAATACTGCATATAACTATTGCTGTATTTACTATTTTCTTTTTAAAATTACTAATTACATTACTAATTTCAAATGATTAGTATTTTGCAATGACATTTATCTGTCAGTTACATACATTTGAAATATGAACTGTGTAGAAAGGAATGGTGTTTATCTTTAAAACATAGGCCCTGGGATTTAGAAAAAAGATAATTTTTTAAAGTTATCTGTAAAATACATGGAAAAAGTGTTAATGTACACCAGTAGAAAATTCAAAAATCTTTAATTTTTATAATGATATAAAATGTGAAAAAAATTATATTTAATGGTATTTTTTGATGAAATACCATTATGAGCTTCATGTAAAGTGCCGTATCTGGTTATCCGATTCTCACCAAAATCAAATGGTTTCTTTCCATATTAGAATAGTGTCGAAATAAAACTTATCAGAATTTTCTGAATGATGGATACAGGCATCCTCGTTAAAATGTTAAAATCGGATTCTTGGGACCTCAAAACGTGTCATTTACCAAAATCGCGACATGCTATTTTTAGCACGATCCCTGTACCTTCCTTACCAAGGGTAGCGACAGATAAAAACAGTGCTGTGTTTGGCACATTATCATAAAATTATAACGTAGTTAAAACAATTGAAATTTCATGCAAATATTAAAAAATCTGTTGTGGCCAGCACAAGAACTCTCGCCATTTTCATTTTATGATATATGTATAAGTATTGTATTGCTCTTTGCTGTCGAACCGTCGTTTTATAACAGAAAAATTACAGAACTTTACCCAAAAAAAGGTTTTTTTTTGTATTTAACATGTCTTCTGCACACATACAATTCTAATTATATCTATTTTTCATTGTATCGGGAAGTTCCTAAATGTCAGAGATTCTTCCATTTCATTAACAAAATTGGCGTTATTTCTAATGGATATATGCATGTTTTGTTTCCTATAATTTTAAATATTTAATTAATAAAACAATAAGAAAGATTGAATGTGCTTCCCAGAAAAACTTTCAGAACGTAACTAAAACTTTTGATTTTTGACACTGACATCTGTCATTTACAAATTATGTTATAAACATTTGAATTTGTCAACTGGTTTCCTTAGTGTAGTTTAGCCTACTCGACTTATTACATCCCGTTATTCTATATATTATAGCATAGCGTCTTTATCTCCAAATTTATATAAGATATAATAAAAATTTTAAATGTATCAGATGTAGAATTTTATGTTCTTCAATACTAGTAATATCAAAAATTTTCAAAAAGTAATATTTAGAAGATTTTATTTAGAAACTACTACTTACGGTTGTCCAATTTTTACCAAAACCTTTTCAGCTCTTCCCAGGAATGTCAGATTGAGGTATCCATAGTTAAACTGGTCTTAAGTCTTATAGTTTTTGAGGAATCGTCCTTCCAACATCCACACGTACACACACACACGCCACACATACACACACACACATACACACACATACACACATCCACACACACATACAGAAACGCGCGCGCACACACACACACAAAGGCGTAAAAATGTTAAAATAGAATTATAGGGACCTTAAATCGTGCTTATTCACTAAAATCTGGATACGCGATTTTTAGCATGAATCCAATACCTCTCTTAGCGAGAGGTAAAAACCAGTTCCATAAAACTAGAAATTGATGTACCATAAAACATAAATTTTTATATAAATAGTTCTAAGCACACTCTAAGAAAAAAAATAATAATTGATTGATATCATTGTCTTGCAGGGTTGTGCATTTACGGGTAAAAATATATTTTTTTACGTTTTCGTGTATAAAATGAGTAAAAAATGATGATAGATGACGTGTTGTTTACAAAGGTCATAATTTTATGATGCGAAGAGCCATGGGCGTATACAGAGGGAGGCCAGGGGGGCGCTTGCCCCTCCTAAGAAAATGAAAATACATTGTATAAATACCTAATTCATTCATATGAAAAAATTGAAAACAATCAATGTTGATTTAAAGCCTTAAAGGAAATGTAAATATAAAAGTCGTAATTACAAGCCCTTCTTTAACAATTTCCTTAAAACTTTGTATGCACAAATGTGTAAAACAAATTGTTTTTCCTAATCCCTAATATAATATAATTTAAAAAAAAAATTGGTAAAAAATAACACAACATTGTTTTTCTTGTAAAAATCCAATAATGGAAAAATAAACTTCACAACGGCCTTTGCTATAAATGCTGCATATTTCCAGACAATTAACAACCACTTTTACACATCTGCTAGTAATAAAAGTAGGTAGGTGTGCCCAACCCAAATCCAAATATTACCGAATACAATACTTTAGTGAATCTAACAATTTTGCATCCTAAAAATATAAAACCATGTAATACAGAATAGTATACTATGTGGCAAGTGTGTGAAGCTGAAATTTTTACATGAGGGTGGAGATTGCGACACGAGCCGAAGGCGAGTGTTGCAAACCACCCGTGACTTATTTTACGTGCCCATCCCTGTTGTCTTGTTTCTTCATCAATCATTATAATCTTAACAAATTATTTTATGCAACATGTAGAGTTAGTTAAAACTAATCTACTTACAGCTTTAAACTTCCGTCTACAGCTAATTACAGTTTTGGTGAAATCATGGTTCTCGCATGGATTAGGCGATTAAGGGTTGCAGTAGTGCGAGCCGGTCACAAGAAAGTGCTATTAATGATGTTTGTAAATCCTGTTCTACATTACCATAAATTTACATCCATTTTTACAACTTCGTATTTGATCATGCAATTTCAGTGATTACACGATAATAAATTTGCAACTTCTTATGGTATCATACGATGTAAAAATTCTCAAATAGGGCATGTTTTAATTTTGAAGGTCATTTACTTCAAATTTTGATTATATTTCGGGTTTTCTTTACGCAAAAGTTAAATTTCATGTGTACTTGGCTACTCTGAATTGTCATTGAGAAAACCAAAAGTCAAGTTCAAATATTTCAATGGCAATCGGCATAAAATTTTAAAAAAATGTAATTGTCGCAATTGTTTTGCGCGAAATAATTTTCTGAAATGAAAACTAATTGTGAAACAGGCTTAAGACGTATGGCTTTTATTTTTGACAGAAATGTGCTGACACAACTTTATCGGATAAGAACGTGTTCAACACGTTTGCTCGCACCCTTCCACCTTCTAGTAAAGTATCGAAGAGCGTGGTGGCTCTTCTGCTAGCCTTTGGTTGGGACCGATTCGTTATGGTGTCTGGATCGCAGCCAGCTAGTGGCAGTGTTGTGCAAGAAGCCATTGCAGTAAGTGCAATATTTTTCATTTATTTATTTAGGAAATATTGAGGCGATATGAGATGATTGAATTATACAAGAATAATCATATTACTACACAATATTATAGAATATGGCAAATGCACATGGACTGGTGGTAATTGAAACGCTCACATATTCGGACTATATTCCGCGACATATTGATCAAATGGATTTAATTGTCGCTGACACCTATCAACGAACGAGAGGTAAGATTACTTTATCTTTATAACACTGAATTATCCCTTTGTAGAGTATAAGATTGAGTAAGAGCAAAGAATATAATGTAATTTTTATTGTGCGATAAATATATATACAGGGTGTATCAAGATAATGGAACAGTGCCGTTTATTCGTGTATGTGAAAAGATATAGAAAAAAGTGATTAAGATATTTTGTAAGGCATAGAGGGGGACACATTTTAGCATAAACTCTTATCTTAAATCCAGTGGTACTCAAACTATAGGGGAATATTATATTTTTTTAAATGGCATTGTATATAATTTATTAACTCATTAAATAGAGAATTTTCTTCTGAATTCAACGATATAATAATATGATACCCTTACATTGCGAAAAATTTGATAAAAATTAATTCAAAGTTAGTATTTCATTTCTACTGTATCTAAGTAATCTGAGCAAACATTCAATCAATGAAACAAAAAATTTATTTTAAAAGTTGGATTTATTGCCAAAATCGTAGCTTACTTGAGTATAATAAAACTCAAATAAATTTTATTTTGTTTTATTGATTGAATGCGGATTGCAGTGGCGTAGCCAAGGGGGGTGTTTTCGGGTTTAAACCCTCCCCATTGGTAATATTAATACATATTTTATTTTAATAAATAAATGATCTATTTCATAAAACGTATAGTTTGACAGATATTTTATTTTAATAAATAAACTATCTATTTCGTCAAACGTATAAGTTTGACTCATATCATTTTAATAAATAAATGATAAATGATCTATTTCATAAAAACGTATAAGTTTGACGCCAAATTGTAACTAACGAAAATAGAGTACCTATAATATGTGTGAGTAGTATTTACTTCTACACAACGAACTCTCTCCCCCACATATATTCAATATCCACCCCCATTTGAAAATTCTGGCTACACCACTCGGGTTGTCTTCATAAATCCAAATCTTTCTTAAAAATGTAAGTATACGTCTTGTATAATTTTTCTCCAGCGAAATTTTGAAGGATACTTCATTTTCGTAGTATATGCAACAGGACTATCTAGTATTAGGTGAGATCCTTTTTTTTTTAAAAAAAAAAAACTACATAATACCATACAATTTCTCACTGTTTCTGTAAATTCGGTATAGCGTTTGACACACGCTGTGCATGTAGATTTAATTTTCAAGTTATTACTAACAAATAGAACAAAATATTACCTCAATAATACAATTCAGTGTAAGTAAGGGCCCACCATTCTATTTCTCATTTTCAAAATAAGTCAATAAATTAACTACAAGCTCTTAAATTTGACATTTTGTCAATGAACAACAAAACAAAAAACAAAATGAAATCACAATACAGGTTGAAAATTATAATTAGACATAATATTTAGTAATATATATATATATATATATATATATATATATATATATATATATATATATATATATATATGTTCAGGATTACCAATAATAAAAAAAATCTAGTCAAACGTCATTTTGCAATAATTAACAAAATTTTTCTTAATAATAATATTTCCAAATATAAATATTTCTATTAAAGGTTTCAATTGCATAATAATAATAAAAAAACAATAAAATACCGTTAATAAAATATATTTAAAAATATATAGAAAATGTTACCAATTTTAAGTACTGCCATCTGTTATTTTTGAACACCTGTAGTTTCGGATTAAACACATTATTTTTTATCGACGATACAGTAACGTAATTCGAATGATATGCTTTTCGAAGTATACATATAAATTAAACAAATGAATAAAACTGAAGAAAATAATATTAGCGTAAAATTATAAGATTTATTTGATTAAGGCTCGTCTCGGGCCTTTATTCTTGCCTTTTTCTTAAATTATTACGTTGTTCTGGCATATTTTCGGCAGCTTGATCAATTTCGCTGATATGATCATTTTCAGTAATATTTTCTTCTTCCAAGTTCTCTTCGTCATTATCTGTATTGTTTTCATTATCGTCATCAGTTTCCCGATCTATATTGGTTTTATTATCATCAGTTTCTGAATCTATTTTATTCTGTAATTATAATTAACAATTTTTTTCTATATATTCTGATTCGATTCGTTTAAGGCGTTCGCGTGGGAATATAGCTTACACTGACTTTAAAAATGAAACCCAAAAATAGTGCACACCACTTTATTTTACCACGATTCATGATGTTCCCTGATTCATACAACACTGTTCTTCTAAAATTATATTGCTATCCAGTAACCTATGTATCACGTAACCCTATCAGTTAATACTCCCAAATTAATTACAATAAATAAGATTGTGTAACATGTAAGAAATTTCAGTGGATCCGGGAATTAAATGGAGAAAGAAAACATAAAAAGGTTAAAGAATTGATTTTAACATAACCGTAGGATGAAAGATCGCCCAATCTAAGAACTCATATGAGTTGCGCAAAAGATAACAAGCGATAGCATGATGAAAAGAGAGATATAATCTCAGAATTTTAGGTAAATGTTTATTTGTACAGTCCGTGCAACAAGTATACGACCGTTTGGCAACCTCCACTCCTCTTCGTTCGGATTCGTGCTTGCGAAAGATATTGAAAGGTACCGATCATGCCCATGCAACCTTGAAATGCGTTGCTAGATTGGGCGATCTGTAAATGAGGATGACTTCACTGCGAAAATCATATTTAGTTTACTTTTCAACTTTTTTAAATAAGTTTTATGGAGATAAAAATATAGTACCTTAGAGTTTTAATTTTTAATGAAAGTGCTTATACTTGTTGCAATGAAGATGTTATAGTATAATAATATATGCAATACAATAAAATTGGCGGGAGATAATTCTCTATTTTTATATTTATTTATATTTTATATCTGTAATATAAATTTTATTGTTCCACTAATAAAAATTGTTATATTCGCGCGCCTGCTTTTTCGGACAGACATAAATAAATATAATAAATCGTTATAGCTTATTGCCCAATCAAAGTTGTAAAAAGTGCTCCGCAAGAGGACTTTTCAGTGATTTTAGTTTTGAATTTGCTCCGATTGCATCCTTTGCATTAGAATCACCGCACTATATCTTCTTTTTCTAGCTACTTATGTATGTATGAATTGTTTCCATTTATTTCTCTGTCATTAATTTTTCTTTCGAATGTCTGTCCATTGTGGAACGTTAGAATTGTATTCTTTCAAATGTGAAACGATGTTTTCGAATATATTTTGCACTTAAAATGTATCCATGTTTACCTTAGTAACCATTTGCCCTGAAACAAATCAATAACATCTCATCGCCTCCGTCTTGTGGCCAAGCGTTGCCAGGGTCGAAGAATTATTTTGAATAACATGTTGACGTAAAAAGGACGGGAAAATAATTATACAGCTCCTAACCAGTATTGACATTTCATTATAAACATTATCCTTCTTTCATACCAGATTCAAAGAACGTGTTTTCATGCTGAAAAATTACATGGATTTAAAACAATCTTTCTAAGAAAAGATTTCAATATGAAATATCAACGCAAGACGGTAAAAATCACAGAACTAAATTTTAAAAATTCAATTTATAATGGAAATCAGAGGAAAAGCTTTTCAGTTTTAACTTATAATGAAATAAAAATCACAACACAAATTATAAAAAATAGTTATAAATATAAATTATGTATGTTACTACTTCATGAGGTCACGGAGGTGTGTGCAGCAAGTGACAGGCAGTGCCAGATTACCCATTAGGCAGAGTAGTCAATTGCCTATGGGCCCCACGCCTTTTAGGGGCCCCGCGCCACGCTACATTTAGTGATGCCGCGAGATCTCGCATTTTCGAAATCTCATCTCGACGATATTAACCTTATTCTCGTCTCGATATGACGAGACGAGAGTAATGCCCCCGAGATTTGCTCGAGACGAGAGTAGAAATTCGAGATCTCGATTGTAAAATTTGTTTATATTGTATAAATATATCTAATAAAAATATCTAAAATATTAATCGGTAAAAATAAATATTTTAATTGACTATTCATTTATATTCATATTTATTTATTTATTTTAGTTTTATTGGGTTTTAGTAAAAGAAAATGCACAAAAGTGAGTTCAATGGTATGCTCTCCACGCTCAAAGCCTACGCTCTCTATACGAATATATAATCATTATTACCAATATTTGGGAATAAAGCAGATTGCCGCAACGGGTAATAAGCCATGATATTATTGAGTATTTTTTTTACCTATATGTTGCTTGTAATATTAATATATTTATAATTGCTAATTATAAATTCTAGAAATTCGAGACTCTCGAGTCGAGATCGAGAGAAGGCAAAAAAAAATATGACGAGACGAGATGCAGAGAGTGAATTGTTTCTCGTCGTTTCTCGTCTCGCGGCATCACTAGCTACATTGGATTAAAGTAATATTGATTTAATTTTAATTTTTTTTTTTATTACAAACAAAAAAATCCTTAAATAAAGAAATTTTGATTACAACAAAGAAATGCTTATTTACAATAATAGAAACTTGATTACAGTTATAAAAAATATCAATCAATATTACAGGATTCCAATTGAATGCTAGCTGTTGCGATGGAGATGTCTATGGTAACAAAAGTACTGTCAAATGTCTTATGATCTGGCAAATGCTTTACCAGCACAAACATCACTTATTTCTTTGGACATTCCAATTTACCACTTAAAAATGATTAGTTAGACGTAGTCTTCATCGAGTTAATTGATATGTGAATATAGAATATCCAGTGAAAGATAGTTGGCAATTGTTTTATAGAACTTAGAAATTACGGTTAATTCAAATTTGACAGAAGAGTACGTAAAGTTAAATTTTGACATACGGGTCTGTAAAGTTTTACGTTAGCTACTATTTTGGCTAACTTCGCGGATTGTTATCGTGTTCTTTAGTGTCGATTTCGGAAAAAATAATATTATTAATATTTATTCTGTGTAATAAATTTTATTTATTAAAAAAATCGTCAAAGATTTCACTATGTACTTTAAAATTGAGAAAAGTGAATGTTTATTTGTTTATATTTTTCTTTAAAAGTATGTTAAATGTTTTTTTTTTTCGTATAATAAAATTATTTTATTAAAATTGTTGGGTCGTAAATTCGTAAACTTAGGGGGGGGAGGTGGGGTCGAGATTTCAATTGCCTAAGGGCCTCCACATGGTTTAATCCGGCACTGCCGTTCGATAATGAGATCTAAACTACAAAAAATAGACCGAATAATATACCAAGCATTAAGAATTGCAACAGGAGCTTTTCGAACCAGCCCAACCCAATCGTTACTAATAGAAGCGGGCGAAATACCACACCACTACAGAAGAAAACAAATCATCTTAACATATATAACAAAATTATCTAATAACCCTACTAATCCAGCATTCCCCCAAATATTTACCAGTTCTAACAACCAAACCAGCCTAAAAAATATCATCCCACTTCATCAATTTATAAATAGTGCCCTTGATTAAACCAATTTATCCCTCCCAAAAATCATAAAATTAAGACATAGCCAGATACCACCATGGAACTTAAATCAACCTACCTACAATTTGTCACTCCTCAGACATCCAAAAAATGAAACCCTACCCTCAATATACCAGAACGATTTCAAACTCCTAAAAAGTAGACTCCCCCAATTTAGATTCCTATTCACAGACGGATCAAAAGCAGAAAATAATACAGGGGGAGCAGTAATTGCAAAAAATAACACAATAAAATTTAAACTACCCGACAAAACAAGCAGCTACACAGCAGAACTTATTGCCATATTTGAGGCATGTAAATACATCAATAGCGCCTTACCCAAAATTCAAAAACTGCAATCTGCAGAGACTCAATAAGTAGCCTCCATAGAATTAGAAACGTATTCCCACAAGATCCTATCACACAGAGAATTCAAGAAAAACTATACGAAGGAGAGAAAAACAACAAGAAAATTATATTCGTATGGACACCGTCGCATGTAGGCATACATGGGATAGAATTAGCCGACGAGGCAGCAAAACAAGCAGCCCTAGCCCAAGATAGCATACAAATAATAGATGAAATACCTATATGGGACGCCATAAGTGAAACGAACTGGAACACCATCACAACCAGAAGAGAACAAATTATCCTAACCAGACTCCGAATAGGCCACACAATAGCGACCCACAAGCATATACTTGAAAGAACCCCACAGCCCAGATATTGTAATGAACACTTAACCGTTAAACACATAATAATAGAGTGTATAAACCACGTCGAAGCGAGACAACACCACCAAATACCCGCGAACCTGAAAGACGCATTATCCAATTCCACTCAAGCAACTAACACCATCAATTTCCTCAAACTTATAAATTTCTTTAACAAATTATAAAATATATTATTTCGACTATGAATTACTCCAAATCTAAACTAATTGTAAACCAAATTTGTAACAACCAATATCACAAGAATATATTTTAACCTACTAATGTACAGGTTCTAATAGCCATAGTTGCTGAAGGACCTTAATATTAATAAATATATATATATATATATATATATATATATATATATATATATATATATATATATATATATATATATTTACATAAATTAACAATCAACAATTATGCTTTTGTCTTGTCATAATTTTTTTACATTATACAAGTATTAAAAATATATTTTTACATAAATTAACAATCAACAATTATGCTTTCGTCAATTTTTTTTACATTTTATATACAAATATTAAAAAGGTATACATAAATTAACAATCAGCAATAACGCTTTCGTATTTTTTTATACATTTTACAAATATTTAAAACATTAATGGCCATTTGCACCAACACAGCTTAAATTTTAAACAAAAAAATACAAACCGATATTTTGACAGCAATATATTATAATTCATTTGACATTTGATTTCGATGCAATATTGTCAATTTAAGCCAAGTTTAATATTTATGTTACGTAGTGCAACCGGTCATTAGATATATGAATTAAAAATCAACAACAATGCTTTCTTCACTTTCGCTATCACTACTATTTACACTACCATTTATATTTATTATAAAATCATTTACAATATTTCGAATATCAAGATATTGGTTTTCAATTTCAATGACATGTCTAACACCAGACCAATTTTGTTTTGGAATATTATTCATTTCATTTTTTTTTATTATTGGTTCTACCCATATAACAAAGGTGCAATTAGCAGGTGAACTATTATTTCTTCTAATTTTACTTTTCATTTGTCCCGAAATTAATTTGATGGGGTTGAACATACAATAATATGGAGGTAACCGTTAAACAGAATGTCCAAATTCTTGTGCTAACAAATCATATACATGTTTTTCTACAGGTTTTGATTTGACTACATCCATGAGCTGTTTTTTTTTTTGTATAACTATCTTCAAAATATAAATCATTTTGATATAAATATTCTTTTATATCGCTTTTTCTGCTGGACATATTTGGTACTTTCTCCGATAAACGGGAATGGTAACTTGCACTATCCATGATAATCACGCTGTTAGATGGTATATTGGGAAGTAATTTATTCTTGAACTAATGTTCAAAAATATCCGCCGACATATTGTCGTGGTAATCAACATTTGAGTCTTTTAAATTTTTAGCGGATAACAGCAATGCGTCACTCATCCACTCTTCATCACTCCAGCATGCAAAATAATTATCTTCTTTCCCCGTGACACTAGTACATCTACGGCGCAATGGGCTACTTGCGTGGTACTGAAAATCCGATTTATATCACTGTATACGTAATGTTATGTTGAAAACATATATAAAAATATAAATTTTATTTTAAAAAAGTTATTTGTTTTTTAGTAAATTAAGAAAGAAAATTTTCTGTGACGTCATTATATTGAACTGAAGAAGAGAACCATGTTTAAGAATGTAACTTATAGATGGCATTGCGTGCGAGAAAGTTTTAATTTGAATTTGACATTTTTCTCTCTCTGGGCTCTCAAATATATTAATTACTTTACAAATAAACACATAGGTGATTACATGTATTTTAAAATATTGATACGAAAAAGACAAACTAAAATACTAACCTCCAAACTATTGTTGAAACGTCAAACAGGACATCTACATTACCCGTACAAACAAACGGTATGGCTTTACGACTACTCATTGGTGCGGCGTAATAATATGCCGTCATACATGGCGGTAATTCAAATAATCAAATTTCATTATTTTTTTTCTGGCTAATTAATAAAAATTTTGTCAAAATAAAAAATAAGGATAGCAAGTTTTTACCTGCTCTTCAAAAATATGAAATAAAAAAGGTGCTATTATCTGTCCAGCTCTTCTTTACAGTGTCATGAGAATCATAGCAAGTTTCATCAAGGTAAATGATTGGACGATTTTCTTCTCAGTATTTTTAAATTGTCACTAAATATTTATATCGCCACTCGCATATTCTTCTACTCTCCAATATCACTTGTCGTTTATTAATTTCTTTAAAACGAAAACCTATACTTCGCAATACTCTGTGTAAAGTTGACACCGAACAATTTACTTCACATTTATCATTGATTAGTCTCTGATGTAATATTCTAACAGACGGAAGTAGTTTTTCTTCATACATTGTATAAACTTTACGGCGGATAATATCAACTTCAAATTCACTGACCACTCGTAATTTACTGGTTCGGCGCACAGTGTAATAATTTACTTAACACTTTTTAATGAATTATACACATTCAAAATAGTTTGTTTTGCGTCGAGCGATAAATGTTTTTGTTTTACATGTTCTCCTTCAATATTTGAATCATTTTCTTCGACAGAGAAATCGTCACTCCACGGATACCACATTTTATTTGTTTACAAATTAACACTTGAAACAAGAATAACGTGAAACAAAGTTTAGCGAAATTTATATAGACAAAATACATTAAAAGATTATAACTGTCTTACGACGAAAGGTCAAAGATTTTAACTGTATATTTTCCGGTTTTTACTGCAAATTTGGCAATTCGCTCCTGGCCGCTCAGGTAAGAAAATACCCCGGGGTGATGGGTTATCCGAGCTTAAGAAATCGAAGTCAATGTGCATTTATCGTGACACAGACTATACTACTTGATCATCGCAAGGTAAATCGGCTGTGAATAATACGTAGAGTATCGGGCCCAGTACACTCCCTTGGGGTACACCTGCTTGTATGGGGTATATTTGGGAAAGGCTGTTTTCGTTGACATTTTGTTAATTTCTATCTGACAGGTAAGATTTTATTAATAGATAGAAATAATTTTTGCTTTATTTTACATAATAAACCTATGTGCCATACTCTATCAAAAGTTTGAGTGATGTCAAGAAATGCGGCAGAACAATATTTTTGAACCTCTAGACTCTAGACAATTTTCAATTTCTTTGACTACTCTATGTACCTGTTCTAAGGTAGAGTGTCGTTCTCTAAAGCCGAACTGATGTTCGGGAATTAAGTTGTAATCTTCGACTTCATATATGAATCTTTTGAGGATAAGTTTTTCCAGTATTTTAGATAGACATGGTAGCAGGGATATAGGCCTGTATGATGAAGGTTCTTACTCTATTTTACCCGGTTTTAAGATTTAGATTACGTAAGAGAATTTCCATAGTACTGGATAATACTGTAATCTTATAATCGCATTAAAAACGTGTGTTATATAGATGAGAGCTTTTTCTGGTAGTTTTTTTAATATAGTTGGGGTATGTAAATCGTGACCGGGTGCTTTCTTGTTGATTTGTAACATAAAAGTCTAGGAAGTTTGGGATTTTGGCTGGATCTGTAGACCAGTATGTCGGTTTACCGGTACTTTCGTGTTCATATTCTTTGTTGATCATAGCAGCTTGAAGCTGCCAGCCTCTAGGATTTATCAACCTAGATCCCCATCTAGGATGCTTCGCATTAAAATCCCCACCCGCTATGAATCGGTTTCCTAGTAAGTTGAAGGCTTCTTCAAATTGATCTTTTTTTATTGAGTGCCTTGGTGGGCAGTAGACAGCAGCTACTACTTGTGTTCCATTTGATTCCTTGATTTGTACGTTTGTTGTTTGCATGAAGTCTTTCTCTATTTTTATTATTTCGTGGTATTTTATATTTTTTCGTATAATGACAGCTGTGCCTCTATGCGCTGTAATATCTGGGTGATTTGTACAATATGTTTTATATTTCTTGATGCTAAAATAGCTTCTATTTATTTGTGAAGTGTGTCTCAGAGATCAGCATTATATCTATTCTTTGTTTATTTAGAAAATTTTCTATTTCTTGTCTAAGCTGTTTCAGACCGTTTGTATTCCAAAAGGCAATTCTTTTGAAGTTAGCCATTATTAGTTTTATATATTAACGTGGTAAGTAAATTAATTATAATAATAATAATACATTTATTTCCAAACAGGTTTAACACCCAATTACAGGAAAATACAAAGACAATTAAGAGAGAATATAGAAATGTACAAAAATATTTTGAAATTTTACAAATAATAAACATTAACCATTATACAAATAACAAGAGTTTAGCAATACAGCGTTTTCATTAAATAGTTTCATTTATGATGGCTAAAATAAATGATAAGCTATCCACAAAAATGTCACATTTAGAACTAATTTCATTGTAATTATTGCATATAATATTAATTGGAGATTTTCTTAACAAATTATCATTCCATTTTGGTTTATTAATTGATTTATTGATGTTTCAAATTTACTGAGGAAGTTGTTAAGTATAACGTTATAATTTTGTGTGTCTGAATTGTTTCTCTGGTTCTATATAACTTGTGAGTATCTAATATTGTTTCTATTTTGGCTGACTTGAGGATAATTATTATTTTCTGTCGTTTTATTTAAACGAGGAAAGTCATTGTTCTTCCTGATAAATTCTTCTTGGGTTGATGATATAGCTTTTTTATTATTATTGTAATCAGTTTTACCTCTTGATTTTTGTAGCTTTCTATATATTATGCAGCCTTTATAATTATCAGGGTGGGGTCCCCCACATAGTGTGCACTTGGGAGAAGTTGTTTTATTTTTCAGTCAGTTTAAGTAGGATGGTTACCCGCACATTTTACGCAGTGGTTTATTACAATATAATTTGTTATGACCATATTCTTGGCATCTCATGCACTGCGGAATTTTTAGTTTTTTACAAGGTTCTTCGACTGTTATTTTTATTCCTAATAAGTATTTGAGTTCGTATATCTTTTTATTGTTGTGATTTGGTTCTTGGTCAACGAAGAACATAGGAAATGGTTTTTTTCATTTTACATATTCGTATATTACTTATATTTCGTATTACAAATCCTTCGTTTTCCAGCACCTCTTGAATTTCATCAGGTGGTATTGAGTAGTGAAGATTTTTGATGACCACTTTCTTGGCGTGGCTGATATGTATGAAATGCTATGTTGTGTTCCTTTAGTAGCGAAACTAATTTCCTACGGGCGATTGATGTTGCAGTGTTGACTTTTACTACGCTATTTGATAATGTTTTGCACGTAAACTCACTTTGTGCTATGACTGTTTGTATGCTTGCGATCATCGCAGAGTAGTTATCTATGTCTTGTATGTAAATAGGGTGAGGTTTATACTCTTTTTCATTTGTTGTATTGCTGTCTATTAGCATCTCTTCTTCGTTTGATTCATTATTTAGTACCGAGTATCTGTTATAAGTTGGTATTTCATTACTTTGTTCAGCATTGTCCTTTTTATTACATTGCTTTTCATTTGTTTTAGCCTCATTACCTCTCTTCCTTTTGATATTTTTCCAAGAAAAAGATTGTGTTAGGGGTATAGTACATTGGGTATTTCTTTCCGCCATAAATGGAATTGTTTGACCAGTTGTAGGTGTAAAATACAATGACGGGGTTCTCGAGTTTGTTCTAATTGATGCGTTACTATTTCGTCTGGTTCTTGGGGTACTAATAGCTGTTAACGTATCGCTGTTTGGCGATAGACCATCCTGGATTGGTGTTGTAATTGGTACAGTCATAATATTTGTGATAAAAGTATTTAAAGTTAAGACGGTCGTTGCCGTTATTACGGTAGTAATTGTAGTTGGTACATTAGTTATTCCGCCACTTTTTTCCTGCATTTTACCTATTTCGTATTTATTTTTTCCTTTTTGTTTCGTATTATGTATGATGGGGTATTATTCTTCTGGAGAATTTATAAGTTTAATTTAATTAATTAATTGCTTAAACACTATTTGATATTCGTAATCACTGCACAGCACTGGCACTTGGCACACGTCCGCTCACCTCGACTACAAACACGAGACCAAATATACCATTATAATTAGAGAGTATACGTATTTACTTACAAAATAGCATTAAGACGAATTTATATGTTCAATATATATGCACGAATTTTAATGCAACATCTAAATATTTATACATGTTATACAATTTGTCAATTGTGATGTCGGTCAATAGAGTCCGGGTCAGGTCTTCATTAGTAGAGTGCCTTCAATGAGAGTGATGACATACGATAGCGGCAGCCATATTTGTTCCAATTTAACATGAGTAGTATACAACTATAATACGAAAATATTATCTTACGAACATATTACTTGAAATTAATGTACCTTTTATTTATAAAATGAAAGCATACACATATTTGAAAATTTAAAAAATATATAGACCAATGAAATACATGTAAAACCATTACTATTTAAATAAAAAGTAAACTTACCGTCAGAAGAGACTTCATGCATAGGATGAAATTATTTCATTTCAAATAATTTGCATACAAAATTAGTATTAAATTTAAAAATAAGAACACTAATAAACATAATTAACCAATAAATTTTACATGAACAAAATGTATTGTTTCAAAAATAAGTTTATTAAGGTAATATAAGTAAATTGAAATATAGGAAAAATGGTTTTTAATGTAAATATAGTTACAAAAAGTTTACAATAATAACAAAAATATTCAAATTACAAAGTGGAAGACATTAATGATTTACTGGCATGTAAAATTTTCTTACGTTCTAGTTTTTTGCTTGCAATTTTTAATCTAAATAAAACAAATCGTTTTATTATTTTTTGTTTTAAATTATGGCAATTTAATATAAAATCGACTTCTGATATTTCATTCAATTTCTCAATAAAAAAATCTTTTAAATTGATATTTTGTTTAGAAACAGTATTGTAATATTGTCTAAAAGCAGATTCTAAACTTAAAAAAAAGTTAAATGTTTCTTCGTTACAATAAAATAAAGTGTCTTTTTTAAAACTTTTGATTTTAACATATTTACTGCACTGAAGTTTTATATAACTTTTTGAACCTACTGAATATATACATTTATCACAAACTTTTGAAGTTTTTTTTATACTCATAATTAAATATCCTGCAATACTGTACAAAGAATTTTGTTCTGAAATATTCAAATTTACATTTTGCAATTGAAAATTAGAAGGGAAGCGAACTATATCATATGATGGTGCAGTATTTGTTGCTATTACGTCCAAAAAGTCTGATAAAAATTCTCTTTCATCTTTATTTATAACTAGATTTGGAAACATCTTTTAAATATTGCGAACAGTTATTAATTTTAGGTTATTTTTAAACTGCTGTGCATTTGGTATTATTTGTTTAGATCTAATTGCACTAAATACATTCTCTAAACAATCTTGCGTAAATCTAGAAGTAAGTACAAAACTATAACCTTTACTTTCTAACAAAAATTCCTGAAGGTTAAGAACGGATTCTGTTGATATTAATAATCCTGTTTGCGACGGTTTCCACATTTTTTGTTTCCCAACTTTTAAAGTAGAAAATAGTTCTACTACTTCTTTTAAAAATGAAATAGCCTTTTCATAGTCGTCAATTTTTATTTTGCTTAATGCAAATAATGGATGGCGTGACGTCATCAATTTAAACCACTTTTCTAAAGTATCCAGAAACCAAGCTGTTGTTTTATATTCTGGTTTATTTAGCTCCTCGCTTAAAAATTTTAAACCACTACTAACATCATGGCTTACGACATGAGTAGACTTTGATACTTTCATCTTTTGAAAGTGAGTCGGAGCTAAATCTTCTTCTGTTAATTTGGGTGCAAGCCGAAGATCATGATCTTTATCAAAATCAAAAAGTTCTTGAATATGCTTAGCAGATATAATATTTGTTGGTAAATTATGTTTTAATCTGATATTTTCGGATATTTCTATTATTTGATTCGTCATAAGCATATTCTTGATGTTTTTAAATAAATGCGGAACATCTGCAAAAATGTAAATTTTTTTCTGTGGATTTGTTGGATGGACAATAAAATTGCGGGTCTGGGAATATCTTCCTGCTGTTATTTGCCACAGTTTCCATAACGCTTGATTAGACGCACTCATGTCAGATGTGATGCTTAAAACATTTAAACCCAGCTGTTCCGTTTTAGTTATAATTTCAAATAAAATATCTTGGTATATAGCACCATTCACTGAGTCACCTGTTAAATAGTAAGCCACTGTCTGTTTCCAACGTGCAGTAATTCCTCCAATCATAACTACCAGAGCATGAGTTGCTGTTCCTTTATGTTTTGGTAATGTTACAGTACCCAAATATTTCTTCAGTCCTGTATCATATGTATTTCCTGGTGTTATTGTCATCTCATCCAAAATTAGAGCACAATCTTTTTGGTAATCTTCTTTGAAACTTTCTATCTTTAACTTTAGAAACGAAAAAACTTCGTGTAAAATACCGCTATCAAAATGAATATTCTGTAATCGCCTGCTTATTGTTCTAAGAGATGGTAAAGGTATTTTTTGCCGTAACAACTCTTCATATCCACTAGTTCCACAAGAAAATTTTAGTTTTATAGCTCTCATCATGGTACTATTAGACCATTTCATAAATTTTGTGGATTTCCTTCGCAATGTCAAAATTTGATCTTCATTAAAAATCTTGCGTAACAATTTTTCATCTTCAGAATTAGAACGTTTAGTTTTCCGTTTCAAAACCCGAACTTGATTTTTATATTTTATTGTTTTATGAAGTAATTTCCTATAGGATGTCTCATATTGGCGTAATTTTTTATTTAACCGTAGTTTTTCTTCCACTGGTGACAATGATCGTACTGGCGATGAACTTGTTGTTGAAGACGAGGATTCTTTATTTTCGGTTCTTGCTGTAGATGTAGATGGTTGTGGTTCAAACGTTGCTACATTTTCAGGGGTGGGTAATTGAAGTGTTGGATTTCTTCTTTTAACCGGCGGCCTTCTACTCTTCGTCGGCACAGTAAAAGTAAATATTGTGGGAATAGCATTATGTTTTAGGATTCTCTTGCCATATTCTCTCGTCTTTTCCCACATTTCAGGTGCGAAGTGGATCTATAAGACGAAATTATTTAGTAAAAAAATAATAAAACATGAATAAACTTTTAATTAAATTTAACTTACTTCACAAAGTCGAGACGAATTAGTTGGTGTCCAACCCTCCCGTTTCACTTTAGCTGCCCATGTTTTTCTCCGATTCGGATCTGTAGGAAAAGCTTTCATAAGAAATCCTTTCTCTGACCGATTGGAGCAACCAAAGGCACAGCAACCAACCATCTAAATAAAAAAAGCTGCATTATAATAAAATAACATAACAGTTACAAATAAATCAAAATCATTTGCATATTCCATTAAAATTTGTTCCGTGAAATCTACTTGTCCACAGTTGTATACAAAATACACAGCCCATTTATTAAAAATATTAATGAATAATTTTATTGTCAACAATAATTACCTACTAATATACATACATGCATCAATTTAACTTACTGATTATGTTTGGTAGCTAATAAAATTTGAAGTATTCTTTAAATGAAATATATTTATATTTCAAATCGAAATAATGACACCAGCAAAGATTGGTTATGTTTCACAATGTGGTTTTAATTCGATATAATTCATTTAATAAATACTTAAAATGTAATTAATAGAGGTGTTATTGGCTATTATTTTGTACAAAACTTTACATTGTATTTATTTATTACATAAAATTGGCTTATATTGCTTACCTTGTTATGAAATTATCTTCAATGCAGTCACTTATCACAAATTGTGTCCTTATATGCACTTAAACTACACTAAAACTATCAAGTACATAAAAACTAAGGTGTATTAACTAATAGTAAATAAAATTAAACAATAATAATTATATAAAGTCAATATAAACTGCCAAACGAACACGAACTCCTATACAACACAAGCTAAACCATGGACCGAATGGAACAAATATGGCGGTCACTGCTGTAGCCAATGAAAATGAAGACCATCATTGGCATCACTCTTATTGAAGGCACTCTATCATTAGGAACGTCCACACTCCACAGTGAATTTGTGAATTCTTTTCTAGGTGTGTTGAATAGCGGACAGTGGAAGAGTAGGTGGCGGAACACGTCTTGTTGAAAAATGTTGCAAAGAGTGCAAATGCTATCAGAACTGAAAGTGAAAAGAGAGCTGTCATGGTAAATTCTAAGGTTTTTTGAGCCAGTGCGTATCTGCCCTATAAGTCTTAGAATTTTATAAGGGATATTATATGAAAGGCAGGGATTGTTATGTATGTAGGTTTTGTAATCAGGGTTGTACAAGGATTCGGTGATTCGGAGAGTATCGGCAATGTAAAGGTACTCGTTACAGGAAGTCAATATGTTAGGGATTTCTTGTTTTAAGAAAATATAATTTTGTTGTTTCCATATCCAGGAGAAGTTAGCTTTCTGGAGTATGTTTCGGGCAGATTATATTTATGTTCTCATCTCATCCGGAATGTTTGCCTTTTGTTTCAGCTTGTATAATCAGTTTAGTGTTCTTTGTACTATTTTGAGTTGCAGTTTTACTTTGCCCGTCTCTCTTCGAACGATGTAACCGGGTGTTATTTTTTGCCACCCCAATATACATTTGAAATAATTCACTTGTCCTTTCTCTAATACATCTGCTTGTTTCAAAGTCCATACTTGTGCGGCAGAAGTAGAGGCAACAGTTGTTTCGAAGAGTATGTTTATTGTATCCAAATTGAAAAGTATTTGTCTTTAAAAGTGTGTTTTTGACTCCTCCTGTGATCTTTGCTGTTTTTCTAAGTGCAACTTCTGTGTTTCGGTTATATAAGCTGGATGTCTTGAAAGTGACTCCTAAGTAATTATATGAGGTAGTAGTTATTATTTCTTTATTTTGACAAAAGTACTTTCTATTATTCTTCGGGGGGCGTTTACGTTGGAAGAGCATAACTTGTGTTTTTGTGCTGTTAATCTTTAGATTTAATATATTCTGATTATTGTGGATGGTTATTTTTATTTATTAAACTTCTGACTTTTAAAATAAAATCAAAAAAGTTTAGTGTAAATCCGTAACATGCACCAATATGCAGTCATTGTGGTCGATTCAAAGTGCAAAGTCGACTCTCGCAGATAGTGCGTTGAAAGGTTCATTTGTCTGTTGCATATGATTCAGAAGATAACATTTTCTATTCTTCTTAACAATCCGGTCAAGGACCCGCAGATATAATATTTTTTTATGATTTCAATTACCTATCGGCGATTTGAGAATTACATAGTTGAGTAAATATAAAAATGTTTCGGTGTAAATAACGAGGTAAATAATATTAACAATGTCCTTAAATAAAGTTTTAGAAATTTTGCAGTCCGATTCTCAAAAAGTTTAAGCTAGGTCATCCTCATTAGTGAATTTTATTCTATTCCGGTACTTATTTAATATTTAATCTTCAAAATATTATCAAAAAAGCAAAAAAGGTAGATAGGTACTAGGAATAAATTAAACTATATTTTAAGATAACTGTCAAAATTAGAGTAGAATTCGCTAATTAAAAAAATGAGGATAAGCTTAATTTTTTTGAGAATTGAGCTATTAGTACATAAAACAAAGCCACTTACGTGCATTTGCTCATCTTCAACAATCATCCCCATCTACATCATTTTAGTCATCGTCGGATGAAGATAGTAAGTGGTGCAGTCGACTCAATTCATTTTTCCCCATAGTTATTTTTGCTTCAATGGTATAAAATATCACATTTTCAACGATAGTTGAGATGTTTGGATCAGGGTGAACCTAGCGAGAGATTCGTAGGGACAGATTCGAAACGAATGAACGGCTGGACAACCTTGTCGTTCGCAAGCGTTCGGCACAGTTCGCTTCGATTCTCTCACCATATATTCTCTTTATTCATACGATAAATTGCAAGCAATGGTACATATAACACATTTTCAGTTTTATTACAATAATAAATAAAATTATTTAAATTATCAGGGGATACTGGACCGAAGAATAATTATATATGTCATATGTACATTTGTACCCGAAATATTAACCGTAACCGTTTCATATTTTCACATATTGCAATATGCAAATAAAATAACAATATAATTGTATAATCAGAAAATAGGGCAATGCGAAAAATATCTGTCGTGAGGCAATATCTTTCAAAAATTAATCCTCTCCCCCCTCTTTTCCCCCACCAAAAACCATGACAAATTCATACTTCCACCTACTGTGTTTTCTAGTATAATAGATACGAGTAAAATAACAATATGATAGTTTAACTACTCAGGGGACGCATCGATAATAATTTTTAAGATTTTATTTAAAATCTGAAAAACTAGAAGCCGTGACAAAATTATTTATATGGAAATTAATTCCTACTTCCTCCCTAATAAACCTCCGTAAATATTATTAAAATATTCAAGGGATGAGGGTGACCAAACACGGAAGAGTCAAAAATTTACAAGTTTTTATTTTATTTCTGTAAAACTAGAAGCTGTGACAAACTTATTTATAAGGGAATTATTTCCTACTTCCTCCTTAATAAACCTCCGTAAATACTTTTAAAATATCCAGGGAATGAGGGTGGCTTATATAAGTCAAAAGACAGAAGTATCGAAAATATCCAAGTTTTTATTTTATATCTGGGAAACTAGAAGCCGTGACAAAATTATTTATATGGGAATTAATTCCTACTTCCACCCCAATAAACCTCCGTAAATATTATTAAAATATTCAGGGGATTAGGGTGACCAAAGACGGAAGAGTCAAAAATTTCCATGTTCTTATTTTATATCTGTAAAACTAGAAGCCGTGACATAATTATTTATGTGAGAATTAATTCCTATTTCCTCCCTAATAAACATTCATAATTATTGCTAAAATATTCAGGGGATGTAAGTCTAAAAAACGAAGGGGATGAGGGTGACTTATGTCTAAAGACAGAAACATCGAGATTATTCAAGTTTTTATTTTATTTTTGGGAAACTAGAAGCCGTGACAAAATTATTAATATGGGAATTGATTTCTACTTCCTCCCTAATAAACATCCGCAAATATCGTTAAAATATTTAGGGGGTGCGGGTGGCTTAAGACAGGAACATCGAGATTATACAAGTTTTTATTTTATTTCTGGGAAACTAGAAGCCGGGACAAAATTATATGTATCAATTCCTACATCCTCCATAATAAACATCTATAAATATTGCTAAAATATTATATGAGGGTGACCAAACACGGCAGAGCCAAAATTTCCATGTTCTTATTTTATTTCTCTAAAACTAGAAGCCGTGACAAAATTATTTATATGGGAATTGATTCCTACTTCCTCCTTAATAAACATTTGTAAATATTGTTAAAATATTTAGGGTGTGAGGGTGACCAAACACGGCAGAGCCAAAATTTCCATGTTCTTATTTTATTTCTCTAAAACTAGAAGCCGTGACAAAATTATTTATATGGGAATTAATTCCTACTTGCTCCCTAATAAACCTTCGTAAATATTATTAAAATATGCAGTGGATGAGGGTTACCAAACACGGCAGAGCTAAAATTTCCATGTTCTTATTTTATGTCTCTAAAATTAGAAGCCGTGACAAAATTATTTATATGGGAATTAATTCCTACTTTCTCCCTAATAAACCTCTGTAAATATTGTTAAAATAATTAGGGGGTACGGGTGACCAAACACGGCAGAGCCAAAATTTCCATGTTCTTATTTTATTTCTCTAAAACTAGAAGCCGTGACAAAATTATTTATATGGGAATTGATTCCTACTTCCTCCCTAATAAACCTCTGTAAATATTGTTAAAATAATTAGGGGGTGAGGGTGACCAAACACGGCAGAGCCAAAATTTCCATGTTCTTATTTTATTTCTCTAAAACTAGAAGCCGTGACAAAATTATTTATATGGGAATTAATTCCTACTTTCTCTTCAATAAATCTCCATAAATATTGCTAAAATATTCAGGGGATGAGGGCGACTTATATAAGTCTAAAGACCGAAGCATAGAAAATATCCAAGATTTTATTATAATTCTGGATAACTAGAAGCCGTGACAAAATTATTTATATGGGAATTAATTCCTACTTCCTCCCTAATAAACGTCCGCAAATATGGTTAAAATATTCATGGGATGAGGGTGACCAAAGGTGAAAGTGTCAAAAATTTCCAAGTTTTTATTTTATTTCTCTAAAACTAGATGCCGTGGCAATCTCTTTTATGTGGGAATTAATTGATTTTTTACTCTTCCGTCTTTGGTCACCCTAATCCCCTGAATATTTTAATAATATTTACGGTGGTTTATTAGGGAGGAAGTAGGAAATAATTGCCATATAAATAATTTTGTTACAGCTTCTAGTTATCCAGAATTAAAATAAAATCTTGGATATATTCTATATGCTTCGGTCTTTAGACTTATATAAGTCACCCTCATACCCTGAATATTTTAACAATATTTACAGATGTTTATTAGGTAATCTATTCCCATATAAATAATTTTGTCACGGCTTCTAGTTTTAGAGAAATAAAATAAGAACATGGAAATTTTGACTCTGCCGTGCTTGGTCACCCTCATCTCCTGAATATTTTAATAATATTTACGGAGGTTTATTAGAGAGGAAATAGGAATTAATTCCCATATAAAAGAAATTGTCACGGCTTCTAGATTTAGAGAAATGAAATTTTTGACTCTTCCGTGTTTAGTCACCCTCAACCCTTTGAATATTGTAACAATATTTACAGATGTTTATTAGGAATGAAGTAGGAATTAATCCCCATATAAATAATTTTGACACGGCTTCTAGTTTTAGAGTAATGAAATAAGAACATGTTAATTTTTGACTCTGCCGTCTTTGGTCACCCTCGTCCCCTGAATATTTTAACAATATTTACGGAGGTTTATTAGGGAGGAAGTAGAAATCAATTCCCATATTAATAATTTTGTCACGGCTTCTAGTTTCCCAGAAATAAAATAAAAACTTGAATAATCTCGATGTTTCTGTCTTTAAACATAAGTCACCCTCATCCCCTGAATATTTTAGCAATAATTATGGATGTTTATTAGGGAAGAAGTAGGAATTAATTCCCATATAAATAATTTTGTCACGGCTTCTAGTTTCCCAGAAATAAAATAAAAACTTGGATATTTTCGATACTTCGTTTTTTAGACTTACATCCCCTGAATATTTTAGCAATAATTATGAATGTTTATTAGGGAGGAAATAGGAATTAATTACCATATAAATAATTTTGTCACGGCTTCTAGTTTTAGAGAAATAAAATAAGAACCTGGAAATTTTTAACAATATTTACGGAGGTTTATTAGAGAGGAAGTAGGAATTAATTCCCATATAAAAGAAATTGTCACGGCTTCTAGTTTTAGAGAAATAAAAATTTTGACTCTTCCGTGTTTGGTCACCCTCAATCAACTCCTGAATATTTTAACAATATGTACGGAGGTTTATTAGGAATGAAGAAGGAATTAATTCCTATATAAATAATTTTGACACGGCTTCTAGTTTTACAGAAATAATATCATAATATTTACACAGGTTTATTAAGGAGGGAGTAGAATTCAATTCCAAATAAATAATTTTGTCACGGCTTCTAGTTTTAGAGTAATAAAATAAGAACATGGTAATTTTTGACTTTGCCGTGTTTGGTCACCCTCATCCCTTGAATATTTTAATAATATTTACGGAGGTTTATTAGGGAGCAAGTCGGAATTAATTCCTATATTAATAATTTTGTCACGGCTTCTAGTGTCCCAGATATAAAATAAAAACTTGGATATTTTCGATACTTCTGTCTTTTGACTTATATAAGCCACCCTCATCCCCTGGATATTTTAATAATATTTACGAAGGTTTATTAGGGAGGAAGTAGGAAATAATTCCCTTATAAACAATTTTGTCACGGCTTCTAGTTTTGCAGAAATAAAATAAAAAATTGGAAATTTTTGATTCTTCCGTGTTTGGTCACCCTCATTCCTTGAATATTTTAATAATATTTACGGAGGTTTATTAGGGAGGAAGTGGGAATTAATACCCATATTAATAATTTTGTCACGGCTTCTAGTTTCCCAGATATAAAATAAAAACATATTTTCGATATATATATATATATATATATATATATATATATATATATATATATATATATTACCGATGTCTACATATGTTGTAGATACTGGCACACCCAGAAATGGGTAATATGCCGTGATGATATATTTTTTTTTTTTTAATTTTCGATACTTCTGTCTTTTGAGTTATATAATATATATTATGGAGTCTGATATAAATTCTGTGGTGTTCCCAAATTTAGGTATGTTAGCAAAAGGTATATTGTGTTTACCGCATTATTCTGCGGCAGCGGAGTTTTCTCACAACTTAATTTATTAAAAACCAAAAAAAGAAACAGACTGCATGTAGATACATGTGACGCAACATTATACAATTCTTGTAAAAGTTAGTAGTTAGTGTGTTTCATTTTTATTCTTCCTGTGTTTAATATTTATAACCAGAAAATGTCTTGTGAGCCCCACAAGCTTCCAAAGCTTCCCTACGGTTCGCTCTGGAATATGCTTGCTCAACCAGTAAAGTATCACTTTCAGGTCTTGTTACGTAAATTACTATTGTTCAATGTTCATGGAAAAAATTAGGAGAGATCTAAACAAAGCACCGCTCCCTCTTTTAAATATTGATATGACAGATATGCATAACAAAATTATACGTACTTAATTTTATTTCTTGTAAAATGATAGTTATGACGAAAAATCTCATATTATATACCCCGAGTCTAAATTTTCAAACCAACTGTCAAGGAATGTTCGAAAGTCAGGAACACTACTGCTTGGTGATCTGTATATCACACACAATATATATTTTTTCATATTAATCGCAAAAGTAATCGTTAGGATTAGGAACCAACCACCAGTTATTTTGGAATAGGCTATTCCACGATATTTTTTTATTTTTTTATCTTGAACTACATAAGTATGTAAGACAATTTGTGAAAGTCCGAGTTTAAAATTCCTCCAAATAAGCGAGATATTAAGGTATGAATTTTAAATTTCATTTGTGACGTAGGTAATGTGGGTATACCAGAAGTAAACAAACAATGGTTCACAGACTTAAGAAAAAATGTTGAGCAAATTACAAAATAATTTATATTTGAATTGTAATATTATATTTTATTATTAGAGAAAGAAAATATATTATTGCAATTAATTTATTTTACTTTTTTTCTTATTTAACAAAAACATTTTGACATTCTCAAAGTTGGTAACGCTAGTATCGTAAAGTTTTACAGGTGAAACTGTAATAATTATTTTACAGGTACCAAACACTTTTTCTTTTCACGCCTATTTGTCATTTCACAAATATACTGTTCTTTAAAATAATCACAATAACACTTATAATACCACTCTTACTCACGATTTCAAACAAATTTCAAAAGAATGCAGCAGATAGATCAACATGCGAAGACAAGAAAATCACCCGAACAGCATCCGAACATATCCCCGTATTTTTTAGGAGTAATTAAAAAAAAATAGTTGGTATTTTCCGTATCGTTTAACTGTTATCTTTCATATTTTTGGTAAACTTTTACTCTTTTCAATTACGGTGGAACAGACTATTGAATTACTTCAAGAACAATAAATTTAATACTCGATTGTACTAAAACAATTACTCCTCCAGTATGACGGCTATTTTAATCGCAGCGAATAATAGTATTATACCCATCAACAAGAAGTTTCGAATTATCAATGTCACTCGTAGTACATGCTTCAGATAAACATAAAATAGTTGGTTGTATATCGTGGATAATATATTCAATTTCAGTTTTGTGTGCTAAGTAAGCATTGATATTAAATATAGAACCTAAATTTTTGCTTTAATTGCTATGCATATTTGGTCTTGTTCTTGGACAGCTCAACTTTTTTCAAATATACTGGACAGTTGCGATCTACAGGAGAATGTGACGTATCAAATTTTAATTGCAATTTAGTATTAGCTTCAATACAATTTACAGAAGATATAGCTTCTTGAGTAAATTCTGTGTACGTATGGTTACCACCACATTTGCTGCAAATTACAGAATTTTTGCATTGATTAGCTTTGTGATTATTCCTCATACAATTAAAACAACGTAATATTTGGAATTCTTCATAGACAGGACATTTATCCCACCCTTGATTTATTTTCCCTTCTTTCAGAACTGCTGCAAAAGTTTCAATAATTACCGAGGTGCCTTGTTGTCTTTCTAGAATATTTTTTACGATAATTGATGATTCTCACCTATTAATATTATTCTGAGCTTTTAAATTTTTTACTATTTGTTCCGAATTCATTTTTTCATTTATGCCTACTATTTTCATGAGCGGGTTTCTTAAATTTCCCACCTGAACATCATATTTCCTTCCTAGTTATTTTGACACCTCTTTACCAATTTTTGTATATCGTCGTTCTTCTCACATTGAACTAAAATACCTCTATCTTTTATATTTTTAATTGCTGATACTCTCATCGGTAGTTCGGATGGTTTTATTTTTTCTTTAACCTCTTCTCTTGTCTTAGTGCATTGTTGATGAACTTTCGGTTTAATTATTACAGGCGGGTTCTTTTTAACTAACTCTGCATAGGAAGAATTAGTTGATTAATTTTATAATTAATTTTTTGGTTTTCAGTTTATTTTTTTAAATATTATAAATAGTCGTAAAAAAAATAATGTTTGTAACTCGTGTATAATGACTATTTATATAAACTCGTTGCATAATACATATATTAATTATGTGTCATCTGTATTTGAATGACGTTCATTATGATTCATATTTTCGTTATGATCAGGTTATCATTGTTACAGATTTTCTTTTCATTGTGACACAGATCATTATAATCAGATTAATTTTATAACCAATTTATTGGTTCATAATTTATTTTTTTAATTATTATGAATAGTCGTAGAAAAAATAGTATAAGTATGCAACTCTGGTGTAATGACTATTAATACACTTGCCTGATTTACGATTCTCGCCGTGACTCGTATCGTAAATTTCATGCTTGTTTATTAATAGTTGTCGCTATTAACTCATTGCATAATATACTATTCTTTGATAAATACCTTTCATTACGTGCAGACAATGTATTGACAGCCAGAGTCTTTTTGAAGTATTCAAATGGAAAATGTATTAATCAAGTTGTTGGAATTAACATCTTTAGAAAATCGCCTTCTCGTGTAGCACGTTTCTTGAATTTTCCTGACGCTGAGAAATACGCTGGCCATGCTTTCAGGAGAACATCTGCTACGATCATGGCGAATAGCGGACTGACCGTAGATGAGCATAAACATGAAGTAGGCTGGAAGTCCTCTACGATTGCTGCTACTTACATTGAAGAATCCACCATAATGAAAGTGTTACAACGTATAGCCAAAGTTGTAAATAAAAATAGAACTAGTGTTTCATCCAATTCTACAGTAAATACTACGAATATACAAACAATAAATGCTACGAATGTACAAACAGTAAATGCCGAATATAAAAATATCCAATAATGCCAATTGTTCTTTCAATTTTTATTTAAAAGAGAAATAAATAAAGAACTTACAACCATATTTGTGTGCTAATTAGTATATAACTCCATATTTAATTTTAATTTTAACTCCTTTTTGATATTTTAACCTACTTGTAACTAAATGTCAAAGCACTTTCTACTAGTGGTTTCCTATTCTTGACCGTATACTTCCCTTATTAATAAATCCCTAAATTGTTCATTTGGGCGATGGAATATTTGTTGTATTATCTTATACTCATATTGTCCCTTAGCGCCTTAGCTATTGTTGTCTGCTTCTGGCAAAGTGGCACGATGCTAAATCAGGCTAAAATAGGACGTGATCATTCCTACGTTGCATGTAAAAGAATAATTATTCCAATTTATGAAGACAGTTTTCTTTGTAGGTGTTACACATGATTAATATTATTCTAAGTTACAAACAGTAGCTTCACGCCTGGTAAATTTTAAACACAAATATTGCGCATGTGCCAAGCATATAATGTGAAATTTTTTAATAGTTTTGCAAATGGTGGAAAGGAGATGAATTATGCTTCATTTCACGTAAGCAAATAGCATTGGTTTAGATAGGGATATATATATATACAGAGAATTTATTTTAAAATGCAACATTATGGTTCATCACTTCTATGGTTACTCACTATTGTCAAAAAAATGACAGCAATGTAATAGTTGTCCATTTTAAAATGCAACATTATAAATAGTATTCCAGCATAGGAGATACCTCCAGAACAGATTACAAATGGTGTCAATTCTTATTACGACCGACTAGAATATTGCCTCAGTCCTCAGTGTGAATGGGAGTATATTGTAACATTTATAACATGAAAATTATGAATTTTTGTAAGCTAAAGTGTGTTAAGATGTGCAACATTCATGTTTTGATTTTTGTTAATCGCATGTATAGGCTAATTTATTGGAAATTAGTTTTGATAATACAAAACTACAAATTTTGTATGTTGCATTTTAAAATGGACAAATATTGCATTGCTGTCATTTTTTGACAATAGTGAGTAACCATCTAAATGATTGACCATATGTTGCTTGTTAAAATAAATTCCCTGTATATTCTGCCCATGGATTGATCAAAATGTTACCCTATTAAACGTTCACAAAAGCGAAAACAATATCATTTGTCAGCTGTCAATTATCAAATAAAATCGATAGAATTAAGTGATATTTAATCATGTTTTATTGTAATTTTTAATATTCAGGACTCGTACATTTTACAGATAATTGGCAAAGCTTAGTTTCACGAATTTAATTTTTTTTTTTAGTGTAACGGTCGGTTCTCAAGCGCCATCTGCTATTTTCTTACGTGAAATGAGTTCTAGTTAATTCTGAATTTAATCTTTTTATACCAGGTGTGGATTTTTTTGTTTGTTGTTGACTAGCATTTTTTTAAGCACGGAATGCTTTAATCGGTTTTTTGCACTCTTTTTAGTTCGATAACAATGAATTATGATGCAAGTATAACAAAAATCATTTTTAGTGTATGTGTTTGTTGGAGAGCACATAGCCCTGGTTGACTTTATAAACTGCTTACAACGACGAAAATTACTGGACACAGGCGACTATGTGGTCATCTCTGTTGACGATGAAATATATGATCCAAATCGCCGAGTTCAAATTATACAAAGAGGTAATTTTTATTATATTTTCATTTATTATTCGGTTAAAACATATTTTAGTTTATTTTATAACAATTAAGGAATATAATATTGTGTTTTTCAGATTATTTAGATCCATTTCTAAATCGTCGAATATTTGGTAATTCAGCCGATATTCTAGGATTTCGATCTGTTCTTAAACTAACTCCGTCGCATCCCAAAAACCCAAATTACAAGTAAGAAAGTAATTGCACGTGTCGATAAAAATATGAAAAGTACATGGAAAATGTTCGTTTTAGTAGTCGCTTGTATACAGTGTAATTGATTTTGGTTGTAGCAAATGGAAAACTTTTTTATTATTACTTTTTTCATTTTCAAATAAAATATTGTTCCTTTTTAAATTCTTACTGCATATTTAAAATTTTAGCCATACTCTCCATACTTAAACAGTTGACAATGTTTTTAAAATTTACTAAGATTTTAATTCTTGATATGTTGATTTTAAAATATTTTTTTTTCTTATTTCTACAGAGATTTTAAATGTAAAAAGAAATTAAGAATACCTATTATACGAGTATTTAATATTATAGGTATATTTATTTATTTGTATATTCGTATATACAGAGTGAGTCAGGCAGGAGGAAAGTGCCAAACTTTGGCAATGTATACTACACATACGAGGGGTCGTTTTTATATTCCCGGACTAGCCAGTTTTCAATTTTAATTTTTCATTATATTGTTTTTAATCACATATGCCTTAGTAACGTGTGTGACAACTTACAAAACAATTGTGGCAATATTAGTTCTAATATCTAGCAGTTTGTGTTGTCCCGTAAGGTGTCCTGTTGCTCCATGCTTATGCACCAGCCCACAAGACAAGACTTTCAAAAGCTGTCGTTGCTGAATGTGGTTTCGTATAATTGACCATCCGCCTTATACTCCAGATCTAGCCCCCGTGACTATTTTTTATTTACAGATCTCAAAAAAACACTAAGCGGAAAAAATAGGGTCGATAACGAACTTATTACGGCTGTTGACGGACATTTTGTGGTCAAAACAAAGGAATGTTTTCATAATGCATCAAAGATGTTATCGAAACGATGTAATACGTGTATCTAAAAGCAAAGGGATCTGTTTGGAAAAATAAATTTTTGTTGCTGTTCTAATCTTTTCTTTTCATGCCTAATCCGGGAATATAAAAACGACCCCTCGTACATACATGTGTAAATATATGACAAAAAAAGTTGTAATCCGATTTTTATATTTTTCCGTTCCAAATTTTATTTTAATTCTTTTGAGTTCTTTTTCATTTTCATCATCATAGCATGAAGGTTTATTAATTCCCCCATGTTTTAACTGTCCTCTTTCTTCGCTAGACTACAATTTTATTTCTTACTTCTTCTTCACTATTCCTTTGTTCCGATGACCGTTTTACCTTCTTCCTCATGCTACAGTTTTTTTTTCGTAGTCTTAATCCGTCTTTTGTGCATACTACCTGCTAGTTTAATAAACTTTTAATTTAGATTTTTTATAATGGGGTACCTATTTTAAAGTACCTAATAAAATTTAAGATAAAAAAATCTTATACGAGTAATATTGTGAATTATGCTAAAAATGACCGAATGATGCAAAAAAAAGTTTTCGTGAAATTTATTTTGGCACTAAAAAATATCACGTGGTTTCTGACGTGCGAGGGAAAGATGTTTCTATTGAAAAATGTTTATTTAACTGTACTAACCGGAAACAACTTTGCCACCATTGACACGTTGTCACCATAATAAAACTAATACGAACGTCTTGTTCGTATTAGTTTTATTATGTTTTATGTGTACAAATTTCCATATGTCTCAGCTCATTCTACGTCAAATCTGCTAAAAGTTTCCGAAAATAAAAAAAAAATCTGATGTGGCCAACACAAAATCTCCCGCTATTTAATTTTTACTAATTTAAATACATACCTACGTATTTACTAATGCTGCAAACTATATTATATTCTATTGCATTAAATATTGCTTTATTTACTATTTTCTTTTTAAGATGTCACCATTATTAATTTGCAGTGAAGACATTTACCTGTCAATTTATACATTTGAAACTTTGAGCATATACTGACTAGAGGCCGCCTTACGGAGTTTGTTGCGATCGGAACATATGCGGGATATAGGGGGATTTGCAGGGACGGAAATTGTGGTGTATTGCGAGCTGCGTATTATCTTAATATTACTACCTTTTTTTTACAAAGTAATGACTAATTGCTGCTTTTGAAATATGTATATCACCTTTATTTCCAATAAATTTCAGTCTCTTTACTCTTACGTCATTATTAGGAGGAAACCTAAAAGTTACACTTTGTTTAATATATTATTTGTTAAAAATCCCAGTTACTTATACATGAAAAGAAATATCCGTACTTTCTTTATATTTTTCATTATAATTTGATATACCCCGAGATATACTCACAAATTACACCCAAAAAATAACGTTAAGTTAAAGGAAAATGACAATTAGTGACATATAACACAACAAAACACTGCCCACGATACACCATGACTTCCAGCCCCGCAAATTCCCCCTCTTGCATATCTTCCGATCCTATGCATTAATATAAGGAATTACTTCTCTAGTTAGTATATGCTCCAAACTTTTAAATATAAATTGTGTAACAAAGGAATTGTGCTTATCTTAGGCTTCGAGCTTTATAAAAAAGATTAATTTGTAAATTAATCTGTAAAATATATAGAAAAAGTATTGATGTGTACGTATAGAAAATTCAATAATCTTTAATTTTCATAATGACAAAATGTAAAAAAATGACATTTAATTGTATTTTTTTTTTTTTTTTAAGAAAAACCATTGCGAGCTTCAATTGAAATGCCACTTCCGGTTACCCGATTTACAACAAAATCTAATGGTTTCTTTCCATATTAGAATAGGGTCGAAATACAAGGTTTCAGAATTTTCTAAATTTGAGTTAGAGTTATTTATACTTTTGTTATAAAATAAATAGGGCAGAAATTACAGCCACATGAAAATTTTACCAATGGATTTCCTATGGTCCGAAAAAAAATAAACACCAGGTATAGGTTTATAGGTACCTACTGAATTTTTGAAATTTGAGAATCAAAACAAAATAAAACATTTTATGTACCGCGGGCATAATCAAGTTTATTGCACAAAGGGAAATTAAAAGCCCTCCTCTACTCGTCGAGCTTTAAACATTGCCCCGTTCTGTATTCTTGTAATTTTGCCCTTAATACATAAATAACCAGCATATTAATATTTTTACTATATTTTTTTTAAAGGAACCCAAATTCAATATTATACTTTAAAAATTCTGATTTCAAAGATACGAAATTTGTTTTGAGGACCTAGTTATGTATGTAAAAATGAAATTCTTACATTTCTTTATTTTTGGGGTCCTTTGATGTATTTTGCGTAAAGGATTAAAATTTTTAGTTACGCCACTAATATTAAAATAAAAAAATAATCTTTTTACAGGGTGTAAATCGAAAAGTGAGCCATAGGCATTTAACGTGGGAAATCAGTTTTTATTTGTACAAACGGTACCAAATTATTCTATGCAAAAATAATTCAAGTAAAAGTTACAGAGATTTAAATTCTGCACCTAAAGCACGTGAAACGAATTTTCTTTTTATGTAAGTGAAAAAATAATTATAAAGTTACTTTTTTATGAGGTTTTAGTCTAAAGGTCTAGACAACCATGGGCTATGACAAAGAAATAAACATTTGCTTTGTTTTTAATGTAAGTTGAAACGAATACAGTTTACCTTTTTGTAATACGTATGTTTATTTTTATTTTATTTTTTTTGCTTATATGAAGAAGTAGAATAATATAATACATGTGATGTGGGAGATGTTTCATTACAGTCCAGGGCATATTTATATTAAAGAGAAAGCGCGAGGCTGTGATGAAACTCCCACTGAGGTTATGTATACTATTTTATTCACAATCGTCCTCATTTTAAATCAATAATTTTCAAAATAATTCAATGAGTGAATAACCTTTAATTTTATTAATATTGAAGGAAAGACAGGTCAACAATCACCTAATAGAAGCAATAAAAAGTATTTATGTTAAAACAACCAATTATATAAGAACAAGAAATGAAACTTCAAACGAATTCACCACCTCACAAGGACTAAGACAAGGAGGAGCATTAAGCCCGTTGTTGTCCATAATATTCCTAGACAGCATTATGAAACGAATTAAAAATAAGGTCAAAAAAATGGAAGTAGGTCATCACAATCTAAGCCGAATTACAATAGTAGAATGTGCATTCGCAGATGACCTTGCAATATTGGCAAACAATGAAGAAAATCTACAACATAACATTAACTTGAACAGGTAGAAACATTTTCATACTTAGGACACACATTGAACAACAAAGAAAATTTAAAACACGAAATAAATAACAGAATACTGGCAGCGACTAAAAGCTCCTTCGCAATGAACAAAATCCTAAATAATAAGCAAGTAAGTAAAGAAACTAAAATGACACTATACAAAACAGTATACAGACCAATCCTATTGTACGGGAGCGAAACATGGACTACAAACCAAAGAACAAAAAGTAAAATACAAGCCGCAGCAATGAGATATTTGAGAAGAGTAGAAGAAAACAACTCGCGTGGTATGGCCACCTGTCAAGAATGGCAGAAGACAATCAAACAAAAATGGTTTGGAATGCAAGAACGACAAAAAAGAAAACAAGAGGAAGGCCACCTAAGACATGGGCGAACAACATACAGGAAATATTAAAGAAAAACAAAATCAGCTGGCAAGAAGCAAAAAGGATAGTAAAGAAAAGGAAAGAATGGAAAGAGTTAATAAACAAAGTCGAGTAATAAAAAGAATCTAATCTCGACACCCGAAAGGGTATTAAAGAGATTTAAAAACGATTATATATATTTATTAATATTTTTGATAGCTCTCTTAAATTTTGTTTTAGCGTAGTTTATTATAAGGATCTATGACAATGTTGCTACTGTTGTTAGGAAACCTCTACATAAACATTTCCAACCCAAGGATGGAAGTTAAATCTGTTATTTTCAACCCAAAAGATTGTCATTAAAGTTAGGAATGACGTATTTCCCAACCTCCAAAAGGTTAGGAATCGGTATATTACTATAATGATTGTGAATAAGAATTGTTTCACATGACTTAGATGCAGTATTTAAGTTTCTGGACCTTTTATTTGAAGTATTTTTGCATAAAATAATTTGGTAACGTTTGCGCAAAGAAAAACTGTATTCCCATGTTAAACTACTATGACCCGCTTTTCAATGTACATGGCAATATTAGTTTATAAAACTTATTCACATTTCACATATGTATGGAATTTAAGGGGATACTATTTGTTTTATTTAATAGTACTAGCTCTATTCTATTATATTTATAATAATCATAAAAGACAATAACGCTCTGCGTCCAAACAAATGTTTTTTTATTAAGATTATTATTAAGTTAAGTTTAAGGGTGCTGAACATGGTCAGTTTTGATGATTGTGAGGCAATGTAATGTCTGAGCGGGATTCGAACCCAGAACTAGAGGATAAAGAAGTGACCTCGTAGTCGGCACTACGAAAAATATTACGTTTATATTTAACTTAATGATAATTATTATTTATCTGTTGTGTAACTTTTCTAGAATGAGGAACGCAACAGCTTGAATGTAAAATGTTTTTGTATATCACGCATGGCATGGCAAAATTTTTCGTATTCGTATAGGTACTCGTGGAATATTGGGCTTGGATTGGAATGATTGTTACTTTATTAGTGTTATATATGCTTTCATTTTTGATGTACAACGTTTATTAATTTTTAGAAACATGTGTGACCAAATGAAAAGAATATCAGCTCTTCCCCCATTTTGTGTTCCATATCACCATAAAATTTTTGGTAGTATATCAGTTCCTATACATGCTGCACATTTGTACGATGCAGTTATGATATACGCTAAAGCATTGACAGAAGTTTTGAAAGATAATGTAGATCCTAGAAATGGAACAGCCATTTTACAACGAATTATTAACCGACATTATCATTCCATACAAGGATTTGACGTAAGTAAAATAATTTATAAATATAAGGTAACTCCGGGATAGAATGATTATTTTCAATTAAACATTTGTATAGAAATTTAATTTTCGGTATAAAAATTCTAAATAAATGTTCTTTTATTGTTCAATATATAATTTTATTTTTTAAATATAAGTTCATATTATTTTTAAAACAAATTGTTTATAAAAATAAGAGCAAATAACCTCATTGTTCCATTTCAGCCACGTTTTGTGGATTGGATGGACCAGTAGAAAAAATAGTTATGGAAAAAATAACGTATTTAAAAAAATAAAAAACGGCTTCTATCATAATTCTTTTGTTTAATTTTGATCCATATTTTTGGAAATCTATTCATTCAACGCCATACATTACAGTGCATTGTATCCTCGTACCCGTAGCCTTCGTAGTAATAAATCATATTGACATCAAACAAATAAGTCTAGAAATATTATGACATCTTTTTATAAGTACCGTATTTTTCATACTATAAGACTTTTTAACGTAGAAAAAAATGTCTTTGTTACGCTCAAACACTCAATGTGCGAGAAAACAGCCACGAAGTGGACGATAATGAACGATCAACCACTGAAATCTGAACAACCTAACAACCATTGTCTACCAATTATGAGTTGCCAGTTAGGTTACGTTGCAGTTTGTATTTTTTTAAAAAAATTCAAACTGCAACGTAACCCAATTGGCAACTCCTAAAAAACACGACCACAACGCTAATTTCGGTATTTGTTTGTTTAGTGCTGTCCACGACGCGTTCTAACTGTTTTTTTTTTTTGCTCACTGAGCGATTTCGGTGTTTGAACATAACATCTCCTAAATTTGAGGTGCGTCTTATCCTTCAGTGCGTCCGAAAAATATGGTACCTATATCCAGTGTTGCCAGATGCTCAATAGTCAAAATCCCTCCAAACCGTTGAAAAAATCCCTTTTTTAACATAAAAATCCCTCTAAAATATATTTTTTATTAAAAATTTGTTTTATTTATTACAAAACAAGTGAAAAAGTTTATACAGTATATAAATAGGTATACAATTACGGATATATAGCTGTACCGCTTTAATAAATACTGAAAAGTAAATAAGATAAATATAAAAATAAATCAAAAATATATAAATAGGTATATGTAATTGCGACAATAAGGTTTCGTGTAATAAATAATGTAAAAAATGAGGTAAATTCAAAATTTTTTCATTGTTATATTAGTAAAGAAAAATCCCCTTTTTTGATAAAATAAAAGGGATAATCCCTCCGATCTGGCAACACTGCCTATATCTTGGAATTACCTGTGCTTATCTACGACTCGTAAGTATAATAATTTTATTTGAATAAACGTTAAAATTGGATTGACTATAGTGTTTCAGTAGGTATTTTTGAAAGAATATTTTACTAATTAAAGAATTTTTTAGTTCGAAAGCAGACAGACTTCTAAAGTCGTTTGCTAAATATTCACATTGCCTGAAATTATTTATTTGTAAAACCAATTCCATGTTTTTTTTTTTCGGTATTACTTATTAAAGTCGCCTTAAACCGAAAGGTAGATAGGCAAAGGATTAAGTAGGTATTATGTTAAATTCCACTATAAAAACAATTTAAAAAATAATGCAACAAACTCATACATGTGGATAATAATTGATTATTTCATATGTAGCAAAATCACATTAACTAAAATCATTTCATTGAATTCGAATTAGTAATTGATATGTTATTCTTGTTTATTTAAAACAAACATAGACAAAATATACATCGTGGAAAATGGAATGATGAATTATGACGCGACTTAATCTACTTTAACCATTTTGGTTCTCGAGATTCCAATATTTGTCACATTATCCTGAATATCTGCATTTTGTTCAACATCAGTATGTTATTGATTTCCTTACTATTCTCCATGCTAATCTGTTTTTACTATATTTTTTCAATCTTTTAATTTCATTGTTTTGTTGTATCATTTCTTTTTCACATCTTGCAGGTCGCATTCTCAATTTTTTTTTACTTTCGTCACATCGTCACAGATCCGGACCGATTATTACCGTAAATTTCTAGTGAACTAGACTTGCTATTCGTTGTTTTTGTTTGAATTCAAATATAGCACCCTAGCAACAGTAGCGCCATCCTAAGAACATTCTTTTAAATATTTTATCCAACACTTTTATAATTTCGACGTTACGCTATTCCACGTATTTTTCTTTTTCTTAAAGCCTGGAAATAAACGAACTATTAAGGACCGAATTTTAAATTAGCTTTGTAACGTAGATAATGTGAACATACCAAAAGTAAACAAACTGTGAACCTACTAAAAAAGTCGAGCAAATTACAAAATAATGTATATTTAAATTGTAATATTATATTTCATTATTAAAGAAATAAAATAAATTATTGTATGTACTTAATTTACGAGTAACAGCATCCGAAAGACACACCCGAATAAGTGTATTATTAGCTCGATTCTTAGTTGAGGCGGAGCTTCACAAAATAAGAGTTCATGCTTGGATTCTGTTTGCGCGTACATGTCCTGCGTTATCAAAAGCAAAACATCCCGTATTTTTTAGAGGGAATAATTTGTAATAAAAAAATTGGAATTTTCCGTATCCTATAACTGTTATCTTTAATATTTCCAATAAACTTTTACTATTTTTGTTACGGTGAAATATCCTATTGCCCACTAATTAGTGGTTTTTTTAAAATTTTCCATTTCAGTAAAAAAATATTAATTTCACGATTAATAGTATACAGGAGGTAGCGTTGAATTTGGGTAAGTCATTTCATACGGGCTGATCCGACCATCAGCTGCACCAGTAAGGGCGGGGGTGGTAGTAAGGGACTGTCAAATTTGTCAAAAAAAAGTTTTTAAAGTAATTTTATACCGCGTCAAACTTTGTACTTCATTATACACTGAATTAATCACTGAAAAAAAATAGTCTGTCTTATTATTAAAGGGAGATTATATGTCTGTCACTGGGCTAAACCTGTACAAAATTTTTAAAATTTAAAGTCATTTCATTCTCCATGAAATTTATTTCTATGATATTTCATACAAATATGGTGCCCATTTTTAAATGTCGTTAATTTAAATTTTAATAAGAATGTTGCTATATATTTTCTGACATTGCTTTTAAGTTTGTCTCACCTAATCATGTAACTTTCATATGAAACATATGAATCAGCACTCAAAACTGAACAACATTGCCAATAATTTAACCGACCTCGTAACTCTTATATATAGTTTCTAAGATCCCAATGGTATATCACTTAATTTGGGGCATCTGTATATCATACTTTTACCTGTTGGTTATAATAATAAAAATTGTAGTCAGCTATTATGTTTATTGTGGTGAAGGTTGTCAGATGACCCGTAAAAGTTGCTGAACGCCGCTTAAATTCTTTTAAAGACAAAATGTTTTTTAAGACGTCGACTGACGGTCTTATCCCCACTATAAACGCAGTTAACGGGTGTTTTTTTTGCATTTTTGAATGTATGAAAAACCATAAAAATAAATTTTATGCGGTGAACTGTGCGGAATAACAGAGATAATTAAACTTTTGTAGATATTGATTATATATAATATAATTTGATAATTTTGATTCTCCAAATACAAATAATGATGTTATTCTTTTATTTGTTTGCTATGGTTTTTGTCACTAATTATATTAAATCTCAGGCACTCCAAGCTTTCAAATTGTTTTGTGCTCAGGTCATTGATCTTTGCTTTCGTGTATATATTATTGCTTGAAGATTAATTGAATTACTATGCTAATTCAAGGGTTATTTTTTTCAAAGCGAATGGAATAAAAAACATTCATTTTTTAAGTTGTCAATTTATACTTTTCTGCAAAAAGGTTTACTGATACCTTTTAAATTCTATTGTTTTAAATTAAAAATAGATGCTATTGCTTTTTCTATATTGAAAAGTTATACAGAACAAATATCGCAATCTACATTTTTAATCTTCCTCTTCAGGTCTACATAGACAGTAATGGTGACGCTGAGGGCAATTTTACAGTAGTTGCTTTATTAGATGATTTTGAAATCAATGGAACTCAGCAGAAGAGCATGCAACCTGTAGGATTCTTTCAATATTCTACTACAAAGAATAGTCCCATTGCTTTACCCGTAAGTATAGTTAATTATATTAATATGCATAATTATTCTTAAGATTTCAAAATATTTGATCTGACGTCCAGAAAAATAATCTTTTCATTTATCTTGTTTCTATTTTGTTTATGGTCATATTTTACAACCATTTTATGACAAATTTAGTTATTCTTTCAATATATAATTTATATATAATATATAAATTATGTTTGATAGTAACGAAAAACATAGCTTTGTATTTTTTTTATATATAAAATACGAAATTTATGTGGTGTTACGTTGTTTTGATTATAATATTTTTCCGAAACCCGTCATGTAAGTATGTGTACAATTACAGGATTATTTTGAGTCAAGGAAGTACCTCATTAGAAGACTAGTTAAGTAAAGAATTAAAAATAATGCCTATTATTTTTGTTATGCACAAACAAATTTTCACGACATGCACAGAAAACTTAAATTTCCTCTCTATTTCGCGAGAAGAATGTTAAATTTTCAGGGCATTACGGAAGAAATTATATAAATGTTTACTTAGCAAAGGTACTAAGCTACTTGATTCATCATTTTTCTCTGGCAATAATAACTGTCATTTGAAATTATAAATTGATAATTTAACTTTTTTCGTTAATACAACAAGTTTCCGAAAAAATAGTATACTAACTCCAAACGTCCGGAAAGTGTCTATTCGTGTTTCAATTTGAGTAAACTCTGAACTCTGTATGGTGGCTAAATTTTAAACGAAAAGTATATCCAGAATAGGTATATTAATTATTTCCTTTCACAGAAATTTTCTAGAGTCACTTTTAAATAAATTTGAAATATTCTTTAACGCAAGTTTCATGTTTTCTATCTTCTTTTCAAAAAATGTAAAATGCAGTATCAGTCAATCTGTATTGACAACTCGTACAGCCTAGTTGTGATGTCACAACTAAGCTATATAATGGCGGGAGAAGTTAATTTGAAACGGCAATAGTGTAGAAAAGAACTCACAAGTTTGAAGTTGTCTACTTGATCTGGGGGTCTATTCTAATTCATAGCCACATGTGCTATCCGCTATATAAGTTCCACTACTAGCCAACAGATGGGGGTCGCCATCCCGCTATCTGACTTGAATCCATCTGTTGGATAGTAGTGGAACTTATTAATATTGCCAGATGTCAAGTTGACAAGTAGTTCGGCTTTTCAATTTTGTGATCAAATACTTGTTTTCGTGTGTTATATCAATAATATTTGATTAATATCTATAATTGTAAGTACCTATTTAAATTATAATAATTATTTATAATTCTAACAAATAGCACATGTGGCTATCCGACTTAAATCCATCTGTTGGCTAGTAGTGGAACTTATACAGCGGATAGCGGATAGCACATGTGGCTGTCCGACTTGAATCCATCTATTGGCTAGTAGTGGAACTTATATAGCGGATAGCACATGTGGCTATGAATTTAGAATAGACCCCCAGGGGGTCTATTCTAATTCATAGCCACATGTGCTATCCGCTATCCGCTATATAAGTTCCACTACTAGCCAACAGATGGGGTCTACATCCCGCTATCTGACTTGAATCCATCTGTTGGGTAGTAGTAGAACTTATTAATATTGCCAGATGTCAAGTTGACAAGTAGTTCGGCTTTTCAATTTTGTAATCAAATACTTGTGTTCGTGTGTTATATGAATAATATTTGATTAATATCTATATATTGTAAGTACCTATTTGAATTATAATAATTATTTATAATTCTAACAAATATCACATGTGGCTATCCGACCATCTATTGGCTAGTAGTAGTGGAACTTATATAGCGGATAGCACATGTGGCTATGAATTTAGAATAGACCTCCTGTAAGGTACCTAACACTTTCTAGATTTATAACGTAAATAACTGTTGTTATAAAAATTAATGATATTAAAATTGGTTCATATTATTTTAAAAAATTGTCTTACACTTCGTTAACAGATAAGTACGGTGTTTGCAAATTGACTGGTTTTACATGCTTTAAATAAATACTTCAAATTCGTCATTTCAGAATAAAAAAAAACATATTTATTACTGTCAATTTAATTTCGCAACTATCAGCTCAAATTTAACAATTTTTTTCTTATTGTGTACTTCGTTTGATTTTTGACCCATTATAGCACAGAAATCATTTACCTTCCCAAAACCTACGATCCGTCCTTTCCTGAAACGAAGTTTAATTTGGTATTTTCAATATCTGGCTACCTTATTTTCTGTCATATGTTCAAATGCAATTTCATGTTAAATTTTAGGAATTTAAATACTTAAATGACTCTCGCCCAATTCAATGGATAGGAGGAAAATTACCGAGAGCAGAACCTCCCTGTGGTTTTCTTGGGGAGAAATGTGTGTACAAAACAGACTGGGCACTCGTAGCAGGCATATGCGTTGTTTCTAGTATACTTCTGATAGTGGGAATATTCGCATTGAAGTAATAAATATATGAATATTAGTAGTATCAAAAAATTACTGTCCATTATTTTTTATGGTTTAGGCATTACAGATATGAGCAGAAACTAGCATGTTTACTATGGAAAATAGATATGAGAGACATTACAATTATTCCAACAGAAATTGCTGAAGCTACTACGAGAAACAAGGGCATGGTGAGAGAAATTTACAATTGCATTAAAATTTTTTGATATAAAAGGTCTTCTAAAAATACGTGTAGGGTTAAATATTGATTTTATGAAAAGACAATATGACATGTATGAACTCTAATTGCCGCACGCGCGTTGAAAAAAGTTTCATAAAATCACATAATGTAATTTTAGAATAATCTACTTAAACCTACCATTAATCTCCAATATTCAGTTCTCACTTGTTCATAAAATTGAATCAGTTGTTAAAAAAAGTGCAAATATGTAATGAATTTTTTACAGAATTAATGAAGTTGTAGACAAGTTCATAGGTACATACATATTCCCAAATCATTCAAGCAGCCAATGCACGTCATTAATAAAAATTGAATAAAAGGAACTAGATGTATGACGTCATGTACTGGTACGTTTGCAGAGGTTTTAGAATCTTTATGAAAGGAGTTATACAGATTGCAATCTGTATTATCGACATAATGAACTGTCACTTCTACAAAATAAATACTATATTTTTTATCACTGTCCATTTCTATTAAAATTATTTTATAATACTAACCTTATTTATACTTATGTATGCCATATAAAGACAATAAATAAAAGTGAGCCGAATTTCAAAGAAATATACCGAATTCTGCTGATTGATTAGAAGTGCTATCTTTGGCAGATTCAGATTTTGTGTTTTCGTTAACGGTTACGTTGCATTGTGTTTAACATTACTTTATTATAAATAGACCTTTTCAATGCAAAAAAATGTTTTAAACACGATGCAAATATTTTTCAAATTGTCAAATAATTACTTTGACAGTATAAACATACAAATTATCAATATTGCCAACTATAGTATCAAATAAACGAATAATATGAAGTAGATGTACATTATTTAAATGTTATTCATGTCAAATACGATAAGTAATGAACTCTACTATTCATCTTAATAATAATTATGCAGGGTGTTTCTATACCTCTGCGCGAAACTTCAATGACATATATAATTTGATATACTGATTATAGAACAAAAAGATTTTTTTTTAATTCGCAAAAATAAGGGCAGTGTATTCGTTGCGAACATTTTTAGTGCCACTGGTTTGATAGTACATTTAAATATTTATAATTATGTTAGTAACGAACCAAACTAATCAAATTAAAGGTATTACATAATTTTCAGGAACAAGTGAATGTTTTGATTATTTTGGTAGGTGAAGGAAAAAATAAAATTGAGGATATCAATTTTTTAATTTCACATCAGAATAAACTGCAACAAGTCATTGTTACAAAAATTGTTCAAAATTATTTCCTCCTGCAGCCATAGAAAATGCAGCTTATTGTATCAAACTCACACACACGCCCGATGCAATGAATTTTGTTGTGCCGCTTTTTCATACACTAATAACAATAACATCCACTAATTCACTGTTGCTATACATTTTTCTCAAATTTCTCCCACAACACCTTTCCTTCTCAATACCTTATACGAAATCAAACTAGGTACTCAAATAAAAAAAATAATATGTGTTTAAAAATCATTACGCAATAAGGTATTAGACATAATACTTAATTAATAAATGATTATTTGTAGGCAGTGTTTATACTTCTATTTCATTAGTAACAAAATTATAAATAATTAAATATACTATTAAACCAGTGGCACTAAAAGTCTTCGCTAGGAATGAACTACCCTTACTTTTGCGAAATTCCAAAAAATTATTTTTGTTCTATAATCAGTAAGGTAATGGCACCAGTTATGGACACTGATCCAATGGTTGACATTTTCATATTTTATATGAAAAAATAAGAAACTGTATTTACTTATAAAGGCGTATTATGTACGATAAAATACTTTGATAAGTTATTTCGAACATCCACTCCGAGTGGTAAGAATATCTTTATAACAATATAAAAAATTTAGTATGGTTTGTGCATCACACGAAGTTACATGTGCTAACTTGTTGCCGAGTAAGTATCTTGGTTAAGGATTTCTTTTGCTAGTTTTATTTGAATACTTGTCTGTTTTATCATGTTTGCTTTAGGTTAGTTAACTAAATTATAGTTTAATCTCCTCATTTCACTAATTATTAGTTGATATTTAATTATAATTATTATTTTGAAGATAGATAGGGGTGTCAATTATTGGAGCACAATTCTGAAATATTTACCCAATGGATGACACCCAGTGTCATCTTTTGGTGCAGACTCACTTTTCCTTAACTCTGTTCATAGAGTCTAATTTCATGTTGATTTATCTTCAAATATAGGCAATAAAAGTATCGCAGCTGTGACTTCACCATATCCAATAGTTGACACCCATGTCATCATTTGGTGTAACAAATTTTGTGTTATAAATTTACGTATCCAATGATTGACATCTTCGTTTTTTCATAATTATTTTTAGAATGGAAGTGAAAAAGACCAAGGGCAAGGAGAAAAAAATATTGCGGTATTCCAAAGAAACATTAGAAAATGCTCCGGAGGCACTTAAATCGGGTACCCCTATAAAAACGGCTTCACAATTGTATAACATACCGAGAACAACATTAATTTACAAAACCAGTTGAAAGTCCCCAGTTCATTGCAGAATGGGACCAGCAACCATTCTAACAAATGAAAAGATTAAACATATTCCATCGCCTGTTAAAGATGTACCATCACCTTTAAAATACATGTTATTTTGGCCGCAACCCTCTTAAACCATTACTTCAAAACGATGTCGTGAAAAAATACTATCTACAGCCACTTCTGACCAATGGAAGAAATATTATAGTGATAAGAAGTTGAAGAAAGAGGAAGCAGAATTAGAAAAACAAGAAAGGAAAAGGAAACGTGACGAGAAGAAAGAACAAAAAGAAAATATGAAGCGAAAAATATTTGCTCATCATACTCCTCCACCAATGTACCCAGTGAGTCTGAGGATGAAGGCGATGATTGGGGTAAAATGAGTTCTAACAGTGAGGAATAAAATGAGCCAAACGAAAAATTTGATACTAAAATGAAGGGTGCTAATACGTTTTACCAAAAGAATGATTACGTGATAATAATTTATGAAAGTGAATATTATCCAGGCATGGTAGTTAATGTCGATGAACAGAACCAAAGAGTATTTGTAAAATGTATGAAGATGAGTGCTTTAAATTAGAAATGGCCTGATATATATGACTGTATGTGGTATGAAGTAAAGGAAATAATACAAAAAATGAATAAACCCAAGCTTATTAACAAACGTGGACTATATATAGCGTTAAAGGAATTGAATTTTATAGAAAATTGAAATAGATATTTTGTTATTTCTATAAATATGCTAAATTTAAATACTTAAACATTTATTTTTTACACTAATGTATATTCAGTTCTGATATTTATATATTTTCTTTACATATGTAATGTAATGTAATGTAAAACTTGCTGCATTTACCTCTAACTTAATAAATAATAATAAATTATTAGTGTCAACTATTAGTATCACAATGTGTCATCTATTGGTGTGAACCTATTTTTGGAGTGTCAAGCATTGGTGCAAAAATATGTAAATTTTCAAAAAAATATTTTTCATTACCTTAGATCACTTTAATTAAATTAATGCATGCAAACTGAAGAGGTAAGTCCTGTTAACTAATATTTATAAATTTGACAATGTAAATGCTTATTAATTTCCGCAAAGAAAATAAAACCTACAAAATGAGGTCTTAAAGTGTCAACCATTGGTGCTATTACCTTATGATTGAAATTTTATTTCATTTTTCACTATTAGTGATTTTAATGCATTAAGGTTTTTGCACTAAGTGATGACGTGCATTGGCTGCTTGAATGATTTGGGTATACTAGCTAAACATTTATACATGAAAAATAAAATACCAATCTACAATATACGTTAGAATTATTGAGAATAAGAAAATCTGGTCAATCAGAATCATTTTAAACAGTTGTTTAGCTCTCATTTGAAATTAAGGTACGAAAGTTAGTTAGAACTTAGTTCAATCAATGGAATAGCATTTTCTTCAATTTTTGGCGAAAACAATAATGCCCGGTTGCCCCGCTGTCGCTTAAATTGCAATGGGCATTTGAGTAATAATAAGTAGGACACCGCCATACACACTTGATTTGGCAATATGCGACTCTTAGCTATTTTTTGGAATGAAAATTACAAAGTTTTCATTTAAAGAAGGAGATATTAATACTGCAATTTATAATTATTTTGAAAGCATTCCAAGAGAAGATTGGTTGAGAGCTTTTAAGAAGTGCAAGGAAAGAATAGTGAAGTGTATTTTGTTCAACAAAACTGCTTAAAACATATTTAAAATAAAATTCTACAAATTATGAACCATGTGTCTTATTGTCAATAATCTTACGGTTACATCTAAATTTGGAAAGTATGCATTGAAAAGTACTTATATTGTAGTATAATTTCAGAAATTTTAACCAATCTATATTTTTTATTCCTAAAAAAAGTTTTATCTTCTTAATAATTTCCAATTTCTAAAAAAATATTCATATTTAAAATTTTTGGATAGGTAATATTGAAAATGTATTGTATCTTTTTTTCAGATTCAGGTATGCCGACATAGTGTTTTTCAGGCACCAGTGAGCAGCAGCATAACCGATACAATGGCAGATTTGAGTACTAAACGGGCATATACGAGGATAGGAATTTATAAAGGAAATATAGTAGCTATAAAACAAATCCATAAACGATCTGTAGATCTTACTCGATCCATTCGAAAAGAACTAAAACAGGTAGAAACAGAAACCTGTGGATAGTGGATCTATGGCAAAGCAGATATGTTATTAATTTTCTTTAAGCCGACAAACTTTAAATTTGAACTCTGCCTTGTAATATTTGATCTGCCTTTGCCATAGAACGACGGATATATTTTTTCATAATATTTTTTTCTTATTTCCATATCTTTTCGTAGATCCGAGAAGTACGCCACGAAAATTTGATTCCATTTATCGGCGCTTGTGTAGAGCATGGAAATATTGCTATTTTAACAGCATATTGCGCTCGGGGTAGTTTAGAAGACGTATTAGCTAATGAAGACTTGCACTTGGATAATATGTTTGTGTCTTCTCTAGTCACTGATATTTTAAAAGTAGTTGTATTGATTATTGTAGTGTATGACATATTCTAGTGCAGAATGCTTACAGGGAATGATATATCTTCACGATAGTGTTATTATGTCACATGGAAACTTGCGGTCTAGTAATTGTTTGATAGATAGTCGATGGGTTTTGCAAATCACAGATTTTGGTTTACATGAATTCAAAGGTAGATTGACTGCACACTTAATTTATTTAATATATTTCTTCACAAATTTTAAGAATTTAATATAATTATTGTTTATTATTTATTAACGAATTATTGCGCTCAAATTCAAGCACTCTTCGCTCTTTAGAGAAGTATTTCATTTACGTTAATTATTTAAAGATTTTTCTATATTCTCTTATTCTCTAATTTGCTCCATTTTCTCCCAATATTATTATTAGATTATTATTACTAATATGTTGGAAACGAATTGTAGTATGTTGCTATTGTCGTAACTATGTATAACAGAAGATAAATTGATGTTTAGTTCTAACATACAGTATACAGTTATACAGTTTAATAATATAACTCTCTAGCGGCAGCAGATGACCCTCAGAATAAGAATCGGGAACTGCGCAGATCTTTATGGCGTGCACCGGAACTATTGCGTCAATCAACGCCTCCTACACGGGGCACTCAAAAGGGAGATGTATACTCATTCGCTATCGTGTTATATGAGATTCTCGGCCGCGCTGGACCTTGGGGACATACAGCTCTCTCTTATGAAGGTAAAATACCCAAATATGGATAAGTATAACTCATATATATATATATATATATATATATATATATATATATATATATATATATATATATATATATATATATATATATATGAATATCCTATTTTACTAGATGAGGTAGGCAATTTTTAGACGAGTCAGTCACTAGCATGTGCTGAAAGCCTTCTAATCTAGTAAAATAAATTTCGCGACGTACTACCTGCACTATTACCACTAGAAAAAAATACATATATTTAAAAGTAAAATAAGAGATGTAATCAAAAAAAGACCGCACTGTTGCAATAAAAACTATTTTGATAGATACAACTTATTCAAGGTTATCGCCTTCTAAGTAGTGTTTCGCTAGCAACACACCACTCCCAGTATTTTTCCAACCCAGGAGCGTTTTCTGGAACCCTTTTTTTCAGAATGGCAAGCAAATCCGTATTTTTTTTTTTTTTTTTTGTCTCTTTAAATGTGTCGAACCGGCGTCCTTTCAAGGTAGACTTCAACTAGAAATGGAAAAAAGTCCGCTGGAGCCAAATCTGAAGAATAGAGTGGGGCGACGTTATCTGGTTTATCCACAACTGAGGCCTCGTCCCACGTTCGGCTTCCCGCTTCCCTCAAACACTTGAAAATTTTTACTTAAAACTATTTGTTTAGTGTCTGACCACATGGAACATATTCGTAGTAGATTACGGCAGATAGAATGATGCGGCAAACGGCGTTGTGTTACGAAATGTTGTCAATAATCAGCGCTACTTGTCGCAGAGCGTTACGGTCAGTAGTTTAGGCGCTGCGCGATCAGTTTTGCCTTTTTTGATCACACTTCATAATTAGCATTACCAACCCACACTGTTTTAAGAATCTTTACAGAACTTGTTAATCCGGAAAGTAGAACTTGTCCGAAAAATCTTTGTTTAGTTAAAATAATTCTAACAGGTTATTTTTCTATAATTTCCGTAGTTGCATACGATGGTAATCGCATGAGGACAAATCGAAGTTGTAAGAAATATGTTCATTAGTTCGCGAATGCAATTACGTCAGATTTATTGGAGTTACGGAACCTATCCCGGTGGTGTAGGATGCAACGTAGCCGACTTACAACCCAAGAGTTCTGGGTTCGATTCCCGGGGAAGGTATGGTTGTATGTGCGTTTTTGTCATCTCATCTCGATCAATGCAACGTATAAAAGTCTAAAATTATAAGTAAAAACGAACTCGGTGCCATAAATATCATCAAAATTGTAATAAGTTGTTAAAACGATATGCAATAAAGATTTTCTTGTTTTCAATTAATAAAGATTTATTATATTATTATATATTATATTATTGGAATTACGGTGGCATTGAAAGGCCAATATGCTTCAAACTCATCTCAACTAAATTTTTCGAAACTCGTAGTCTAATTTTGACGTAAAAATTTAAGTTACACGTTTGAGGTTCTGTCTCAGGATTATACTTGTTTGTCTGAAAGTATAAAAGAAAATATACTTATGAATAATATTATACTCATTGTAATAATATTTTACATTACATAAAAAATTCTCAAATATTGACAATGTAAAAAATGTTTTTTTACGCATAAATAATAACGTATAATTCCTTGACGTATTTTACGTACCCATCCCTGAAAGTGGCTGTTTCCGACTATTTAGCTCTGGAACCTTTCCACTTTCCACCGAACTTCTGGCCTTGGTCATATATAGCGCCAGGTCCCTATTCCAAAGACGCTTTTGCTGCGGCCTTAGCCTTTCAGAGACGCCGTTTCTGTGCTTCTGGCCTATTCCCCCTTATAGAAGAGGGGATATATGAGACAGTATAGACATAGAAGTTTTATTACAAGAAGGATCTATGGTGTTCCACAAGTAGCTAGGGAAAGGGTGGTCAGCCTCCGCAATACGGAGCTAAGGCTAAATAAGTTGGGAGGTCGCCCAGTATCCCAACGGCATCGTTTATGACACAATAACTACTATGCCTTTCAGCCCTCGGCACGGCAGCTGCCACCTAAGCTTTGGGCAATTTATCGACCTATATGTCTAAATTCGCCGTGTTTAGTTTAAACAGGAACACCTCGTTAAAGATGATAGGGTATCATAACTACCCACCAGTGTTGCCACGTTCGGATGTAACGAATTCGGGAGATTGTTCGTAGAATATCGGTAGATTTCGATAATTTTCGGTAGATTATTTTTTTTGTATTATTTTATATATAATTTATTTGTTGTGTTTGTTTTATGGATTTTTTATACAAAACGTAAATGAATAATTTTATTTATCAAAAAATATAAATTTATATAAAAACAAGAAAAAGTTCTTATGAAGATTGATGGATTTATGTATCTTCATAAGAATTTTTTCTTTTTAAATTAGAATCATCATTTTGTTTAAGATTAAGAAATCGGGAATTCCCCTAGTAATGTTTGTACAATTTGTCAATAGAGGGAAGAGCGGTAAGGAAGCATATGTTGAGTACCTTTAATTTAAATTTTACTGAATAATAAATTTTTGAAATAATATAATCAGAATTTTTGACAATCAGCAAATTCGATAGTAATCAATGTCTTTCGGTAAATCGGTAGAGGTGGCAACACTGCTACCCACAGATGGTCTTTGCTTCTCCCAACGGTTCAGCCCTGAGTTGAAAACATGCGACAATTGCCCCCATGTTTTTGGTTACTCAGGTACCAACCTAACAAGAAGACTTTTGGTGACATTAAACAAAGACTACGAGAGAGCCAGCATTTGGCCTTTAGACAGTTTGCAATTTAACAATAAACTTTTATTGTTAGGTACATTGAAAAGATGTCTAATCCTCTGCGTCTGCAGACAGCCGCACAAGGGCACTCGACTATAATAAAATTCGTTTATTTGTAGAAATCATAGAACAAGTTCGCTCTACAAGAAGAGCAACACCTCTTCGACCATCTCTCTGTGAACTTGGTGCTCCTGAATATGTTACCAAGTGTATTAAAGCTTGTTGGGATGAAGATCCAGATCTACGTCCAGACATTCGTTTTGTTCGGATCAGACTTAAAGGAATGCAAGCTGGTTTAAAATCAAATATCTTTGACAATATGTTAGCTATTATGGAGAAGTATGCTTACAATTTAGAAGGGTTGATTCAGGAACGAACTAATCAACTCAGTGAAGAAAAGAAAAAGACAGAAGCTTTACTCCATAGGATGTTACCAAAATCAGTGGCAGAGAGCTTGAAAAGGGGAGAACCAGTTGAAGCAGAGAGTTTTGACTGTGTTACAATTTATTTTAGTGACATAGTAGGATTTACAGAATTATCTGCCGTTAGCACTCCACTACAAGTCATTGATTTACTAAATGATTTATATACTTGTTTTGATTCTATCATTTCTCATTACGATGTCTACAAAGTAAGAAACATAATATCAAAAAAAACATGAATGATTATTAAGTTTATGTTTTGAAATCTTTTAGATTGAAACCATAGGCGATGCGTATATGGTAGTAAGCGGATTACCAATTAGAAACGGAGACAGACATGCAGGAGAAATAGCTTCCATGGCTCTACATCTGTTAAGCAAAATTAAGAAGTTTGAAATACGACACAGGCGAGGAGAAGTTTTAAAACTTCGTATAGGAATACATTCAGGTATAAATTAAAATACGAGTATAATCTTTAATTTTTTGGTTTTCATACTATATTTGATTGTTCAGGTCGTTGTGTGGCTGGAGTAGTTGGCATGAAAATGCCTCGCTACTGTTTGTTTGGAGATACAGTTAACACAGCTTCTCGTATGGAAAGCTCGGGAGAAGCTTTCAAAATACATATATCGCAGACAACTTTCAATTTACTGCAAGGTTTGGGTGGCTTTAGATGCGAAGAACGAGGAATTATCCCCATTAAGGTTGGTCATATCAGCAATCATTCAATCAGCCATTATTTTTACCTCTCGCTAAGAGAGGTATTGGAATCATGCTAAAATTCGCATATCCAGATTTTTGTGAATAAGCACGATTTAAGGTCCCTAGAACCCGATTATAACATTTTTACGATGATGTCTGTGTGTGTGTGTGGATGTGTGTATGTGTGTGTGTGTGTGTGTGTGTGTATGTATGGATGTTGGAGGGACGATTCCTCAAAAACTATAAGACTTAAAAAATATTTAACTGCAGTTTATTCAATCTGACATTCCTGGGAAGAGCTGAAAAGGTTTTGGTAACAATTGAACAACCGGAAGTAGTACTTTCTTAAAAAGAAATTTCTAAATATAATTTTTTGGGAGTTTTTTTTATTAAATATTGAAGAACATAAAATTCTCCATCTAATACACTTAAAAATTTTATTATATCTTGTATAGATTTAGAGACAAAGACACTATAATTTATAGAGTAAACTAATCGCAGAGGCTAAGGCACTAAGGAAACTAGTTGACAAATTCCAATGTTTATAACATGACACATGTCATTGTCAAATATCAACATTTTTAGTGACATTCTGATAGCTTTTTCTGGGAAGTATATTTAATTTTTCTTATTGTTTTATTAATTAAATATTTGAAATTATAGGTAAAATTGTGGTAAAATGCATATATCCATCAGAAATACCGCCAATCTGGTTAATGAATTGGAACAATCTCTGACATGAAAATGATATAAAATAGATATAATTAGAATTATATGTGTGCAGAAGACATGTTAAATACAATAAAAAACAATATTTGGGTAAAGTTCTGTAATATTTTGTTATAAAACGACGGTTCGAATGCGAAGTACAATACAATACATATATAGCCTAATATGGAAATGGCGAGAGGTCTTGTGCTGGCCACAACAGATTTTTGATATTGAGATTTTACACATATTGGGATTTCGGAAACTATAGGAGCTACGAGGTCGGTTAAATGAGTTAATGTTGTGCAGTTTTTATTACTTATTTAAATTCCGTTGAGAAATATTTAAAATTTCGAACAGTTTGAAAGTTATTCAAAAAAAAAACTGAAAATCGTGATTTAAAAAAAAAGTTAAATTACTCCGTTATTATAAAAGATACAAAAAAAAATGTTTCGTATAAAAGTTACATGATTTGATGAGAGAAACTCAAAAATGATGTCAGAACAAAATTCAAGATGGCGGTTTCCAAGATAATAAGTAGCTTTCTTGTTTTAAATGGGCGCCATATTAGATTTTTACATAGTTTAATAGAATTTATTCTCTTTTCAACGATGTAGGTATTGCAACGTATGTTTGAATTAAAATTTATTAAAGATATTAATTATTTTAATTTTAAATCAAATCAAGGAGGCTCAAGTTTGGGACAGCCTGTATGTACTATACCTGTACAGGGTGTATAAAGATAATGGAACAGTGCATTTTATTCGTGTATATGAAAAGATACAGAAAAAAGTGATTAAGATATTTTGTAAAGCATAGAGGTGGACACATTTTAGCATAAAGTTTATTATCTTAAATCCAGTGGTACTCAAACTATTGGGCAATATTATATTTTTTTAAATGGCATTATAAATATTTTATTAACTCATTAAATAGAGAATTTTGTTCTGAATTCAACGATATAATAATATCATACCCTTACATTGCAAAATTTTTTATAAAAATTAATTCAAAGTTAATATTTCATTTCTACTTTATCTAAGTAGTTTGAGCAAACATTCAATCAATAAAACAAAATAAAATTTATTTTAGTGTTATTACATTCAAGTAAGCTACGATTTTGGCAATAAATTCAACTTTTAAAATATTTTTTTTGTTTTATTGATTAAATGTTTGCTCAGATTACTTAGATACAGTAGAAATTAAATACTAACTTTGAATTAATTTTTATATTTTTTTTCGCAATGTAAGAGTATGATATTATTATATCGTTGAATTCAGAACAAAATTCTCTATTTAATGAGTTAATAATATATATATATATATATATATATATATATATATATATATATATATATATATATATATATATAATGCCATTTAAAAATATATAATATTGCCCTATAGTTTGAGTACCACTGAATTTAAGATAATAAAGTTTATGCTAAAATGTGTCCCCCTCTATCCCTTACAAAATATCCTAATCACTTTTTCTCATGATAATGATACATTACATCTTGTACATTATCAATATGAATAGATTTTCAAATGTCAGCGTAGAGCCATTTAATAAGTAATATATTACTTATTAAATGGTAGAGCATTGCTTAGCACTTAGCACCGCTTCCTTTAAATTTTCAGATTGGGGTTCGATTCCCTGTGAGGGTAATAATTTTATTTTTTACACAAAAATTGTTGAATTTTGAGAAATCTGTTTTATATTTCCTATTATTTGAATAATAATAATAATAATAATAATAATAATAATAATAATAATAATAATAATAATATAATAAAAAACAGAAAATAATTGACAATAATTGATTACAATAATGAAAACATTGATATAACAATGCATTGTACTTTCTTTTGATTTTAATAAACAATATTTTTTATAAATACATTAAAAACATAGTAACTACGTTTCCCTGTACTAGTTCATATGAAACACAAATATAGGAATAGACTGAAATATATCGATTATGATCCTAGAATACAACGATCTACTATTACACCTTATATTAACAAGCTATTAATACGAGTATAAAAGGGTTCGCGGTAAGAAAAGGTTAAGAAACGCTACTCTAGTAGATCAATAATGATTTTTTTCTACTCCTATACTTTAATATAATTATTAAATATGTGTCATCTGTATTTGAATAACTCTCATTATTATGATACAGATTTTCATTTCGATATAGACTATTATTATGATATAGATTTTCATTTCGATACAAATTATCATTGTCATACAGATTTTCTTTTCATTTCGATACAGATGACTTTTATAACCTATTTATTAGTTTATAGTTTATTTATTTATTTTTTTATATTTTGAATAGTTGTAGAAAAAATAGTGTATGCAACTCGTGCATAATGACTAAACTCGCGAATGGAGTCCTTCACCATAGTAACAAATTATAAAATTGGTCATTTGTATGAATATTAAAATTTTACGATAAGAACTGACAAAAATTTTAATAAATATTAGTTTTTAAATTATTGGAGTTTTAGTTTTTTATGCTCCTAATCTTTTCGACAAAGCATTATTATCTCTTCACCTCTCACTCGGACATCTACTCAATTCCAAATTCTTACTACTTTCAAGCCTTCTCCTGTCGCCTTTTTGAAATCTGGAATCCATTTTCAAGTAAATGAATGCAGAATATAACATTTCAAGAAAAATTATCCAAATAACACTTGTTTTATGAAAATATAGTTTTTTTCATTATTTTATTAAATTGCTTATTATTCTGCATCCGATTCAATAATCACATTTTATTTACAATCAGTGGCGGATTTACGCATAGGCACAGTAGGCACGTGCCTACGGCGGCAAATTTTCGGGGGCGGCAATTTTTTTAAATCAGAAATGTATAATTTTATAAAATTACCGATCAAAAGCAACGACGCAACGAAAACATTTATACCGATGATCTCTGAAACAAATTCATATACAGGGTGTCTCAATAAGCTTGCTCACTATTGGTAACTTTTTTATTTGAAGAGGTACGAGGTTGGTTAAATGAGCAAAATTGTGCCATTTTATATTAGAAAATTTGTCATGTAGACAAAATAAAATTTATGTCAGCGGTTCTCAAAATTTGGGACAATATACAGGGTGTCTCAATAAGCTTGCTCACTATTGGTAACTTTTTTATTTGAAGAGATACGAGGTTGGTTAAATTAGCAAAATTGTGCCATTTTATATTAGAAAATTGGTCATGTAGACAAAATAAAAATTGTGTCAGCGGTTCCCAAAATTTGGGACAATATATATTTTTTAAATGGAACCATATATTTTTTATTATCTTATTGGAAAGAGTATTTTTTTCTCTTTCCAATAAAGTAATGTTGTTTATGTACAATTTTTTCAAATAAACGAGTTATTTACGGTTAAAAATTTAAATTTTGTAAACAATTTTATTAGTTTTTTAGTCAAGTAAGCCATGGAAACAATTGATTCTTTGTTTGTTTGACGTTTAATCATTTCTCCCGTAAAGTTCTCTGTGTTTAATAATGTTTAATAACTTTACAAATGAAGAAAAGTTAGATATGATCGTGCTATAAGGAAAGTTATATCTAGACACCAGTTACGTAGAACGGTCGGCTCTCTTTCCAAAAGAGTTTAAATGTGCGAAAGAAATAATGGCTTTCAATTTGAATATTTTCTTTGTTTTGTTACTACTGTAAAATAAATTAATAAAATAATAATTTTATAAAAGACAATTGTTTCCATAGTTTACTTGACCTAAACTAATAAAATAAAAATTTTATTTTTAAACGTAAATAACTCGTTTATTTGAAAAAATTGTACATAAACAACATTACCTTGTTGGAAAGAGAAAAAAATACTCTTTCCAATAAGATAATAAAAAATATATAGTTCCATTTAAAAAATATATATTCTGTCCCAAATTTTGGGAACCGCTGACACAATTTTTATTTTGTATACATGACCAATTTTCTAATATAAAATGGCACAATTTTGCTAATTTAACCAACCTCGTATCTCTTCAAATAAAAAAGTTACCAATAGTGAGCAAGCTTATTGAGACATCCTGTATAGTAATGCTTTTTTGTAGGTATATTATTATTACTTGGGTCAATTTGTAATTATCATCTGTTTTTCTATGGTACTTAAGTAATGGAATATGCGCTCTATTTTCAACAAATGTCCAAATAATTGAACTCATGTTTCAGACTTTATTTTGAGATAATCGATAATTAATAACACATTTATTAAAATTGCTTGGTTTGTACAATAACCACTTGAAATTCCATTTTGTTATGTCTTCTTTTAGCTAAAATAAATAAAGAAATGCAAAATTAAAGCGCGGAAACATGGATTTAGGTTTTTTGCAAATATAAAGTCAGGCTTTACCTATTCTAAAGGCTATATTTGTGAAAATTATGACTTCTTCGCTTGCAAATTTTCAAAAAATACTTTAATATAACGGAAACCTAACGCACAAAACTCAATTTGACGTATAATGTAATGTAAATAAATATGTTTTCTATTGTCGGGTTGAATGATTATTAGTTTTTAGGCTGTGTTTGTGAAAAATGTGACTTTTTCGCTTGAAAATTTTCAATAAATACTTTAATGTAACGATAACCTAAATCATAGAACACAATTTGACGTAACTCGGATGGTTATATTCATTTTATAGGAATTTAACCATACTTAATCACTATAAATATTGCTTTCCGTGGCATAATTTTTGTGAAATTTCGTGTTACCATCAAAATAAAATTCTTGAGGGTTGGGTATTCCAGACTTTAGTCTTAAAATTACCTATTTACAAAATATATATTTTAACATTTCTGATATTGAAATATCTATATTATCTTCGGTTAATATTTGAAAATTGCGTTATTTTTCTGTTAGAAATATATTTTAAAATTATGAATAGGCAGCAAATTTCTGAAAAAAGGCGGCAATATTCTGGGTGCCTACGGGCGGCAAAACTGTTAATCCGCCCCTGTTTACAATCGAAAAAATCGAATTTAAAATTTTATAAAAGTTATTTATAATATTAAGCATGGAATTTACTTTCCTACATGTTTTATTTAAAACATTTTTGTCTAAAATGCTTGGTTATGAAACATGCAAATTAAAATGTGATTATTGAATTTGATACAGAATTTAAATTCTCTACAATATTTATTTAAAACATTATTGTCTAAAATTAACAGGCCGCTTTTTCGTAAGGAAAACTATCTTCCCATGTTAAACGCCTAAGACCCGTTTTTCGACTTCCGCTAGTATATGTCTAGTTACATTTATTTTCAAATGTTTTCAAACCGAGTATGTAACTTCTTATTGCAAAATCGTATATAAAATATAATGGCTGTAACCAGTACTCTTTCGACGAGCTGCGATATGAAAACTAAAGTATTGAGCTTCTTCCTCAAAATTACAATTAATTACAAGTTTGTTCAACAATATTAATATTATAAATAGTGATGATTTTATTTTGATAGGGAAAAGGTGACATGCGAACATACTGGTTAATTGGAGAAGATCCTGGTCAACGATTAGCTCGAATACGGGAGGAGATGTTAGGTTCGTCTCTTTTCAGCAGTTTAGACTCAGACCGTAAGACAAATACGTATCTGTGCAAGCAATTATTTAGTATTGTAATTTGCAATTTGTTGTAGGTTTAAGCGAAACTCCCGATTTGCTACGTCGGCCGTGTGGCTATGGTTTACTTCCAGAAAATTCCACAACTCTTTTCAATAACGTAGACACCAGCTCATTGTTTATTTGTCCTTTGCACCAATTACATCAACGAGCTCGGCGAGCTTTTGAACTTCATAATTCAGAAGTAAGTTTTCAAAATATTCGAATTAGCAAATTAAGTAAACTTTCTTCTCTTTCAGGGAAGTGCAGTCAATACTTTATCCTGTTCTACTTTACTTGGAGCCAATCAGTGTATGGGTCAATCTTTAGCATTGAACTCTAAACCACGGGCACCCAGGTCAGCTCCTGTTGTAACGTTTCAACATGATAGTGAAAATTATGTCTAATGTCATATTATTTATTATATAAATATTCTTACAAATATATATAAAATATAATAACTTCATGTAACGAATGATATATTATTTTTACTGACCGTATTACTACTACTACGAACGAAATTTAGATTGTAATTTTTCACTATCTACGAAATTAGATATTTCTAGCTTCACATGCCAAATTTCGTTTTATTTCTATTATTTATTTAAGATTTCGAAGGTATCTAATTTATAATTAATAAATTTAAAATTGTAATTTTTTCTATCTAATTTTTAATTAATACATAAATGAGACAACACGAGAGCACCGCAGCGCAATGTTAGGAAAAAAAGGGCAATAGAATATCTTATCCAAACCCGGGATACGCTAATGGCGGATACCGGCATAGAATTTTTATCTCCCGTAAGAGAGGTATAGGGATCGTGCTAAAAATTGCATGTCGAGATTTTGGTAAATAACCACGTCCCTAGAATCCGACTTTAACATTTTCGCGATGAAATGTGGTGTGTGTGTATGGATTTTGTCAACGCTCCAACTCAAATACTGTCATTCGAAAATTTGGAAACCTTGTATGTCTACCTTATTCTAATATGGAAAAAAAGCCATTAGACTTTGGTGAAAATCAAGGAAATCGGAAATGACACTTTACTTGAAGCTCAAAATAGTTTTCTTCGAAAAATACCTTTAAATGTAATATTTTCGCGATTTATGTTATTATAAGAATTAAATATTCTACTGATATGCATTTATACTTTTTCTATATATTTTATAGACAAATATATAAAATAATCTATATTTATATTATAAATCCCGGAGCCTATGTTTTAAACGAACACAATTTTTTATAGCCGAGACAGACGACAAAAATTAATGATCAATAACGGTTAGATATAGTATGCGCACGTGCACTTGAGACTATTGGCAGATGTCGAAATTGCTTCTATTAATAAACCAGAAAATATTGAATGTAGTAAGCTCGAAAGCTCGTGCTACTTATTGTATTGTACTCATACAGTACAAAACAATAAGTAACACGTACTTAGTACAGTCAATATTTTCTGGTTTGTTAATAGACGCAATTTTGACATCTGTCAATAGTCTCAAGTTCACTTGCGCATACTATATCTAACCGTTAATGATCATTAATTTTTGTCGTCTGTCTCGAGTATGTTACACATTTCAGATTTCAAATGATTAATTGTAACGTTTTAAAAAGAAGGCTGTAATAGTAAATAAAACAATAGTTGTATTATGCGAATGTACAGGAACATAATATAGTTTCCAGCATCAATTAATATGATTGATAAAAACAGAAAGTTGTAATGACAAAAAAATATAATACAAATGAAATGTAATGTATATAATTGATATACCGTGAGTATTTTTTAACGTGAAACATTAGGTTTATCATAACCATGGTTACGACATTTGATTGACAGCAATGTATTTGCTTGTCCCATCTAAAATGAAACATAGGGAACAAATTTGACATTTGTTTACTACTCTGTCACTGTCATACTCAAAATTCTAACTTGAAATACAATGGTTTATACCGTAGAAGAGAAGGTGCAAATCATTAAATGGTACTACGCAGATAATCTAAGTTTAAGACAAGTATCGGACTTGTTCCGCGCTTCATTTCCTGACAGGCCTACACCAAGTGCAGCGACAATTTTAAGAATAATTAACAAGTTTAGAGGCAATGGTTGCGTCCAATCCGAACATAAAAGAAGAAATCGATCCTGTAATGTATTAACTGCACAGAAAAAGCATGAAATAATGAATATAATAGGTAATAACAATAGATTAGCATTAAGAGAAATTGGGCAAGCTACCGGCGTAAGCAAAAGTACTGTACATAGGTTATTTAGAAAGGAAAATTATAATTCGTATCATTTTCAAAATCACCAGGAGTTGGTTGTGGACGACACGGAACGAAGATTAAATTTTTGCGAAAGAATGTTTGAAAATATTAATAATAACCCAGGTTTGCTGCAAAAAATACTTTTTACGGACGAAGCAACTTTTTATTTACATGGTGAGGTAAATTCACAAAACTGTAGATATTGGTCCAGGGAAAATCTACATTTATGTCACAGTACAAGGACTCAACGCCCCGAGAAAATTAACGTTTGGGCTGGTATAATAGGAACCCGCATTATTGGACCATTTTTTATTAACGGGAATATTAATGCTCAAAATTATTTGCATTTATTGGAAAATGAAGTCATACCTGCGATCAGATTATTAAACATGGAAGACCCATGGTTTCAACATGACGGCGCCCCTGCGCACAATGCTCAAATGGGGTCCTATACCATTTTTCTTTTATTTATTTTTTCTGTAAGAACAGGATAAAATAAGAATTTTAGTGCAAACGCGACTTAAAAATTTTACGTAATAAGCGAGATATGAATTTTTAAAGTTTAAGAATTTGTGCGTGACGTAGCAGGGACTAACAAGTGATCGACAAACAATGGGACAAACTGTTAGTTATAGAGGCAACAATTTTTGCATAGCTGAAATGTTTGTAAAGAAAAACTTATATGTTATATTCATGAAGAAATTATTATTAAGTATAAATAACGTAAATAATATCCTTTTTTTCCTAATAAATTATAGAACATTGAAACAGTTTGACAATATTATTACACAAAGCATGACGACAGATGGCGCCAGTGTTGGCCTGTTTTGAAGTTTCAATATTAATTTAACTAATATTATTATTAATTGAATTAATATTACAAATTGATTTAATTATAAATATATTATTATTGTTAATATTACTAGATGTTATAATTAAACAAATTCATCAAACACAAACTTGTTAAATGTTTTGTTAGGTTATGGAACAACATGTCATTTCAAATTCTTTTAAAGGTGACCGCTAAAGACGCGCGATTCTCCGTTTTAAAATCAGGCCACCAATCAAATTCTTAATACCTAACGCGTCATACCCAATTAGTAATCATCTTCAATCGCTTATAGTTTGTGACCTAGTCAATATTTAAAGAAAATTTTTTCACTAATACTCATTAATTTATGTATATTTTCGTCTTCTTATTTAAGATAGTTAAAATATGACTATGGTATAGGACCCTATTGTGAGAAATTTGTTAAATACAGTATTCCCCCGTCGCTGGATTGGACGTGGTGGAGAAGTAGAATGGCCTGCTAGGTCACCCGATCTTACACCACTAGATTTTTTTTATTGGGGATTTTTAAAATCAAAAGTTTATACGGGGGCAAATCTTCAAAATTTAGATGAATTGAAAGTTCAGATTCAAAATATTTCACAAAATATTTCAGTTGCCCAAATATCTAATGTAATTCGTGAGTTTTACAACAGATTAGGTCATTGCTTAGCAGTTAATGGGGGAATTTTTGAAAACTTATTATAATTATTGTTTATTTATTTCTTATTATGTTTACTTCTTTGTTAGTTAGTTTATTTGTTCGTAATTTTGTAATTTCTTACAATCATCCTTATTTTATAAGAAAGTTCCTAAGTTTTAACAATATTGTTAAAGAAATTAGCTAGTAGAAACAAATTGAAAGCTTGTCCTTTTCATATTTTCTTTAATGTTTGAAATTATTATTTAGTTATTTGCCGTTATGTTGTTAAGAGGTAGCAAATTTGTAATTCTTGTTCCTTTGTAATTTTTATAATATTTAAATATAATAAATAGTTCTGTCAAATTCGTTCCCTATGTTTCATTTTAAATGGGACAAGCAAATACATTGCTGTCAATCAAATGTCGTTACCATGGTTATGACAATCCCAATGTTTCACGTTAAAAAATACTCACGGTATTAAAAAGAGGTGTTAAAAGGACATTTCTTCCCCTTATTTCAATTGGTTATGAGTCCAGACTAAGGCCTGAAAGGTAAACAATAATATAAAGCCCAAAACATAAAAAAGACGAAAATGTTGACTTTTAACTAAAGATGACAATAAAAAGAAAGATGTAAAAGCAAGAAACAGTCATTACTCAAGCTGTAGCATAGAGTATATAAGAGATGCAACAACAGCACGACATTAAAATCTGTTTTTGAACGAAAAAGTACTCTTTCAAAATTGTATATAAGAAAGAAGTTACTGACATTGAAATTAGATAAAAAAGAGAAAATGGAAGATCATTTTAGAAAATTTGAGACATTAATAAAAGATCTAGAAAATACAGGAAGTAAAATGGAAGAGAGACAAGGAATGTCATCTATTGTTAACAATTCCTGAGAAGTATGAGACAGTCATAAACTGAAAAAAATTCTCTATAAAATAATACATCATTTCATGTGTTACAGTCTATTTTGCCCAGTTTTGACCATTTCTGACCAATTTTGGACAGTCAAAACCAAATTTAACCACTGTCCCGTCCAAAATTCAAAAAACGGCTTTTTTAACAACCCTAGTTACTACTCGTATAGCTAGACAATTTAATTCTTAACCGTTTATTTTTAACTGAAATGGATCATAGATGGTGCTATGCAGTGAACTTCACTTGGAGGAAGGAATAATATGGAGAGAGCATAAACTTGTATTATGGGCGAGGGGAATGTAACATGGTGGGAACGGACGCAAGTAGTCAATATTTCATGTTAGAGTGGGGATTCGCGCGGTGAATACGAAATGAAATACTCATATTTGATCAATTTATTTCAATTATGCGATAAAAATTTAAATAGAAAACTAATAGACTATGAATAAGAAACAAGAGTGATTAATTAAAGTTAAAAAATTAAAAATTGTTAATTACTACGTATAATTAATGATCCTTTATTTTCTAAACCCATCTATATGATTTAAAACAGCAAAAGTATATTTTATTATTGTTTCTGGTTCAAAGCAGTGCAAGCTATAAAATTAATAAGTAAAGAAATATCGCCAAAATGAAATTTAACATTGAATATTATACGTTCGGAATAAAAAGCAGACATCAAATATAAAACAAAATAATATGAAGTAAGGACTGTAAGTGTTATACACATAAAACACACGACACCTCATGTGTCTTCTTCAGGAGGTGAAAATTTTTAGATTGTAAAAAACGATATGGCTGCGGCATAAACACAAGTGACAGCAACGACTTTGCCAATACTACAAGGTCGGGATTCAAGTTGGAGTGGGGGCAGCCTACTTCACTAGCATTTACAAAAGCTCTATAAAGCTGGCTCAGCATTTTCATCTCACAACAATAAACATTGTTCTAATATTTAAAGCTCATTTATTGCTAATTTATTGCTCTAGCCGTTTCGGAATAGATGTGAGCTAGCTTAAAGACAAGCTAGCTCACAACCAAAAATTAAAAAAATAAACACGTCACAAGATAGATTACGATCAGATATAATTTACTGCTCTAATTAAAAATTTATTGCTTGCAAATAACCAAGTTTTTAGATACATACAATGTATACAAGTCGTTTGAGCACACTTAATGAATAACAGACATCAAAAACAGTTTCTCTAAGATAATTAAACTGTCCACAGGTCACATATTATTTTAAAACAATATACACATGTGTGAGATGGAGCAATAAATTATTTTAGCCGTGCATTTAGCTTAAACTCGAAATTTGGAAATATTTTGCATTAAAAATTTTCTGTCGTCCTAGAGCCCTTCAAAAACTGTTTTTCCGTGGAAATTATACTTTCTCGTAGGTCACATATTAGGTTACAACAATTTACACGTGTGTGAGCTGGAGCAATAAATTATTTTAGCCGTGCTTTTAGCTTAAACTCGAAAATTGGAAATATTTCGCATTAAAAATTATGTGTTCTCCTAGGGCTTTTCAAAAATTGTTGTTGTGTACTTCTTCCGTGAAAGATTTAGGCATCGTATTTGATTCTGAATTAAAATTTCTTGAGCACATTTTTGAATTAGTTTGTTCACTTAACAGATTACTCGGTTTTATTGTGAGAAATAGCAGACAATTTTACAATGATAATACATTTAAAATATTATTCTTGACTTACATTCGCTCTAAACTTGAGTATGGATGTTTAATCTGGTACCCTCTTCAAATCAGTTATAAATATTTACTTGAAAGTGTTCAACGTAAATTTCTTAAGTTCATGTGGTATAAAAAATTCCATGTTTACCCTGCTCAAGGAATAGGACATAATATTCTTTTACAAGATTTTAACTTTGAATCCGTTGAAGAGCGTCATAAGCTTATAGCACTTAATACAATTTCTAGCATTTTAAATAATAATATTGATGCTCCAAGTTTATTATATAAACTGCCATTTCATGTACCTTCAACATCATCGCGGAATTACCGTTTATTTTATCTACCATCTTGCAAGACGAATACTTTGCTTAAATCTCCTATCGTTGTTATGTGCAACGCTTATAATGAATTTAATTAAATTTTGTTTTCCGTATAGTATGTATTTTTTTTTTTTGTAATATTTTTTTTTTGTAATACTTTATGTACATTTTCTTGTTTTGGGTTCGCCTGTTAAGAAATAAACATTATTATTATTATTATTATTATTATTATTATTATTATTAAATTCGAAATTTGGAAATATTTTGCATTAACAATTTTCTGTCGTCCTAGAGCCCTTCAAAAACTGTTTTTCCGTGGAAATTATACTTTCTCGTAGGTCACATATTAGGTTGCAACCATTTACACGTGTATGAGCTGGAGCAATAAATTATTTTAGCCGTGCTTTTAGCTTAAACTCGAAATTTGGAAATATTTCGCATTAAAAATTATCTGTTCTCCTAGGGCTTTTCAAAAATTGTTTTTCCATGGAAATTATACTTTCTCGCAGGTCACATATTAGGTCACAACCATTTACACGTGTGTGAGCTGTAGCAATATATTATTTTAGCCGCGCATTTGGCTTAAACCAGAAATTTGGAAATATTTCGCATTAAAAATTTTCTGTCGTCCTAGAGCCCTTCAAAAACTGTTTTTCCGTGGAAATTACACTTTCTCGCAGGTCACATATTATGTTACAACAATTTACACGTGTGTGAGCTGGAGCAATAAATTATTTTAGCCGTGCATTTAGCTTAAATTCGAAATTTGGAAATATTTCGCATTAAAAATTTTCTGTCGTCCTAGAGCCCTTCAAAAACTGTTTTTCCGTGGAAATTACACTTTCTCGCAGGTCACATATTAGGTTACAACAATTTACACGTGTGTGAGCTGTAGCAATATATTATTTTAGCCGCGCATTTGGCTTAAACCAAAAATTTGGAAATATTTCGCATTAAAAATTTTCTGTCGTCATAGAGCCCTTCAAAAACTGTTTTTCCGTGGAAATTACACTTTCTCGCAGGTCACATATTATGTTACAACAATTTACAATTGTGTGAGCTGGAGCAATAAATTATTTTAGCCGTGCATTTAGCTTAAATTCGAAATTTGGAAATATTTCGCATTAAAAAATATCTGTCGTCCTAGAGCCTTTCAAAAACAGTTTTTCCATGGAAATTATATTTTCTCCCAGGTCACATATTAGTCCAGTCATTAGGTAGATTTACCCTGCAAAAGGTCGGGTATTTTTGATTTTTAGATATGTTATATATTTAGAGGTCTCAACAAAAAATGCAAGTTTTCCCCCTCGGGGGCCTTCGGGAAGCACCGCCAACTTGAGAAAAAAGGCGCAAAAAAGAGGTTTTTTCTAAATATCTCTTCACTTATTTGCATTAGGCAAAAATTGTTAAAGATACGATGATGCGGTTTTAAAATTTGAATTCAGCATAAAATTCTCTTTCGTATCGTGTATTACACTATTTTTGCCGATGAACGATTGGCGAGTTACTACCAACTACAACTCATATGAAAGTCCTCTAAAATTTTAAACATCTGAAAATCGGCATTAAAATTTTAAAACCGCATCATCGAATCTTTAACAAGATCAGAGTGGTGGATGAAAAACTAAAAAATTGCAGGAAAACGTTAATAATTTTTATATGCTAGCGTATCATAATAAGAACATTATAAACCTCAGTTTCAGTACTCTAATGGCTTTCATTATAGTACTCAGTACCATAATGAAACCATTATGGTACTCAGTATCATAATGAAATTATGTAAAAATGTAACAACGAAATTCGCAGAATTATTTAATTACAATTTAATTATTGTAAATATTTATAATACATTTTCTACAATTGGTAAGCGTAACACCAGGCAAAGAAGTCGAAAGTGTTTCATTTGTTTGATTACTAATTTGAACATTGTTTTGAATATTCTGCTACATTGGTATATTCTTTTTACCCAGAATTGCTGCAGATATTTTTTTCTTATTCTCTGCGGAATTTTCTATGTATCCTTCTGCAACTGTATTACTTCTCCATCCTCCGTGACGTTTAACAGTTTGAATATCTGCTCCGGAATCTGTTAACAAGGAGGCGGAAGATCTTCTAAAGGAGTGGCCAGTGTATTCCTCCGGGTTAGGAAGCTTAAGAAACGTAGCGATGAGTTTAGGCATATTTCCAAATGTGTGAATTCCTACTGGGAGCGTTGTACATTTATTGTTTCTATATGACACAAAAAAACGAGAATGGGCGGCATGCTTTGGACGCAAGGCGGCATATTTCCTAGTAAGTTCTACCATATTCATACCTTCACACTTCCAGATGTAACAAAAAATTCCCGAGCAATTTTAGTTTTAGTGTTAGGAATAACAATTCTAAAAACTTGATCTTGATCAGTTACATTTTCTACAAGTAAATCCTTCAGTTCTTCCCTTCTACATGCTCCACTTAATCCAATGATGAACACTACCTAAATATAAAAGATTGATTAAATAATAGAAAAAAATATTATTTTGATTGATTTTTTTTACCTTTATCATTAAAAACTGTTTATCATCTGCATCTAACAAAAACTTTGCGATATCTTCTTTGGTAAAAATTCTGGACTTCTTAGATCTATAGCCTTCGGATTTCCGCTTCAAAAATGCGACCAGGTGTATATATTTGCTGATATCAATGTTCTTCTTAATTGACAAAACACTTCGTAACATGGAGTAATACGACCAAAGGGACGAGGATTTTCTGTTTTTGGCCAACTCTTCAAAATATGCAAGTAACACTTTCTCATTTGTAATATTTTTCACCTTCTTCTTTATACACCATTCTTCGTAACGGTTGAACGTCATTTCGTAAGTTGCTTTAGATTTTTGTGGTAAAAGTGATGAAACAACATTTTGCGCTGAATTTTCTATATCAGAAGGCAAACTTTCTTCAGAATCACTCATTTTTTGCCGAAAATCACAGACCATATACATACACTATTGTCAAACCTTGTTTATTTGTAAACAAGTAATTTGTTACTATGTGGTTACCATAACTCCATATAAAGAGAACATCAAAATCAGCATATCTGATTTTTTAGATTTAATTTTTTGGGACGTCAAAAAAATAATGTATTTTATTTTCTCATTGATTTACGCCAGCATATAAAATTTTGTATGTTATACGGATCATAATGTCAAACATTATGGTACACGCCGTGTTATCAAACTCGGCTTTGCCTCGTATGATAATCTTCACGACTAGTACCATAATTATTGACATTATGATCCTTATAACATAAATAACTATTATAAAACAGTTATCGATAACTTACTTCTTTCGATGCCACGTCGAATGTAAACTGTTGTAAATAGTGAAACCTATTAGACTAAGTATCAAGTACGTAATATTGTTTGTTTTTTGAATGATTTAAATATTTTTATAATTGTTTTAAGCAAATGGCCATAAAACTGAATATGCCGCCATTTGTCCAAATTGGCGGGAGGTTCCCATGCTCCGATTTCGGGAAAATATTGATGTGTTATTCAGCGCACTTTTCTGGGACTGGATTCCGTTAAAAAGCTTTTGTTGTAATTACTTTAAGGTAAAATCATAAATTTGCTGGACTATAAAAAATCTTTAGAATGAAAAAAAAACTATAAACAATAATTAATATTTATATATATTAGTTAAATAATAATAATTAATGATTGTCAAAAAATAATTTGTAAAAAAACGTAAAAAAAATATAATAAAATATGATTTAAATGAAGCATTCATGTAATTTTCAAAAATTTTGCTGTGTTTGAAGCACTGTAGCTCGCTATCTATTAATTATAGAAAAAAATGTTTTAGATAAAAGTTGTAGAGAATTTTATACTCAACAAATTAGATAATAACTATTTTTGACTAATGCAAATCAGTGAAGAGATATTTAGAAAAAAACCGCTTTTTTGCGCCTTTTTTCTCAAGTTGGCGGTGCTTCCCGAAGGCCCCCGAGGGGGAAAACTTGCATTTTTTATTAGGACCCCTAAATATACAATATATCCAAATATCAAAAATACCCGACCTTTTGTGGAATAAACCCTTATTTTTCTACCAAATGACTGGACTATATTAGGTTACAACAATTTACACGTGTGTGAGCTGGAGCAATAAATTATTTTAGCCGTGCATTTAGCTTAAACTCGAAATTTGGAAATATTTTTGCATTAAAAATTATCTGTCGTCCTAGAGCCTTTCAAAAACTGTTTTTCCATGGAAATTATACTATCTCGCAGGTCACATATTAGGTTACAACAATTTACACGTGTGTGAGCTGGAGCAATATATTATTTTAGCCGTGCATTTAGCTTAAATTCAAAATTTGGAAATATTTCGCATTAAAAATTTTCTGTCGTCCTAGAGCCCTTCAAAAACTGTTTTTCCGTGGAAATTACACTTTCTCGCAGGTCACATATTATGTTACAACAATTTACACGTGTGTGAGCTGGAGCAATAAATTATTTTAGCCGTGCATTTAGCTTAAATTCGAAATTTGGAAATATTTCGCATTAAAAAATATCTGTCGTCCTAGAGCCTTTCAAAAACTGTTTTTCCGTGGAAATTATACTATCTCGCAGGTCACATATTAGGTTACAACAATTTACACGTGTGTGAGCTGGAGCAATATATTATTTTAGCCGTGCATTTAGCTTAAATTCAAAATTTGGAAATATTTCGCATTAAAAATTTTCTGTCGTCCTAGAGCCCTTCAAAAACTGTTTTTCCGTGGAAATTACACTTTCTCGCTGGTCACATATTATGTTACAACAATTTACACGTGTGTGAGCTGGAGCAATAAATTATTTTAGCCGTGCATTTAGCTTAAATTCGAAATTTGGAAATATTTCGCATTAAAAAATATCTGTCGTCCTAGAGCCTTTCAAAAACTGTTTTTCCATGAAAATTATATTTTCTCGCAGGTCACATATTAGGTTACAACAATTTACTCGTGTGTGAGCTGGAGCAATAAATTATTTTAGCCGTGCATTTAGCTTAAATTCGAAATTTGGAAATATTTCACATTAAAAAGTATCTGTCGGCCTAGAGCCCATCAAAAACTGTTTTTCTATGGAAATAATATTTTCTCGCACGTCACATATTTGGTTACAACAATTTTTACGTGTGTGAGCTGGAGCAATAAATTATTTTAGCCGCGCATTTAGCTTAAATTCGACTCTTATAGAAACATTACGCTTCAAAAAATATCTGTCGTCCTAAAGACCTTCAAAAACTGTTTTCCTATGGAAATTATACTATCTCGCAGGTCATATATTAGTTTCCAACAATTTACACGTTTATGAGCTGGAGCAATAAATTATTTTAGCCGCGCATTTAGCTAGTGAGCACTGAAATGAATAATTATGACTATATCGATAAAGTAGAAATATTTGTATATTTTACGATCTCCATCTATTCGATAATAGTCGTACTTTATTCCATGGCACAAACCTAAAAACATTCTAAAAGTAAATATATGTGGGATGGTACAAATTTGTAGGTTACTTATAACAAATGAAAATAAAACAATTTATTGAACGTCGCGTCAAATAATTTCAAATTTATTAACGAAGTAAAAATATTTTGTTTGTATGAAATATTAATAATATATTTTAAAAATAACGTTTCTTGGGAAGAGAATGGATAATAAATAACAAATTTTAAAATCGTAACATATATATTACATAAAATTCACTGATTACATAATATTTTGTATTTACCGTAGGAAATTTTTGTTATAAACACGTATTTAAAAACTGTAAGAGGAAAAAATGTTACATTTTCATAATTATTAAAAAAATAATAGGTACATCATAATAATAGCTATTTGTGTATTAAGAGCGCAAAATGGGACATTGTCAATTGAGAGGTCGAAATCGACAATGTCCATTTCCGCTCGAAACTAAATAACGATTAAATTTTTTAATTTTAATTTTTCGTTATTTTACATTCTTCTTGAGCTATTGCTATAATCTAATTTTAGTAAATGAATGCCCTATTTTATTTTTGTATTCCTTTACACAGTAGTACAGCATTTTGTTTGGTTATGTAATATACCGATCTTGAGCCTGCTAAAAAAATATTGACAATATTTAGTAGGATTTTTTTACAAATATGTTACTATCTATACCATTATGTTTATGTATGATGTAAGCCAAATAGATTACAATTACACTTTCTGGTACATAAGTATCCGAACGGTTCTGCTAATATTCGTCATGCCGTAGAGGTAACTAACTATACGTAAATATAAGCTTTTCAATCAAAATATGTGTTTGTACTTTGGGAATAAACTATTTTACTTTAGTTTTTATATCAATAAATTTTTACCTTCCGTCCTCTTTAGGTAAGGAAGGTATTGTCTTTAGTCAAAAAATTCGGTGGAATATTTAATGAATAAGCACGTTGTGAGGTCCCTTGAATAAGATTTTAATATTTATACAATGATTATATATGACGATAATTTCTCCTCCAATAACTCCAATACTACAAGTACAAAAAATTCAATTTCCTTATATTTCCGTACTCTAGATTCTTATAAAGGGCTGATTAGATTTTGATTGTAATTGATCAATCGGAACTACCCTCATTTGGACCTTTCAAGTGTTTTTTTTTTTTTAAACGCAATTAATATCATTTTTTGATATTTTATAAATATTATAGATTATTATATTCTCTATACGGTTTGATTGCATTTTATCTCATATTCAATGCCTATAAAGTTGAATAAAATATCATAAATTAGCCAGCTATGCAATAACCATGGAAACAGCTACTATATTATGAAGATAATTCTGATTGACAGATATTATTTTTAATATTTTTTAAAATATATGCAATACATTGTAGATTTAAGAAACATTAAATCGAATTTACTCGAAAAGAATGATGGAAAAAATCAATCAAAATTAACTAATCGGGCCATAAACCATAACAAAAAATAATAAAATGAACACTGTATTCTTAAAGTACTTCTCATTAAATAACGATTAAGATAAAAAAAAACATTCTTTTTAATAATTACTTTGCGAGATATTTAAATTTATTTCTAGGGCCACAGATGACATCACACTATTGGTATCTTTCTCGCGCAGCCTACTACAGAAACTGGTGTGAGAAAGATAGCTATAGGTTTCTTTAAAGATCAAATGCAGTTATACCAAAAACAATTATGACTTTTTGGTACCACGAATGGGCCCATAAACCAATTTTTAAAATGAAAGTTCGCTTAATTTTGAAGCAATTATTAAAAAAAAATGTTATTTTTATCTTGATCGTTATTTATCGAGCAGTACTTTAAGGATAAAGTGTACATTTTACTATTTTTTGTTATGGTTTATGGGCCTATTGCTTTAAAATTAAACGAACTTTTATTTAAAATTTAAAATTGTTTATGGGCCCATTCTTATATTTGCACTAAATTATCTGAAAATCTAATGGGTGTATTTTTTATAATTTTTGGAAGTACGATAATTAAATTATTTTACGAATTATAAAATATCACGTCCCCTCCCCCATTACGTGATATCTTCTATCTACATCAAATCTACATTCTCCATAACACCATGGTTTTTTCTGCAATTCCGAGATTGTTGAGCGGGTTGAGCGGTACGCGTCCCCACCATTTCGTGATATCTTCCATCTCTACATTCTACATAGCACCATCTCACTTTCTCTCTCACACACAATACCGATTTTAATTTAATTTTTATAGAAATAAAATGTAATTATAATTTGTATTTGTAGTAAATCTTTTACTTTGTTATTTTATAATTCATAAAATAATTTGATTACGGTACCTCCAAAAATTATAAAAAATACACGCCTTAGTTTTTGAGATAATCTAGTGCAAACATAAGAATTAGTTAATTTTGATTTTTTCCATCATTCTTTTGCCCGTATGTATCGCCTATATTTAAAAAAATAAAATAAAAATTGACCGGCCACGGGACAACAATTTTTTTTATTTGAAAATATTCAAAAGTATTTTCATTTTACCGTAATGTGCCTAAATCAAATTTTTATTCTAGTGCCCTTTTTTCATGCTTACGGTTTAATAAATTCGAAATTTTGGTTTCTTTTATTTTTTATTTATTTTATTTCAATACAAGTACGTACAATTAGTCTTAGCGAGTGTTTTAAGACCCGTGAGTGACTAAAGATGCTTTATGTATGTATGTGTCCAGCTATGAGTGCCCGTGAGGTGACGCCTGGTAAGCGCCCACACGGTAAAATATATCGTCATCAATACCGATGTCTACATATGTGTAGATAATGGCACACCCAGAAATGGGTAATATGCCGTGATGATATATTTATTTATTTATTTATTTATGTATGTGTATTTTATCAACGATAGAATCTAATAAACTCAATAAAAAATATAAAAAAAACTTTTATTTTTGAATTAGGAGCACAATATTAAATGAGAATTTTACCACGCAAACAAAATATTCAAGATGGTATTGCGAATTTTGAGTGTTTAAAATTTTTAATCACTCGTTGCTAGGAAACCCGTGTTTAATGAAACCTTGTAACTAAAGAACCGTTTTACGAATTCAAAACTGACAACATCAATTTTACGCACTATCATAGATAAACAAATTTTAATAGAACTGTCAAATATGTTAATAAAATTAAAGGTTATAACTCAATTATTTATTTTGAATATTATGGATTTAAACAGAAGAAGATTATGAATAAAAAATAAAATCTGATGTGGCCAACACAAAACCTCCCGCTATTTAATTTTTACATACTTTCATACGTACATAAAATCACGCGACTCCCACTTAGGGGGTTAGCAAATACCCGGAAACAATAGTAACAATAAGAAAAGGGATAAGAGTAAGAGCTCAGCTGACTCACTTCACTCTTTAACAACATTCTTCTTTCGCCTTGTCCACAATCATCATAGCATCCATACATAAGAACATATTAAAGTGACCGATTTTCGATAGCGAATAACCCCATCCGGACCACAATAATAGTTACGCAACAATCTTCCTTCGCTTTACTTTCCTATCCATTTTTATTAATTTAAATACATACTTACGTATTTACTAACGCTGCAAACTGTTCCATTGCATAAAACTATTGATTTATTTACAATTTTCTTTTTAAAATGTCACTATTATTAATTTGAAGTGATTAGTTTTTTGACAGTGACATTTACTGTAAGTTACATTCATTTGAAATATGAACAAAGGAATTTTGTTTATCTTAGGCTTCGGGACTAATAAAAAAAATTAGTTTTAAATTTATCTGCAAAATATATAGAAAAACTATTAATATATTCCTGTACAAAATTCAATAATCTTTAATTTTCATAAGACATAAAATGCGAAAAAATGGCATTTAATGATATTTTTTGAAGAAAAACCATTATGAGCTTCAGGTAAAGTGCCATTTCCGGTTATCCGATTTACACCAAAATCTAATGGCTTCTTTTCATATTAGAATAGGATAGAAATACAAGGTTTCAGAATTTTCTGAATGATAGTATTTGAGTTAGAGCGAAGACAAAATCCCTACACATACACACACACACACACACTTACATACATACATACATACACACACACATACACACATACAGACATCATCGTGAAAATGTGAAAATTGGATTTTAGGGACCTTAAAACGTGGTCATTTACTAAAATCTCGATACGTGATTTTTAGCACGATCCCTATACCTCCCTTACCAAGGGTAGCGGGAGGTAAAAAATAGTATACATTCCTCGGGAGTTCTATTACAGAGTCACGCTGTATCTGACCTCGAGGCTTCGGCTCTCGGTAATCTGCACAAACCCTCGGCTATAATGAAACATCTCCCACTTCCGATTGTACTATACTATTTCCCACTTCCGTAAATAGGCTAATAGGACGTTGTTTGTAGTGATGTATGTCTCTTTTACCGTCAGGGTATCGGTTTCTTTAACGACGGGATGTAAGTAAATCCAAAATGCATTACATCCCTACGCAGATGACTTACTTTCCTCTTTGTGAAATACCAGCATTAGGTAGATGTTTTAAACTTTTGTCAGATATGTTTCAATTTAATTTCTTTCGAAATTATCCTCATTTCACAAATATTTTTATTTAAAGACTACCATCGACGTATCAAATGTGACAGATGACAGCGTTTTTCTTCTTGAAATTTCTACAGAATACTAAGATCCTTTATTTCAAAATGTATCAATAGTCAATGGTATTCCTTGACATTTCTGACAGTAAATATAAATAACTATAAAATTTATTCTATAACTAATATTTTTTGTACTATTTAAACAACAAAAAAATTTTTTAAAGTTAAATATATTGTATTGCAATGTTTGTTATTATTTTTAAATTTTTTTATTTGTATAACGTTGAAATTAATTTTAGAAAAAGAACATAAAATAACAATAATTTCTATCTTATGTATGTAATTACATGGTACTAAAGAAAATATACCTTTAAAACTCCCAAAAGCGCATAATTGGAATCACAATTTCAACTGAAAAATTTATAAAATTATATAATATTTTATGGAAAATTATTATTGCAAAATATTTTCAGAAGCTCGTAATCTTTTTTCTACAATACCAATAACCAGTGTTTCTCATTTATCATGTTTAAAAGGTTTAAAAATTAGCTCAGAAATTCATTTAGAATTACTTTTTGAAATTTCTAAAAAAATAATTTTACTAATCAAATAATTGAGTCGGCGTATAAATTTAATATCGAATATTAAAAAAACTTATGTATTGTAGTGGTCGCCAAAGTAATATTGTTGTATTTACGCGACAACTTTGCTGAATTGAACAGAGAAGTCTGTTCAATGATTACGTATGTTCAAGCGCCGAGCAACCGATGATTGCTGATGCTGAGTTTTCAATTCCTTTTGAACCACCGATTCCAATATAGTTTATCTATTTACCGCTAGGTCTACTCAAAGCGCCACTTCCTTACATTTCACAAAAATACTTACTGAATTTGTTTTAATTACGAATATCTTCTATATTAAACAATAAATATTTACAATATTTATCTAAGAGATAGAGAAATGTATACAGTACGTCATACTAAACAAATTTTAGAAATAGAACTTCACACACTTAAGAAAAAAAATAAAATTATACATTTTATTTTTTTTATGTTCCCAAAGATCAATTTTCGATTTTTTTTTATGTGATATGTATAATAAAATTCTTCAAAACATATTAAAGTATGAACAAAATTGTAGGTTTAGTATAGAAGAAAAACATTAAAATGTATGAAAAAAGTAGGTTTTTTGGATTTTTAAAATTGTTCTCGAAGATCATTTTTTTTAATTTTTACATATTTTATTCCCTATATTGTTATAAATATTTCATGCAAATTTAATCAAAATTGTAGGTTTTGAACTGGAGATATATTGAAAATAATATTTAAAATATTTTTTTGGCTGTATAAATAAATATAAATATTACTGCAACTATTTTATTTTGATGACAAATTGTTTCCTTTTTATTCGTGTATACAAAGAAATCATATTACATCACACAATTTTAAATAAAAAATTAAAAACCTCTTTAGTAATTTTGAATTTCGCGCGCTGGGGTATCATTTCACCTTAAACCATGGATTAAACACGTAAAAGTAAGGTGACAAGTTCATTTGAGCAAATGTCCTTAAATGATTTGTTTCAGAGATATTCATGTATTTCTTATTGGAGCAGCGCTACTTTAAAAAATCAACTTTATAACGAGATGTCAAATATTAACTTATTAAGTTGTGACATAATAATTAAATTAATTATAAGTAAATGATTTAGCTATTTAGCCTAATTTCAATACAAAGTTTAGCTTGCTTGCATCGAGGTCAGGAAAAAATATTATCGTTGAATTCAAACAAATTTATTATTCATGTACAATAAAATAATAATTATTTTTTATAACATTTGTTCAAAATGTTCACCTGTAGCAAGCAAACAGGCACGACAACGATCTGCCACTGCATTGGTCGCTGCGTGACATTGGTAGGGAGATATGGTTTTGAATCAAAGAAATTCTCATCTTTGGTTACATGAAAATCCTCATGCAATTGATGAGAGCCAACAAAGTATCTGACATCTGGTGGCGAAATTAAAAAATGCGAATCGTGGGGAAAACATTGCGGCATGTGAATTGTACTAACATATGAACCAAGCAAAAGTGAGAGAAATGTCTTGCAAATGTAAGCAATATTGCTCTGTACCGGAGTGCAATAATTACGTTAGTGCACAAATGTCAATGCACTACTTCCCGAAGGACAAAGAAATGCGAGAAAATGGGTAATTGTGCTAAAAATAGGAAAGAAAGTGACACGATATATGAATGTGTGTTCTGCTCATTTTCTGCCTTCGGATTATTATCAAGGTAAATCGTATAACAGTTTCAATATATTTTTTTAATAATATAAAAAAATATTTACAGGAAAAAACCCAAATAAAAGATTTCTACTAAAAAAAAAATATTTCTTTTTAAATTAAAGACGAATAATACACTTAAGGTAATAAGTGTCATTTTTAATTTACCATATTCAACTGCTAGAATATATTTTTGGGAAATGCTAGAAATACTTAAATTTAAAAACAATTATTTTCATACCTGATAAGAGAACAACACATTTTAAATACCTATTCCGAAATATTTTTTAAAAAATCAGTAATGTTAGAGTAGTGCTAGAGTGCACTGAAACTGATATTCAGAAATCAAAGTGTTTGAGTCGCAGTATAAGATCAAATTTTAATCATAAAAAAGACATACTTTAAAATATCTAATAAGAGTTACACCGGCAGGCGTTATTATGTTTCGTAAATTCTGCTTTTGGTGGCAGAACCTCTGATACGGCAATCGTTAGATAAGATTTTTTTTTTGATCTAGAACCATATATGGATGCAGTTATATAATAAATAATGATTATAAAACCAATAAATTAAAAGTGTCTTTCCAAATACAACGTACACTTCCACTGTTGTATATTGTTTTCAAGGCAAATGCGGATATTATGTGGAATCCCTTTTAAATTAAATGTTTGTAAACAAATACCGTGAATTTCCACATTGTTTTCTTTATTAAATTGGAAACCACACATTATTTTATGACCAGCTAAAATATTAGAAATTTTCAATGTTACTTTACAAACTTTTCTACTAACTACTTTATCTTTAAATGTTGCTTCTCCTTCCACTATTGGCTTTACTGTACCATTTAAATATATGTAGATATCGCCGAGTGAGATAAACATCTTATTTTAATTAATTATTTCACGTAAATAAAGAGAACTAAATCAAAAATTCGAGATTACTCCTATACCATCAATGTACAAAATACAATGTTTTTTCCCCACTACGAAGATGTCAATGCTGCCATCTATTGACGGTGGTTACCGCGGATTAAAAAGAAAAATTTCCACTATAAATTTCAATGTAATGTTTGACTACGTATTATTGAAAATACTTAAATAGGCCCTTTCTTTTTGCACACATCGTTTAAATTCAGAGAGGTTCTACAATTTTCTAAATAATGATTTGATTGATTTAATGGAAGAAGTTACATTAGCAATAAGAAGAAACTCTTGGCTACAGTTATATGGCTGCCCTGCGCATTTTGGGAGACAACGCCTGTACCACGACCAGCCCGTTCGTCCGATTTAACACCTTTAGATTTCCTTGCTTGGGGTGTCATAAAAGAAAGAGTTTATGATGAACCGATAGATAATTTGGACACTCTACGCAGAAAAATTATTCAAGTTTGCAAAATCATATATCCCGAGCAATGTCACGCTGTCACGCAGCGACCAATGCAGTGGCAGATCGTTGTCGTGCCTATTTGCTTGCTACAGGTGAACATTTTGAACAAATGTTATAAAAAATCGTTATTATTTTATTGTACATAAATAATAAATTTGTTTGAATTAATCGATAATTTTTATTTTTGCCCTGACCTTAGGCAAGTAAACTAAATTTTGTATCGAAATTAGGTAATAGCCAAATCTTTTACCTATAATTAATTTAATTGTTATGTCATAACTTAATAAGATAATATTTGATATTTCGTTATAAAGTTGATTTTTAAAGTAGCGCTGCTCCAATAAGAAAAACATGAAAATCTCTGAAACAAAGCATTTACGGACATTTGCTCAAATGAACTTGTCACCTTATTTTTACGTGTTTAATCCATGGTCCAAGTTATGCCGTTTAAATCTGGGACACCCTGTATTAGTTTACAACAATATACACGTGTGTGTGAGCTGGAGCAATAAATTATTTTAACCGCGCATTTTGCTTATCTCTACTTTTACAGTAATTCCTCGCAACTAAAACTGTCTGTCGCTCTAGAGCGAAAAACTGTTTTTCTATAGAAATTATAATTTGTCGACGGTTACAAATTAATTTTCAACAATATTTACGGATGTGAGCTGTAGCAATAAGTTATTTTAACCGTGCATTTAGCTTAACTCAACTTTTACAGGAATTCCTCGCAACAAAAACTGTCTGTCGCTCTAGAGCATTTTAAAAACTGTTTTTCTATAGAAAGTATGCTTTCTCGAAGGTTACAATAGCTATTTGTGTATTAACACCGCAAAATGCGACATTGTCAATTGAGAGGTTGTTGCCGAGCGACGAAGGAGCGCGGCATTCTCTCGAAATCGACAATGTCCATTTGCGCTCGAAACACACACAAGATTTTTTTCTACAGTCACCACAATGTGGTCCTCCACCATAACAAAAAAATAATAAAATGTACACTTTATACTTACAGTACTGCTCAATAAATAACGATTGGCTAATACAAAAGATACGGTTTAAACTTAAAAAGGCTTTTAAATGATTATATCGTTACATTAGCCATCTATTCCATAAAAAAAAAACAAAATTAGAGCTTAGAAGCAAGGATTTGTGATGATTTGATGAGTTTTTGTAGCAAAATGTGTGGTTAGTTGTCACGCCTGTCACACTGAAAAACATTAACAAATATTTCAAGGAATTTGTGATTATATAGACATGTATGTACATTGACTAACTTCCAGCAATTATTTAAGTAACGAAATAACTAATAACTTTATTGTAATCAAAATAAATAGTTAACTCGAGATCAGATGTCAGAGTACGACTCGCAACTAATTTACCGCCATCTGTCTACAATCAATCCTATTACTAAACTTAACTGTTCACACAATTTATTTTATATTTAATTTTATTTTATCGTTATTTTACATTCTTCTTGAGTTTTTATTTAATCTAATCTAAGCATTTTATACTTTCGTTTTTGTAAATGAATGCCCTATTTCATTTTCACAGCAGTGTTGCATTTTGTTTGGTTATGTTAAATACCGACAGAGCATATGTATACGCTAAACGCTACGCTAATGCTCGTATCTTTCCCATAAAGGTTCGTTCACAGCTACTGTTTTAATTTATTGTGATAATGCGTAAATTATAACTTTAATGCACAATGCTATTACTTAAGATAATAGTAAAATATCCATTCGATGCAACGAATTTAATGGGTAAGCGTAACGCTAACGATGGTTCGGACATCTATTCGCAAATATTAGAACCTTACAAAAATAATACTTGTAATAATTATTAGGAACATTTGTTTATTATTAAATATATACATATATAAAAATTTAATTCATACGCACCGTAAAGTTAATACCAATCTTCCCCCAGGTGAAGTAGTTAATCGGAATGTATCATTTTTTAAAATTTTTGGTCCTACCAACGAAAGTAGCATATCAAATTGATTTATGGATAAACGTGTGTAGTTGAAAAACATGCTTTCGTCCCATAATCTCATTTCCTGTATTGTTTTACCAATCTCTTTGTTGAGACCGAAGCTGATTTACTGGATGAGTTCTCCATCGGCGTTTTGATTTTTTCTTTTCTTGTGCTATTTTACTTTTTGCACAATTAATTATAAACATAGCACTTGCGGCAGCTATAATTTTTTTCTGGCGTTGAATAAATAAAAATCGTACAGCATTCATGTTGACAGTTGTCATCAAAGTCAAATATAAATACAATAACCTTCTACGCATGCGCACATAAAGTTAATGCATAAGCATAGCGTTAAAAGTTTGGCGTTTGCAAACTTTTGTGTTTATGCATTATGCTTACGCTAACGCGTTAGCACTAATTTGTAGCTGTGAATGGTCTTATGCATTGCCATCTATCAAACTTTTTCTGCGTTATGCATTAGCGTTATGTATTAGTGTTACGCATTAAAACAGTAGCTCTGAATGAAGCTTAAGAGTAGGTGAAGGAAACACTGTGAAATGGAAATATCATTTCTGCATAAGTCTATCTGTCACAAACACCCAACAGGGGTGCGTTCCAAAACCTTGCTCAGGCTTGCTCTGGAGTATCGAGTATGATAAAATCCGTTCCAAAACTATTGCGCTTACTCTGATAAACGTTCCAAAATTCGGAGTACGTACTCTAGAGTATACTCTTCGTACTCTACTACAGTAGTAGGGTACGAAATACTCCAATGTAATTTGGCGCGTCATGTGCAAAAACTTTTACAACGAAATCAGAACAGAACGAAACATACACAAATCTACTTTGACTGTTTTAAATGGAAATAAATACTGAAGATTTTCATTTTATTGGAGTAATTGATGTCGGAAAAACGATTCTACTAGAAAATAAAGGTTGGTGTGTTATTTTTTTACTTTTTATGTACCTACGTGTAGTTTATTTTGAGGTTAAATTTTGTTTCTTTTAGAAACTAAGAAGATTATGGGCATTCCTGTGTCTACAGAGATCATACAAGCTTATAATATAGAAAAATATGACGATGAAAGTGAACAACCAGTTTCGCAATCGTTATTAACAACTCTAAATATAAATAATAAATCGTGGAGTGACAGAGCAACTAGAATTTTAATTCATAATTATAAGGTACATGAAAATCTATTCCGAGACAATACAACGAAGAATGAAAATGTATACCTGTAATAATTGTAAATAATGTCTTGATAAAACTGGTACACACAATAAATAATTATTGGCAGTCATTATTTAACGTCAACAAGCGTCAAAAAGATATTTTGAAGGTTATATTGGCTGGTAGCACAAGCCCTGTATTAACTAAAACACTGTTTTAAGAAATGTCAAATTCAAATTTCAATATTTAATTTCACCTTTATGTTTAAAGAACGATTTTTTTAAAAATATTTATTTGAATACAAACTATGTTCTGCTTTAAAATCATATTTTGATAAATTTGATACTATTTATTTTTGTTATTAAATAATGAAATCTGACATTTCTTAAAACAGCGTTTTAGTTAAAACAGGGCTTGTGCTACCAGCCATTATTATTTACTCCTGTTTACCCCAAGCCGTTCAGATATACTCCGGCAATTTTGGTCACGTGACCGTGCTTGAAGTAGAGGATCCACTTACTCTTCGTTTCGGAACGCACCCCAGGCAATTATGCGCATGCTCAGAAATCTTGACTACTATTGGCCAACGCTGACAGCGTCGCTGGCTGGGATGCGTTACAAAATCCTACTCACCAACATCAAATAAATCTTCGAATAGCTTATTCATTGAATAAGAGAAAAATATCGCATCAAAATATGACAGCTAGAATAAATACCTTCATTTGTTATGGTATCGATGCGATATTTTTCTCTTATGCAATGAATAAACTATTTGAAGATTTATTTGATGTTGGTGAATACGGGCATTAGAGTACGAAATTATTCAAAGTCGTTTCAAAACTAATAACCTTACTCTCAGAGTTTACTCAACCTGTTACAAAACAGCCAGAGTTTAGTCCAAAGTGATGTTCTACTTACTCTACTAACGAGGAGGGTATAGAAATTACTCCACAATATTTTCAAACGTAGATGCTCACGATTCTCAACATATGAAAGTAATTTGCCTTCTTGAGGAAGAAAACATGCTTTTGGTTGAAAATAAACATAAGTAAATACGTTGGCGTGTATTACGAGCATACTTTTATAAGAAAAGCGCTTTTATAGAGCATACTTTCACATTATATTGAGAAGAGTGCTCCATAAAAGCGCTTTTATTACGGGCTTGACATTAAATATTGTAATTATAAGTAGTTTTGTTAGTTTTTTAAAATTATTTTTAATTTAGTTTCAATTTTTTACTTCAACAAAACTCTCATTCGTTCCAAAACACAACACATCATACTCTACGCCAAAACTCGGTATTCTTGGTTTTGGAACGCTGTCTGGTGATGCAGCGAGCACATGGTTTGACTTTGACGTTTGATTTCATTTCTGTTTGTAGTTGCACTTCGAAAGCATTTGCTTTGTGTTTCATACAGTAATTTATTGTCACCTAAATAAATTAATCCTGACCAGACTGTATTCCTATTATTAAACATCTATACAGAAGCGACAGTCAGAGAGAGAAACGAAAATTAGAGAGAGAAAGAGTATGCCAACAAATTTAAAGGGCTAATCGGATAAAATCGGATTGTTTCGGCATATCTTTGTATCTTACGATTCTTTGTTCTTTTCATTATCTCGACGTGAACATTTTCCGTTAGGGGTCAATAATAAAAGTATATTGAGACACACAAATTGATTTCTAATAAGAACAAATACGTTATATTTTCAAAAAACGATAGGAAAAATCGTTATCATAAGGAAAATCATTATATTTCACATATTCTGGAGGAGCGGTTGTCTCAGCTTGTCACGCCCATATATTTTAAGGTTATGGCTAATTCAAGCAAACCAAACACGTCTTCTCACTTTTGACATATATGTCATTTTGTGAACTGTTTGTGAATTTTAGAAGTGGTGTTAATTTCTAATAAAATGGAGAAAAACAAAGAAGGTAGAATCGGGAGAACTTGTTTGTTCATATGAAAACTGTATAAGTAGATTTAAAAAATGGAGAAAGTGAAATGTAAGTTTTTTCGTTTCCGAAATATCCATAAATGTAAGTAATGCAAAACGACTTCCATATCATGCAAAATATATTTTCATTTAACAAATATAGGTGTAAAATGTGGCTCAAGGCCTGAGGAAGAGAAGATTTGATGGAGAAGGATTTTTGGGACATATTCATCGAGTCTGACGTTTGCGTTTCCCACATCAAAGATATAGAAAATTCTGCATTGTACTGAATTTGTAAAATTCACGTATTTGTTTAATAAAACTATAATTATGTGTTTATTTTATCTGATTTCTTTCTAATTCGTTAATAAAATTAAAATTTTAGTACTTTTGTGTTCTAATTTTTCTTTTACCATTTAAAACAATTTAAATTTCGCGCGTAAATTTGCCAACAAATTTAAAGTTCAAGGTCATGAATATCAAATCGTAACAACAATGGTGCCGACAAGGAGTGTTGCTTCTGTATGAATGTCTATTCTGTGGTAAAAGTATAAACAAAATAATAAGTTAAGCATAATTTTAGTTTAAAGAAAGTACAATTCGCGATGCAAGTTTAGACGTCAGCGCCCCTAGTGAACTTGTTTGGAGGGTAATGACATCTGTCAATCTCTTGTTTACTTTGTAATATTTTTGCGTAATTTCTCTTATATTTATGTTATTATACAAATTTAAGTGTTTTGCGATAAGAATATACAATACTTTTGTATATCAGCATCGTTCATCACTTTCATGGTAGGTATTACTTACAAGGTTATGTAATAATTTCATTGTGATATTTTTATATCATTTCAGTTTCATTGAATACTTCAATAACATCGTAGTTGTTATTATATTATTATTATAAACCTATGTTTATATATAAATTAAAATATTAAGCGAAATTACACAAAAATATGACAAAGTAAACACGAGATTAACAGTTCTCATTACCCACCAAGGAAGTTCACTATTAGTCACTAGCGGCGCTGACGTCTAAACTTGCATCGCGAATAGACACACAATTACAATTTGCAAGAGCGCATCTAGTGGGAAAGCATATAACTAAAGGTTGTTATGGTTACCACGTCCAAACAAAGACCTGTCATCAGCCATAGATTTTTACACTCTAGCCATCGTTTTTGTTGAATAATCGAGTGATCTTCAATATTATCAAACAAAGAAAGTTGCCCCACTCACATCTTGTGGTTTTAAACTCATTTTTATTGAACACAACGAACAAATTACAAAGAATTAGCTTAACACTGAATGCCGGATCTGTACATAATGACAGATAGCATTATGGAGCGGGACGTGAGACAACGAGGGGAGGTTTGTTTGGATGCATAATTTTCTATCTCTCTCTCTTTCATATGACGTCAACTCTGTAAGTGTCTATTGCAAATAGTAACATATGTCGTAACTTGGTGCAGTCTTAGATACGATAGTTGGCATATCAACTAAATTTGTAGGTTAGTTTTGGATTTCATCCTATTTGTCTTTAAAGTGGTTACTAGTTTTTTTCGTTTTTGTTGTTTGCAATGGCTGAAAGGGTTATTACGTTGTCCGCAATAAATAATTTCTTTGCTGACGATCTAAATGACAAAGAAGAAAATGCATGCACAAGTCAGGATAAAACAGTATTGAAAACAGCTGCGACCTACGTTTTAATGAATTTGCACTTACTACTTTAATTACAGTTTATTCAATAATTTTGAGTGTTTTAGATATTTACACGACATAAGTAGGTAGGTAATACATTAGAGATTTGTATTTATATAGTTTAATAGATAAGATTTGCATTTTAAAGTTCTTTTGAATATTTTGCAAATAGCATATTTTTGTTCCCATATGAATAACATGGGAGGATAAATCAGCAGAGGCGAGTTAAGCTTCATTCACAACCACTTAGAATAATTTGAATTTAGGAAATTTGAATTTAAAAAATTTGACATCATTCGCAATACACATATACCTATTAGACTAATATACTGCTAATCCCCTATCTCACCAATGTGTTGTGCATCCGTTAAAGAATATGAGATAGAAGATATATCTCCATCGCTCACAAGCGATACAGTGCTTCGTATGCGCATGCTCGTGAAACTAAAATATATTTCTTAGCGGTCAGGAATCCAGTGGCGTGCGGTGCGTTTCTGTGTTGGGTGTGCAGATTTTTTTAAAAAAAGTATTGTGTTAGTAGAATCTTAGGTTAACATTTCAGAATTATCTTATTTTTTATACTATGTCCCTTCTAGAAAATGGTTTCTTCAGTAAATCCGCAATTAGTAATTCACTTGCAATTTCCATTCTATAAATTTTCATAAATACAAATATAAGTTAAATAAATAATATACCAAATACCTAAAATTAATAATTAATTGTTTGCCTGAACTTGTTTATGCTTGTGAATACTACCAAAAGTAATTTTAGGGCGATACGTGCACAAAATATGCTGCACGCTGGAGAGTGCGATGGGGCGATACGTATTTCTAATATTTTATCCTTGTCTGCGCAAATACACTATTCCTATAGTCTCCCTGTGTAAAACTTGCGCACCGAGTGCAGTGCAGAGATCTGCACTTGCCCGGCAATTTACAAATTCGCTGATAGGCAACCAAACACGCTCCTGTTCGTTATTGTCACATAATTGTATTAATATTTTGTATATCATATATTAAGATCAAATCAATTAAATAATTCACATTTTAATGCAATAAATTTTGAAATTATTCGCAGGGTGTGCAGTGCACACCTTGCACATATGGACTGCACGCCACTGCAGGAATCCCACTCTTTCGTTATCTCTGTTAGCGGCACCAGTAGCCAATAGAAGTATAGAATGCGAGCATGCGCATCCAAAGCACTGTATCGCTTGTGAGCGATGGAGATATATCTTCTGTTTCATATTCTTTAACGGATGAATCGCGGAGGATTAGCAGTATATTAGTCTAATAGGTATATGGCAATACATAATTTTTAATTCGCGACTAAAATTACCACCGCAGCGCTAGTGTGCTTTTCAACATGGCCGCTCAAAAACGTACTCTTTGAATGACAGCTGCAAATGTCCGTATATGATAAAACATCTGTTTTGTACGGCGTTAATCCTAATTTGTTATTTAAAGTGTTTTTTAGCTGAAGGGTACGTATTTATGGTTTATTATTTGATTATACATGTCATAACATTTTTATTTGCAGATAATCATGAATATGTAATATGTTTGAAGGAAAAAATCTTCGATTAATTTCGACGGAATTATTGGACGCGTTCAGCACGGACAAATCGCTCGCAGAGCAATGCGAGCGCTTTGTCCATTGTACGTGCTGAACGGTCCGCTATCTAGGTAGCGCTGTTGCATCGCTGCGTGTAGTAAGTGAGCGAAAAAAATTTGTGCTTCGTCCGCTCAACGTATTGCTATGTCTCTCTAAATGAGTTGTCAAAATGGCAACGCCCTTCGACCATATAACTATAGACACGTAATGGGGGCATTTGTTTTGAAGCGTAAGTGTGCGGTGCGGGGAAGGAGGAAGGTGCCCATATATGGTGTTTTGTTGGTTGCAGGTTTGTAGGAGATAAAGTGCGTTGCGGGTTATATGCGGGTAAGTATTTATTATATTAGCCTTGGAAAAATGTTTGTGACATTAAATATAATATTCCAATACGAATTATTTAAATATAAAATTTATATTGTTGCTATTTTTATTATCTTCTATAGAAAAGGATAGACTTTATGTAGATTTTGGTAAATTTGTGTATAACTACTAATATTTAACAACAACAAAAAATAATGTGTGTACATAGTACATACATAAATGTACTACATGTTATACGAAAATTGATTTTCTTAATATTTTTTTAGCTTCAAGCTATGAAGATAAATTTAAAATAATTATTGTTTTATTTTCGGTGATGGGAAAATGTTACAAAATTACTAGTTTTACATGCTGTTAGTAGACACTTGTTAAATAACGATTATTTTTTCCGTTTGTATATTGTATATAACACTAACTACTATTATTTATACTATTATTATTATTACTAATTTTAGCTATTTATTAAAATTAATATTTTCATCTGACCAATTAATTTAAAATAATGTTTAACTTTTTAAATATTAGATATTAAAAGTAGCAACAATATAAATTTTATATTTAAATAAGTCGTATTGGAATATTATATTTAATGCCTCAAACATTTTTTAAAGGCTAATGTAATAATGCTTACCCGTATGTAATGCGCAACACTGAATAAGTAATATATATATATATATATATATATATATAACGTATTTAGTATTCAGTGTCCGCAATGCACTTTTATCTCCTACAATCCTGCAACCAACAAAACACCATATATGGGCACCGTCCCCTTTCCCCGCAACGCACACTTATGCTTCAAAACATTGTATAACCTAACATAGCCAGTTACGTGTCTATAGCACGCCTGTGCGTCTCCATATACCTAGCGTGTAACAGATGTGGCCGGAAAATCTACTCTCTGAATTCGTGAAGTGGTGGGGATAGGAGGCCTACGTTACTGTCAGTTTACATCTGTTCTCTGCGAGAAAGTATTTAATTTCAGAGTGTTTTTAATAATTGTTTTATTAAAAATGGGTAAAAAGTGTTTTGTGCCGAACTGCAAAAGTGGTTATGCATCAAACAATGAGAAAGTGACAATATTTAGTGCACCAAAGGACGAAATATTATTAAATCTGTGGCGGAAAGTAATTCCAAGACAGAGTGCTCACTTCGAAAGCCTTTTTTGTTAAAAATATTTTAAAGAGGAGGAGTGGTCATGCGGTGCAACAAATGTAATCGTTTTATATACTGTTAAGAAGAAAATCTTATAATTTTGTTTTAATATATTTTTCTAGGTACCACTGCAGAGTATGCGGCTTTAAAAAAATGCATATCTGACGGTATATCCAAATTGCCCCAACTATTTAAATATTAAAAATAATAAAAGAAGGAAAATTGTCAAATGTGACATTCCAAATAAAAAACATTCCTACAATGAGGAAGATAAAAGTTTAAATGTGTGCGAATTTAACTAATTTGAAAACCAGGGGTTATTTGATACATCCAGATCGTGTTATTTATAATTTATGTTTATATATAGAAAATATATTATTAAAATACATAGAAAATCCCTATGTTTATGAGGAAATTGTCCCTTTTGTCATTGAAAATTATAAATTTGCATTTAATTGCAATATTCATTGTAAAGAAGTTTTATCTTATGTTATACATGAATTCACATCGATGAGACAGTATTTCCACCAAATTAAAATTAATCAAGTGCCAACCAGCAGAGAGAAAAGAAAATTGGCGAAATTTTGTAAAAACTAATTACATGTAAAAAAATTTTCTAGTTTTTTATATTATTATTTACCCAGTAGGAGTAGAAAAATATATTATATTTAAGTATATTTCGTGTATTTTTAATTTTTATGCCTTTCTCAATATCCATATTGTATTTTAATTAAAACTATACGAGATTTTTATATCGGTTTAACAGATTTTCGAAATTAACTTTTATAAAATTTATTATGTATGTACAATAAACATGTACTTTTGTAATTTCGTAATGTACTATAACAATATTTTGTATGTAAATTACAAGAAATATGTGATATATAATGCTCTACGCATATAAGTACTGTGTAATAGTCGGCCTCCTAACCCCACCACTGCCTCTCAGGCTAGAAGTAAAATTTCGTGCCATTCTATACGCTGAGTGTCATCTCCTTCTATATTATGCTTCGTGGTCTATAGTTATATGGTCGAAGGCAACGCCAAGTAGTGAAACGTCCATAGACAAGGAAAGATATATATCTTTCTTGTCTATGGAAACGTCAGAAACAACCAAAATGTCGGGTGAATTGACAACTGTTGTATACAATTATAAAAATTACGATATCAGCGTGACGGACAGTAGTGAAACTCACTCTAAAATATAGTCAGGTATAAATATAATATATTATTACTCTATATTATTACATTGATATCCTTTACTAGACTTGGATTTTGCGGACGCGTATCTAAAAGGTGTTTTACCACCAACACCTAATTGCGAAAGTAAGTATTTTATATGTAGTTAGCAAGTTTTTAATTCAATAAATGTTATGTTTATATATAAATTATTTTTATTTGATGATAACCCTATCCTCATCCCTGATCCCGAATCACCTCATAATTCTAACAGGGAAACTTTAATTGAAATAGGTATGTATTTATGATACCTATAAATTGTAGAAAGGGTTTTTAGTACATCTTATCATCAAGAATTTTATTCGACAATACTTTTACTATAATTTCCTTTGATATATTTTTGTGTGAAATTTATTTTAGTTCAAGAATTTGTTTGGGATAAAAAATCTGTTTTATTGCTTTTGGAGCAATATGAATTGTACTATAATAAATTTCGGAATCCCAAATGCAAAAATAAACAAATATGGGAAGATATTAAAATGAACTTTTATGAAAAAGGATACATGGTTTCGGTAGACGGTTTGGACCGAAAACTTCGAAATTTAAAAGGCCGATATAAATTAATAAAGGACAATAAAAAGCAGACCGGCAGGGGAACCATAACGTGGGAATATTATGACGTTATGAATAATTTATTGAAAGATGATAAAACAGTAAATTTACCACCCACAATATCATCCTTTCCTTCCCAATCCCAACAGATTCTGGAGGTATATCATATTTGAATATTTATGTACATATTTATTTGTATTTATTTTCTTTATTATTTTGTATCCAGAATATTTCCAATAATCCCGAGCCCTCTACTTATGAACTCTCCACTTCCCTGAACAATGAGCCACCTGCTTCCGTAAACATTGGATATTCTGAAAATATTTCTTCGATTTCCTCTGTACGTGGAAAAAAAAGAAACAGAAGAAATGATCTTGATCATTTTAGATCAAAACTATTAAAGCTAGAAGAAGAAAAATTAAAAACCCTACAGGACATACACAAAGAAATGGTTATTTCCAATGAAATAAATAAAAAAAGAGTCCAGTTATTGGAAGAAGCCCTAAAATTAAAGAAAATGGAATAGATTTATTATTTTCATTTAATAAATTTTTTATCTGCGTTTTTATTTATTTTATTTATATTTTATTTTAAACCAAATACTAACGTCCAATTTGAAGCTGTTGTGATTGTGTTGCTATGGTTACCAAATACCGCTGCGTTACGTTCAGTACGGCAAGTAGCGCTCTAGAATCGCTACGTATAGCGAAGCAGAAATCGCTGCGAGCGATTTGTACGTGCTGAACGCGCCCATTTTCTTATTTACAAGCCACAAATGCCTCAAGGAATTTTTTGGAAGGAGAAGAAGTCATAAATAGTAAGAAGTTTGTTTACATGTCAGCCATAGAATGTCAAATACCCAGCTAATATAGATATGGACGAGCAGGTAATGTACAAATTTAATAATGTAAATAACTATCACCTAATCACTAACTTCATAACAAAATAATAAGTACAATGGCTCGCGAGATAAACTAATAACGTAGAACCATGACCAACTAGCTTAAACAGGGAGAGAAGATAGTAATTTCAATTTCAAGTTTGGAGCTTGCAAACTTCAAATTTTTCAAATTGGAATTGATTGTGAATGCTTATACATTTATCCTATATGCATATTTCAAATTTTTGAAAGTGAAATTGGTTGTGAATGATACTTTAGGGTTTTAGTTTGAATTTGTGGCGGCAAATTCAAACTATAACCCGGTGTTATAAATAATTAAATAAACAAAACATACTGGATATTTTTATAAATTAATTTTATGCTTAAATTCATTTGGCAACACAGGCAAGGTACACAAGCTGTAATCTTGGCAACCTTGTTGCGGTGGGCCATACAAGCAAATGTCAAAGCCCGCGCCTCATATGCAAAAACGGATGCGTTTTTGTAAGTTTTTTGCAGATTTACAGATCTGTAAGACGTACAGATTGGACCTGTAATCGAAATATACCAAGAGTGGCGCATCGCATGCTGAACGAGTACTTTACCCGTACACAGTTGAATGCTTAGGTCGGCGACGATTACTATAACTAAGCGCTCAGCTCAGACGCTATACGTTCTTTTTCTCAGCGCTTATTGCACTATTTATTAAAAATGCCCGCAAAGTGTGTTGTTCCTCAGTGTGGAAACAGACAAATTAGAAATAGATGCAAGTCGTTTCATAGGTAAGTTTTATATTCAAAAATTTTAACTCAAAGTTTTAATTAGCGACGGATTTACGATTTTACCGCCTGTAGTCTGATAATAGTTTCTCGCCTAAATCCAACATCGAATATAATCAATTTATTTTTATGTAATTACTGATATTTATTATTACAATCAAATTTTCTTTATTGAAACAAAAATTTCTGTTGTAATTAAAATAAATACAAGAACAATTATTATAGGTAATCATTTTTTTTGTGTAAATAGTAGGACTGTTTCTACAGATATTCAAGGAACTAACATTCGACAATTTTTGACCAAAACAATCATATTTAAAGGTCAATAAAAACATTATTTTCTATTTCATATATGTAGTGATTATTTTCACAATTTTGTTTATTTTATTTATTGTATTTTATATGTTATATTTTTTATATACGTTATTATTGTCATATCCTGGAGGATCGACTGGACCAACAAGAGCAGTAGAAGAAACTGCATCAGAGTGTTCGGTGTGCCTGAACTAGAAAATGAAAAAACTGAAGAAGCGGTCTGTTCTATCTTCAAAGACAAATTGAATATCTGTGTTACTCCTGATAGACCGTTGTCATCGTACTGGTAAGAAACAACACAAATCAAGTGTGAATGCTAAATCTAGACCGCGACCCATTATAATCAAATTTACATCATATAAACATCGTTCACTCATCCTTCATAATCGTAGACTGTTACGTGGTACTGATATTAGTGTAAAAGAAGATCTAACGAAAAGCCGACTTGAACTATTAAAATCAGCTACCAAGAAACATGGCTATAAAAACGAGTGGTCCGTAGACGGTGTGGTGTTTTCAAAAATCGCTAGAGTAATCAAGAAGGTTACACATCTTGATTTATTAAATGTTTAGTCTATATATGTACTATTATTAAATGTATTTAGGAGCGTCAACTATGTTGACATACTTCTTTTTCCACAATAATTTATACTTATTATCATTATAAATTTATATTTTTTCATTTTATCAAATCTCGGCTGTTTAAAATCAATTCTTTTAGATCTAGACATACTTTGTTTAACAGAAACATGGCTTAACGATAGTGTTCATACATCGGAATTATTTTCACTTCAATATAATGTCTATAGAAAGGACAGAGATTTGGGTAGGAGTGACAAGAAGAGTGGAGGAGGAGTCTTGTGTGCTGTCAACAGCAAATACAAATACATTCCCTATTAATATTTCTTTACACCTATCATCTCTGTCTAATCCTGTCTGTGTTAAGGTGTATTTAACATCTACTATCTTTATTTACATTATTGTTCTCTATTTACCACCGCCTGTCTCTCTTGTCCAGCAAAACTATATCTTTGACAGTCTTGAGACATTTTTAAACAATGCAAATTGTAATTTTCTAATTGTAGCAGATCTTAATATATCTAAATTAAATAATAATGATATTTCAAACATCGATAATTTTACATCGAATTTCGAAAATTTTATTGCATTTCTAAACGCTACTCAGTATAATAACGTAACTAATTTACATGGAAAATTATTAGACGTTGTTGTATCTAATTTGCCCTGCTTGGTAACTAAAAACATGGATCCAATTGTTGATGAAGATGCACATCACCCAGCTCTCTCAATCTCAGTAACATTTAATCCTCATCCCCACCTTAAATTTCCAAACTCCACTTTCAACATAGACTCTCCAACATACAATATTTCCGCTGGCAACTATGACCTATAGGGCACCTGCACCTACGTCACAACATGGCGGATGATCAGCTGATCTCGGGCAACCAAGCTTCAGTTTAACATTGCGTCTTATGCAGCGAATGTGATTTCTGTACAAGAAATTCAGTTTTTCCTAAATTTATAAGTGCTATTTTAAAATGTAATTAGCTATAATTAAAGATAAGTGTATGAATTATGTACTAGTAAAACAAAGCAGTCCTATTTATAAATATATTTTAAAAAATATTAAATTGAAATAAGTAGCTTGTAGCATCAGGTTGTATTATATTCATTTGAGTTTGTATAAGTTTTTTTTATGTGTATTTTTAAATGAAAACATGAATATTGAAATTAAAATAAATTGAATTATTAGATTTTTTTAATTTATAAAGAAAATTAAATTTATTTATCTTCGAGTTCATTTTTCTTATTGTCATATTGTGTATTTTTATTGTATATAAATGAGCTTATTGAGTTTATACGTTAAAAATTTATCTTTAGAAGCCAAAGTACGTTAAATTGATAAATTTAAGTGGATACATAATGTGGATCCTTATACATTGACATTTTTTTCACGAGGATTATAAATGCCCTTTAAAAATCAATATGAAATCAATAATAACCTATCTAATTTTTAAACCTTTGTGAGAAACAGACACAAATATACATGTCGCGGGGATGGCCTCTCCGCCGTTTCAATATTTACTTTACTTTCGCTCGTGACTCATGTTTTGTCAACTTTTCAACATACACTAATTAAACACATTAATAATCAAAACTACAAAATATAATAATAACGATTACACTTAACACTGATTATTATTAATTGTAATTAAATAAGAAACTAGGAAACGTAGGTAATCTCGGGATGAACGCTCGGCTCTATCTGCCCGTCCGGACCACCATAGGAGTCCCTTTTCCTCTCTCCCGATTTCACCCAAATGCCGACTAAGCAAAACAATAAACAATGACCCAATAGCTGATAGTCGGCACTTGACGTTTCATATTTCTTACGCTCTGCGACACGGCCATTCTGACCACTCACACGTCCTCGTGTGGTGCACCTGTAATAAATCAAATTACAGCTATTATACTTCTCTCGGCCATACCTGACCTTTAATTATATCAGGCTAAAACAAAACATAACATAACATAACATAGTCAACTATCCATGTTACTTGTCACCTCCATCCAGTGACAATTTCCTTACTGTTGCTTCCATCCAGCAACAAATTAAAACATCGTCACTTCCATCCAGTGACAAAATTAAAACATCGTCACTTCCATCCAGTGACAAAAAACACATTATCACTTCCATCCAGTGATAATATTCACACACAGACACACATTATCACTTCCATCCAGTGATAATATTCACACACACATTACCACTTCCATCCAGTGATAATATTCACACACACATTACCACTTCCATCCAGTGATAATATTCACACATACATTATCACTTCCATCCAGTGATAATATTCACAGTATCACTTCCATCCAGTGATAAAATTAATAAGCACTTACATCCAGTGCGACTACAATTTACGTAACGCCAAAAATCAGTCGCACAGCGCACACTCACGGTCTACATTTAAGAGATACCGATTTCTACTGAGCTACGCCTACGACCAACAATGGCAATATAATAAACCAAATAACAATGAGCATAATTACCTTTTGGATCCCCCTGTTCACATTGCCTCAAATCATTTTCTGCCTCAAAAGGAGTCTGATCTTCAGGCATTATTCTCATTCTATCATGGGGATATTTGCATGCACGGTTAGAATTCAAAACTTTCAGTAATATCTGTTACCTTCAAGTACATAAACAACTTTGTAAGGCCCTTTATACTTTGGGTCAAGCTTTGTCTTCGTTTTGTATTAACACAAAATTTCTAATACTATTGAAAATTTATTTATTTTGGTTTTGCTTTCATCAAATCTTTACCCTTCATACTCAGCACACTTACCAATGTTGATTGTAGCTTGTTTTCTAATGTGAATCATCTACTTCCGGTTCTGCATCGTGTGTTAATATTAAATTTAAAGATCTTGTATCCTTTCCAATCATTAGCTCTAAAGGACTAAATTTTTCAGTACGATTAATTGTACAATTCAAAGCAAGTTGGATTTCAGGTACTGCACCTTGCCAGGACCGATCTTTGCTTAATTCCACTGCACTTAGCACACCTTTTAAAGTCCCCATTAGCACGAGAACAGTTAAATGTTAAATTTAAGTTGATATTGTGTGAATCACAAAATTCTCGAAACTCTTTACTGGCAAAACAGCGACCTTGATCAGCAATTATACGAGTCGGGTTGCCAAATAAAGCTACACCAAATTATAATTCTTTGATATTATTTTCAGTATCTATATTCAAAGTATGGTACAAAAGAATAAATTTCGTAAAAGCATCAATGAGAACAAAAACATACTCTTTTCTATCACCTCTATCGTTTAATTTTTCTGTTGCATCGATGTGTACAGTATACCATGGAATTGCTACTTTTGGTATCGGATTCAATTCAACTTGAATTTTGCCTGAATGATATTTCGATATCTTACTTACACGTACTACAATTATCGACTAATTTCCTAACATATTTTGTCATATTCTCAAACCAATAAAATTCGAAAACTTTTGTCCAGAGTCTTTTCCCAAGCAAGATGCATAATTTGTGCGTATTGTTAATAAAAGATAAAGCGGAGCCATATTTTTTTTGAAAATTTAAGAACAAATTGGCGGAAATATGGAGCTAAGCCTACAAATTGACGCAACTTCGTCGTAGTTTTAGGTAAGTCTTCTATTTTCTTTGAATTCTGCCTAATTTATCCAACCCTAACTTCAAACCCGAGATACCCTACTTTCTGTTTCAAAAATGAACATTTATCGTTATTAAACGTAAATCCAGTCTCAGTTAATATTTTTTTTAAAACAATTTTGAGTCTCTCTAAAATTCCTTCAATATTACTAGCCACGATGAGAATGTCGTCCATATAAACAACTACAAATGAATGAATGTGCAAGCTTTCCTAACGCTTTAATGACTGCGAGCTGAAACACTGACGGCGCATTCTGTAAATCAAAAGGCATAGTCAAGTACTCATACTGACCATCAGGTGTAACAAATGCAGTTTCTGCAATAGATTCGGGTGAACGGGAAAGCCGCTAACCATATACAAAATTGTAAAGTAATGACAGGTATAGTATAATCATTTAATTCGCGATACTCTTCACACATACGATCAGTACCATTTTTCTTTTTAACAAGTAGTATAGGACTTGCAAAAGGAGAACAACTGGGTCGAATTATATTTGCACTTAAAAACTCATCGATTATATCATCGACAATGTTTCTTTTATCGGAACAATCTATACGGACGTCGGCAAACAATTTTATTTGGGTCTTTAAGGCTTATTTACATTACATTGAATCAGTGTTAACACAACTGCTAGATATACCATGAATAAAATAATTTTTTGAAATTATTTAATATCGAAAGCAATTTCGGTTTCAATTCTGATGAAACATCATTTTGTATATTTTCAAAGTCGGTAGCTGTTTAATCCTCTAAAGTGCATACGTCTACAATATTTACTTTAGACAAGCTTGACTTATCAGAACTCATAAACACAGCCAAGAGCCAAGCCTTGACTCAAAACCTCACGTCCAATCATAATATTGTTTCGTAAACAATCATCAGGCAAAACATGAAATAAAATATTAAAGGTGACGTCATCAATTTTGACAACAGACAAAATTTGTAAAGTAATAATTACACTCGTTTGGCCAATGCCAGTTAGAGTAATTACATTATTAAATCGTTTTCCTTGAAATTTAAAAGATATTGACTCTTTCATAAGAAAACATTCTGCTCCCGAAGCATAATAAAATGGAAAATTCTCACCAGAATGATGCAACATGTCTGAATATGCGCTGATTTGGCACAGATCTACACGCCTTTCTGTTGACACTGCGGTGCTGCTACTACCCCAAAAACGTACATCAACTTTTACCTTTTCGAGATTGAATTCTGGTAGTGTTATGTCAACATTTTCGTTTCCTGTTTTCATTGTTTGTATCAATGCCAGGAAGTTCCGGTTTTGCAGTTCAAGAAGTGATCGCCATTGGTCGTTAATATTGTTACGAGATGGTGCGGATGCGTATTCCACTTCTGATGTCGCGGGGATGGCCTCTCCGCCGTTTCAATATTTACTTTACTTTCGCTCGTGACTCATGTTTTGTCAACTTTTCAACATACACTAATTAAACACATTAATAATCAAAACTACAAAATATAATAATAACGATTACACTTAACACTGATTATTATTAATTGTAATTAAATAAGAAACTAGGAAACGTAGGTAATCTCGGGATGAACGCTCGGCTCTATCTGCCCGTCCGGACCACCATAGGAGTCCCTTTTCCTCTCTCCCGATTTCACCCAAATGCCGACTAAGCAAAACAATACACAATGACCCAATAGCTGATAGTCGGCACTTGACGTTTCATATTTCTTACGCTCTGCGACATACATATTTTTTCTGTTACTAAAAAAACTTCATTCAAAATTTGTAATTCTGTCATTTAAATAATATTTTTTCATGTTTTATATATACAGTGTGTCCCATTTAGAAGTGCCACCATTGGGATCTCGAGAACTATAAGAGATACGATGTCGGTTAAATGGAACAAATATAAAACATAATAACACTTACATCGTTGAAAAGAGAAAAAAAATATTGATTTTTTTGAGACTGAAATCAGATATGGGTTCCATTTAAAAAAATATAAGTTTGTGTTATATCTCGAAAATTTACGGATTTAAAAATTTATTTCATACGCCACTGGTTAGCTAATAAAAATATCTATCTTTTATACTTGAAACATTTTTCTTAATTACTAATAGCTTAGACGTTATTTGAAAAAGAAAAAATCAACAATATTCAGTTTTTCGTCATTATCTAGTGCCCTATGAGAATTTTTGGAAAAACAAAAGCACATCTGAGATGGCCTCCCAAAGGCGCATAAAAAGTTCCATTTAACCGACATCGTATCTCTTATAGTTCTCGAGATCCCAATGGTGGCACCTCTAAATGGGACACACTGTATATATATATATATATACGCCCAGAGTATCAATCGAGGTCCTGAAATTTTATGCAACGTATCATGTTAGGTCTTTTTGGCAATGAGGGGTCCGGAAGTGGTCACTTCGGGGTCTTCACTCTTAATAGCCTAAATTTACAAGGCAAGTTGATCTAAACAAAACAGGTCTAAAAATGCGGGGTCCTGAATTATAATGGGAAAGACGTTTAACTTATGTATTGATTGTAAAACGTGCACATTAGTGTCGGAATAATTAGAAAGGTGAAAATATGTTGTACATTACCTCCCGCCAGTTATTTTTTATTCATTTCAATAAAATAAAATAATTAAATAATTATTTTTTTTATTATCAAACCTACCCAACGATAAAGGCTCATTCACAGCAACGAAAATAAGAAATATAAATAAAATTATAAATAAGACTTTATGGTTGGTGTTCACAGCTTCAAAAAATAAAACGTAAATTAACGTCAACTGTCATTTAATATATTCATAATTAACAAGCAATTATAACAACTTCATACCTTTTAAAGCACTGTACGCAATCATATGTGCGAACCTTCCTATTAAAACAGTTTTTTAAAATTGCATTTAAATTAAAATCTTTTTGTCAGAAGATAAATTGACAGCTCAAATGACAGTTGTTATGTGCTAATTTTTGTGTAAAATATTTAAAGGCTCATTCACAGCTACGAAAATAAGAAACATAAATAAAATTATAAATAAGACTTTATGGTTGGTGTTTAGAGCTTCGAAAATAAAACATAAATTAACGTTCGATTAAGAATTTTGTGCTCTATCTAATCTTGGAAAAATAGGGTCCTCCACCATAATAGAAAATTGAGTAAAAAGTTAGTTATATTGAAAGTAGATAAGATAAAATCATGATTGAAACGATAAGTTTTTTAAAATTTGTTAGTTTTTGAAATATTTGTGATTTTAAGCATCTATACATCTACGTCACAACGATTGCCATCTTTCTCGCGCAGCCTACTACAGAAACTGGTGCGAGAAAGATAGCTATAGCTTAACTAAAAATCAAATGCAGTTGAACTAAAAACAATTATGACGTTTAATCCTACAAATTGCTTCAAAATTAAACGAACTTTCATTTAAAATAATTAAAAAATTAGAGTGGATGACCCAATTGCAAATTTAAATAATAAAGGAGTTGTTTTGTAAAAAACGTGAGTATTTTTTAATATGAAACATGGGATTTGTCATATCCATGGTTACGACTTCACATTTGATTGACATCAATGTATGTCCCATTTAAATTGAAACATAGGAAACGAATTTGACAGATGTATTAAATTTAAATATTGTAAGAAATTCCAAAATAACGAACAAATAACTAATTAACAAGTAAACGTAAACATAACAAAAAAGTAATATACATGGAAGGGATCGTGACTGTCTGGTTTATAATATAACAAAATCAATGGTTTCAGTCAATAAAATAAAAGAAATATTCACTCCGACGTTTCGGCTGTATTGCGGCCTTCTTCTTTATTTATTTATATAATTTTTATTCTGATGACGATGTTTTTCACTAATATTACATTTCACACATATATAATACTATTTTAATTATTGACTATTCATTCCTTGAAGAAGGCCGCAATACAGCCGAAACGTTGGAGTGAATAAATTATTTTATTTTGATTGTGATTTTGTTACATTATAACAAAAAATATGTTGTGGACCTTCCGTCAATTCGATGTATTTTGTACAAATCCCAAACCAAAAGTTCCTTGGAAAAGATTCCATATATCATGTAAAATTGTGATACGACCACATACTATTTTTTACAAATTCCATACCAAAAGTTCTTTGAAAATATTGTATAAATCCAATAAAATTTTGATATGAATATACACTTGTAAATTGCACTTGACACTTCCTTCTTTTTTCTTCAGCTTTTTCCTATTTTATTAGGGGTCGCTGTTTCTCACTCTTCTCTTCCACTCATTCTTGTCCAACGTATCTTCTTCACTCAGATCTTCCTCTCTCAAGTCTTTTGCGATACAGTCCTTCCATCTTCTCTTTGACCTTCCTCGTACTCCCGGCATTGAGACGAGGCTGCAACTGCATGTCACTTGCAAGGGACACTATGACATACTACTTTCAGATCCTATACTTTCCATATTTGGTTTTACACTTGACACCAACATCTGTCAATTAGATTTTTTTTAATATATCAGCTGTTTCAGCTGACTGATTTTTAAAAGTTAATCTCTTTATAATGCTTTAACTCTATATCTATTGAATATGAAGGAAAATATATAATCAAACCGTACAGAGAAGAGCATTTTCTTTTAAGAAAAACTGTTAAAAACTTCAAATAAGGGTACTTCCGGTAGATTAATTATAACCAAAATCTAATAAGCTCTTCTTATGGATGTAAAGAAGAGGAATACGAAAGAATTATAATTTTTAGAATTGTAGTATTGGAGTTGTCGCCGGAGAAAAATTTGTCACATACGGACACACACACACACACACACACACACACACACACACAGACACACACACACACACACACACACAAACAGACACAAATTTATATTCTAGGGACCCCAAAACGTGCTTAATCATTAAAAACTCACCACCGAATTTTTTGACCAAAGACAATGCTTTCCTTACCTAAAGGTGACGGAAGGTAAAAAATCAACAATAATTTACTTCTTTCGATGCCACGACGAATTTAAACTGTTATAAATAGTGAACCCTATTAGAATACGTATTAAATATGTAATATTGTTTGTTTTTTTTTTTTAATAATTTAAATATCTTTCATAATTGTTTTGAGCAAATGACCACAAACTTAAGTATGCCGCCATTTTTCCTAATAGGCGGGAGATTCCCGTGCACCAAATTCAGGAAAACTTTGAAATGTTATTTAGCGCATTTTTCTGGACAGGGTTCCGTTAAAAAGTTTTTTTTGTAATTACTTTGAAGTAAAATCATAAATTTCCTGGACTAAAATCGTCTTTGGAATTAAAAGAAAGAATAAACAATAATTAATACATTCATATGTAAAGTAGTTAAATAATAATTATTGAATAATAATAATTTGTACAAAAAATAAAAAATATATATAATAAAATATGGTCTAAATGAAGCATTAAGAAAATTTTCAAAAATTTGCTGTTTGAAGCGCTGTAGCTCGCTGTTCTATTGGTTACAGAAAAAAATGTTTTAGATGAAAGTTACAGGAAATTTTATTCTCAACAAATTAAAAAAAAAAATGCCCTAATGCCAATAGGTGACGAGATATTTTGAAAAAACTGCTATGTTGCGTTTTTACCTCTTGCTAAGAGAGGTATTGGAATCATGCTAAAATTCGCATATCCAGATTTTAGTGGATAAGCGCGTTTTAAGGTCCATACAATCCGATTATAACATTTTTAAAATAATGTCTGTCTGTGTGTGTGTGTGTGTGTGTGTGTGTGTGTGTGTGTGTGTGTGTGTGTGTGTGTGTGTGTGTGTGTGTGTGTGTATGTGTGACTGAATTCCTCAATCTGACATTCCTGGGAAGAGCTGAAAAGGTTTTGGTAAGAATTGGACAACCGGAAGTTGTAGTTTCTTAAAAAAATCTTCTAAATATTATTTTTTGGAAATTTTTTATTACAAATATTAAAGAATATAAAATACTCTATCTAGTATTTTGAACATTTTTATTATATCTTCTATAGATTTAGAGATAGAGAGTTATAAATATATAAAATATTTCATTGTATCTATCAAATAGCCCATGGAAATCAATTGAAAAATTAAAATGTTTGTAAATGACATAAATGTCAGTATCAAAAATCCAGAGACATTACTGAAGGCTTTTTCTGGGAAATAAATTTAATATTTCTTATTTTGTTATTAATTAAAAATTTAAAATTATAGATATAGCTGCCGCACGTTAAATTAACTCTCTTCTTGAATGCGGAAATCCTAAAATTCGTACTTGGACAAGCCGAGGTGTAATAGTAATTATAATATGCTATTTTTATAACAAGGAAAGGATTCCATCAACATCTAAAGTTGGTATAAACAGAAATGGGAATCATTTGTAAGCCAATGTATGTACAGTAACAGGTCAACTAAACACGCACTTGCTATGCATATATTTCATCATATACCTACCTTTCAGAAATTCCGCCAATATCGTCAATAAATTGAAAAAATCTCGAACATTTAGAAGAGTAGGAGGAAACTTTATCATAGAATGAATTGAAAAATATAGAATAAATGTAATTCAAATATTTTGTGTTCCAGAAATGTTAAATACAATATTTATAGCCTAATATGAAATTGGCGAGAGGTATTGTGCTGGCCACAACAGATTTTTTTTTTCTCAAATTGGCGGTGCTTCCCGTAGGCCCTCAAGGTTGAAAACATACATTTTTTATTAGAACCCCTAAATATGTAACATATCAAAAATACCCAACCTTTTGTGGAATAAACCCTTATTTTTCTACCTAATGACTGGACTAAAAATTAATATCTGAAGTGAGAGGTCTAACAGCCAACTAAAATTAAGAAAGATAATTATCAATTTTATGACTTTATTAGTAAAAGCTAATATATTTTGCATCCCTTACATACCTTATAAATTTGTAACACGTATTCACTAACAGCCTGTGTACTTATGTAGGCATTTGTACATAATTTACAAAAATTCGATTACATACTTTGTTCATTGTTAAATATTTCGACTTCCCTTATAAGCGAGTATTGAAAATTTGTCAAAGCCCCACAAATTTTCAAGGTGAATGATGCATGGAACATTAAAAAAAAGAATCATATGTATATCTATGGCTCTTTCTACGTGTATTCTTGCCTTCGCAATATTTTTTGTTTTCCGTATTTGTTCCACCATAAACTGTGGTGTCATTAAAAATAGTAAACAAACAACAAATTAAGCATGTATTTTATTTTTTTTTCTTTTACTTTAAATACATAAAACAGTAATTTGTAACAAAATAACATCATTAAACTTTCTAGTTTTCAAATTAGACAGATGACAGCTGTTTAAATTTGGCGCTAGTATCTCTCTAGTAACTCTTTCAATTCAAATAACATATTTCACAGACCACATACACTAAAAGATTGGCGACTACAATGTTATTGGCTGTAACCCTATTCATCACGCCATCTCTAGATAGAAATAACAACTAAATACGTTTGTATTGCACCAATATTAAAAATTGAAATATAATTTGATATTTGTCTAAATTTTGATCGGTCCTAAAGCTAAAGACGCGGTTACAGTAGCTCCTATTACATTCGCTACAGTCATGGCCATTAGGGGATTTCGACAGTGACGACACAATTGGCGCCACTGTGGTAAATTCTTGAACTATGCAGACAAACAAACCATAATGATTCAAATTGTAAATGCAGTATTGGTGTTCAAAATGAATTTTTTGACGATTGACATAAAAATTCGATTTTTGACAGCTTACAGTCTTCAAAGTGTCACTTTTACTGGCCAGGCAATAATAGCTATTTATGTATTAAGGGCGAAATGATATAGATATTGGCCCGCGGTGCAAGATTGAAGCCCGACGCGTAGCGGAGGTTTACAATGCACCTAGGGCCAAAATATATTTCGCCCGTGATACATACAATATTTTTTGCACATCCGGAGTACTGTTACTTCATCACCGTGATCAAAGTAAAACGATGTCCAAATCAAATTTAGATCATAGTAGTCTATTTGACATATGTACGTTGTCACGGATAACAATAAAAACAAGCAAATTAATGATAGATGTAATTATTTTAACTGGGCATGAAACGCTCTAGGGCGAAAATGACTACTTTTTCGCCCTCGGTCGAAATAGAGTGTCATTTCACCCTTAAAATAATGCTATTTGTTCGACTTTTACGCCCGGATGTGCATAAATATATTTTTTACTATCTATTGTTACATAGCAACCGCAACCGCTCAACAAACGCATAGTAACAGTAACCGGTCATCAAACGCATAGCAATATAATTTGATGGCGATAACTTTCATAATAGGTGTTAAAAATAAGCACTAAATTAATATTAATTCTAAAATCGGCAAAAAAATAATGTGTTTAACACTGCAATAAACACAGATTTACAGCTTCGGCAGCATTCATTAGTAAGTAACTATTTTAAACCCGGTACTTATACCAGGTGCTAATTTTACAAATAATAATATTGACGATCATTCGATAATGGAGCAGAGAAGATAGCTTGAGTGCAAAGGGTTAAAGAAAACTGTGAAAAATAGTAATCTTGTATCAATATTGGTGTGTCTTGCGAATATACAAATACTCAGTTATTATTATTATTATTATTATTATTATATTAATATTTTTTTAGAATTATTTAACTACAGATGGAAAAACTGCTTTGAATCCGGTCGTAGTAACGAAGTAATACTAAGTATACATGAAGGAAAATGGATTGGTCAAGATAAAATAAATAAATAAATAAATAAATAAATATATCATCACGGCATATTACCCATTTCTGGGTGTGCCAATCTGCTTTATCGCAGATATCGGTAATGAAGATGACATATTTGTACCGTGCGGGCGCTTACTAGGCGTCACCTCACGGGCACTCATTGCTGGCGTGGAGAGTGCACCACAAGGGTCACTTTTGTGCCATTTAAAATTCGAAATATTTGGCGTCGGTCGGGATCGAACCCGATAGTGAGATAAATAATAACACACTAGCAGTTAATATTAAAACACGCAAAAAATAGGATTATTTCCCTTCAAAAGATGTGTGTGTTTAATTACGACCATATTTATTTTTAACTGATTGAAAGATTGTGGAATAAAGTGTTGTTTTCATTATGAAAAGATTCAATATGATGATGAAGAGCTTGATAATATTCGCGAACAGGTGCAAATAATATTTGCAATTTTTTTTTTATCATTACCGATATCTGCGACAAAGCAGATTGGCACACCTAGAAATAGGTAATATGCCGTGATGATATATTTTATATATATTCATTTTTTTAAAAAATAACAAATACAAAATTTGGAGATGCTATTTTAATAACAAATGAACAAAATTCTGTAGAAAGGAAATGGTGGAGATCGCATTTACTATTTATTTGACTTATTTATCTCCTTTGTTTCAATTATCGGCTGTAGATGTTTATTGCCGCCAATGAAAATTTTGTATATAAGTAAGTACTGCGTTTAATATTGTTTATGTAAAAATTTTCGCCCATATGCATCTAACCATATTTTACTATTCTGTAAATTTTCATGTGGCTTTGGAAACGGAATAAAATTTACACCTATCATATGGTCTTTATATTTATATCTTAAATGTCTTAGACAAATTTCATATACACACTTTACTTCCGTTGTTTTTTAATTTTATCTTTCAACTTTTATGGCTGAAAAACCCTATTTCATTGAATTGCGCAAAGCTTATTATAGTCATTTCATTTGTTTTCTCATATAAAATTTTGTCGTCATTTTTCTAAAGATTTGGTGCGAATAGAAGTGACATCCAGTTATTTTTATTTCAATTATGAGGACAGTAAAAGTGTCCCTGTTCCTCCTTGGTCTCTGTCAATGGAATTTAGATGTGTGCGCTGTCAATTTATCAAAATTAAATACAAAATAGTTTGTTATAATTTATTTCTTTGAAGCAAGATAATTTGTCAAAATGGTACAATGTTACGTCGTGTGTGGCGCTAACATCTCTTGATTGTTTAAATTTGAATTTCAAATATTTCCGTCTACAAACTATCAATTGTAAGAGAGTATCACATTTCAAATGGCACAAATTCCTTAATATTAATTTCCCGCGTAAATGTATAACACAATAAACAATTTATTTCTAATTTTTATTGACACTACAATTAAAATTTATTTCAACCTTAGCCAGGTATAACCAAAATACTTTTACAATTAGTGATTGAATGTTATTAAACAACATTTAGTAATATTAAATTTCAAATGAAAATATATCCCGCGTAAAATTTATAACCTATTCATCAATTTATTTCTCATTCTCATTTATAGTGATACTATAATATTTATTTTAAAATTAGCCAGGTGAATCCAAAATACAAAATAATTATTGACCGATCATTATTAATCTATATTTAGCTATAATAAATTTCAAATGGTGATATAACCCGAATAAAATATATATCCTTCTCATCAATTTATTTCACATTTTTATTGAAACTACAATTAATATTTATTTCAAAATTAGTCAGATATAACCAAGATCAAGATACACTTATAATTATGAACGGACGTTCTTACCCGTTAGTTTATGTATTACATTTCAACTCATCAATTTTTTTCTTGTAAAATATAATATCATTTTCATCAATTTATTTTTCTTCTTTAGTTATACTAGAAATAAGATTTAATTCAAAATTAGCCAGGTATAACCAAAATACAATTATAATTATTGATTGAGCGTTATTATCCAACGTTTAGTAATATTAAATTTCACATCATCCATACTTCCCGCGTAAAATATATATATTTTCATCAATGGGGGTTTCCACTAATTTTCAATTTTTTTATATGTTATACTTCATGAAAAGGTATATATATATTTGAATAAAGAAACCATTTTTATTATAACAGGTTTTGTGTAAAAAAAATTTGAAAACGGTATTTTTCATATCTCGTTTAAACGGCTAATTTTTACCGCCACAATGATTGCCTACGCTCCCGCCAATTTTCTGCTAACGCTCAATATATGGACGAGATACAAAAGTCTATAAAATATAGAAAATGCTTCACTAATATACGATAAGGTAAACAATAATAATTGTATTTACAATTTTAATTAGTTTAAAATAACTATTCACCTCAAATACTTTTAAATGTAATGTTACAATTTGAATGTGCTGTCATCTATTACTACTAAACTGTAAAACCGTCCCGGGCCTTTACGTCACAAATTTGGCAGCGTTTCAGACGTAGTAAAATGTTTTCATGCATTTAAAAAATATGGAAACATATTTAAACATTTAGTTAGTGTTTTCATGAATGTATTGTCTATTAGTGTACTAGTGTTATTTTTCATTATTTTGATAATGGTGGAAACCCCTATTTATTTCTAATTTTAATTAATAATGCAGTTAATATTTATTTCAAAACTAGCCAGGTATAAGCAAAATACACTTCTAGTTATCGATTTAACGTTATTAACTAACATTTAGCAATATTAATTTTGAAATCAACAATTTATGTTTCGCATTTATTCATACTACGACTACAATTAATATTTATTTAGAAACTAGCTAGATATACCGAAATACACTTATAATTATTGATTAATAGTTATTAACCAAAATTTAGTAATTTAAAATTCAAATTATATTTCTCCAGTAAAACAAATTTTTCATCAATTAATTTCTCGTTTTTAGCGATACTGTAATTATTATTTCTTTAAAAATTAGCTAGGTGTAATGAAAAATCACGTATAATTAATGATTGGTCGTTATTAACTAAAATTTAGCATTATTAAATTGCAAATGTTCGATATTTCCCGAGTAAAATATATATCTTCCTCATGAATTTAATTTTCATTTTTATAGATATTACAATTAATATTTATTTGAAAATTAGCCAAGTATACCCATAATACACTTATAATTAATGATTGAATCTTATTATCCAACATTTAGTAATATTAAATTTCAAATCATCCATATTTCCCGCGTAAGACATATATTTTTTCATCAATTTATTTCTAATTTTAATTAATAATGCAGTTAATATTTATTTCAAAATTAGCCAGGAAAAACAAAATACACTTATAGTTATCGATTTAACGTTATTAACTAACATTTAGCAATATTAATTTTGAAATCGTCAATATTTCCTTATATCTTTCTCAACAATTTATGTTTCACATTTATTCATACTATAACTACAATTAATATTTATTTAAAAATTAGCTAGATACTTATACCGAAATACACATATAATTATTGATTAATAGTTATTAACCAAAATTTAGTAATTTAAAATTCAAATTATATTTCTCCAGTAAAACATAAATTTTTCATCAATTTATATCTCGTGTTTGCGATACTGTAATTATTATTTCTTTTAAAATTAGCTAGGTGTAATGTAAAATCACTTATAATTAATGATTGGTCGTTATTAACTAAAATTTAGCAATATTAAATTGCAAGTGTTCGATATTTCCCGAGTAAAATATACATCTTCCTCATGAATTTAATTTTCATTTTTATAGATATTACAATTAATACGACTATTTATTTGAAAATTAGCCAAGTATACCCATAATACACTTATAATTAATGATTGAATCTTATTATGCAACGTTTAGTAATATTAAATTTCAAATCATCCATATTTCCCGCGTAAAATATATATTTTTTCATCAATTTATTTCTAATTTTAATTAATAATGCAGTTAATATTTATTTCAAAATTAGCCAGGAATAAGCAAAATACACTTATAGTTATCGATTTAACGTTATTAACTAACATTTAGCAATATTAATTTTGAAATCGTCAATATTTCCTTATATCTTTCTCAACAATTTATTTTTCACATTTTTATTCATAATATAACTACAATTAATATTTATTTAAAAATTAGCTAGATATACCGAACACACTTATAATTATTGATTAATAGTTATTAACCAAAATTTAGTAATTTAAAATTCAAATTATATTTCTCCAGTAAAACATAAATTTTTCAACAATTTATTTCTCGTTTTTAGCGATACTGTAACTATTATGTCTTTTAAAATTAGCTAGGTGTAATGAAAAATCACTTATAATTAATGATTGGTCGTTATTAACTAAAATTTAGCAATATTAAATTGCAAATGTTCGATATTTCCCGAGTAAAATATACATCTTCCTCATCAATTTATATTTCAGTTTTATTGATATTACAATTAATATTTATTTGAAAATTAGCCAAGTATACCCATAATACACTTATAATTAATGATTGAATCTTATTATCCAACGTTTAGTAATATTAAATTTCAAATCATTCATACTTCCCGCGTAAAATATATAGTTTTTCATTACTTTATTTCTTATTTTAATTAATAATGCAGTTAATATTTATTTCAAAATTAGCCAGGAATAAGCAAAATACATTTATAGTTATCGATTTAACGTTATTGACTAACATTTAGCAATATTAATTTTGAAATTGTCCTTATTTCCCTAATCTTTCTCAACAATTTATGTTTCGCATTTATTCATACTACAACTACAATTAATATTTATTTAAAAATTAGCTAGATATACCGAAATACACTTATAAATATTGATTGATAGTTATTAACCAAAATTTAGTAATTTAATATTCAAATTATATTACTCCAGTAAAATATGAATTTTTCATCAATTTATTTCTTGTTTTTAGCGATACTGTAATTATTATTTCTTTCAAAATTAGCTAGGTGTGATGAAAAATCACGTATAATTAATGATTGATCGTTATTAACTAACATTTTTAATTTTTATTGATATTTACATTTATATACAACCGGTAAATAATGTTAGCTTTATTCTTATCAAAATCACAACTTAATGTGCTTCATTATTTGTCGAGGGAAATAAAGAACTCCCTGGGGAAATAAAGAACTCCCTGGGGATATAAAGTACTTCCTGAGGAAATAAAGTACTCCCTTGGGAAATAAAGTGATTCAAGTCCTTTGTTAATTGATATTGTTTAACAAATAAGGAATATTATTAATTATATTTATTTAGGGAAAAATATAATGATTTTTGCAAAATTAAATTTAAAATAAATAGTTTTTCTTCGTTTATAGTAATGTGCTTCATTCTTTTTCATTTCCGTTTGTATATAAAATATTGCATATAACGCCCTCAGGATTCAATATTCGCTCTCGGCAAATAATGACGTTCTTTACTTCCTTGATATATGAACTACTACTATAATTAAATATCCATAAATAAAATCGTTCTTTCCTTTATCCACATCCTTTTATATCTGAATAATGTTAACTATCAACCCCTGATATAACCTATTTGTATTTATTCTAAAGATCAGTTTTTTTTTATTACTCTGCATTATTATTTATGTTCAAAATTTCCACTATAATGTTTTACCATATGTAATAATTGACTGAAATTCTGCTTTAATTGGTTTGACATTCTTAAGATATAATAAAAAATCTGTTGTGGCTAGCAGAAGACCTTCCGTTACCACCGTATACTTTTTTTTCTTGTTTTCTTTCAATAACACTAGGCCAAATATTTCTGAAATAAATCTTTTGCGAGCATACTATGAAAATGACACTTGACAATGACGTATGTCACTTTTAACTATTGCTATGGTTATATCACAGGTTGTGAGATTTATGAAACTTAATATCATTAGAATTTTTTATCTCTAAATAATATCCGTAATATGTCTATGTAGGTAAAAACGAATATAATGTTTATATATAACCTAATGGTTCATGATTATAATCTAGAAACGTAATGGAACGAAGTAAACTTGCATTTGGTGTGTTTTGAAATTTTAGAACTACAGTTTTAGAACAAATCCTACGTCGGCGACCCCAATAACTACGATATATTGCATTGAGTGTATATTTTTATACAAGACTCCATTTGATACTCTGCGCGTATATATATATATATATATATATATATATATATATATATATATATATATATATATATATATATATATATATACAGGGTGTTAATACTAAGTCGTTACACCCGAAAATGGTGGTTAGAACTCATTAAAACAAACAACTTTTCTTAGTTCCAATTTTTGATTTGGTGCCCCGGTTCGTAGTTATTGGAGTTCTTTTATTTTTCGAAAAATCGTCATAACTCCCTTATTTTAAGGACTATTGAAAATTTTTTTCGTTCAAATTTACATTTAGGCTCTCTAAAATATTTGGCATTTACAATTATTTTTTATTTTTTCAAATTACAAAATGGCGATCGATCAAAAATTTCGAAACATGATTTTTTGATAACCACTCCATCGATTTTCGAAAGTAAAACTTTTATAAAATCCTTAAACTATCTACTACAATATTTGTTATAAACATTTTTTTTAATCTATCAAAAAAAAGTATTTAGTCATTTTCTTGACTTACATAAGTGCACTGTGTTCAGAAAAAAATCTAATTCGGAGTAAGCTATGAAAACAGAAACGTATGTCTGATCAATAATCAAGTTGTCACAATTAATCGTGAAATGTAATTTTAAGGAGAAATGATAATGAAGGAGGTTACAGATTATTGCCATTCACAGTTTTCTAATTTATTTCTGTTTTAATATAAGGATTCAAGAATATTTCTTCAGATAACATATTTGACAATATCTTGTGTCAAATTGACATTTAATTAATTACTTTCAAATTAATACACGTTTTTTTTTCATAGCCTATTCCGAATTAATTTTTTTTTCTGCACGCACCACTTATGTAAGTTAAATAAGTGAAAAAAGACTTTTTTTGGATAGATTGAAAAAATGTTTAGGACAAATATTGTAGTAGATAGTTTAAGGATTTTATAAATGTTTTACTTTCAAAAATCGATGGAGTGGTTATCAAAAAATCATGTTCTGAATTTTTTGATCGATCGACATTTTGTCATTTAAAAAAATAAAAAATAATTGTAAATGCCAAATGTTTTAGAGAGCCTAAAGGTAAATTTGGAAGAAATTTTTTTTTCAATAGTCTTTAAAATAATGGAGTTATGACGATTTTTCGAAAAACAAAAGAACTCCATTAACTACGAACCGGGGCACCAAATCAAAAATTGAAAATAAGAAAAGTTGTTTGTTTTAATGAGTTCTACCTACCACTTTCGGGTGTAACGACTTAGTATTAACACCCTGTATATATATATATATATATATATTATTTAAGAAAATGACATATATTTAAATATTCATACAATATGTTCCTATCCGATTATGTTTAAATTATTTTATATGCAATAAAAGTATACACAAAAAAATAGGACTGGGTTAGTTTAATTTAATAACCTGCAACTCATTATATAATAAGAATGTCCTGACTTATTTTTTACGGAAAACACTCCTCATATACTCACTTATACACACTCTAATCAGTTTTTCCCAAATAAAACAATAAGTGCCGTAGAAACACAATAAAAGCTTACGGCACGATATTTCTCCGTAAGACACAATGCAAACTGAAGGTTTGGTTGACCAAGATCAGCTGGTGGCCGCCATGTTGAAACGTCACGTGCAGGTGCCCTATTATATATGTTATTATCACAGGTTGATTGGAGTGATCTCAAACACTACAGTGATGTTGATGTTGCTTTCAATAAATTTTATGAAATTATTTATGACGTACTTGAAAAATGCATTCCGGTCAACAGAAAACGTCACTCCAAATATCCACCATGGTTCAACTCAACTATAATTAAACAAATTAAAGAAAAAAAGTGGCATCACAAAATGTATAAAAGAATGAATATAACTTATCAGAGTTTAAACGTCTGCGTGAAATTATAAAAAGAAATATAAAACTTGAATATAATAAATATTTAAAAAATATTGAAAGCAACATATCAATAGACCCCAATAAATTTTGGTACTACATAAATAACAAAAAGCGTAAATCACGTATACCGGGCAGTATGAAACATAACAACCAAACATTTGAAAACACTCCCAATATTGTGCAAGGTTTCGCAGACTTTTTTGCAAGTGTGTATGTTGTGCCAAATGACAATGATAATGTCATTATACTTAATAATACTGGTATTTACAATAATAATACTATTAATATTGCAAACATATCTGACGATGACATTTTAAATGCAATAAGTTGCCTAAAAAATTTCCGTAATCCCGGACCTGATAACCTTCCCTCCTATATTATAAAAGCATGTAGTCATTTCTTTCTAGAACCTTTGAGATATTTGTTTAATCTGTCTATTAAAAATAATGTTTTTCCTACCATTCTCAAAACTGCCCATATATATCCAATATACAAATCGGGTGATGTGACCGAAATCTCCAATTATTACCTCCAAATCCTATCAAATATTGCGAAAATTTATGAATCTATTCTTCATAAAAAAATTTATTCTAACGTTCAAAATCTTATTTCATCTCGACAACATGGTTTCGTGAAGGGCAAATCTACAGCAACTAATCTAATTACTTTCACAAATTATGCTCTAAATTCACTACACGACAATTCCCAAGTTGACGTTATTTATACAGATTTTAGAAAGGCATTTGACACAGTTGATCATAACGTTCTTCTTCAAAAACTTTATTCTACTTTTTCCACTAATCTTATAAATCTTCTTCAGACCTATTTACATGATCGAAAATTATCTGTACGGCTAAACAACTTCAACTCTACTTCATTTATTGCCACTTCCGGTGTACCCCAGGGCTCAAATATAGGTCCTTTGTTGTTTGTGTTATTTATTAACGATATTGTTGATGTTGTTAAAGATTCCGAAGTATTACTCTACACTGATGATTTAAAGATTTTTAAAAGTATCAACTCGTTACACGACTGTGTTCTTCTACAAAATGATATAAATAATCTTTCAGCTTGGTCTCAAAGGTCTAAACTGTTCTTTAACTTTAGCAAATGTAAAATAATGAGCTACTTAGTAAAAAAATTTGTGTATACTTATCCATATAACATGGAAAACACATATCTTGATCGTGTCCCACAATTTACTGACCTCGGTGTTATTTTTGACAGTAAGTTATATTTCAATTTGCACATTGAGTATATCAAAAAATCTTCTTTAAAAATGCTAGGGTTTATTATACGTTCTTGTAAACCGTTTCATAATTTGTTTACTATACACCGTTTATTTAATTCGTTAGTAAGATCAAAATTGGAATATTGTATGCAAATATGGAATCCTATTTACAACAAATATGTAGTTCAAATCGAATCAATACAGAAACGATTTGCTAAATATTGTTATTACAGAAAGCATAATTATTATCCCAGTTTTGATGTTAACTATAATGTACTTTTAACTGAAGTAAATCTTATTTCTCTTTTTAATCGCCGAAAAATACAGTCCTGTTTATTTTTGTACAAACTGTTAAACAATGAGATCAATGACAGCTATCTTCTAAGCCAACTTCCATTAAATGTACCACGTCAAACATCGAGAAATAAGACTACTTTTCGTTGCAATATAGCAAGAACAAATTATGAAACGAAATCACCGTTATGGCAAATGTGTACTATATTTAATGAAATACCTAGCGAAATGGATATATTTGCGCAACCACTTCATGTATTTAAACGAGATTTGATAAAACACTTTATATCGCTAGATACTTAATTTATCACATAGTTTAATTAATGTTAAAAAACTCATTTAATTTAATATGTATGTAATTGTTTATTATATGTACTTTTATTTAGGGTAATTTTTTGTGTACTTTCTGCAGGCTATTTTTTTTGTATATTCTTTTATAATCGTCCTGTAATTGGAACTTTATAGTTCTGTAGGATAGATTGTTGAATAAATAAATAAATAAAATATATAATTTAATTTTCACTATTTTCGTTTTTATGTATCTATCTACCTACCTTGCTACTTTTTCAATATATTGTATTAATGCAGTTACATTTTTCATATTAATTGTTATTTATTATCGTAAAATATTATAACAAAATAAGGATTCACAGTAAAAATTCTTAAATTATATTAATTTATCAATAGTTTCACATCATCCATATTATATATCTGTGAAACTAAATATGTATTAATTTATTTATTTATTTCGAAATATGATATATGTCGAATAAAACTTTTCGCCACAAATTCCATTATTTATATTTATAATTCTAACATAAAAGGTAAATTATTTCGTTAAAAATAATTCAGAAATATTATTGGTATTATTCTAAAATGTCAATGATATTGCGCTTCTAGTGAAAAATGCTCGAACTAGATAAAACGTATCTCTATCTATGTCTGGCCAGCCGAAATCAAAACAAATGAAACGATGATCCATGATTTGTCTTGTTATATTTGGTCGTTGGGCCAGACAGAGAAATAGGGATATGTTTTATCTAGTTCGAGTATTTCTCGCTAGAGGCGCAATATCATTGACATTTTAGAATAGAAAGTTTTTTAGAACATAGATCAAGTTATACATATATTTCGATTACAGGTCAAATCTGTAATGGTCGTTTGCACCAACGTAACTTAAATATTAAACTCCGCTTAAATTGACAATATTGCATCGAAATGAAATGTCAAATGAAATATAATATATTGCTGTCAAAATTTCGATTTGCATTTTTTTGTTTAAGCCTAGCTTAAAATTTAAGCCTTGTTGGTGCAAATGGGCATAAGTCTTATAGATCTGTAAAACGCATCCATTTTTGCATATGAGGCGCGGGCTTTGACATTTGCTTGTATGGCCCAACGACCAAATATAACTAACTGCACAAAACATAGTTTCATTTGTTTTGATTTCGGCTGGCCAGACAGAGATATGTTTTATCTAGTTCGAGCATTTCTCATTAGAGGCGCAATATCGTTGACATTTTAGAATAGAAAGTTTTTTAGAATATACATCAAGTTATACATACATTTTGATTACAGGTCAAATCTGTAAGTTTTACAGATTTGTAAAAAACTTATAAAAACGCATCCATTTTGCATATAAGACGCGGGTTTTGACATTTGCTTGTATGGTTGTATGGCCCACCCCAACAAGGTTGCCAAGTTACAGCTTGTGTACCTTGTCTGTGTTGCCAAATGAATTTAAACGTAAAATTAATTTATAAAAATATCCAATATGTTTTGTTTATTTAATGAGAGCTGTCAGTGGGATTTTGATGAACTAATGGCGCCACTCCAGCAATAGCTCTCTGCGATTCAGCAGTGAAATATGCTTGTGAGCTTAGACCAGGAATAGAGGGGTGACAGGGCATGCTATGTATTTCGCCGTAAGAAGACTTTCCAAATCATCATAGCGACTTTCGACCTTATTGAAACGTCAAAGTCAGCTGCAATAGCCCAATCGACCAGATGTGTTACATACGTGTGCAGTCGAACGAATAAGTTTTCAAAATAAACAAGCGTCACCCGACGTTATCAATCATTATTTTGACTTCTGACGTTCTTGAATACATACGTCTTTAGTTTGATTCATAGTTTTCTTAGTTTTAAATTGTTTTATTTATGTTATGGATAATCAAGTATTTATTTAGATTTGGTCAACTGTAACATAATAATTAACTGGTCGACTAGCTATTCCAGCTGATTCAATAAGGGTCAAAATCGCAGAGATGATTTGGAAATATACGCGTGAATATGCCCTGTCTGACAACCAACAACGCTCATAAGAAGTATAACCTTAATTCCTCTTTTAAATTATTAATGGACCACAAATTATAATTATTTTCCATAATGTGTATTTACCCACAGAGAATGCAAACTGAAAATACTATCGGATGACTCGCTACTGTCGCTGTCAAATTTTGACAATTTGATTTTATTGTTAAGGATTTACGATTGCAATAAAAGTGTTGCAAAATTATTGTTAAATTGTGTACAATGTTTCTTATGTATTTTTATCTAATTATTTTTATATCAAAATATTCGTAATAACCGCCATTATTTTCCCCGCTTTAAATCATTCAAATCGCTTTTACTGGAGTGCTGCCATCTGCGATAGTTTTGCCTGACAGCCCCCATTATTTATAAGCTTTGGTATTAAATAAAAACCAACGTTTCACTCAAAAACAAAATTACAAATGTCAAATTACACTGATATATTCAAGTGGCCTCTAGTGAGAAATTCACGAACTAGATAAAACATATCTCTGGAGAGGACAGAATAGTTAAAAAGGTGTTTGAAGCAAAAATTGGAAGAAAGAAACCACGAGGACGACCAAGAAGAACGTGTCTGGAAGAAGTAAAGGATGCAGCGCAAAGAAGAGGTCTAACTTGGGAAGAAACGAAGACAGCAACACAAGATAGAGCAGAGTGGAAAGAAATATGGAGAAGACTAACGAACCAGAACTCAACCCCCTCCCCCGCAAGCCGGGGGAACGCCTTACACCCTTGAGGGTAGAAAGGTGCAGGATTAATAAAAATATATATATCATCACGGCATATTACCCATTTCTGAGTGTGCCACAATCTGCTTTATCGCAGACATCGGTAATGATGATGACATATTTGTACCGTGTGGGCGCTTACCAGGCGTCACCTCACGGGCACTCATTGCTGGCGTGGAGAGTGCACCACAGGTGCAGGATTAAGTAAGTATTTTTCGTCGTTGGCATATACCTATTAGACTAATATACTGCTAATCCTCCGCGATTCATCCGTTAAAGAATATGAAATAGAAGATATATCTCCATCGCTCACAAGCGATACAGTGCTTTGGATGAGCATGCTCGCATTCTATAATTCTATTGGTGGGATTTGAAACTTGAAGTTTCCTGTAACCACGTGCGTTATTCGAAGTCAATTGTCATTGTGATTACAGCATTTACTGTGAAAACAAGTGAATTTGTGCTCATTTACTTTTGTAAAAACTGTAGTTCAGACGGTGACAAATAATCCAAATTAGAATTGAAAAGTATCATAAATATTAATATATATTTTTACAGCAATGAGTTAAGATAATATTTATTCATTAGGCGAATAGTTTTATTTGGAAATAACAAACCATTATGAATTTCATTCTGACAAAAAAAAAAAAAAAACTAATTATCTAGATGATAATGAAAGCTATTTTTTTCAGTCACTACCAAATAAATCGTTGCTTATAGTTGCTCCTATGAAATTAATAAACACAGTCTAAAATGTAAAAATTTAATAAAATAAATTTTAATTGTACAACAAATAATGTAATATAATTTAAAATATTTGTTTAGTTATCATAATTTCATTGAATTTTAAATTTCGTGCTGTAGTAATGTTATTATACATAAACAATATTAAATTATAATGATAATATCATGTATAAGAATTCTTTACTTTGTTGAAATTTGCATATTTATTTATTTAATTCTAATTACAAAATTGTCACTTGGAAGGAAATTTTACTGGCCGCTAAGAAATATATTTTAGTTTCACGAGCATGCGCATACAAATTACTGTATCGCTTGTGAGCGATGGAGATATATCTTCTATCTCATATTCTTTTATTCTTTAACGGAAGCACAACACATTGGCGAGATAGAGGATCAGCAGTATATTAGTCTAATAGGTATACCGTGAGTATTTTTTAACGTGAAACATTGGGTTTGTCATTTCCATGGTTACGACTCGATATTTGATTGACAGCAATGTATTTGCGTGTCCCATTTAAAATGAAACATAGGGAACGAATTTGACAGAAGTATTATATATTTAAATATTGCAAGAAATTTAGCCAAGTCAGAAAACCACTCGAGAGCACTAAACATATTTCGGGCACAAGGTGCACACAATATTTTTTTACATCTAAATTTAATTTTTAGGAAACGCATAATTATTTAAACAAAGTTAACCTCTCATGATATCTTGTCAATATGACAGATAACCGTTGAATTTTCCTATAAGTTACGACTTCACATTTGGTGGACAGCAATGTATTTGTCAGAACAACTAAATTTAATTTAGAAAGCAGGTATAATTATATTAACCAAAATTAACCTCTATTGACGTCTTGTCAAAGTCAAATTCATTCCCTACGTTTCATTTTAAATGGGACACACAAATACATTGCTGTCAATCAAATGACAAGTCGTGACCATGAATATAACAAATTCTATGTTTCACGTTAAAAAATATAGGCCATCCAGCGAATCAAGCGGTTTACGTCATAAATACAATATCACTAGAAACAATGACGTCATATATTAAAAAGTTTACATGAGCATGTAAAACGGATTAAAATCTGTGGGTTGCCTTCATAAACCCAAATTTTTCTTAAAAACATATCTGGTATAATATTTTTCCAGCGAAATCCAATTTTATTTAAAATATTCTGAACGATACTGCTTACGCCGTTATAAATACTTCATTCTTGTAGTATATGCAACAAACTATCTAGTATTATGTGAGATCCTTAAAAAAATACAGAATACTGCATACCATACAATTTCTCACTGTTTCTATACATTGCGTATAGCGTTTGCCACACGCTGTACATATAGATTTAATTTTCAAATTATTACTAACAAATAGAACCAAACATTACCTCAATATTAGATTTCAGTGAAAGTAAAAACCCACCAATCTATTTTTCATTTTCAAAATAAGTCAATAAATTAACTACAAGCTCTTGAATTTGACATGAAAGAGCATTTGACATTTTGACAATGAACAACGAAACCAAAAACAAAATGAAATCACAATACACGTTGAAAAGTATAATATAGACATATAATATTTAGTAATATACATGTTCAGAATTACCAATATTAAAAAAATATAATCAAACGTCATTTTGCAAAAAATTACAAAATTTTACTTAATAATAATATATCCAAATATAATTATTTCTATTAAAGGTGTCAAATACATGATAATAATGAAAAAACCAATAAAATACCGTTAATAAAATATATTTGAAAAAATAAAGAAAATTTCAAAAATCCCTATACGATGACGTAAACCGCTTGATTCGCTGGATGGCCTATACTCACGGTATGGTCCACGAAGTATTATATAGGAGAGGACACAGGCAGCAAAAAGGTGAAGCATTTCTGTTTCCCGCAGAGGTGGGGGAAGCGGGCCGGGTATATCAAGCGTTTAAATGAGCTAATTCATGAAAATACTGTTTTATTTAGTAAATAAATTTCATTTGTTGTTTGTTTATTCAACAACTATATAAATATGTTAATAATTTCAAAATTAAAAGAGGGAATAAAATAATTGCATGTATACAGAAAAAGTACTGTTTTTATGTACATTAATATAAATTAATGCAAAACTTTTGGATGTAATTTAGTATATTTTTACTAAAACGGAAAAAATATTTTAACTGATGATAAGTATTCTTTAATTATGATTGGCCGGTATATAAATAAAAAATTACTAGGAAATAGAAAAGTAATTTTTTTTGTAACTTCGAACTTTTGCGATCTTTAGATTGCGAAGGATTATTTTTTTTTCTATCATTCCGGAAATATTGCCTTAATCTTAATACAATGAAATCATGAATTATAAACATTATTTGTACAAGCTGGAACAAATTCGAGTTCCTTATATGAAAAACTTTCTTATTAAGGATGCTACCCAAAATTGATGTAGGCCTTCATGGGCCAACTTTTTGAGGCAATGTGCAATACGCAGCATAGGAATTTTTGATTGCCTTTTGTTTTTGAGCTACAGGATAAAACTAGATTTTCGCTTTTTTGAGAAAACCCATAACTCTCTTATTATAAAAGATAAAGAAAAATTGTTTAGATGATTTTTATACTGTTTCTTAAGTAAAATAAAATGGTGTAATTAGGTTTTTTTAAAACTTAATAATTCTAGAGATATGACACAAATATAATATTTTTTATATGGCAACGTATGTTGAGAAAAGTCTCATTTCATAAGCTTTTCAACGTTATACAACAAGTCTACATTCTTTTGTTTTAAACTTTAATAAAACATAAATTATTAATTTTTTGGGATAACAAAAAAAATGATTAAGAAACCATTGAAAAAAATAATTAGAGTTTATCATTTGTTTAGTTTTAATGTTATTTTATTTATTTTCACTCATCTTTCTAATTTACATGCTTCAAAAAGCATATTACCACATTTTTCGATTTGTGGCAAAGCCAACTACAACTTCGATATAAAATTAATTAATTAACTAAATCGAAAATAATTGACTAAAAAGAATTTTGAGAATTTAAATAACAGATACAGAATCGTAGCGGCCTCTATTTTTAATATTAATCAATGCAGATTCTTTGAAATGACTTGATTCCCTTAAACCAGGTATGCAGTTTATGCAGGTAGTTTTTTCAACAATTTATTGCATAAAAATTCCGTCATGTAATGGAATAGTACAATTTTGGACTGATAATAACGCCTTTTCTAACAAAGTTTTTTCTTTGGGTACAGAAAAAAATTGTAACTTTGCACTTATTTGATTAATAACCACTTGTAAAATTAGGTGCGACACATTTACGACCCATTTTAATAAAAAAAAAATAGTTAAAATAACACAAATTTTCAAAACCACGTCCAACACACATAACACACTATACAAAACTAGGTCCGCTTCCCCCACTCTTTCTCTAACATCTGGGAAACAGAAAGGCTTCACTTTGCTTGTACAGCGTAGATATGAAGTTGCCAGAGCGTGGTATGGTCGTTGGTATGGCCCACTGCAGCAAGAGCAAGGTTGCCAAGATTACTGTTTATGTACCTTGCCCGTGTTGCCAAATGAATTTAAGCGCAAAATTATTAATTTATAAAAATATCCAATATGTTTTGTTTATTTAATTATTTATAAGCTTTGATATTAAATAAAAACCAACGTGTCACTCAAAAACAAAACCGCAAATGTCAAATTACTGATATATTTAAGTGGCCTCTAGTGATCTATATATATAAAAAAATAAGGTTTTTCTTTGGGGCCTTAGTTATGGACTTCTACCGAACCGATTTTAATGATTCTTTTTTTAAATGAAAGCTATTATCATGTAGATGTGCACAAAAATCTAAAATGTTAAGATTTTCGATTCCGTCTATTTTTATAAGGCCTTAAAGATTTCTTATTAAGTACCGGTGTCAAGCGATAGATGGCAGCACTGAACAACATGCAGATGAAGAGAATGTTATAAAATACATATAATTTGTGAAAATTGATACAAGTATAATATTTTGTGTTATTTAGGGCTGGTTTATCAATGCAAAGTTAAATAATTTAACAGGTAAATATCTTAAATCATGGAAAGCTTTTATAATACAAAAGTCAAAAGTTGACCTTAAATGACAAATAAATATGTCAACATGTCAACTTACAATGAAAACATGAGGATTTTTTTCCCTCAAAAATTAATAAATATAATAGTTAATTCATTAGTTTAAATATGGTAAGTAATTTAATAATATTGAGCAAAATTAATAGAGATACATATTTTGTAATATTTTTTTTTTAACCTAAATTTTAAAAATTTATTGAATTATATATCCTTTATCTAAAATACAGCATTATTACCTATTTAAAAATGCACAAGAGATAGGTGTACATTTACAGGTTTTTAAATAACGAAATCATTAAATACAAAAGAGTATTCAACCAGTTGGATAACCCTATTTTCCCGCTCTTAAACGCTACCCCTTAATGCTATCTTTTACAATATGTTTTCCCACTTTTGAAACTGATTTCACGTTAACAAAATATGAACTCACATTAACGAAAACGAATTTCACACAAATGAAAAGTGAATTCCCAGTAACGAAATATGATTTCACATTAACGAAAACTGGTTTCAGGGAAAAAAAAAACTGAATTCACACCAATGGAAACTAATTTTAACTAAAGAAAACAGATTTTAAACCGTCGGGTTACATATTCTCGCTTCTAACGTAGCTAACATTGTTGTAATAAACTTTTATCATTGTTGTAATCAAGTTTCATTATTGTTGTTAAGTTTCTGAAAAATGCTATTCGTTGTTTATTTAATATTTTATAAGGACAAAAAGACATTTTAATATATTTTAGAGACAATAAAAATGCTTTATTTTTTCGCCTCTCCAAGAGGTGGCTGCTGTCCCTTCTGCCCTTCCTTGGAGGTGTCCATTTAAAGTTCCTATATAAAATCTGTTTTCATTTAGTTGAAACTGGTGTTTAAAATTGTGAATTCTGTTTTCATTGTTACAAAGTCGGTATTCAGGAGTGACAAATTAGTTTTCGTTACTGTTAATTCAAGTTTCCTTTGTGTGAAATCAAGGTTCTTTAATGTGAAATCATATTTTGTTAACGTGAAATAGAATTTCAAAAGTGTGAAATCATACTGTAAAAGGTATAGACATGCATTGATTATGCATATTGTTTTAAACCGAATAAAGATGTTAATTTGCATAATAGAAACACGTTAATTCCTCATAGATTACAATAATGCATAAAATTTTTGTGGACAATAAAACAGCCATTATTACTACAATAATTGAACTTGAAATCATAAATGAAACACGTTGATTACAACAATAACAATATTTGTTGGTGACTATAAATTATTTACGTTATAAAATGAAATGAATGAATAACGTTACCCCATATTTTTGTTGCAAATATTTGCAACGGGTACAGCTAGTCTATATATATAAAAAAATGTTTTTCTTTGGGGCCTTAGTTATGGACTTCTACCGGACCGATTTTAATGATTCTTTTTTTAAATGAAAGCTATTATCATGCAGATGTGCACAAAAATCTAAAATGTTAAGATTTTCGATTCCGTCTATTTTTATAAGGCCTTAAAGATTTTTTATTAAGTACCGCTGTCAAGCGATAGATGGCAGCACTGAACAACATGCAGATGAAGAGAATGATGTAAAATACATATAATTTGTGAAAATTGCTACAAGAATAATATTCTGTGTTATTTAGGGCTGGTTTATCAATGCAAAGTTAAATAATTTAACAGGCAAATATCTCGAAACATGCAAAGCTTTTATCATTCAACAGTCAAAAGTTAACGATAAATGACAGATAAATATGTCAACATGTCAAATTAGAAGTGAAAATATAAGAAGGAATTTTTGCCCCAAAAATTAATAAATATAATAGTTAATTCATCAATTCATATTTAGTAAGTAATTTAATAATATTGAGCAAAATTATTAGGCAGACATATTTTGTATTACAATATAATAATTTTTTTTTAACCTAAAGTTTAAAAATTTATTGAATTTTATATCCCTTACTTAAAATACAGTATTATTTTTGAAAATGGACAAGAGACAGGAGTAAATTTATAGATTTTCACAAAACGAAATCAGTAATTACAAAAGAGTATGTTATAATCAATAAGTTGGATGTTACTATTTTCCCGCTCTTATACGCTACCCCTTAATGCTGCCTTTTACAGAATGTTTTTACACTTTTGAAAAATGATTTCACATTAACAAAATATGAATTCACATTAAAGAAAACTGATTCCACACAAATGAAAAGTGAATTCACAATTCACAGTAACGAAATATGATTTCACATTAACGGAAACAGATTTCACGTAAAGGAAAACTGAATTCACACTAATGAAACTAATTTTAAATAAACAAAAACAGATTTCAAACCCACTGGTTACTTATTCTCACATCTACCGTAGCTAACATTGTTGTAATCGACTTTTATCATTGTTGTAATCACGTTTCATCATTGTTTTTATCAAGATATTTTAATTTATTTTGGAGGCCATAGATTTGCCTCCTCTAGAGGTGGCAACTGCTCCTTCTTGCTCTTCTGGGCGGTGCCCATTTGTTTCCCATGTAAAATCTGTTTTCATTAAGATGAAACTGGTTTTTGCAAGTGTGAATTCTGTTTGCAAAATTGGTATTCAGGAGTGATAAATTAGTTTTCGTTACTGTGAATTCAGGTTTCCTTTGTGTGAAATCAAGTTTCGTCAATGTGAAATCATATTTTGTTAACCTGAAATATAAGTGTGAAATCATACTGTAAAAGGTATAGGCATGCATGGTTATGCATATTTTTTTAAACCGAATAAAGATGTTAATTTGCAAATAGAAACACGTTAATCCGTCATACATTACAATAATGTATAATATTTTTCTGTACAATAAAACATTCATTATTACTACAATAATTGAACTTGAAATCATAAATGAAACATTGATTACGACAATAACAATATTTGTTGTTGAGAATAAATTATATACATTATAAAATGGAATGAAATGAAATAAGAATGATTGTATTTGCAACATTGATATGAATATGAGGATAATCTCTATTAGATGTTTTACCTTTCTCTTCTTTTAAATTTATAACAGTTAAAAAAAAAAATTCAGATGAAATGTCGAATTTAGCACTAGCATCAAATCTTCAAATGAGAAACGGGTTCATTAAATGAATACCTACTGTGGTCCCTATAGAATTATTATTATTATTATTTATATCAATTGCGTATTTTTAATAGGTATGTTTAGCTGTTAGAAAATTTAATATGGCTGGAGTTTGTTGTAAAATTTGTACAATAATATCCAAAGTCTTCATCAAATAATTACCGAGCAATAAAATCCATCCTGTGCCTGTGTTACAAGACCTGTATTTTTATCTGTCAAAACAGTTTCAATTCCCAATTTACAGTTAACTATCAGCCCGATTCACAAAAAAGTTTAAGCTAATCCTCATTTTTGGATTCGTGAATTCTATTCTATTCCGGTATTTAAAATTTAATTTTCATGATATTATCAATAAAAGTAGATACTAGGAATAGATTAGACTATATTTTAAGATAGAAACTGTCAAAATTAGAGTAGAATTTGCTAATCCAAAAATGAGGATTAGCTTAAATTTTTTGTGAATCGGGCTGTATAAGTTTATAGTTTATAGACTGTAACCTTGCATTAACAAACCGAACCTAAATAATTTAGATGGAGGTAGATACAGGAAAGTAAAAATTCTTCGGACTTTCAGTCAATTAATAAAATTTATTCACGCCGACGTTTCGACTATACTATAGTCTTCTTCAGGGCTCTAAAATATATAGTCGAAACGTCGGCGTGAATAAATTTTATTAATTGACTGAAAGTCCGAAGAATTTTTACTTTCCTGTATCTACCTCCATCCTAACACAGTCGAATATTGATTTTTCAACCCTAAATAATTTACTTATTATTACCAGTGTTGTATCAAATAATCTCCCTATTCCTATGTGCCCAACAGCCCAACGAAACACCGGTGGTTAAAAAAGTGTTGAAGAGTACCAAACATTGAATATAAGTACAGGAAATATATAATTTAATAACTTTACCCCATAATTTTGTTGCAAATATTTGCAACGGGTACAGCTAGTAAATTCTCGAACTAGATAAAATATATCTCTGTCTCTTTCTGGCCAGCCGAAATCAAGACATTCAGTGAAAAGGGATAGGGAATGTTTTGTCTAGTTATATTTTGTCATTGATTTCACCTTAACTAAAGAGAATTTAAGGCACATGTTGACATCTAGTGGCGAATAGGACAACTTCTATTTGAGTATATTACAGGTTGCTACTTTACAAATTTTCTGAGTGTACGTTTTTTGTTACATGGGCATTCTGTGTTTGCGTTTTCTGATTCCTTAGGAACGAGCCATAATTTTGTGTTTATAAAATTGACTCCGAAAGCGATGACGTCAAAATCGAAGCATGCCAGACGTTATAATCCTACAGTTCCTAAATCCTATACGTTATAAATGTCAGAATTCCTAAATCCCACAAGTTATAAAGTTACCCCCACCACCAATGACGTAATGTTCAGATAGCATAATCCTACAAGTGATAAAATCATGAATCAGTACGGGACGAAATGTTCAGGCCGGTAATACAGGTCACTATTATGAGTGTATAGTTTGCCTATTAGACCACAGATGCTATTTTTTACCGCGTAGAATTTTAAATAGGTACAGTCAATAGGAAAAATAAAAACAAACTTAAGATAACTATTTTTATATATATATGTATTTATCGTGTAGTTCGGTATTATTTTTATATTTTTACTTCCCTCTACCTCTATAAAAAGGATAAAGGGATCGTGGTAAAAAAACTCTATTCACTGCATTCTATGTATTCAAGTATTTGAGCGATAATCGACTGAGGAATGGATGAGGGTTAAGGAAAAGGAAAAATAATCGTGCAAGCAGTCTGCAATGAAATTATTTATTTCAAGCCAACGTTAGTCTTTTTCAGGGCACTATAAACAATACAAAAATTTGCAATAGGGGTACAGAACGAAAAACAAAAAACCTGAAATGTAGTACAAAAATAATGCACAAATATTTACAGAAAATGAGACATGGGGAACAAATAAAATAATCACAGAATACAGAGTTGATCGTCGTATTTTATAAAAACATAAATAACATTTAAAAAGATGAAAAGTCAATAATGATAATAAAATTAATTAATAAATAAATGAGATAATGTAAAATTTTGTCGTCAAGGGATGTAAAATAATACGCAACGAGGACAACACCATCGCCCCTAAATGGTACAGAAACCGGTTTCTTCATCCAGATTATTGAATTATAAATCATACCATCCCATACACCAAAAGATAAACATAGCAAAAAATATGAAAAATCGTGCTCTACAACTAACACATCCAAAATACCGTATAGAAATAAAAAACAAAATTAAACTTTTATTAACAGAAACAACTATCCAAAGATATTAATAAAGAAAATCATGAACGCTTCAACTGTCAGATATTCACAAGTAAATAATAATGAAACTAGGTACATGTCTCTACCATATGTCAAAGACCTGGCGCCAAAATTCAAAAAATTAATAAAAGATAAATTAGACAATGATATAGCATTCAAACAACATAAAACAATAGGAAATCTCTTCAGCAAAATCAAGGACAAAAACAATAAATTTATACAATCCAATATAATTTATAAAATAAGACTTGCTGAACACAAAAGAAACTGTAATAAAATTAAAGAAAACATAAACAATAATACGAAATGTGCTCTAGTAGATCATATTCGTATAAACCATGAATTTGATTTTGAGAATACAAAGGTATTCACAAACGACTTACATTAGAAATGCTTCACATAAAATCATACAATAATAACATAAATCATCAAACAGATATAGAAAACTTTAGCAGAATATATCATAACTTCACTGAATACTAAATACATTATCTAAAATTTTATTTATTTATATAATATAAAACATTAATTAAAAAATATTAACCCTCGAGCGGGCGCGCCATTTTAACATGACCAGGCGCGCGGCTCACAGAGTGCGCCAGACAAAAAAAATGAATATTATGACTATTTAGAGCAACATAATATTTCTTTGCAAATTGGAAATTAAAGTATTACACATTATTAAATTATATTCATTTTTACCTCTCGTTAAGAGAGGTATTGGATTCATGCTAAAATTCGCATATCCAGATTTTAGTGAATAAACACGATTTAAGGTCCCTAGAATCCGATTATAACATTTTTAAAATGATGTCTGTGTGTGTGTGTGTGTGTGGATGTGTGTATGAATGTCTGGATGTTGTAGACACGATTTCTCAAAAATTATAAGACTTAAGAACTGTTTAACTATGGATTCCTCAATCTGACATTCCTGGGAAGAGCTGAAAAGGTTTTGGTAACAATTGAACAACCGGAAGTAGTAGTTTCTGAGAAAAATTCTTGTAAATATAATTTTTGTAAATTTTTGTTATTAAATATTAAAGAACATAAAATTCCCAATCTAATACACTTAAAATTTTTATTATATCTTGTATAGGTTTGAGATAAAGACACTATAATATATAGAGTAATTTAATCGCCGAGGCTAAGACACTAAGGAAACCATCTGACAAATTCCAATGTTTATAACATAGTTTTTAAATGACACATGTCAGTGTCAAAAATCAACAGTTTTAGTGACATTCTGGTAGCTTTTTCTGGGAAGTACATTTAATCTTTCTTATTGTTTTATTAATTAAATATTTGAAATTATAGGTAAAATGCATAAATATGCATCAGAAATGCCACCAATCTAGTTAATGAATTGGAAGAACCTCTCACATTTAAAAACTTCCTCATACAATGAAAAATAGGTATAATTAGAATTATTATGTGTATTTGGGTAAAGTTCTGTATTTTTTGTTATAAAACGACGGTTCGAAAGGGAAGTGCAATACAATACTTATATAGCCTAATATGGAAATGGCGAGAGGTCTTGTGCTGGCCACAACAGATTTTTGTTTTTAAAGGAATAGCGTATAAAACTAAAAATAATAAAATATAAACACAAATATGACTGATCGATTTTATTCGTCTTCTGATTTTACTATTTCGCAATTTTGACATAAAATGTAGGTTATTATGTGTGATTTAAAAACAAAGTATTATAATGATTAACAAAATAAAAATTTAGATAGAAATAAACTTATTCATACGAGTATATTTATAAAATGCTATGTGTCTGCCTCCAGATCCAACGAATAAATTGTCGATTGTATCACTGCAACTGTAATGAAACTAAAAACAATAGGGCACCAGCTGATCTTGGACAACCAAACCTTCAGTTTGCATTGTGTCTTACGGAGAAATATCGTGCCGTAAGCTTTTATTGTGCTTTTACGGCACTTATTGTTTTATTTGGGAAAAACTGATTAGAGTGTGTAAGAGTGAATATATGAGGAACGTTTTCCGTAAAAAATAAGTCAGGACATTCTTATTATTTAATGAGTTCCAGGTTATTAAATTAAAGCTAACCCAATCCTATTTTTTTGTGTATACTTTTATTGCATATAAAATAATTTAAACATAATCGGATAGGAACATATTGTATGAATGTTTAAATATATGTAATTTTCTTTAATATGTATAAAAAACATGAAAAAATATTTTTTAAATGACAGAATTACAAATTTGAATCAAGTTTTTTTTAGTAACAGAAAAAATATATATTTGTGTCTGTTTCTCACAAAAGGTTTAAAAATTAGATAGGTAATCAATTATTGATTTCATTTTGATTTTTAAAAGGCGTTTATAATCCTCGTCAAAAAAATGTCAATGTATAAGGATCCACATTATTTATCCACTTAAATTTATCGATTTAACGTACTTTGGCTTCCAAAGATAAATTTTTGACGTACAAACTCAATAAGCTCATTTATATACAATAAAAATACACAATATGACAATAAGAAAAATGAACTCGAAGATAAATATATATATATATATATATTTCAAATTTAATTTTCTTTATAAATTAAAAAAATCTAATAATTCAATTTATTTTAATTTCAATATTCATGTTTTCATTTATTAACAATACACATAAAAAAAACTTATACAAACTCAAATGAATGTAATACTACCTGATGCTACAAGCTACTTATTATATATATAAATAATTCATACACTTATCTTTAATTATGGCTAATTACATTTTAAAATAACATGTATAAATTTAGGAAAAAAATAATTTCTTGTGCAGAAAACACATTCGCTGCATAAGACGCAATGTTAAACTGAAGCTTGGTTGTCCGAGATCAGCTGATCATCCGCCATGTTGTGACGTAGGTGCAGGTACCCTATAGTAACATAGTGACCAAAGGCCCAAAGAAGGATTAGCGTGAATGACAAAACATCCCTTCTCCCAATAACAATTTTATGAGACTTTTGTTGAACTTGGCGCACTCAGTGCGCAAGCGCGCCCGCTCGAGGGTTAAATAAAGTAAAACAATATATCTACAATAATAGTATATTATACGCCAAGGTTGAGAAACCCGAGGGATACAAGGCGCCTGGTCAATAATGATATTCTCAACCGTGGTTTATATACTATTTTTTTCACTATTAGCACATGAATCTTATTTGAATTTTTTTAATGATAATAATCACTTTGACATGAATAATTACGTTACTTGCTTGTTAATATTCACAAAAACAAAGTAGGCTGCAATTGTTTTTATATCTGACGTTTCGTTCATTTCGCTGGTTTGTTAACCTCACTTATGAGCCTTCATTTGTTTTTGATTTAATTATGTTAATTATTTAATAAAACATTTTGTGCTGTTACAGTCAGTAGCGTAATTAGTTTATTATTATTTTTAAATAAATCTATTGAAATGTATGTACAAATACAAAAAAATAGTGATTTATTCATTGCTACATTCACACGTTTTACAGCTTCACCAAAACAACACAGCGGCCAGCCGAGGCGGCAGCGTAGGTCAATTTAAAATTAAGCGGCAAATTTAAATTACGTACTTTTCTTGAGTTTACTGAGTTAAAAAATATTTGGATTTGGAGGCTTGAGTTTGATTGAAAAGTGACAGTTTCCATTATAGACCAAGGTTAATAATAAATTATTATTGACCTAGGTTACCATGGTTACAAGCAATCGGTAGTGAAAAACAATTTCTCATGTCAAATAAAGGTAAATAATAGTGGGTTCCTAGGCTAGTAGTGAAAAAAATATTAAACACAAGAATAATTTTTGAAAAAGATAAATATTCACGAAAAATACAAACTAATTAAATAATGCATCTTGTTATATCTATAAAAAAAAAAAATTATTTTTGTAATTATTCGCCCATTGTCGTGCATAGTTCACAGTTCACCATTGCTTGCTTATACTCTTCCTTCATAGAGACATTTGCTTCATATCTTACCATAGCTATAAAAAAATAATTGTAATATGCAATATAACCACAATTTGCTCACAGGAGTGATTTTAACCACACTTTTGAATATTTTTTAAAAATTATTTAATTATATATCTTATGATATATATCGAGAAATTTTGATTTTGATACAATTCATTCATAAAATTAAACCATAAATTTTTCCATTGCTACATCATTGAGTAAATTATGTATGAAATTTATTTCTGACAGCTGCCCCTCACAAAACGAAACTAATTTGTTCTGGATTGATCTATACTAAATTTTAAATGTTCATATTACGAAATTATATTTCCAATGTTCTCCCATGGTGATTAGTAACTTTAACTTTTTAATATCTCTTTGACTTGCCTCTCTGCAGCCACCATTACAGCTTTTAAAGTGATGGTATTCCCTGGCGATATGCAGGGTGACATGTCAAACATTTCGGATGGTGCGTCTATACATACATATTTAACCGTTAAAAGTTTTCGTGGCTATCTTGAGTTTTGAAAGTTCATATTTGCAGTATTATACATCATGTAAAATTTTACCTGACTCTTTTGAGTACTGTAATGAAAAATTTCACCATGGATACACAATTTTTTATTGTTTTTATTTTTTAATGCAATTGTCAAAATGTCAAAATTGAGAATTTATGAATAATTTTTAAATAATTTAAGCGATTCCGGGAAAATATTTTAATTCATTTATTATTAGCTTAAAGCTAAATAATATTTCATAAAAAGAAGGAAATTTATGTACATGTAGTGAAGTCTGAAGGGCGTGGTATGAAAAACATCGGAAATTAAGGCGGAAAATTCAAAGGTCATGTAGTACATCTTCGTTTTGTGGCAAATGTACGATAATAATAATTTGTAGTACATTAAACAATTGGTTTTTCTCAATATTTATATTTACTGTATGCCGATAAATTAAATGACAAAAACCCTTACTTCCAAGTGAATTGAAACATGCACATATTTTGTAAGGCATAAAGGGGGACACATTTTGAAATAATCACTATTATTTTAAAACCAGTGGTACTCAAGTTATGGAGCAATAATATAATTTTTTAAATGGCATTATATATTTTTTATTAACTCGTTAAATATATTATTTTCTTCTGAATTCAACGATATAATAATATCATACTCTTACATTGCTAAAAATTTGACAAAAATTAATTCAAAATTAAAATTTTATTTCTATTTTATTTTTTTAAGTAGTCTGAGCAAACATTCAATTATTAAAACAAATAATATTAACTGTTACCCATTATTAAATTAAGGTAATTTTCATTACCTTTTCTTTTTCTTTTATAGTCTCTCAAAAGGATTAAATCCCAATGACTGAGTAGGTTCACATACACAAACATCCATGCCTTAGTTTATGGGATTCGAACCCAGAACCCCGAGCGCACTCATGACTAAGAGGCGTTGCTCTAACCATTGAGCCATCGGAGCAGACAATTAATTAATTTAATAATGGCAGCAGATTTAACAAATACTTAAGATTATTTTATTTATTGATGTGATACCCATCAAAATGCATTTCAAGCATGCAATTTATTTGCAAAAAGTTTTCCTAATTAAAGAAGACCAAATAATAATCACTCGAATTTTGGAACGTTTCGAATAACTAATTTAATAATTTTTTACAATGATATACGAAAATGACAGATATTTTTTTTATCTTTTAATAGTTGAATGTTTGCTTAGCTTACTCAAAATTTTTGAAATAGAAATGAAATACTAAATTTGAATTGATTTTTATAATGTAAGGGTCATGATATTATTTAATTGTTGAATTCTGAAATAAATTCCCTATTCAACGAGTTAATAAAAAACATACAATGCCATTTAATAGATATTTACACACCAAGTGAGCTAAGGTAATGTTTATTCATGAGAAGAAATTTTAGCTCACGAGCCCGTAAGGGCGAGTGAGTTAATTTCTTCGAGTTAATAATGACAGTTTAAAACGTCAAAATTGAATAAAAAAATATAACATTGATCTATAAGTTGAGTAACACTGGTTTTAAAATAATAGTGGTTATGCCAAAATGTGCCCGCCTCTATGCCTTACAAAATATCTTAATCACATTTTTGTGTAACCGTCAAATAATTATGGACTGGAGATTTGTACACTGATGCCAATTTTTTTAAGTGTCTACCTGTACAAATATCTGTAATCTGTCAATGCCATTTTATATTCTGACATTTTCGTTAGTACTTGCGTGCGCTTGTTTAGGAAAACAAGATTTAAATGGGCCAAATGTACACAATTTTTTTCAAAAAGTTGGCGTTACATCCTGAAAAAATTTATAATTTATTAAATAACAAGAAAATTTTGGATTCGACTGCAGAAGCATGTTGTGTTGGCAGATCTACTGTTCACTTAATAATCAATTATTCTTAGATTTCATCGGTTATCGTATTTGAACGCAAACGGGACCTTAGCTTGATGTGTGGAAACTGCGGTCAAAATATAAATTTTCCACATTACATTACGTATTACTGTCTTACCTTATTTATTATAATATTTTCTTCATTTACGATGTATTAAAAATTTTAATTAGTTTTAAATGAATTATGGCATTTGCGTTCATTCCTGGTCATGTCAAGTTACAAGCGGCAGCACCGCTGGGCAAGGGACAGCGTGCGGAAAGGGATAAAAGTTGAACATCAGTCCATAATCATTTGACGGCGAGTATAGTAGTCTTTTGGGCCTTAAAAACAATAATAATTAGTGTATACCTACATTATTTTTACTTATTTAGTGAAGAATACAACTCTGTGACTGTGACAGCTTGTCACATTGAGCACAAAATATTTGTGAAGTTAGTTACACATGTCAAAACGTTACGAGATCGTAAAATGTCTGTAATTCGGCTCGTTACAGATATGTGTTCAGAATTGCCAAATCTGTAAATTGTGTGGTTACGAATTTACGGTTTTACAGATAAATGTTCAGAATTGACCTATAAATGTGTTTTATGAATGTTTCTTTTTCTCTGTCCGTTGTCCTTATAGGGTGTTGCAGTGTATGTTGTTTTGGTAGGCTTAGTCGCCTAAGAGAAACCTGAATAATATACGGCATATAGATATGAAATTAAATAAATATTTACTAATTTACCTCTGAAATAATCAGTGAACATATATTTGTGGTCGCACACTCCTTTGAAGTGGTATAGAATAAAACTTTTTTCGATTAAGATGGATAATCAATATGTGGGGCACAATTAGTCAATCATTCCATTTACATCTTCAATCTTACTTTTCTCTTTGCAATAATTTCTTATTACAGATGCTATGTTTTATATAATTGTTAGCTAGGTTTATTCAAAACTAGGCACACTTGAAATTCATATTTACACGCACATACTATGGCTTGTGACACATCAAACCTATCTGCAACTTTTCTAAAACAGAAATATGTTAGTAATACTCAAAATAAAAACCTTTTTGTTGTATCTATATACTTCTTGGTTAACTAAAACTAACAAAACTTGCGTTGTTAGACTCCACACTGCCCATAACATTTGTTTTTAAATGTGGGGCCACAGGCCACATTCAATAACTCTTCGAAAGTTGTTCTTTGTAACCTGGCCTGAAGTGTGCTTTAAAAAAGATGAATATCACGATGAACAATATAAATAATTGTAAGAAGTAAAATTTAAGGTTAGATATCAAACTTACAATTCATGACAGATAATTAAGGCTTCTTTATGCAAAATTATTACTTTTATTATATTTCTGAATGTAACTAAAATATCTCTCTGAAAATATTCATTACGCCTCAGGATATAACTAAGCCTTTGCGCTTAGCTTTTTGGTTAGCAATGAAAAACTGCGCTTCTTTTAGTAATAATTCCTTTATCCCTCTTCCTAGAAGTAGCGGGAGGTAAAACTATAAAAATAACACCGAACGACACGATAAATACATATATAAAAATGGTTATCTAAAGTTTGTTTTATTTTTCCTATTGACTGTACCTATTTAAAATTCTTCGCGGTAAAAGAAAATAACATCTTTGGTATAATAGGCAAACTATACACTCATAATAGTGACCTGTATTACCGGCCTGAACATTTCGTCGCGTACTGATTCATAATTTTATCACTTGTGGAATTATGCTATCTGAACATTACGTCATTGGTGGTGGGGGTAACTTTATAACTTGTGGGATTTAGGAATTCTGACATTTATAACGTATAGGATTTAGGAACTGTAGGATTATAACGTATAACACGCACTCGTCAAAATCGACTGGAAATGAGAGCTGTCGGTGGGATTTTGATGAACTAATGGCGCCACTCCAGCAATAGCTCTCTGCGATTCAGCAATGAAATGTGCATGTGAGCAAGTAAGCGCTAGTACAAAATTTGTCTACAATTGCACATTCTGGTATCAAATCTGACAACCAACAGTGCTTATAAGAAGTATAACCTTAATTCCTCTTTTAAATTATTAATGGACCATAAATTATAATTATTTTCCATAATGTGTATTTACCCACAGAGAATGCAAACTGAAAATACTGTCGGATGACTCACTACTGTCATTTTAAAATTTTGACAATTTGATTTTATTGTTAAGGATTTACGATTGCAATAGAAGCGTTGCAAAATTATTGTTAAATTGTGTACAATGTTTCTTATGTATTTTTATCTAATTATTTTTGCATCAAAATATTCGTAATAACCACCATTATTTTCCCCGCTTTAAATCATTCAAATCGCTTTTACTGGAGTGCTGCCATCTGCGATAGCTTTGCCTGACAGCCCCCATTACAAAACCTGAAAGTAGGCTTCCGGTTTCTTAACTGCATATCTTGAGAGTTTGTTATGAACAAACCGTACTAGCGCCAAATTTAAATAGCTGTATTCGAGCCTATTATCTGTAAAGTGTAAATAAAAACTTTTTTAGAATTAAAAATTGTTTCTTATAAAGCTAATTTTATAACAATATTTTGCAACATAATCAATTAATAAAATGAAAAATGCATATGAAAAAATATTGGAGATGGAAAATAAAAGACTAGGTATGGAAAATTTGAAAAGTAGATTATCATATAATAAAATCACATACGTATAAATAATATAAAGAGTGTCAATGAATACGTTTTACAAATTTATAGGGCATGTAGGGGATGCAAAAAGTTAAAATAAACAAAATTAGTAACTGTAGTGAAAGATCGTAACAGCCATCTAAAATTAAGAATAGATAATTACCATTTTATGAGTTTATTGATAAAAGTTAGTCTATTTTGCATCTCTTTAACATGCCCTATAAATTTATAACACGTATTCATTCAAAGCCTTTGTACATATTTACAAAAACTCGATTACATACTTTGTTCATTGTAAAATTTTTCGACTTCCCTTGTAAGCTGGTATTGGATATTTGTCAAAGTCCCACAAACTTTAAGGATGAATGATGCATGGGGCATTAAAAAAAGGAATCATACGTACTATCTGAAGAGTTTTAATTCTTCCTATAGTCTTTTCTACGCGTATTTGTACCCCTGCAATATTTCTTGTTTTCTGAATTTGTTCCACCGTAAACTATGGTGTCATTACAAATTAACGCCTGGTGGTAAAAGTTCGGCTATTAAAAAACCTTTCTCGGCCAGAATTAAATCACCGACGAGAAAGTGACTCGCAACTTCACATGATTAAAACCCACTGCTTTTTCAAATTTGGCTAATTCGTTTCTTAATTCTTCAACATATTCCTCAGAAACTGCGAGATCAGTAGATCTACGTGGTGTTGAAGGATATAGATCTTCAACTGTTTGCACTGTAATATCAGTTGTTTTCTTCTTCGACCAGGAACAAGCTGTATCCGTTACGGAAATGTTGTAGTGTGCATGAATAGCTAATGCAGCCATGTGATGGCAACGAAGGGCATTTCACTTTCAATGAATTTGTCTTCATTTAAACACATGGGTAAATTTAATATAGTACAAATACGATAAAATTTATGTTTCAGACATGAACTTACCCCGACATTATAATATTTCTCTTTAAAAGTGGTATGCACTTTTCCTTTTATAATATTAAGGTCTGCATCATAACCATTTCATAGACTTCACAAATGAACATGGTTTGATTCGTCTGCATTTTCACCACGAACAATAATGCCCAATTGCACCAACAAAACTTAAATTTTAATCTACGTTTAAACAAAAAAATGTAAATCGAAATTTTGTAAGCAAGATATTATAATTCATTTGAAATTTCATTTCAATGCAATATTGTCAATTTAAACGATGTTTAATATTTAATTTACGTTGGTGCAATCGGCCATAAGTCTCTCTTCATCCACAAAAAAAAAAAACTTATTATTGCAGGAAAACGAATCACTTGTTTTTGTTTCTTGTGCCATTGTAATTTGCAAAAGTTCAAAATCGTACCAGATGAAATAACAAGCGCGAATACCAATCCTTTGAACAATAAGTCTATAACTATAGAATCAGAGGAAAATCTTTTCATACTCGCTGTAGAATGAAAAAGCCACGCGAACAATGTTTCTTGCAATTTATAAAAATTTACTTCTATATAAGGTTTCTTAAGACAAATTACGCATATATTTTAATTTATTTTTTATTTTAAATATATAAAACAGGAATATATAATAAAATTAATAATTAAAATTTCAAGTTTTCAAATTAGATAGATGACAGCTATTTAAATTTGGCGGTAGTTCGGGTCGTTCACAATAAACTCTTTCAAGATGCAGTCAAGAAACCGGAAGCCTACTTTCAGGTTTTGTAACATTTTGTAATTCCCGGTTGATTTTGACGCCACGCTTTCGGAGTCAATTAAATTATTGAAACTTTAACGTTAAATTTAAAAAAATCACGGACGCTCGACTTTTATAATTACGCTGATAGATGGCACTGCGGATATACGTTCTTCATCAAATTTAAACTACCTAAACATCTTTTTAAACGTCGAATTATTAAAAATGTAAGTTATTATGTACCAGAGCTATCACCACATGTTTGGTATAAATAAAAATATTATAGCGTAGCGATTAAATGATTACTTTGTGATGATGTAACTTTAGTTGCTTAGCAACTGAAATACAAATAATGCAAGAATTACAACAGTTTATGATAGTGACAAGAATTGTTTTCACTTCATATTATTCAGGGAATACCTGATATTATTATAAAAAACAGGATATCAAAATGTCATACAGAGATCTGAGAAGTAAGTAAACTTCCTACCTATGTTTGAAATATTTGATAGATGGTTTTGTAGACTTTACAGAAATGTTACGAGCGCTTGGATATCCACATTTAATTTCGATGGAAAGTTTTCGTATACCCAATTTTACTTTAGTGGCAGAAATCCTTATTTGGTTAGCGAAGCGTTTAGAGCCAGATGCAGATATTCCAACAGAAACTAACACTGAAGATGAAAGAGTAGCATTGATTAGAGCTGCTGCTCAATTTATGGTAAATTAAACGAATTATTCAAATTAAACTATGATAAATAATTGTATTTTGTACATATAGGCAGTAAAAATAAACGTAAAGTTAAATACTAAACGTCTTTATCAAGCCGACGGTTATGCTGTAAAAGAATTGTTGAAGATTAGTACATTATTGTATGATGCTCTTCGAAACACTGATATAAAAAATGAAGACGAAGAACCAGATGAGAGTATTATGTCATTACGTGAATTCGATATATCGGATAAAATACGAGATTTGAAACAATCGAGACAATTAGCGTCGGAAATAACTACAAACGGAGCAGCTCTATATGATTTACTTGGAAAAGAAGTCGATTTACGAGTATGTAACTCACTATATATTTTCTAATTTGTGTTTTATAATATAATATCAGTCTTTAAGGTATATAAGCGTTGGTCGACAATTCGAACTTGGTGAGGTAGAAAACGGAGTTAAAAACGCAACAGAAGCTGTTCGTCAAGAGATAGAAGAAACTAAACAACTAATCAATAACGTATCATCTACAGAAACAAACTTGGACACTAAAATCGAACGTCGAAAAATTGAACTAGATCGATATGAAAAACGATTACAAACTTTGAAAAAAGTTAAGTATGTTTTCACTTTTTCAAATTTGTTTCTTTTTCTATTTCTCTGCAGATAATATTTTTTTTTATTTCCTTTCAGGCCTGCATTTTTAGAAGAATTTTCCAAAGCGGAACAAGAACTTCAAGAATTATATGAGCAATATATTGTACGATATCGGTGTATGATGTATTTAGAGCAGCGTTTTGCAGAAGTAGAGAGAATAGAAACTGAACGCATGCAGCAACATCTGATTGCAACTCGAAGACTTGTAGAGCAACTCAGACTGGAAGAACATCTTCCAGAAGAAAATTCTGATCACGGTGAGCAGGAACAAGAGGAGACAAAGAAGCCAGAGAGACCCAGGGCTAAGACAGAAAGTAAGAATAAAAAACAGCTGGTGTTCTAGATAGAATTAATTGTTTTTCTTTAGGTCGAAATCGTCCTTTGCGTTCCTCGAAACTGTACGGCAGTATGAATCCGGGAACTCTAAACGAGACTTCCACGGGATCCAGCAGTGAATCCGATAGTGATGATATGCTATTAGACGGGGAAGAGCCTGAGTTAGCAGGATCCCAACTTGCATCAGATGACGACAGTCTCGCGTTAGACCTGTCCCCTGCCAATCCGGGCCCCCCGGCTGCTCGTGCTCCCACAGCAGTCAATGGAAGGCGAACTAGTCATCAGCCCCGACCACTCGATGATTCAGATGATGATTTTTAATGTTTTAACTAGTAATAAAGTACTTTGAATAATTTTATTTATGTAGTGTATAAATAAGTTTATTTGCAACATCACATTACTTCTTTAATTTTTTAAAATTTCCAGGGTACTACGAAAAATTGTATTTGTCATTTAATTTATTTGAACTTAACATAAATCGTTATTAAAATGATACTGTATGTAATATAAATATGTTATAGATTAGGAATAATGTAAAAGAAAACAATACTGCATCGTTTTGTTGATAGCAATGATAAATCTGTCATTTAACAATTCATTTCGTTTTAATTTTCTTTATTTAACTCTTAGTTAAAATTTTAACCAGATATTGAAAAAACGGCCCTCGGACTACTACTGTATAGATAGTCATGGAGGAAGGAAACATTAACTAAAGTAATTTAACATTATATAAATTAAATGTTTTCGAAATATCATTTTGTAAAATACCAATTTCATACGAACGGATTATTAATTTTTAAATCTGAGTAGTCATTTCTTGTTACAATTCATGTTTCATAAATATTAATTCTAATTTTTTTAACAAGCCAATACCATTTCATATGTAATATATTTCATATTAAATGCGAGTACTATTATATATTTTAATATTTTTTTTACGTCTGTTAAAATTTCATTAAAATTGGTTTATAAAGTATGTCTTTTTTAACAAAATAAAAGTGTAAAAAAGTGCACTTTTTTGCAGACGTAAAAAAATTGTATGCAACTAAAGTATAGTTCGGTCAAACCTTCCTATTCGTGAAATAAGATTTTTCTTTTTACTCGAGTTGCATAAATAACTATTATTGTTATTTATAGGACACGTATTAAATACGTAATATTGTTTTTCTATTTTGCATCTGTAACAAAGCTATTACAGCTCCCAAAGGAGTTCGTTAATAGCTCATTCGAGTGATGTAATAGACTAGTACAATTTATTTTTATAAGGTTAGTGGATGGTGGGTAAGAATTTCAAAAATATTAAATTTCAAATCTCGTTAAATATAGGAACACAAACGATTGTTATAGTATATTATACGCCAAGGTTAAAAGATAATTAATAATCATTATTGACCCAGCGCCAAGATTGTAACCCAAGGGCGAAGACCGAGGGATACAAGGCGCCAGGTCAATAATGATCTTTTCAACCGTGGTTTATATGATTGTATGTATACAATTTTTTTCACTAACACATAATTTTTTTTATTGATAATAACAATCATTTTGACATGAATAATTACGTTACTTGCTTGTTAATATGCACAAAAACAAAGTAGGCTGCATTTGTTTTTATATCTGACATTTCGTTAATAGATCAATCCAGAACAAATGAATTTCGTGAGGGGCAGCTGTCAGAAATAACTTTCATACATAATTTACTCAATGATGGAGCCATGGAAAAAATTTGTGATTTAATTTTATGAATGAATTGTATCAAAATCAAAATTTCTCGATATGTATCATAAGATATATAATTAAATAATTTTTAAAAATATTCAAAAGAGAGGTTAAAATCACTCCCGTGGAAGGCAGGTGATGTCATTCTGGAATAGTCTATTTCGCTGTTTTGTTAACCTCACTTATGAGCCTTGATTTGTTTTTGATTTAATTATTTAATAAAAACATTTTGTGCTTTTACAGTCAGCAGCGTAATTAGTTTATTATTATTTTAAAATAAATCTATTGAAAGTATGTACAAATACAAAAAAAAATAGTGATTTATTCATTGCTACATCGACACATGTTGTATACCTTCACCAACTATGGTCATTATATTTTCAAGTGTTTTCAAGTACATTTTAAATTGCCACTCAGTATATTGAGGGATAATGTTGTTTACAAATAATTGTATTCGCACAACTTTTTCATTATTATTAAAGTTAATCATTAGGAAATCATCATCATCTGAAGATGTGTCATCCTGTAAAATATTTTTTATTTATATTACAAAACCTTACCACAAATATATTTAATAATTAGCGAGAATATTCGCAGTAATAACACTTATCACCTTTATATTTTTCATTACGCAAATTGCTTTAATATTTAAGAAGAATGTGATTGTCAGAATAAATACGTATACTCCAAATCGTTCCGAAACTATACAAAACCCTAGAGTAATCTGCTCTTACTCTAAAACTCTGTTATGTACTCCGTAGTACGGTTTTGGAACGCACCCCAAAACAGCACATTTTCCCGGCGAGGCGGCAGCATAGGTCAATAGCTTGCGGACACTCCCGTGACGAAGCGAATTAGCCAATCAAAAACTGGGGAGAAACTGTCAGACTGAAGGACAGAGAGCTGGGCTGCGTTCCAAAATCAAGAATACCGAATATTGGAGTAGGATGACGTAATTTAAGAGTGTAGTGTGTTTTGGAACGAATGAGTTTTGTTGGAGTAAAAAATTTAAACTAAATTGAAAATAATTTTAAAAAATTAATAAAACTACTTATAATTACAACATTAATGTCAAGCCCGTATTACAAGCTCTTCTTTATAATAAAAGTACGCTTTTATTATAAAAGTGTGCTCGTGATACAGGCCAATGTGTTAACTTATGTTTATTTTCAACCAAAAGCATGTTTTCTTCCTCAAAAAGGCAAATTATTTCATATGTTGAGAATCGTGAACATCCATGTCTGAAAATATTGTAGAGTAATTTCTGTACATTCCTCGATAGTAGGGTAAGTGAAGTATCACTTTGGATTAAACTCTGGCAGTTTTGGAACAGGTTAAGAGTAAACTTTGAGTAAGGTTGTTAGTTTTGGAACGATTTTGAATAATTTTATACTCTAGAGTAGGGTTTTGGAACGCAGCCCTGAAGTTTGTTTTGGAATGGTTTTGGTTTATAGCGTGGTTTAGAGGTTATGCGTTTTGTTTGTTTGCATACTTGTATTTATTTGTTTGGGCATTTAGTTGTCGTGCTTATACAATGTGTATTCGTACGTTAAAATTATACATAAATTTGGACATTTCAGCCAATAATGTACCCATCCTCAGCTATAATATAATGTACATTTTAAAAAATTTACTTAAATAATTACTAAAAAAGTCACTCACCAGTTTTTATATGGGTTAAATTACATGGTCAAATTATTTTTTTTATTTGTCATGCGACGTACAATGTTTGTTGGTTGACAAGAGCCATAAGCTATATGCCATAATTGCTTGGCTAGAAAATTTCATTTTTAAAAACATTTAAAATTTTTTATGTTAAAATTCACGTTTTACATGATGTCGTTGGATTAAAAAGTTTTTTTGCATTGTGCTACAACAGCACTTATGGACTTTTAGTAGAAATATATTTGATTTGTAAATATAATATATTTTCCATCATATTAGATGTACAGGATGATCCGATTAAAGTTTGCTATGTTTGCAGCACTATAAATCAAACAGCTGTCAGTAAGTACGTGTTTTCAAAGTTTCATATATTGGTTTACAACTATTGACAACTGAAGAGCATCGATATGACATCTGGTGACTAAATTTTGAACTAGTGCATGACGGTAGGTGCGAACAAATACAACATAATGTTAGCATACATTTTTTAAAAGTATTTCTTTTATACGAAAATGAATGTTGTAAAACACGGTAAAAGCAATATTATGTGTTGTGTATACGGGTGTCATTCGCTTATGAGTAGCGAAACTCATTTAAGTTTCCACATTTTTCCAAAAATAGATAAAAACAAAGTGAGTATAACCACAAATGCAGGTATTTAACAAACATTGGAGCTTGGAAGTATGTTTTACGTTCTGGAAAACAAATTTCCAAGTATATGAGAGTATGTTCGATAAGACAGTGACTTTATTCTTCCAGTTAATATTATTAATAATTATATTTGAAACATATTTATGATTATTTAAATTTTTAGAAATTCCTTCTCAACGGAGAAATTAAAAAAAAAGTGCTGTACCATCTTTGTGACGACAGAGCACTTTTTTGAAGACAGAGTGATGTTACATTTATAATTTCTCGATAACTATCGGTAATTCCACATAATATAATGTAATTAGCATTCAGAACTTCTTCGCCTGTTTACAAGATTAATATTTTAAATAAAGTAGTAAATGAACATTATATACAATCATACCTTCAACAATAATCCTAGAATGATGATTAGCATTTAGAAAGTCAAATATCTGAACAATACTTAGATTCATTTTGAAGAAACACAAGCAAAATTGTATCATACGACAGTGACAGATTGTACACCTACCGTCATGCATCCGCCATGTTGAAAGTGCTTGCAGCGCCTCTATCGGTCATTTCAGTTGAGAATACATTTACGAAATGGATCATGTAAAGCAAAGAATTTACACAGTTGTATGTTAATAAGCAAAATTACCACATATGGGCAGAAGAAAATGTTCATGTGATTCACAAGGTACCATTACATGCCCAAATGAGACTGTTTGGTGCGTACTGTGGTCATGTGGCGTCATTAGAATTTACTTTTTCGAAAACGATGAAGGTTGAACTGCTGTAGTTGATAAGTGAGCGTTATAGGCACATGATACTCGTTTATTTTTGGTACGAAATTAATTTCGTATTACAGACTTCTATTTATTGAAATAACAAATTAGATTTTGTATACAAACCACCAACCGGAAGTGATACTTTACTTAAAGTTTATTGCTATTTTAAACATGGAATTTGCGGGAGGTTATGTACTGGCCACATCAGAATTTTTTACTATATTTCTAGTTGATTTGATGTGAATTTGAATAGAATGTACCTGATTTTACTCGACTAAGGGCCAGTTGTACAATCTCCGGTTAGAATTTTAACTGTCGGTTAAATAAACAAAATTGAAGCGAAATGAGCTGTCAAATGACAAATTGATCATTGCTGTCAATAACCCGATTCAATATTGTTTATTTAACTTCCAGTTAAAATTCTAACCGGAGATTGTACAACTGGCCCTAAGGCAGCTTTAAACAGTTCTGAGTTTTGCAGGCGTGAGTTTTGTACGTTGTTATAGATATGCTTCGAAAAGTGCCACTTTTAATTATATGTATTTCCTGTTGATTAGGTGTGAATATAAATAAAACGCAAATAGGTTTCCGAGTTTCGCGGGCTTGGCTATTCTATGTTTATTTAGTTATATTAAAAATAATTTTATATTGTGCACATTTTAATCTTTTTTACTTTGCAAATAATATTTTTTTACGGTTAATGTAATTTTTGAACTGAAAATATTTTACTTTACATTTTCTTCCTTTTTACTTAATATTTTGAATTTCGTCGTTTCCTCAATTTCGTAGCTTTTCATAATTATTGACAAGCTTTTAAAGTTTTAGATTTCATTTTATTTTTTCAATATACTGATTTCACAAAATTTGTAATAATTTACATACAACCTTATACTCAGTACTTAAGTGGAATGTAATTGGTAAAGGAATTCAGTGATGAAAATACTAATCTTAACAAAAAATATTTTATTAAAATTCTACTCTCCATGAACATTCAATTGAAAAACATTCTCATAAAATAAATAAATAAATAAAATATATAAAAGTAGAAAATTAAACATTGAAAGACTAATATTATATTTCTGACTAAATTTATTCGAATATTATAGTTCCAGTAGATCATCCTCGATAAATAGGTTCATAGGTCTTGGTAATTCAGTACTGCATAAATCGTCAATAGTCTTTTTCGTATCAGTTTCGCTTTCATCCTCTGGTAAAGTCTTCAATTTGTTTCTGAAACAAAATATTTTATTCCTCAAAGTTAACTTGAAATTCCAAATACTTTACCTGTCTTCGTGCAAAGTTGAATTCTCTGCGGGTTTCATGTAAACTTCCAATATGTCATCGTATGTCATTTCTAAGTCATCGTCCGATTCTTTATTTTGCACAGAAACGTAGATTGGGTTCAGTGAGTCGGTCTGTGATGTGTGTCCTTTCACAGTCGAAATTCTTATAAATTTTTTGTCGTCAATTTGTGGTTTAGGTGCAGTGAACGTTTGTTTGTTAGGAGAAGTTACTTTTATAAATTGTTTATTGTTGAAGTCTAGTTTGTCGTGTACGTTAAAGTGAGATGTGTCTGGCCTGTGGTGTAAAGTCGGTCGTCTGTGGTCTAAGTATTCATGATCGTACATAACTTCAGTACCGTAGTGTTTATGGTCAAAGTGGTTGTAACTTCCTGGTTGTTCGTAAACTACAATTGGTTTGGAGTCTATTTTATTTACATGTCCAGTTATAGGTCTTTTATATATGAAAGTATCTGGTTTCGTTTCGTACGTCTGAGGTTTGTATCGGTTATAGTCGTAACTTGGCCTTTGAGTCAAAGAATCAAGGTTGTCATTCACTATGTAAATGTTGGGTCTGTTTATGTCAGGTTTGTGCAAGTCTTGTGGTTTAATTTCAATAACAGTAATAGGGGGGCTAGTTACAAGTACAGATGGTTTTACTGTTGTAAATCTGCTACCCCCGTGTCCAAAGTCAATCTTGTCGTTGGGGTAAGTATTGTGGTATTGTCCAGAACTAGAGTAAGAATAGTCAGTTTCATGTACACTGTAAGGGTTAGGTCTATTGTATGGTCTAGTGTAAGTAGAGGGTGGTTTGTTATAGTCGTAATGATTTGTCAGTCTGTCATAGTTATAAGTCGGTCGTCTTGAACTGCTAGATTGAGTAGGTCGGGGATAGCTTTCAGTAGTAGAGTTATAAAAGTAATTAATCTGTATATGAAATTGATAGTCAGGTTTAGGAGTAGTTGTTGTTGTCGCTGTTGAAGTCTTTCGTACATTGTTGACCAAGTAGGTCATAAAGTTGTCAGTTGGTCGTTGTGTTCCAATGTAAACGTCTTCATTGTTTGATGCGTAATGTTGGGGGTAGTAAAATCCAGGATGATCTGGTCCGTAGTACATTTGTTTTTGGTCTAATTTAGTCTTGTTTTGGGATTTAATCCTAATGCCTCCGGCGATGATAGTAGTTCCGTCAAGAGGATTGTGAGTTGAAGGTTTTGGTTTTTTGTTTCTACTGGGTAGTCGTTTACGTTTTCGTTCTATACGTGCTGTATCGTTTAAGTCAATAAGTGGTTTGTTTTCTACAATAAGATTAGTTGAATTCGTGTGGGTCAAAGAGTTATTGTCGTCTGTTTCTCTATGTTCTAATTTGTCAGTCAAGTTTTTGTTAGTTATATGTCTTTTTATTCGTCTAAAAATGGTTTGTTTCACAATTTCTTCAGTATTAAGTTTTTGGTCTGTCGCTAATTTTACTGATGGCATAGAGAATGAAAATATGTCTTCTTGAGTTTCTAATTTAGAAATTTTTTCGTTAGCACTGCTATTAGATTCCTTATTTTCTACACCATTTTCAAAGAATTGATCAGTTGGTCGGGGAAATGTATTAGATTCTTCGAATCTTTCAGCCCATGGTTTTAAATCAGAATCAATTAAATTTGTGCATAATTCTCGTCGATTTTCAAAGTTATCTGGTGACAGAAACACAAACGGTTGAACAGTTTCAATATTAGGCAAAGCATTACATAAAACTTGAGCCAGAGTAATTTTTCTGATTTGCTGTAATTGTGCTGGAGTAAATGATGATTCAAAATTTCCATTTTCGTACCAAAATCTGTCACCTTTTCTCAAATTAGAAAACTGTTGGGCTATTATACAAGCAAAAGTAGGTCCAACAATACCACCACGCACAGGTCTTTCGGCTAGGCCAGCAGAATAAAAATCTATATCATCTACACTTAGATACAAACTTCGAAATCTTTCTGCAGTTTCTACGGACATCACGCGATGTAAATCTGTAAAATTTTTTATAGGACTAAGACCGCAAGGTTGGCGCCAAGCTGTATAGGATGGTAATCCGTGGTCGCGACCGCGCTGGATATTTATAGCAGCTAGGTCGAGACCAAACCCATTCGGACCAGTTCCTGGGGCTTGGAATAAGTGGTTAGTTAGCTCTACACTGATGAATTCGTCTCGTTTTTGAGAAGGCTGGTTGACTAAACCAAGAATAAGACGATCTACTGAACCTTGAGACCAGATGTTTTCAGCGTTGGATTGTTCGTCATGAAGAGATACATCTAAAAATGGAAGGCGGTATTAAAAAATCCTTCTTACTGTACTTACTGTGTGTTCAGAGTAACGTGTTCAACATGAGGATTTCGGGAACTATATATACGAAGGCGGTCAACTTAGACAAAATTTGCCCCACTAAGAGGTTCCTTTGTTGTTTGATTTATCCGAAAAAAATACATATATATAACAAATTTTGCAGATTTTTTTTCTTGAAAATAACTTCCAAGTGTGAAATAATACTGGATTTTGGTTTGCACTTCTTTAAGGCACTTTTTTAAGTTCTTTCGAATGGCGATGTTCGATTTTTTTATTACTATTGGATTTCGTGTTATAATGCCAAAGTTACAATTTTCATATGGACGGAATAATGGAAAGTTATACCAGTGAAAAGATATTTTTTTTTTTAGCTTTCCAACGATGTATAATTTATCTAAGTTCATTTGTTTCAAACTGCAAAAATGCAACAATCATTATATTTATTTAAAGCATTCGGGCGTCCCCCGGGTAACGGTTTTGCCGGCAAATCCTTTCATACCAGAAGCATACAAAGAGAATGAACAGTAATGACCAAAAAGGTTCTTTTTAGGACCAGTATTTACTATTTTCTCTAAAAACATTGAGTGTCTGTCTACGATCAAAGAGGAATTGTTATAGGTTCTTTGTCAGAAACACGAATGCGACGTCTAGAGAGACCCACGGAGATGGTACCCAGAGAAGATCAGAAGTCCAAGGGATACGTTTGGTAGCTGAGAAACTACATCGGCCATATGTAAATGCTGTCTTAGCCTGATTATATTACGATGTATTGCTTTTGGCACGAATAAATAAATAAATAAATAAATTTAGTTCAATTAATTTTAATATTATGCTCCATTAATAATTTCATTAGTTTCACTGTCAACTGTCATAACCATTGATTTCAGCCTGTAAATTTAATGTTTGTTGCATTATTGCTGTCTGAAACAATTGAATGTAAATATGTTACTCATTGTTGTAAGTAGTGATAAAAGAAATGAGCATCACTATTAGAAATATTTGGAAATTATTTGCGAAACTATTAAACTGCAATATTTACATTTTCTCTACTATCTACCGAGCCATGATTTTTATCCAGATAAGCAATACACCGCTAAAGTAGCCTCTTAATGGAACATTTTCGTCTAAGTTAACCAATTTCGTATTTCTCCTAGTTGTTGGACACGTTTCCTGGATACACTGTATATTTTAAGATGAACAAATAGTCAGCTCGCAGCATTAGAGAGTGATTAAATGTCTGAAATATGTAGTGCCTTTGGTGTATAAGAAACTGATAAATAATAACAAACTTACTATTGAAGATTGGCCGATGAAAATGATCACTCCTTACAAATGAATTTTGAACTAGACTATGTCCAAATCTATATGCCGCAGCAGAGAACGAATTCGCTGGAGCTGGATTAACTCTTTCATCATATCCGTCGTAATAACCTTTATGTACCAGCTCCAAGTCAAACAACCTGGCCACCTCATGTCCTATGATAATCGGCAAGAACTCTCTATACGTTATATGCTGCACTTCAGCAGCCACAATCCTCCTCGTCTCTTGGTAAAGCTTTTCATCACTCCAATGCGGGTTTAATTTTTCGAGTTCTCCAGTTAGATGGTTATGTCGACGCACCCAGGTTATATGTAAAGCAGTCAACGCAGGTTGTTCGGAAGCTCGAGTATCACCAGGACGTAAACAAGCCGAGGAAACGGCTCCCAACTTGCAAGGTTCGCCACCGTCAGGAGGATCGGGGGTTCCGAAGCGGATTAAACCGCCTCTGAAAAGACGGATATTGTCACTCTGGGAGGCAGAGCTTCCGTAGATGGTAGAAGCATCGATATAGGAAGTAACCTAGAGTAAATAAATATTATGTTTTCCACAATTTTTTTCGGAATAGCAACAAAAATATTTACATTTTTAAGATATAACTACCTATGAAAACCCGAGTTAAAAGTTCCATTTAATAAGCGAGATATTAGATATTTTTCATTGTACTACAAAAACATGTTGACATTCTCAATCTATTGGTATAAGTTTTGTTTTGAAATGTTTTGAATGGGTTGGAGTTCATTTATTAAGTTTATTGCTGTGTTTCTTCTGTTCGTGGTTTATTGATATTATTTCGCATTATTTCTTAAAAAAATACTTCTATTTAGCCTAATTCTTTGTGGTAAGTACACATTCAAATCATTTATATAGTTCTGATAAAATTTTAATTGCATTTTCTTAATGGTTAGATCCTTCATTTTGTATTTAATAAAATACACTGAGAGCTGCACCATGTTATGAAACCTTTTATATAGAATTTAATTAATTATTTACAAATTGTTATACAAGTATAGGGGTATTAGATAAGTAGGTAACGTATAAGAAATAGTTTTGTAGGAAAGGATTATTCTTTATCGAAACGTGGTAGAGTTAGGAGCTTCTGAAGTGAATAAATTTATTTGGTGTATTGTATAGTTTATTTTCAATTTACCCCTTTTCCCCTAAGAAGCTCACAGTTTCAGAAGTGGGATAGAGTCCACGGTATCCTCAATTCCAAACTTATTAAAATTAGCGCAGATAAATACAAGTGATAGTGAAGTGCATTGTGTGTGTGTGAGACTGTTATAAATAAAATGCCACGACGTGGCGACAAAAGGCGAAAAGATCGCCGACGATCATCAAGTTCTAGCTCTGAGGAAAGTCCAAAACGATACCGCAAAAGTGTCGGTGAACGTTATTACAGCGAACGTGAACGGCCATATAGTGCAAATGATGTCGAAGCACAGGGTGCTTCTAGCTCAAGGAGCGAACCAAATAAGGACGCAACCATTGAAATACTAGAACGCATAGTTGAAAAGTTGGTAGACGATAAAATTAATGATTCAGATCGTCAGAGCAAAAATCAGGTAAAATACGTAACTAAAAACGATTGCATTCCAGAATTCCTTCCAGGTAACCCAAATCTTAATATTAATGTTTGGCTTAATAAAATCGAACAATTGGCTGCAATTCATGGATGGGATGAAGCACTAATGGTATATTACATGCAATCACGTTTAGGTGGTATAGCGCGTCGGTGGTACGACAATCTGCCTGATTACAACCATTCGTGGCAACAATGGAAGTCAATGCTAGTACGTGCATTTCCATCGACTATTGATTTCGCCTCATCGCTTCGTAAAATGTTAGGACGCACTAAATTCCCTAATGAGAGTATGCTGCAATACTATTACAGCAAGATGGATTTACTTCAAGCCTGTAAGATAACTGGAAAAGACGCAGTTTCGTGTATTATAGACGGGATGGATAATCCGACGCACAAAACAGGAGCAAAAGCTGGTCGTTACGAAACACCTGAACAATTATATGAAGAATTCTTATCAACAATTAATGACAAGCCAATAATACCCCACACGAAGATCCACAATAACTTGGATCGTCAACGCAAAGTCCGACCCAGTTCTCCAAAAAGAAAATCCAAGTGCTATAATTGTAACAGCGAAAACCACATCGCAGCAAAATGTCCTAAGCCAAAAATAATATGCAAACGTTGCAATTGGCTAGGTCACGAAGAAAAGGATTGTAAAAGGACACCACGTAAACAAACATTCATTGTTAAATCATCTGCAGATAATTCACACCAAGATAAGTATTTACTTCACTGTCGAATTAATAACAATGATGTTCGTGGATACGTTGATACAGGCAGTTCTGCAGTGTTAGTCAATGAATCCACGGCCATTAAATTACAGCTTGCTGTATCTGCCAGTAAAATTGTAGTCAGTGGTTTTGCAGGTGGCTCAGTTCCCGCCATAGGAGAAAGCAACATTCAGTTAGAGGTTGACCTGGCACACGCCGATGTCAAAGCAATCGTAGTTCCAGATCATGTTCAGAAGATTGAACTCATTGTGGGACAACCATTTATCAACCATCCTAATGTTGTAATGATTATTAAAGATGGTTCGATTCGACTCTTTAACCGAGAATTAGCGAGTTTACCGGAATTGGAGAGCCTACCAATCCGAAAAGTTGCAATACGAGTTACTGAAAATACTGTAATACCACCGAACTACATTGCTCACATACCAGTTGGAACAGACCTTAATAAGAACGAAAGCGTGTTTGTAGACCTACAAAAACGAATGTGGCCTGGTAGTGCACACTGCATCCCTAGCTGTATAATTAGGGCATCAACGGATGCTTTTCTTCCTCTCATGAACATAGGGAGCAATGAGCTAACCTTAAAGCGAGGACAGGTCCTGGCCCGAGGAGAAATCTGTATGAGCAGGAATCAGGAATTTACAACGGTAAGCAATTTATCTATTAATTTAAACACTCTTACAGAATTAGACGTAACCATAGATGATGCAACACCAGCTAATATAAAACATGCTCTCGTAACATTATTAAATAAATATCGACAATGTTTCTCAAAAAGTTTATGCGAATTAGGTAGAACTGAATTACTAGAAATGAATATCGATTTAACATGTGATAAACCAATAACATACGCCCCGTATAGATTATCTTTTAGCGAACGTGAATTAGTGCGTGGTCTTATAGATGAAATGTTACAAAACGGCATAATTCGCGAATCGTCATCACCATTTAGTAGTCCTATACTCTTAGTTAAAAAGAAAACTGGCGAACAAAGATTATGTATCGACTATCGAGCACTGAACAAAATTACCAAGAAAGATAAGTACCCATTGCCTCGAATCGATGATCTTTTAGATCGACTCAAAGGTAACTATTATTTTACAAGCCTTGATCTAGCGTCTGGGTATTATCAAGTACCAATATCCGATAAAGATATACATAAAACTGCGTTCATCACCCCTGATGGACAATATGAATTTTTAAGAATGCCATTTGGCCTTTCGAATGGACCAGCCGTATTTCAGCGTATAATCAACAAAGTTCTAGGGCCCGCGCGGTTTACATACGCTTTAGCTTATATGGATGACATACTAGTGGCATCCTCTAGTTACGAACAAAATTTAGAAAGACTTGAGGAGATTTTTAAACTGTTACGTAACGCTGGGTTAACTTTGCGGCCTGAGAAATGCCATTTCTTTAAAAGTAGAGTCGAATATTTAGGGCATGAAATTGATTCAGAAGGTATACGACCCGGAAAACTGAAAACTGCCGCGGTTGAAACGTTCCCCACTCCGAAAAATATACACGAAGCACGCCAGTTTATCGGACTAGCCAGTTACTTTCGGAAATTTATTTGCAATTTCGCTATTATCGCGCAACCAATTACGAATCTATTCCGCAAAGATGTAAAATTTATCTGGAGTGACCAACAGGAGCAATCTTTCGTTGCACTAAAAACTGCGCTCATAAATAAACCCGTACTTGGTATTTACGACCCATCACTCCCCACTGAATTACACACAGATGCCTCAAAATTTGGGTTAGGTGCAATACTTTTGCAAAAGTTTGATCAAGGCCTTCAACCGATAGCGTATTTCAGTAGATTAACTACTAAACACGAACAACAGTATCATTCATTTGAACTGGAAACTTTGGCAATAATTAATGCACTACAAAAATTCCGCGTGTACCTGATCGGCATAGAATCCAAAATAGTAACCGACTGTAACGCTGTAAGAAGTACATTCTCTAAACGCGATCTTGTGCCGCGAGTCGCTCGCTGGTGGATAATCGCGACAGAATATTCTTTCACAATAGAATACAGAGCAGGACCAAAGATGGCCCATGTAGATTCATTAAGTAGAAACACAATTTTAGTAGAAAATGGTTATTCTGAAATAAATGTCCTACAAATTAACATAAACGAGGCTGACTGGGTCCTCGCGGCCCAGTTACAAGACAAAAAGCTCAGAAATATTCACGAAATATTAACAAAAACTCCAACTAGTCAGGATGAAAAACTTATACATTCGCAATACTGCGTTAAACAAAACCGCGTATATCGAAAAACCGACAAAGGTTATCGTTGGGCATTGCCCAAAGGTGCACAACGGCAGGTGGTGGCTTTATACCACGACAAGCACGGTCATTTTGGTGTCGATAAAACGGTAGAAATATTAAAGCGTTTGTATTGGTTTCCAGGTATGAAAAGGTATGTACGTCGTTATATTTCTATGTGTTTGGAATGTTTGTATAATAAAGATCCTTCTGGGAAACGACCCGGTTATCTACATCCGATAGAAAAGCAAGCTATTCCGTTCGATACAATTCATGTTGACCACGTAGGTCCATTCGTAAAAAGTCAAAAAGGCAACTCGTTTATAATTGTAGCAGTGGATGCGTTTACCAAATATGTATTTATTAAACCCGTTCCAAATACGAAATCAGTACCAGTGATTAAATTCCTTAATGAAATCTTTAATATTTTCGGTACACCTAGGCGATTGATATGCGATCGTGGGTCAGCATTTACTAGTAAAAGTTTCGAGTCGTTTTGTCTAAAGTTAGGAATACAAAGAGTTATGAATGCCACAGCTACCCCAAGAGCCAATGGGCAAGTGGAACGCGTAAATAAAACAATAACAGCGTCTATAGCATCATCTGCTTTGGATGACACGCGCTGGGACGAAACATTAAACACGGTTAAGTGGGGAATTAACAATACAATTCATAGATCTACAAATTCAACCCCCTTTAAGCTCATGTTCGGGTACGAACCAAGAGGTATTAGCGATTCATTTTTATCCTCACAAGTTGCTTTTGATAATAACACAAGATTAGATTTTCAAACAGTACGAGGTAAAGCAGCTAGTCAAATAGTTGCTACCCAAGCGCAACAAAAGAAGCTCTATGATGCAAAACGCGTGGTGGGGCTTCCATATAAAGTCGGCGAACACGTACTTATTAAGAAAAATAAAGTTAATAACGACGGTGCGAGTAGAAAGCTTCTCGCTAAATATTCGGGCCCATACGAAATCATACGTGTCCTTCCACATGATAGGTATATAATACGAGATATAAGAGGTAGTTATCGTTCGCAGAAACCATATACAGGCGTCTGTGCCGTCGATCAAATGAAACGCTTTTCTATTAACGATGAAGTAGACTCGGATCTATCAGATGGCGAGACAAATGTCTCGAACGCATTGTCAAACGATGACACTCGCGAAGAAACGAGTGTCCCTAACATGTTATCAGAATGTGATAAATATTACGATGATATTGATGAGACAAATATCTCGAATAGATTGTCAAACGATGACATCCACGATGATATTGAGGCAACTGGCCCAATAGCAGTGTCAAACGATGACAATAATGGTAACAATTTTGAGAAAGGTGAATTACAAACAAATTCAAACGTTGAAGGTGCTATCAAAACTAGCAATCAGAAAAGATCTGAATTTAGACGAAGCCGTCGCAAACGCTGTCGACGCACCCCATACCAACATATTGTATAGATATAAAATAGGTGATGATAATAATTCCTTTTTATTAATTGTTGTAGGAAAAGCATGGTCTCCACGAGGACGTGAAGAAACGCAGGATGGCCGACTGAGAGCTGCACCATGTTATGAAACCTTTTATATAGAATTTAATTAATTATTTACAAATTGTTATACAAGTATAGGGGTATTAGATAAGTAGGTAACGTATAAGAAATAGTTTTGTAGGAAAGGATTATTCTTTATCGAAACGTGGTAGAGTTAGGAGCTTCTGAAGTGAATAAATTTATTTGGTGTATTGTATAGTTTATTTTCAATTTACCCCTTTTCCCCTAAGAAGCTCACAACACATATTTTAAAAATAATTCTTGTTATATTTTGTTACATGTAGGGATATCAAATGACAACAAACAAGCAAGTAGCTGACACAGCGAGTAACACAAAAAAACAGAACACCCATGCAGCTGTGCTACGAACACTTCCGAACGATTCGAAGAACACCCGAGTATGTATGTACTTAAGATGCGATGTGTTACCATTCAAACATGGAGTAGGGATTTCAACCATATACCTATTAACTAATATATTGCTAATGCTCGTATCTTTCCCATAAGAGTAGGTGAAGGAAACACTGTGAAATGAAAATATCATTTCTGCATAAGTCTATCTCTCACAAACACCCAACCGGCAATTATGCGCATGCTCGGAAATCTTGACTACTATTGGCTAACGTTGACAGCGTTCCAAAATCCTACTCTTAGAGTACGAAATTGTTCAAAGCTGTTTCAAAACTAATAACCTTACTCTCAGAGTTTACTCAACCTCTTCCAAAACAACCAGAGTTTAATCCAAAGTGATGTTCTGCTTACTCTACTAACGAGGAGGGTATAGAAATTACTCCACAATATTTTCAAACGTAAATGCTCACGATTCTCAACATATGAAAGTAATTTGCCTTTTTGAGGAAGAAAACATGCTTTTGGTTGAAAATAAACATAAGTAAATACGTTGGCGTGTATTACGAGCATACTTTTATAATAAAAGCGCTTTTATGGAGCACTCTCCTCAATATAATGTGTATTACGGGCTTGACATTAATGTTGTAATTATAAGTAGTTTTGTTAGTTTTATAAAATTATTTTTCTACTCCCATGCGTGAAGTGAGTACTTCACCTATCAATTTTTATGTGTGAAGTTTGAGTTTTAGCACACGGTGCGTGAAGTGCTACTTCACGCACCGTTCATTATTTTAAATATTACAAACTGAATTATATTTTAATTAAACAAAGCTGTTAAACACCCGTAACGTTGATAACCATGGTTACACAAGTCGATAATACAGAGGCTTTACGTTTAAAGAATGACATGTGAAGAAAAAATATATTTTATTGCAAGGTCGTAGAAAAAGTATAGTATGTAACACGTGTGTGAAGCCTATTTTACATTCATGTAAAAATGTCAGCTTCACATACTTGCCACAAAATATACTATTTTAATTTAGTTTCAATTTTTTACTTCAACAAAACTCTCATTCGTTCCAAAACACAACACATCATACTCTACGCCGAAACTCGATATTCTTGGTTTTGGAACGCTGCCCTGGTGATGCAGCGAGCACATGGTTTGACTTTGACGTTTGATTTCATTTCTGTTTGTAGTTGCACTTCGAAAGCATTTGCTTTGTGTTTCATACAGTAATTTATTGTTACCTAAATAAATGAATCCTGACCAGATTGTATTCCTATTATTTTTACAGTACAACAAAGTAAATTATTTAATTCAAATTTAGCACTAGAATATGTTAATGTTTTTTATTATTACTAATATTTATATTCAAGAATTTACATACAAAGTAAATAGTAGGTACATTGTTTAATTTCTCAAATTTAAATTTAAAATTTCTCGCGCTAGTCGTTAATAAACAGAACTTTGTGATTCGCAAAAAGTGATCATGATTTCCTCGTTAGCCAATAGTAGTGAAGGTTTCCAAACATGCGCATAATTCGCGGTTGGGTGTTTGTGTGAGATAGACTTATGCAGAAATGATATTTCCATTTCACAGTGTTTCCTTCAAGAAAAGCAAAGGATCCGCAATATATTAGTTAATAGGTATATGATTTCAACTGATCTTCCATTGATAGTACAACTAGTACGTCATCAAAATTTCAATGCTTTATATCTTTTGCAACAATCAATTTGTGTTTTTTTTTTGTTTTGTTCCTCTTGTTTACCCGCCAGCTTTAATATTTTTAATAAATTTTTAATATTGGCAATCATGAGAGAATACCCTATTCATTATAACAAAAAAATTAATTTGCTTTTAATAATATACAATGATGAACATTATTTGAAACAATAACAAAATTAAATATTGCTGGCATCCGTTATAAACCTTTTTGCACGATCGAGTTTTTAAATGTTTACCGATAGGGTGTCTAAGGCATTAAGCTTTTTTTTTACAAATTACTGATTGGTAAGTGATGTGAATAACATACCGATCAGGAGGCAGAGACGGTGAGTAAATAAAAACAACGATAAAAGCTTACTTTAAAAATGACAACCAAAAATTTTTAATTTTTTAATTTTGTGCTCTTCTACCGATATTGGATGTATTGGACTTCGTCTCGATCTCTAAAATCATCCTCCGGTAGGAAGCACTTATTGCCCTTAATACTTAAATAACTATAACGGCCAGCGGCTGTAATAGACATAATTTCACTTTTGATTTAGATCTGTTAAACCATCATACCGGTATGTTATTACGAAACGAAATAAAAAAAATTGAAAAATTTTTCTTCTACAAAAAGCCATAACAAAAATATTTTCCCTGACAATTAATAAAATTCCATGACAATTCTATGATTTTTGGGCACTAAATTTTGAATATCTACATTCCATAGAGGCGCTGAATAAAGTACCTATGTATGACATTAAACTATCCTCGCAAGTAAAAAATCAGTGTATACTGTATGTATTTTATTAATAAAAAATTGTAAATGATAATAGAAAATGTGCTTCCATTTTTAAACAGCGTATGTCTGTGAACTTGTTTTTATCTTTTTGGTGAAAAGGATCAACTCTTTAAGTGCCAGTCTTCTTTTTACTGCTATTATGCATGCAAAAAGAACAAAGGCATCTTTGAATTTATTTTCCTTGCCTGGTTCATCTGCTGCCGATGCCCGAAATCACAATCCTCTCTCGGTACAGCCGCACTTCTCACGAACTCCATACATCGGATACCGAACCTGTCCATGACGGGGTCGTCGGATGGAACTGAGATAGGGAGACAGTCTGGATGCAGCAGCTGTTGGGAGAGGTGTCCTCGACCACCATCGGCACAACAGCGAGGCGTGCTTCCATTGAACGCTCTAGCTCCTGGTGTAGATGTGACGTCATGGTCGATAAGCTGACCCCATTGCATCAACATTAGGGTTATTGATGGGGATTCCATGTGCCTAGGTCTAAAAGAAGGAAATATTGAGAATTTATAAAAAAAATGAAATAAAGAATAATTTGTTTAATTAAAATATGCCATGGTACCTATGTAAGATTATTTACTGATTTTCTAATAATAACATATAAATAATTCTAAGATGGCATATTTATTTTATATATTTATATTCGAATAGAAAACGAAGTCTAGTGTAAGGTAAAAAGACTTCAGGATTAAGTAAATAAATGCTGTACGTATGAATCTGTAAGTAATTTTTTTTTTTAAACTAAAATATATGATATTTATTATTAATTTCATAGAGACGAAGGGCTGAGTGCGGTTATGGTTCTGACGGTCAGGGTTCGACTCCAACCAGAATCAACTTGAAATTTATTTTAAATTCTTGAATAACTTAAAAGTGACCACTGTAGTGTCTCTTCACGATAGATTTGAGACTTGAGCCAAAGAGTGCATGCAACCCGAATTTTGTAAATTGTAGGGAACAGGTACGCAATGAAAATAAAATTTGGAAATTTGTTTTTTAATTTTTTTCGTTAATTAGATCAGAAATAGTGTATTTTACAAATTTTATATGATTAGAGAAAATATATCACGAAAATACAAAATATGTAGTAAAAGTTTGAAAAATTGGTTAATGTAAAAATCGAGGATTAATGCTAAATGTTTCTTTCCCTTTTATCATCATTACCGAAATCTACGAAGAAAAAGCAGATTGGCATTTCCAGAAATAGGTAATAAACTGTAATGCAATGTACTCAAATCGGTAAAGCAGCCGATGTACGTCATGACGAGAGCTCGTTCAATTAACAAAAAATATATACGGGGTTTTAAAAAGAAGGTTAAATATTTTGAGGATGTATAGTACTGACCAAAATGAGTAAAAAAAGGTTACTGTCTCTATATCTTGAAAACTACTGATCGGAACCATGTTCATTAAACTTTTTTTTACTAATTTTTGTCAGTACTATGTGTATTTAAAATTTGTTATCATTGTTCTTTAAAGCCCTGTATAAAACTAATATGTACTAAGCCAAAAGACTTTTTAACGATTTAATTAAATTAAATAATGAACAGTAACGTCCTTTGGTTATGTAAGTATTATTTCATTTAATTAAATCGCTAATCAGACGAGCTCTCGTCATGATGTGCGTTGCCTGCTTATCTGATTTGAGTATATGACGAGATTATTATCAATTTAAATTTAAGATTGTCACAGGTAAAGTTTAAATGGCATGATGTTGTATTAATTTATTTATTTTTAGTCACAATTAAAGGAAAGTTAAATGTTTTCAAAATATATAATCATATGGATAAAAAAAAAACAATTAAATCTTCACTTTCTGTATATTGACTTTAAAATGGAGTTTAATTTGCAATTTCATTTCACTTATATTTAATTAATACTGATTTTTTTTAATTCCACCAGGTTCAGTTGTTTATATTTTTTATTCATATGGTCTTGTCAGAATGTAACTTTTTGTAAGGATTTTATTTTTGAAGACAAGTAATATTTTTTATGTATACGTACACAGTCTGCCCCAGATGTTTTCGAATTTTCTTTGCAAGGGCGACATTAGTGGCGTCATCTATGTAACTAAGACTGCATTGTCTTAAGGTTTTTACAATAAAAGAGAAAACAAAATAGTTTTTTAGACCCTCGTCGGCCGAAGATTTGAAGTTCTGAAAGGTCTGTGGGTTATTTGTTTCTCATTTGTTACAACTTTCATAAAAATCTGCCATCTCCCTTTTCTCCAGATTTGGCAAAATGCAACTGTTTTTTTTTCCCGAAACAAAAAATAAAACTGATAGGAAAGTATTTTGATAATATTTCAGCCAACCAAAAGCCTACGACCTAGGCTATTTCATTTAACTCAAAAGAGGAGTTTCCTGCGACATTATGATAGTTACAATGTATTTCTATGGAAGAAATATATTTCGAATAATTATTAGTAAAAATCTGTGATTATAAGCATATAGTGAGTTAAAAAAAAAAAAAAAAAAACGGAAACTTCTGGGACAGACTGTGTATAAAACACTATAGCTTCTAGTGAATTGTACTACTGTACACCACTTGGATACAGTAGTATTTTTTAATCAATTATATTATCATACTTTGCTTTACCTATGTATTCTGGTGCTGACCAGCCTGGCAGACGGCAGGTTCCCTCTAACTGCTTGTACCCCATCCACGTATCTGGGAGCCAAAAATCTCTGCAGAGGTGATAAAGCAGAACCAAATCTAGGTCTGTGAAGGTTATTGCACGAACCATCAGCAGTGCGGTACCTCCTGGAGGCAGGGCGGCATGGTGTGGGTGCCGTGAGTACTCTGCACTGTCTCTGGAGGGTAGTACCTCGGAGGGAACCTCTCAACTCTGAAGGGAGGCGCAAGATTGGACCTGCACGGCCTTCTATTCCACCCAGCCATCTAAAATAATAAATATGAATTTGTAGCACAATAATTCTTGTTGAGCACGTTCTTAACGAAAATAATAATTTTATTACGAATTTTCTGATTAGTAATTGAAAAAGGTCTTAACAAATGGCTAACTTTTTTACCTTCCGTCACCTTTACACAAGGAAGGTATTGTCTGGTAAAAAATTGAGTGGTGAGTTTTTAATAAATAAGCACGTTTTAGAACACGATTTTACTAGTTTTACGATAATGTCTGTCTGTATGCATGTATGTGTGTGTATGTTTGTGTGTATGTGTGTGTATGCCCGCGTGTGTCTGTCTGGGTATGAGAAATTTTTCTCCGACGATAACTCTATTACTACAATTCTAAAATTTATAATCCTTTCGTATTCCTTTTCTTTACATCCATATGAAGAGCTGATGGGGTATTTCACCATAACAAAAATTTTTTTAAAAAATCAATTTTACATAAAGTATGGCTCAATAAATAATAGTTAAAACAATTAATTTTTTTTAAAATAATTACTTTACGAGATATTTCACATTTGCTAAAAGGGAAAATTGACGCCATACAATTGTTATCTTTCTCTCGCAGCGTACTCAGAGCAGTGTGTGTGAGAAAGACAAGTATAGGGGAAATGTGACGTTACACTGATTTCTCGAAAATACAATACTGTTAAACTAGGAACAATTAAAATTTTTTAATACTATGAATTGCTTCAAAACCGAATGAAGTTTTATTTAAAACAATAAAAAAAATTGAGTGGAATACCCCATTGGTCAACTGGAAGTTCTCTTATTTGACGTTCTTAATAGTTTTTCTTGAAAAAACGAAGTTAAATATAATTTTTTCACATTTTATATGAAAGAATATCTTATTGACTATACGGTTTGGTTATACATTTTACATCATATACAGTAGATATAGAGTTAAAGAATTATGTATAAAGAGATTAAAGCTTCATTTCCACCGATTGTTCTAATGCGTAAGAGCTATAATTAATGTTTAAGATTTAAGAGGAATGCGTAAGAACAAAAGATTGCAAACTTCTAACCTGAACTGTCAACTGTTAATCTATTTTATAATTATTACATTTTTAATTTTTCGGTATGGATATAGATACAGAAAATTATGTATATCACATATTAAAAAAAGAAGAATTGCTGCTGCAATTGCAGTCTGCTAGACAACAAGTAATAAGGGAAAAAATTGTGACATTTCTGTTGAATTAGTCACTAAACAAAATAGCTGGAAATGGTAAATTGTCATAATGCATTAAGTCTTATGCACTAATCATTATGCCATAAGCAATAAGACATTCGGTGGAAATGAGGCTTAACTTTCATAAATTAGGCAGCTGGAGATTAACTTTCATAAATTAGGCAGCTTTGCTATAATCATGGAAACAGCTATAGTCTGGATGATTTATCTTGGCAAGCCTTAGGAATGCAGGTCGATTCACAATTCCTACGATGCGGTATGTTAAATATATACTTTTTCTTAGATACCGCACTGCGTTAAAAGTAAAATAGTGATTTTACGACATTTTATGGCCTAACGCAATAGAAAAACATTCCGAACCGCACGATTTATGACACTTATATTCAAGCAGTTCTCTTTGCACATAGCCGTGCATAAATATTCTTACTGGCAATAAGAAATCTACAAATGACTCAATGTTTTGAATATTTATTTTAGATATTACATATAACATGTTAGTAAAGTAAACGTATTGACAAATATTTATATTTTGTAGCTAGTAGTAAACTTGTAATGTACATTATAATATAAGCTAAAATCTGCTCGTAATTATAATCTAAACCTAAAGACTAAGATTTAAACACAAATTACAAGAAAAACCCTTATATAAATAATGCAATGTGATTATTATACGAATAAAATCAATACATGTTATGTATTTTATTTTATTTTTTTTATTTGCATTTCGTACTACACATTGTTGTATTATTTTTTTTTAAATGTAATAAATAAATTATTATTTTTTGTACTGTTTGTACATTTATTAAATTGTTTTTTTTTCCGGCGCGCCTATGGTTTTTATACCTTTACCGTAACCACAGAGAAATCCTTTATTACATCAGCTCGCCATGTAATATCGTCCAGACTATATACTTCATTTCACGTCAGAAAATAGTTTTGGTTTAGATAGGGATATAAATTCAGCACTTTCAATGATCAGTATGCTAACCTAGTTTACAAAAGCGAAAAAAATATCACCTGTTAATTATTGACAAAGTTTGGTTTCACGAATTTAAATTATTTATTTAGTGCATGTAAAACGATCGGCTCTCAAGCACCATCTGCTATCTTCTTAAGTGAAATGATGTATAATATATTCAAATAATTCTAAATGACAGATGTCAGTGTCAAGTGCAATTTACATAGTGCATGCTGTTGTTTGTTGTTATAATTTTATTGAATTTATAGAAACTTTTTTAAGGAACTCTCGGTATGGAATTTTTAGAAAATAGTATATGTTCGTGTTTTAATTATTTTATTTCACAGTTGATTAGAATCGTAAAAATTTAAAACTTACAGAAAATAAATATGTTTAAAAAAATTGTTTGGATATCATTCCCGTACCTACGAATAAATGATCAGTAGTGGTAGCACGCACTTTAGAATTCTATCAAAAGAGGCATTTGTTTTCGCTTCTCGCCGCGAAGTGAAAATTTGGTAGCATGCGTGTCTCAAAATATTCGCCTGCAAGCGTTCGACTTGTCAAAATAACGTCATTATTTTATCACAATTCTATTCAAAGCCAATTTATATATAATTTATATATTTATTATATACAACTGTCATAATATTTTTGATTTTAATAGTATAAAATCCAATAATTTCCGAATCAAAAAGCGAATATAGAATACTGAAGTGCGTGCTACCAAGATTCGTAAAAGTAAAATCGTTTTCGCCTGCATTCTATGATAGAATTCTAAAGTGCGTGCTACCACTACAGGACTTTTATATTATTTTATTTTAATATTTTAGGAAACAAAATAATCTGAACAAATATGTATAATGGATATTAATTTTTTTCATTTATTTCGGCTTCTTTTATGCCTTTTACTGCTCGTGTTTTTCAACAATTAACATATTTTTTTTTAACATAATATTCAAAATAATGTAACACTCCACTTGAATTTCGACTTTTTAATCATTTGAATTTGAATGAAATTTAGACGAAATATACCCTAACTTAATTCAATAAGCTGTTGTCGCCATTTCCATATTAGACTATATAAGTATTGTACATATTTGACATTTCTGATACACACAAAAACACATATCTTCTTCATATATTTTTATATTTTTTAATTCATTCTATTCACTCTCATTCTTCTAAAAATTCGAGATTCTTCCAATTCATTGATGAGATTGGCGGTATTTCTAAAGGGTATATGTACCTATCTATAATTATAAATTTTTAATTAATAATAAAATAAGAAATATTAAATGTATTTCCCAGAAAAAGTGACACACATTTATCTGTCAATTAGAAACATTTTAATTTTTCCACTTGTTTTCCATGGGCTGCGAAATTCATTTACAACTTATTATTTTATATATTTATGTCTCTACCTTTAACTCCACAGAAGATATAATAATTTTTTTAAATGTATTGGATAGATATTGTTATATTCTTTACTATTAGTAATAACAGAAATTTTCAAAAAATAATATATAGAATAATTTTTTAAAGAAACTATTACTTCCGGTTGTCTAATTGTCCTCAAAATGTAATCAGCTCTTCACAGGAATATCAGATTGAGGAAATTGCAGTTAAATATTTTTTAAGTCATATATATATATATACACACAAACACGGATATCATCGTAAAAATGTTATAATCGGATTATAGGGACCTTAAAACGTGCTTATCCACTAAAATCTGCTTATTTATGAGTAATTGATATAGTATATTAAAACATAAGTTAGATAAGGCAACCTATTCAAACTCGAGTTTGAAATTGGTATACGAGCTTGCAGTAGCGAATATAGGAACAAACGAGTGCTGAATAACTTCTGTAGTTGGTTATACTATTTTCTCTGTTTAGGCTTTTATTTACATTATTTTTTAATAAAAATATTTGACATTTTCTATTAGAAGAAATTTTTGACAGAATAGTTAGACTGATAACATTGATTTGCGTTTTTATTCTGTCCATTACCAACTTAGACCAAGATATTTTGTGTATTTACTGCAGTAATATCAATGTCAAATAACAAAATGTCACCAAAAATCATTTATGAATGAAGATTCTTGCGATTGAAAAAATAGGGATAAATAGCTATTTACTTTGTTATTAAAATTAGACCTAAAGTTTAAATTATAAAGTTGCGCGCGAAGTTAAATGCCACTTTTTGGTGTGAAAAGATCCTGAATTCTACTTGCATATCATTAAAGTATTACTCAGTTATTAATTTTTCAAAATTATGCCTGTATTATCCAGTGTGGGCACAAATGTTATAGCAAACTGATAATACACAAAATATCATAATTTTAAAATACTAATAACTGGTTATTTTTACCTCCCGCTACCCTTGGTAAGGGAGGTATAAGGATCGTGCTAAAAGTCACATATAGCGATTTTAGTAAATGACCACGTTTTAAGGTCCCTAGAATCCAATTTTAACATTTTCACGATGATGTCTGTATGTGTGTATGTATGTGTAGGGATTTTGTCTTCGCTCTAACTCAAATACTATCATTCAGAAAATTCTGAAACATTGTATTTCTATCCTACTCTAATATGAATAGAAGCCATTAGATTTTGGTGTAAATCGGATAACCGGAAATGGCACTTTACCTGAAGCTCATGATGGTTTTTCTTCAAAAAATACCATTAAATGCCATTTTTTCGCATTTTATGTCTTATGAAAATTAAAGATTATTGAATTTTCTACAGATTTTCTATACATTTTACAGATAAATTCAAAAATATTTTTTTTTATTAGTCCCGAAGCCTAAGATAAACATAATTCCTTTGTTACAGAGTTCATATTTCAAATGAATGTAACTGACAGTAAATGTCACTGTCAAAAAATTAATCACTTCAAATTAATAATAGTGACATTTTAAAAAGAAAATAGTAAATAAAGCAATAGTTTTCTGCAATGGAACAGTTTGCAGCGTTAGTAAATACGTAGGTATGTATTTAAATTAATAGAAATTAAATAGCGGGAGGTTTTGTGTTGGCCACATCAGATTTTTTAATGAATATGCAAGTATTTGTCATCATTGTAAAGCAAATTGTAAATACTTTCCATTTAAAAAATCAACGAAGATTTCACTACCTGCGAAACCGGAAGTAGTATTCACGATCTTTTCAAACCAAAAAGTAGCATTTAACTTCGCGCACAACTTTGTGATTTAAACCAGGGGTTCAATACTAATAATTAAGAAAATAGCTATTTGTCCCTAATTTTTCAATCACCTGTATATTTTTAATAAATGCTATATATATACAAAAAAATGTTAATCATCTTAATATTTCGTATTTGAATTCAGAATGCTGTTTTAAACAATTTTAGTAAATAATTTTCTATTCTATCCTTCAAATTAAAGGTTCTTCACTCTTGTTCCCATTATTAAATATTTACTATTACTCACTTGTTAAACAAAAAGTTGAAAATAATATTATTTTGTAGAGTTTGGAAGGATTCAGAAAATTTCTGTGAAGAAATTGTTTTTAATCGGAATGATTATAAAAAAGCTGGCTATATGTAGTCTTTTTCCAATATAGCCATGTTTAATAGATATTTACACACCAAGTGAGCTAAGGTAATGTTTATCCATGAGAAGAAAGTAAGGGCGAGTGAGTTAATTTCTTCGAGTGAATAAACATTCTTAGCTCACGTGGTTTGTACAATATTTTATTCAATTTTGACGAAATAATAATAAAAACCATTATAATATTTAATTTTGACAAGATAAAAAACTGATCAGTTAGTAGGCTGAGCATGACAATTGTCGCTGATAGATGTCAAGTCATCTATTTAAAAAGCATTATTGTTTGTCATCTGTGTCATGAAAAATAATGAAAATGGCTGATAATATCTAATAAATATTGTGATGAGTGTTATTTTCGTGTCTGGTGTTATTTTAAATGCATTATTTGTTGCAGAATGAGTTAAAAAAATTGTGAGAGTGATTTAAAAAAATTTAATTCACTTGTGAATAAAATGTTATTTGTAGTTGTTGCTATGGAGTTAAAAATGACAGTTTAAAACGTCAAAATTGAATAAAAAATTTATATCCAATTATTTTACAATGTCCATCACATATTGCATGATATATTATCATTATCATTAATTAATCATTTGTACCTTTAAACAGAATTAAACGAATGAAAATTGAAATGCCATAATGTGTAAAGATATTTAAAAAATTACAGAAAAAACATTATACATACGTATACATTTTTATTTCTTTTGTGCTATAAATTTCAGTCACTGTTGTACTTACCGCTAGAAATTTACAGCTTCTACTACTACTCTTCCACAATAAGGTTTTTTTATTATTATTATTCACTGATGGCTTTATATCAACTGTGAGCTTCATCGCGGTGTCTGCCTTTATGTGTACCGTTTCCTGTCCCACTCACTGATTTTATACCGTAACGAGTCGGTCTGTGTGCAGTCAATCAGTTCCGACATGGTGGCTATTTTACGAGCTAGCAGCAAACTGGCAATTTGTACCTGCTAATGCTAATAGTACGACTAACCACTTATTCGTCCGTTGCGAACATGACTACTTTCTTTTCACTTTGCTTGTGGTTATGACCACCATTTCCGTTTCAATTGGATTTTTAATTTTATTCATTTTCTACTACGTTTCCGCACACAGCTAGGAAATTGTGAAAAAGTTTTAATATAATTATCCAACCGATAAATTACAATTAATAATAAACATAAACTTTTTAGATATATTTTTTTTTTTATATAAAAACAGCTCTAGTTTCTATTTCTATTTCTTACATATACTACTAACTTACTGTACTACTTTATTTTATAGTACAAATTGTCAACATATAGTTTTTCAGGGAATATGTAAAGCTCAGTGGTTTTCGAACAACTCATTATATTTTTTAAATTTTGAATCTCAGAAAATTTGACTCTTAATAAATTTATTTGCATGTCTTCAAACTATTAAAAATGTAAAGATATAATTACTATAATATGCAGCATGGCCCGGAAATCAATGGCTGGTAGAATGAATAACTGATTAAGAATGATTAACGAGCAGTTGACTAGCACTACATTATCTCTGTCAATTGTTTATGAATTGTTTTGCAGAAAAATACTTCAAATCAAAGATGCGTATAATTCATTTTTCTATAACTCTTATTTGAAGTATTTTTTTTTTAAATCATCCATATCATATACAGTGTGTCCCATTTAGAGGTGCCACCATTGGGATCTCGAGAACTATAAGAGATACGATGTCGGTTAAATGGAACTTTTTGTGCGCCTTTGGGAGACAATCTCAGATGTGCTTTTGTTTTTCCAAAAATTCTCATAGGGCACTAGATAATGACGAAAAACTGAATATTGTTGATTTTTTCTTTTTCAAATAACTTCTAAACTATTAATAATTGAGAAAAACGTTTCAAATACAAAAGATAGATATTTTTATTAACTAACCAGTGGCGTACGAAATAAATTTTTATATCCGTAAATTTTCGAGATATAACACAAACTTATATTTTTTTAAATAGAACCCATATCTGATTTTAGTCTCAAAAAAATAATTATTTTTTTCTGTTTTCAACGATGTAAGTGTTATTATGTTTTATATTTGTTTTGCCTTCAAATTTATTATTTTTTCCTTATTTTGTATTAAATTTATAATTATTTTGAGAATATTGGTAGATTTCTATTTAGAAATACTCCTTGTATTTAAATAATTTAATATTTAATAAAATTAATAAATAAAATTGTAAAGCTGGTTATTATTAATGAATATCATGTTGTTTTACTTTTTAACACATAAACCTAATTTTTAAAAAATTTATGCGACTTGTGCTGCCATCTATGGCACAAAGATTTCTTTGCTCGCTAAATTTAAGGAAAACCATCAGATGAATGTTGAACGTCTTGTATATTTTAAAAATTAAGTTTATATGTTAGAAAGTAAAACAACATGATATTCATTAATAATAACTAGCTTTACAATTTTATTTATTAATTTTACACTCAAATGTATTTGGCAACACAGGCAACGTATACAAGCCGTATTCTTGGCAACCATGATGGGCCCCACAAGCACTTGTCAAAGTCACGTGGCCTCCCACACCTCATGGTGGCACCTCTAAATGGGACACACTGTATTATACGATTGAGAGAGATAGAAAAGAGCTAATCATCTGCTTCCTAATCACTCTTTAAACATTTGTTCATTATACCAGCCATTGTTTTTATTCTCTTTTTCAAATAAAGTGCTTTTAATTGTAAAAATACTAACAAAAACTACTTAGAAACAATGTTTACAATTTAAAAATATCGGTCTGTGTCTTTTTTAATAACTCGATTATTTTAATTATTAGGAATATTTTGAATTAAAATGTTTATATCTTTGCAGTATAGGTTTTTCTACCGGGAGTACCAGGTGTTCCATTTTCACGCAATGTCATGTAACTTTATATTTTTATATAGAATACCCTATATATTTATTCAAATTTGAAAAGTACATAACATTTGCCCGCATTTGCTATAACCTAGTATAAATTAAAAATATACTTTATTTGAAACAGAAAATAGAAACGTCGCCATTCTGATATACTATGTACCTATAAAAATTATATGTGTGGAACTTTAGTAGTTTGACGATATCAAAAAACAAGAAATTAAAAAAAAAAATTCTGTCGGGTTAATCAGTTAATAATAAAGTTTTCCATATTTTGCTATCAAAATCAGTCACGTTAGTTGAGTTTGAATGGATTGGAATCTCCAAATGCATTGTAGGCCGCAAATTAGCAATTTGTAATAAATTGCAAGTAAAAAAACCCTTCCCACTTGTTCTATCTATTTAGGTGTTGCGAATACCTTATCTGTTGTGTATGATCAATTTTGTAGCGCATTAGTTCATAAAAATAAATTACTATTACCTATTATTATTGGTCATTTTTATATATTATATTATGAAGTTGAGAAATAGTATTTTTTCTTTTCTATGAAAAATTTAATGTTGCTGATGTAATTGATTAGTAATCAATTAATTTTCTCTTATAAAAACTAATAGAAAGAATGAAGATTTTTCAGATTACAGCAATAGTTGTGGTTCATGGTTCGCGTAAGATTATAAAGAGAAATTGAAACGAATCCGTAATCAAAATGAAATCAGAATTATATCACTCGTTGTTAAAGTGTGAAGACAAATAATTGAGAGTGAGTGGACTTACTGTTGCAAGATCTTGGATGACGCTTGTGTTGTCGCGTAACCAAATCGGGACAAACGTTGGGCTAGAGGTATCGGAGCACTGAATGCAGCCACGCGTCCTGCAGCTGTGTTCGGTTGAAGCCAAAGACCTATAAAAATAATTTGTAAATTTAGAAACTTAGTTAAATACTCGTAATAGAACTTTTTAAAATCTTTGCGGTTTATGCCTTAGCAAATCTATTTTAGTAGTACCTAATCATTCTTTACTCTATTTAGTTGCATAGTACAATAATTAATAAATTGGCAAAAGGATTCTGGCTAGTTCTGCATTGAATATACTGAGGTTGAAAAAGAAGATGCAGAATGTTAGATTGTTTAATTTAAGCGGCAATCGATTTAGGACCGTTGGGTTCATTATCAGGCCGACGCTAAAATATACAAAATTCAAAATTACATGTGTAATATAATATTATCGTTAAATTTTAATTTTAAAGTTAAATTAAGAGAGGAGTTAAGTGAAAAATGCAGAATCAATAATTACAATTTAAAATTTAATAATAGGTTCAGAACCTTTCAGTCAATTTATATTTTATTTAACATATATATATATATATATATACAGTATGTCCACGGATCGAGTTCCAAAGAGGAAAAACTTTTTTATTTTTTATTTTACAAAAAAATGTATTCTTGATAAAAGTTTTTGGATGTCCCGAAACGGCCAATTCAGTTTTAACATTTTCAAATTTTCCCAAAAAATAAATTTGCGTTGTCATGGTTTTTTTACATCCAGTATGGAACCAGTTGATAGGAATTTTTTGACCAATTTTCGTGCGTGCACCTCTATTTGAGATGTAAATATCCGGAAACTTTTGATTAAATTTTTCGACAACTCGACGGATCACTTTATTACCTTTGCCATAACATTGAATTAGGTAAACTCGTTCGTCTTTTGACAACGATTATGGTTGATTTTCCCAATTAATAGTTAATAGAAATAAATAAATAACGGCAATTACCATGACAACGAAAACTTATTTTTTGGGATTTTTATCTGAAACTAAAAGGAAATTTGAAAATGTTAAAACTGAATTGGCCGTTTCGGGACATCCAAAAACTTTTATCAAGAATACATTTTTTTTGTAAAATAAAAAATAAAAAAGTTTTTCCTCTTTGGAACTCGATCCGTGGACATACGGTATATATAATAAACAGGATTTCTGTCTTGATTAAGCTTTATTTATTTTCTCGTTGAAGTTTCGGAGTATTTTATTCCTTCTTCAGGAAAACTTTAATAAATATATAAAAGTACAATAATGAAATACAATAATAAAACCTATACTACTTAGAAAAATTTATATAGGAAATGGAATTATATAATTATGGTCAAAAGTCGAAAAAGTAGAAGTAATTTTGTAAAAAATATTTGAAAATGGCATTAAATAAGGTAACGATGGCAACATTTTTTTTTTTTGAAACTTCATAGTATATTGCGTTATTAGGAGTAAAAGTGAAACTTTGTGTGGCGAGGTGGCGAGCATGTAAGTTTGAACGACGAGCTTTAGCGAGGCAAACAATGACACTTTTACTCCGAATGACACATTATATTTTTTCTTCAAACATACATATTTAAATAAAATAATTACAACTTGACGTTACAATAATTATAAATATTTTACGTGAAGGACGTTTGCTGATTTCAATTGCTCTGTTGCTATGGACACATTCGTGTTTGTTCACTTTTTGTTATAAACATTCAAGTGAAAATATTCAAGTTTTGACGTTTAAATAAAAACTATGCAATTTTATATTCTCCTTATGTGCAATTATATCAGAATTTGAAGTTTTGCTATGTACGGTCGTTGAAGTTGTTCAATCGGATGGAAATTCAACAATATGGCTGAAGAATATGATATGTCGATTGTCAAGGAATCGCTGAGAAACAATATGAACTTTTTTTATCACTAATTCTAACAGGCCTATTCTACTAAAAAAATATGTATCGTTATGACTCGTTACTAGGCGATAAGTCGTTATGATAACGATTTTTGCCAAAACTTTATTCTGTTAATTTATTTATCGTTACGAATCGTTACATATCGTTATTTCATATCGTTTATTAAAGACAAGTTTACATGCATCGTTGAAGTCGTAAAGTTAGACATATTTTGAGAACAAAAGTAAAAATGGCTGAAGAAGATATTTTGTTAATTGTAGCTGAGAAAGAGATTCTGCAAAGATGAGTATTTATTCACTTCTGTACGCTAATTATATATATTATACTTTTTAGTATTAGACATTTTATTTATATTTTAGAAATATATTTAAAAATTTAGATTTAGATAATATTTAGTGGACGAAGGACTCCAGGCTGTTCTGCATGTTGATAAGGGTAGAAAAAAGAAAAATCCAAGGTTTTTTCGTTGCAGAATGTAAATAATAAATAAATAATTTTTAAATACATTCTGCAACGAAAAAACTTTTTCTTTTTTCTACCCTTAGATAATATTATTCAATTAAATAAACAAACAATGAATCGATATGTCAAATTTAAATTGAAAAACATAAAAATTTATTCTGTCAAAATATACATGAAGTTAAATATTATCGTTATAATCCTGATAACGATAATTTATAACGATATGATTAGTAGAATAGGTTTTTGGCATTTGTCGTTATTAAAGTCGTTTAACCAAATGCTTAGCGACAGTTGTTCAGTAACGATATCGTTATACATTTTGTATAACGGATGCTTTATCTTGGGATACAAAAATAAACGAGATCCAATTTGCTATTAATAACGCTGTGAATTCTGCAACCAAGAAAACGCCTAGCGAATTACTCTTCGGATATCGACCAAGAGCATCATCCGACGCTATCATCAGTGTGGAAGTTCAACAAGAACGGCCTACTGTGGCTCAGTTAGAGGAAACTCGCCGGGAAACTGCAGTGAACATCTTAGAAAACCAAAAGCAACAGAAGGAAAGATACGATAAACATAGATGTATTGGACTTAAATATTGCGAAGGAGATCTCGTCTTAATTAAAAAACAAGCTACTTCAGAAGGAACTAGCAGAAAATTACTTGCTCCATATGACGGACCGTTTCAAATAAAGAAAGTTCTACCGAACGACAGATTTTTAGTAGAAGATTTACCTGGTACAAATCGAAGTAAAAGAGGAAAATATAGTAACGTAGTGGCGATAGACAGGATGAAACCATATTTAACCGCACGTGAACAGTCGGAGTCTTCAGAAAACAATAGCGCTTCGGATGATGATGCTGTAGGAATTTCGGATTGATTCCTCGAGGACGAGGAATTTATCAGGATAGCCGAACTGTTAAAGTAAATATTTTACGTAAGATTATTTTTTTTATTAAATCTATTGTGTTTTGTTTCCATTTAGCAATTTAGGGACGTAACCGATGCTGTTGGATAAGAGCTACATTTAATGAGACTGTTATTCATGTATTTTATTTCAGTTTATCGTTAGATTTCAGTGAGTCGGCATCGTAGTGATTTTGTTTGTGTAGTGTTGTGAGGAGTCGGAGTTCTTTAACAGTGAGTTGAGCCAATCGTTGTCTTTTACTGCGTCCATAGATCCTTTTTCCTATACCTAGTGTGTTTGGTTGACAAATGTGTTGTCCATCTGTGTATGCCGTAGTCTTTCCCAGTAAGTGCCGGTATAGGTACGGATTGGAGAGACAGCCAAGCACGCGGCCAACGAAGCACGACCCGCTAGCCCTCGTGCCAACGGTGCACTGCCTGCCATCTTTAGTGTGTTGCTCAGGAGTTGCCCAACGTTTCGCTAACACTCCACGATTGCGGGAGGAGTGTGGGTTTCAGCTTGGCTTTCAATCCATGCTCCCGAGAGCCCCAGGTGTGCAATCGCTGGGAGAGTGTTTAGCTTGGTTCTTGTACTCTGATTGGTGCTGCCTCTTGTAAGGCGACTTTCAGAGGGGTGTGCTGTTGCATACGTGTGTTATTTCTAGTGTGATTTCTCAATGATTTCCTTGTGATGTTGTGGGTGTGGTGGATGCGTGTACCCCTTTTTTGCGTGTGATTGCCCCCTCACTGAGTGTTTCTCATGTGCTGATTCTTTTCAGAAGTAATCGCGGCGTAAGAGGATTTGGCGTCCGCGGGTTCGGCTAGGCGACGGACGGTCATCCTTATTTGTTGTTGATATTGTTATACTATTTATTTTTGGTGGAATATACGAGTATAGATGATATATGTGTTTTAATATCCTTATTTTCAGCGCTAACTTTTAATCATTTTTAATAATTTTTTTAGTAGAATAGGCCTGTAAGTATTCTTATCGTCATTACCCATTATGTAAGTCTGCTATTTTATAATATGTTATTTCCTTAAATGTAAACTGTTTATATTTCAATTTGTGGATCATCAATTCAAATTTGACAGCTGTTGGAGATTTTTAGTAACTTTATTCTTAGGTTATCTAGAGTATTTATAGTGCAACTTGGGGCGATATTAACAGGTTTCTATTTTATTAGTCACTTCTTATTCGCTCATTTTATATAGTTGCTTTGGATATTTATTTATTTCATTTCTACTCCGGCGGCGTAGAAATTAACTATTTCTACTCCGGCGGCGTAGAAATGAAACTTCAACCTTGTAAATCAAGTCACAAAAGATGCCATTTTTATGACATTTGAAGAAAAAAATATTGTTAAATAAGCTTAGACTTTATTTATAAAATTTTCACATTACTATACATACTACGAAAATTTTGAATTTCTGTTCTGAAATTAACATTATTTCTATTATTCTGTATACAGGGAATTTATTTTAACATGCAACATATGGCGAATCACCTTCCATAGTTACTTACTATTGTCAAAAAATGACAGCAATGTAATATTTGTCCATTTTAAAATGCAACATACAAAATTTGTAGTTTTGTATTATCAAAACTAATTTCCTATAAATTAGCCTACATACGATTAACAAAAAATCAAAACATGAATGTTGTACATCTTAACAAACTTTAGTTTACAAAAATTCATTACTTTCATGTAATAAATGTTAAAAAATACCCCCAATCACTCTGAGGCAATATTCTATTCGGTTGTAATAAGAATTGACACCATTTGTGATGTGTTTTGGAGGTATCTCCTGTGCTGCAATACTATTTATAATGTTGCATTTTAAAATGGACAAATTTTACATTGCTGTCATTTTTTGACAATAGTGAGTAACCATGGAAGTGATGAACTATAATGTTGCATTTTCAAATAAATTCTCTGTATGCATAATCGCCAAAAAAAGTCATTTTGATAAATTAATTTCCCGGTCCAAAATTTTGACCGCATCAAAATCAAAAGTAACATCAAATTCTATGCAATGCTGGGCCAAGGCACAATTTCCGTTTGTTAGTTGTTTATTAATACTTCTTGTATGTTCTGAAATTCACGTTTTGGGTTTTTTTTCCTTTTGGCCAATGTATGCTTTACCACAGCAATTATGCAGGGTGTCCCAAATTGATTAGGCTACCATTGGGATCTCGGAAACTATAAGAGCTACGAGGTCGGTTAAATGAGCAATGTTGTGTACTTTTGAGGGTTGATTCAGATTCCGCTAAGAAATTATAAGAGAAATAAAAAAATGTTTCATAGAAAAGCTACACTATTTAATAAGGAAAACTTAAAAATGTTGCCAGTATAAAATTGAAGATGGTGGTTTTCAAGATATTAATAGCAACTTTCTTATTTTAAATGGGCGCCATATTTGATTTTTACATGATTAAATAGAACTTTTTGTTCTCTTTTCAACGATGTATAACAAAGTATGTTTACATTAAAATTTGATAAAGATATTAATTATTTCAGTTTGATAACTAATCAAATAAGCTTAAAAACAAATGCAAGTACATTTTTTTTAAACGAATCAAAAACAAAACCACTTAATACTAATGTAATAATTTATAAAAATGCTCCAAATTCTGGCCATTGTTAAGTAAACATAAATGAACACGTTTTGCAACACTGGTAGTTACTGTCCGCAATGTATTGCGATTAATACTATTAAAAGAGTTCACTACTGCTTCACGTAATTCCTCTACATTATTGTAAATAATGTTACTGCCATACATTTTATCTTTTAAAGTGCTCCATAAATAAAAATCGAGAGGCGTTAAGTCTGGTGATCTAGCTGGCCATGAAATGGGTGTGTTAGTCACTATGATTCTATTATTAAAGCGATTGTTTAAATAATTAATAACATTTCTAGCATTATGAGCATCTTGCTGATACCAAATTCGGTAATTTTGTGCCAAAGGTAAATCATTCAGTAAATCTTCCAGGGATGTCTGAAGAATTGTGCGTTAGGTTTCCATCAAAAATTATAGGGCCAACTAAATTACTTCCCAATATGCCACAAAAAACATTAAACCCGAACCTATCTTGATTTCGCCGTGGAATCACTATGCGTGGATTTTCTTGTGCCCAATAATGCTCGTTATGACGATTAAATAAGCCACAGTTAGAAAAAAGAGATTCGTCGGTCCATAAAATGTGATTAATAAAATCATTATTTTGTCTTATTTGGTTAGTAAACCATCTGCAAAATACTGATCTGCGGACATGATCATTTGGTCGTAAAATCTGGGCAACGTGTAATTTAAAGGGACGAAACTTATGTTTTTTACGAATTCTTGACGCTCTCGTCTTAGATACATGTACCTGGGCTTCTATTTCCCGAGTTGAAATGGTCGGATTAGCCGCTACACATGCCAGTGCTAACTCTTCATCCTGAATTTCATCTTCGACTATCACTTGTGGGTCACGAGTAGGTTTTTTTAAACATTCATATTGCTGCATATTTATATCCAATCTTCTAAACACCTTATCATTGGGTTGTCTTCTCTCCGGAAAGTTACCGAAATAAGTTTGTGCCGCAAGACGGGAGTTTTTATTACATTTGATGTACGTACAAAACATATCGTACTGCTCTAATGTTGAAAAAGTAGGCATTTTAATTATGTAATAAATACTCGTAAAATCACTAATTAAATTGAATAAACGAATACATACAAATTTAATTATGACAGTTCACTGTTATAAGAAATTTTGTTTTGTTTCTTATTCACTTGCATTTGTTTTTAAACCTATTTAATTAGTTATCAAATTGAAATGATTTATATCTTTATTAAATTTTAATGTAAACATACTTTGTTATTCATCGTTGAAAAGAGAAAAAAAAGTTCTATTTAAGCATGTAAAAATCCAATGTGGCACCCATTTAAAATAAGAAAGTAGCTATTAATATCTTGAAAACCGCCATCTTGAATTTTATACTGGCAACATTTTTAAGTTTGCCTTAAGTGTAACTTTTATATGAAACATTTTTTTATATCTCTTATAATTACGGAGTTATTTGACATTTTTAAAAATCGCGATTTTCAGTTTTTTTTAAAATAATTTTCAGACCGTTCGGAATTTTGAATGTTTCTTAACGGAATCTGAATCAACCCTCAAAACTACACAACACTGCCCGTTTAACCGACCTCGTAGCTCTTATAGATTCCGAGATCCCAATGGTAGCCTAATCAATTTGGGACACCTGTATAGAATTTGAAATATTACATTCTTATTTTCAGAAATATCAAATTTATCTTCTAATTTGCTAAAAAGTTGTCCCATTGTTTTAACTGGTTTTGATGTCATTTTGACAGCTAATATTTTTTTTTCAATACTTTTTTCAAATTTTGTTTCAAACCATTGACATTTGGTATTGTAAAAAATCTTCTCTCATTGTTGTTTAGTTTTTTTGGACGTTAGTAATATTATTGTCAATTTTTTTATAGTTATTAATTATTTCTACTTCCTTCTCTGATTTTTCACCATAATTATATATTTTCGTCTCCTATATTAATTGTTGTAAGTAGCTTAAGTTTTATTTTTGTTTTACATTATTGTATTTTTATATATTTATTTATAAAAGTTATTCTATTAATTTTTATGCATAATAAACAATGCGGGTCTGATATTTTCATAGCTACATTAATATGTAAGAAAGTCAAAAAAATGGTGGAAAACCCTTTTATAGTATAATTCATATTAAACTCAAAAACAATATTTTCTGAAATATTGGGTGGTAAAATACATTATTTTTATGTACTTCCTCGTATACCGTGTGATTGATGTAATTTGGTGTATACGGAATTTTTTTCTCTGTTTCGGAATTAGAATGGCATTCTAGCACGCTTATTGATGTTAGAAAGAGCTTCTTTCTTAAACGATTTTTGTTTGTTCGTATGACTGCATATACGCAAAATATATTGGCACCGGACAGAATATAAACACAAATCACTGTTACCAAACAATTCTGTCAAAAAATTCCCTTGATGGAAATCGTCAACTATTTTTATAAACAAATAATGCAACCGAAAGCCGAAAAAGAGAAACTATTATATTATTATAGTATAAAACACTTGTTCTTGTTACAGGAGGCTATTCACGCTCGTGTCTGAATAGTGAATTTCAAACATAATTTTGAATAGGTTGCCTTCTATAACTTACGTTTTAATATTAATATTAACCTGATAGCATATTTAATTTTAAAAATATTTAATGCTAATTAAATACCAGAAATAAAAAAGGTGTAAGTGTCAAAAAATAGTTTTTTTAATTTTTTTTTTCTTAAATATATACCTATTATGTTCAAACGCTATTAACCTAAAATACGACATAAAGTCACAACTACATATTATCTGGCTCATATACCCTCAAAGAATGGAGAGCAGATCTATGAACCACGCCACGCCATGTTATTCTTTAATATGATGTAAATGCCATCATGTTTTTGTGTCAATTGCATTGAAATGACGCATCTTACACCTATTGTGCAAAGTGGCGCTACAAAACGACGAAAAAAGGTGAAAAGAGTGTGCATGATTTCTTTAATTTCAAAATGGTAGCAAGTACGCAAATATCAAAGATGCACAATTTAAAAGAAAGGGAAGACTCTGGCTCACGTTGCTGAGTATACTTTGTACTTTGTCCAAACTACAATGTTAACAAGTATTTACCCGGAGAACATAAAAATGACTATTAATCTATTGTCATATCATAGTTTTTATATCAAAATTTCAAGCGCTAACGCCAATTTGGATATAAACATAAACCCTTTTCTATGAAAGACCGCAAGGCACTTAAACGCTAATTTAAGATATTATGCATAATACCCGTACATAAGGTTTTCTTACAAATAAGTTTACAAAATCTGATTTCTAAGCCATTTAAGTTTCAGTAAACCAAAAAGTTGCTTGTACAAGTGCAAATACATGTATGATTCACTGTAACAATAAGATAGTTCTTACTTTCTTACACTATGTGTATTATTTCATTCTCAAATTTTTGCTTTTTGCACTTACACCTTTTTTACCTCCCGCTACCCTAGGTAAGGGAGGTATAGGGATCGTGCTAATGCTAAAAATCGCATACATATAGAGATTTTAGTGAATAAGCAAGTTTTGATATCCCCAGAATTCGATTTTAATATTTTTACAATGATGTCTGTGAGTATGTGTGGATCCTGTGGACACGATTACTCAAATATCATCAATCAGAAAATTTTGAAATTTTGTATACCTATTCTATGCTAATGTGGGAAGAGCTCATTAGTTTTTTGTGAATATCGGATAACCGGAAGTATCACTTATATAAGCTTCCAACGGTTTTTCTTGAAAAAAATGCAATTAATCTAATTTTTCAGCAAATTTTACTAATAAAAATTAAATATAATGATACAATCTTCAATTCTACGATAATAGCATTTAGTAAACAACTTTAGATAACTTTAAAAATAAATTTATAAAATAATTTATTTTTATATATCATCTTGCCTATGCGTCAAACAAAAACATAATACTTTAACAACAATTTTGACATATTTAGACAAATGTCACTGTCAGGAAGCAATTGCTTTAAAAATTAAAATTAATAATGAAATCGTGTCATGGAAAATGTAGTAGTAATATATTTGATTCTAATGGAATTAAGGTTTGTAAAAATAATATATTTTCCATCATACATAAATATTAGATGTACTATTGATTTGCTTCATTTTCTTCTAGGGTACGGCTCTGAAATAACTTACGAGTACTATTTTGAATTTTTAATTTTTCTATTAGTTTTGTCAATATTTGTGAAATTTATTTTGTGTATGATATATTTGTTAAATGTAAAATAAAGATTGTTATTAGTGAATGTAAATATATTTGAACATAATGATTGCTTTATTTATACTGCATGGTTAAATACCCAGCGGGAGGTTATGTGCTGGCCACATCAGATTTTTTATTTCTGGTATTCAATTTAGAAAAGTTGTTTAACACGTTAACTGCTATGTGCACGTCAAAGTATACACGCTAGTTGGGTCCAGTACGCCGTGTGTATAATTTCGTATACGGTATACACGAACAATAACTTCGTTTTGGCCTTGTGTATGTCACCAGAACACGCTTAGCATGGGTTTCTTATGGCGGGATGGTTGGCGTGGCGTGGTGACACACATTGGAACTTAGCCGAAAATTTTATTATTGCAAAAATACAAACATAATGAGCGTTGTCACAAACAAAAATTTAAATAAAGTTTATGGCAAAGTAACGTAACTTATTCTATTGAAAAAGTCAAATAAAAAATGTATTTGACATTTAATAAAAAAGTGGTGTGGCCTGAGGAACATTCTTCAAAAATACCCGCGGCATTTAACATATTAAAAATTAAAAATAGGCAAAAATTATTAAAACAAGAATTAAAATCTAGTTAACTTTAAAGTAGGTATTACATAGATCGTCAATTTTTTCTTAGGTCCTTTTAACTTCATAAGTAAACAATTACCAATCTGTATTTTTTTAAAATTTAAACTAGATTCTAATTTTTTCCAATACTTTAAGTAACATAATTTTTGTTTGTTTTTAATCACTACATAAATGTTCAAATTTAATTAAAGATGAATACGAGGCATTTTAAATTAAAAGTAGGTAAGTAATTACTTACGTTGTTATTATTATTTATTATTATTTATTAGTTATTATTATTTATTATTGTTATTATTATTATGTATTTTTATTATTTATTATTATTGTTAATTAGTATTATTATTATTAACATTATTATTATTATAATTATTATTATTTTTATTATTAGGTCTCGTGGTCGCGTGCCTGAGTGTCTGGTCGGGAACCTGGGGAACCGGGTTCGATCCCGACCAACGCCAAATATTTTCGAAGTTTAAATGGTACAAAAGTGACTTCTGTGGTGCACTCTTCACGCCAGCAATAAGTGCTTGTGAGGTGACGCCTGGTAAACGCCCGCCCAGTACAAATATGTCATCATTACCGATATCTGTGAAAAAGCGGATTGGCACACCCAGGCCACTATGTATATAAAATGAATTATAGCTGTGTATTTTTAGTAGTTTGAAGACATTTAAATGTTTACAAAATTGTCTGTCAGATTTTTCCCATTTATTTATTTATTTATTCGAGTCTAATCCATAAAATAAATTAGAAATAATACAATAATAAAAAGCAACATTAAAATAAATATGTAAATAGATATTTAAAGATAATTATAAATAGTTGCTCCAATATTGCGCACATGCGATAGCGTTCGGCGTAACTTCAAACAGATCCTTTTTTTGACATGGATGCATCATTGCTGGACATACTAACAAATGATCCATTGTTTGCTGGCTACCACACAAACAAGAATCTGTACCGAGGCGATATCCCCATTTTACCATATTGTACCCACATCTTCCGACTCCTGAACGAAGGTGGTTTAAAGTCCTCCAAATATTCCAAGGTTGAGTACACCCTGGTGGAAGTATCTCTTTAGGTTCGGCTGCTAACTCTCCAAAATCAATTAATGTCTCTTTCCACATGCGAACTCTTTCATCTGATGTTTTGTTTGTAAGTGGTTTTATATGCGTTAGAAAGCTTTTCCTAGATCTTAATCTAGATCTAGTTGGTTGTTTTTTTTAAAAAAAAAAAAAAAAAATCAATCATACTCACTGTACAGTAGCATTTTGCTATCCTTTTTATTAGGAGCAAATATTTATATTTCCTCTACCCTCTATGTGGTTGGGTTGAATGCACTACAGGGGTTATTCTTATGTTATTCCAAAATTAAAAATAATTTAAAAGTTTGATTGGATTCGAAAATGGGTTGGTTTCGTGATCAATTATGCTATCAGCCACCCAACAGATTTTTTTTCTGAATTAAATTGTCCATAACATGGTTGTAACCACATCTCTTAGATGAGATATGAGATATCAAAATGGCCGATGTACCTATATAAATTTGGACTCATTGTGGTATTAAAATAATTCAGGGTATTTATTTTAAGTAATTAAAAAATTAAGTATCGAAATATACTAAATTTGCTTAAGAAATGCGAAGAAAAATAATAAATAATGATAAACAATTAAAAAAGTTTAATTGGAGCCCCCAGAATATGGAATAATAGATTACTTACACCAACTTAAATACGCATTAAGATATTGAATGGCTCATATCGAAACAAGTTACAGGAAATGACTAGAAGTCCGATTTGTGTGAATAATTATATATCATATTTATTTAATCATACAGCACTGAGACGCATATATGTATATATTTATTTAATGATGGCTTCTATTATGCATATTATTTTAATAATGTAGAATGTTTCTTCCTTACCTTTTGTATAGAGTTCCGGTTCTTGCACATTCACCAATTCATGCATCTTCTTCAGTCCATAATCAGCAGCTTCTTCAATTTCTCTCGCCTCGAGGACACTATTCACATCTGTTGTCTCTTCACTATCTTCATGATCGAACATTAAATTGTCAGGCGACAGTCGTTGTTCAATTTCCTCATTTGAATTTCCCGCGCGTTCGTATTTGTTTGAACTATTAGTGGGCTGTATAAACAATGGTAAGTGATCACTGTTATTGTTATTAGAAAGTGTATGTGTATGATTGTTACTTATATGAGTGTAATTAAGTAATTGTGAGTGAGTTTCTCGGTTTTCCCTCGTCAAGTTTTGGTCAGTTGGTCCATGGTTCAGGTCGGTTGTCTGCGTGTGTGTTAAGAGTATAAGTACCCCCCAGAACGACCGTTGCCATATCCTGAAACAAACGTGACTATAAAGAAAACTTTTATGGAAGAAAACTTTCAGTAGTAAAAATGTAAGTGAAATTAATTATGAAAGTTTGTTATACTAATGGATGTATTTAAAAGAATTGTACATTACTTTCTCGTATTTAATGCTTGATTTCATGTGTGATACATGAGTTTAAATTAATGTTTTCTTTTTTCAAAGTCATTTCAAGGGAATAACATCGTACGTTAAGATCTTGACCGCGTTATCTTATTTATAAAGTATGTATCGTATGATATTTATCAGAATTGAATCTGGTCAAGGAAAATTACTTTTATCTTAAATTCAGGGTGTAAATGAAATAAATACATTAAATTTAATTAGTGATGGAACTCGGCAAAGAGCAACAATATTTTTTAATAACTTTCATTCGAAATAGTATTTTATTTTGGAAAAAATACTTACAATTTCAGACATGTACAAATGAAACAGAAAGAAAAAGTACTTACACTCACTTGACAATGACAGAAATCGCGGAGAGCAACAAAATTTCTTACAACCGAATTCACCATCCCTGAATCAAATTTGATTCTCTGATCAACAAAATTTGACACTGTTGCTTTGTTAAAACTGTTGATCTCAAAGGTAAACCAGAACTTGATTTACAGATCAGTGTTGATCAGAGAATCAAAACTTGATTAACGGTTGGTGAATTTGGTGGTTAGTAACATAATTTTGAATTCTCATATTTTAGTATTTTTAGGTAGGTAATGAAATTGTTTTCAAAACTTTAAAGATTTTTAACACAAGTTACTATAAGAAATATTGTTGCTCTCGGCGAATTACATTATATTATACTGGTTAAATTTAATGTAATTTTTAATGTTTGTTTTCAGGATTAAAATATGTCATTTTATGACACCATTGTTAAAAAGTGACAGAAGTCATTATATTGCGGGACACGAATCTTGACCTGCGGGGTAAGGGAAAGAAATGCTCATACCATGGTATTCCATAAACGCCGTCAAATAATTACATTAACTTTGTGCTTCTAACTCATTTGTGTACGCTTATGATCCTAATTGAGTGTAAACAAGACAGAAATTGGAACGAACAGCAATTGCACAAATCAACAGCCAATATGAGAAAGGCTGCGTAGCTTTAAAACTTATTTGGGCACCTGTTATATGTTATATTAGGTATGCGCAACCGCGAAGTAAATTAATTGTATTTCGTAGGGATGTAAACGGAGCGCATATATTAGACAGTGATTTTTATTTTCCACAGTTTATCTTTCGTGTCCCGCACTATAAGTGACAGTTCATTGTTACTTTTAACATTATTGTTACAAGTGAATTAGTCAGTCAAAAATAGTGTTCATAGAAAAATAGTGTATGATATATAGTCAAACCTATCTAAGCAGGAATCTCAACAAGACGGAATCCTGCTTATGGCAAAAGTCCCGTTTCATTGAATATGAATACCAATTATTATGTAATGTGCTCTGTACAAGTCGAAAATGCTTAACGCGGACGCGAGAAACAATATATTTGCGCCGGTAAAAACAAACCGGTACAAAGCAGAAGCGAGCATTTGCTTGTAAATATAATGATGATGAGCATGTTTGAGCAACGATGATTGGTCAAATTGCATCCCTATATAGACCATATTACTTTCTCAATCAATACGCATGCTCAGAATGTACCAGTTGTGTGCTTGAGGGAACAGCCAAAATGATGCCAAAGTTTTCTTTTGGGCAAATTGTATTTTAAAGTAAAATCTTATTTTATTAAGAAGTAAATAAATAATAATTTTTACATGTAAGTTTTATTTCATGTTTTACTATCGGATTCTGCACTTATAAATAGTCAATAAAATGATTTTTAAATATGTATACATTAAAATTTGAAAATTTTAAGGGCGCGTGTGAACAGGGCCGCATCAAGCATGTTAGCCGCCCGTGTGCATACAGAAATAGGCCGCCCCCCACAAATAAAAAATAATAATTATGGGATAGTTGAAGGAAGTATAAATTTTATAAAATAAAGTTAACTACCTACATACAAATTTATAACTCATTGACTATAGGTATGGACAGAATACAGAAATGAGTAAATATAAAATTGGAAAACTATACAAAATTAACAAAAAACAAATTTCCAAACAAATATTTTACTTTTGCACTATATACTAGGTACATGAGTGTAATAGTATATTACATCTGTAGTGGGGGATGTTTCATTACAGCCGAGGGCTTATGTATATTACTGAGAGGTGAAGTCTCGAGGTTAGATAAAGAGCGCGAGGCTATGATGAAACTTCCACCGAGGTTATGTATACTATTTTATTCACAATCATCCTCATTTTAAATCAATAATTTTCTAAATAAATCAATGAGTTATAACCTTTAATTTTATTAATATTTTTGACAGCTCTCTTAAATATTGTTTTAGCCTACTTTATTATAAGGATCTATGATGGAAGTGAAATCTGTTATTTCCAACCCAAGAGATTGTCATTAAAGTTAGGAATGACGTATTTCCCAACCTCCCAAAGGTTAGGAATCGGTATATTACTATAATGATTGTGAATAGAAAATATTACTCTATAAAAGTTAGGTAAATTTAATTTTTCTAGCTATGAGTACAGAAAACTTTTTCGGGTAAATTTAAATTTTCCGATAGATTATGTAGGATGGAAAATATTTAATCTATCTTGTGTCATACTATTTCGGAGATAATTCTCCTTAATTTTTAATTTTGAAAATGTCCGCTTCCCGGTAGCAACTTGGCAAAGTCAATAATAAGCATTCTTAATATGGTTGCAATATTTGGAAAAGTTGTACACAAATTATTTTCCAGTATGTATTGAAACACTTGTACTACATTCGTACAGGGGTGGAACATATTACGCAATAATTTAATTTCGTCATTTAAATCTAATGCATGAACATATTTTTCGTTATTTGAAATATCAGTTAATTTAATTTGTAAATTCATATAACATTGTAAAATTTGATTGTCAGGTACTTTTTTCAAATTAGATATATCGTGTAAAAAATCGAAGCAGCCATTGTGAGTTTTTATTAATTCAAATCTTTCATTCAGCGAGTTTATTGTAGTAATGACTACCTACTAATGACAAAAAAAAATAGATAATTATATTTCAGGATTGCGGAAAAAATCATGTTTAGCACACGTGTGATATATCATTGTTTATGCACTTTTGTTAAGTTTTTGTATAATATTGATTTTTGATAGGTAACCTACATTTTTGTGTGTTTGTAATTTATGGATATATAATTGTGAAATATTGAAAATGTATACATATATGCTTTCATATAATTTTTACTATATTGTTGTCTTTTCGCTATGCATTTGTAAAAATCATTGTTAATATTGTCAACTCTTTGTATAAGGTATTACCTTTACGACAAATAAAGCTTATTATTATTTATTGTAGTATCTAATAGAAATAGAAAAATAAAAATTAACTTTAAAATATACATATGCGGATCATTTGAAGTTTGATCTGAATGTTAGTAACTGAAATGAGTTTTCTTCGTTGGACCTCGCAGATATGGAAATTCTGTATCAGTTTCTAATATAGCATCTAATTTTTTTGACTCATAAAGAAATTCTTCAAATCCAGCATTCGATTGTTTACATTTTACATATTCGGTTAAATTATTTCATTAATCAATACACGATTTTATATTTATAGCAGGATTTAGTAACAGTTTGCTGACAATATTCACATGACTTAATATGTCATACCAAATTACTATCGCACGTAAGAATTTAAATGACATTAAGTTTGTCGTGATGCTTCGTTTTTATGATTTTATTTAGATCATTTATAAGATCTGATAAAGATTGACATATTTCATCAATTTTGTGCCTTAGTAGCTTAATTGCGTCTACGCGACTTTCCCATCTTGTATCACATACTTGTTTCCATACTAATCTCTTTACATTTTTCTTTAAAACATCCCATTTTTGTGTAGATGAAGAGAAAATCATCCCATAAAATTTGCCGATTTAAACTATCTTTGATAACAAATAATAAAAGTTCAGTGAATTGGCCGCCCGTGTGCAGTCACACATTGTCACAGGCCACAGGCTTGGCGCGTTAGTAGTTACAACAACCGCTGGACGCGTTCTGTACCTATGCGCCACTTGTACGCAAGTAGAATCCGAAATCCTTTGCCAAACTTTACTTCCCGGTATTTCAAATCTCTTGTAATCTGGTTAGTTTTTAGATTCATCAAAAGGATTAAATTCGGAGTTAGTTAATCCTATTTTTATTCCGGACTATTTTTTTTAGTATTAGAGCTATTCACGAAACAGAATAAGGTTGGAGTTAAATTTGGTTAGTGCTAATTCTTCAAACGTCAAATTAGTTCAAATTTTTGACACCTTAGTTCTTGTCGCTACAATCGCTCTGAGTTATTCGCGAATTCTCACGTTTGTATTGTGTTTATGTAATTGATTTGACCTAAAACATGATTAATACTAAATTATGTATATAGTTAATTAATTTTTATAGTTATTTCCCGTAATAAATGTTAATCAGACATATCTAATGGATTCAGCCTATCCCTAAAAACTCTTAGCCTAATACGTCTACATTCATTTTGTTCATCCTCGCCGTCATGAAATTGTAAAAAACGAAACATAGTCAACTAAAATAAATAAATAAATAAAAGTTGTGATTTACTGCACGATATTAAAGTAAAAGTTTTATGAAATGTAACAATATATCTGTATCCACAACTAACAAATAATATGTATATTATCTTGAACAAGTTTCAAAATAATAAGTATAAAAGTATACGTACTTACAATTTGCCAAAAAGCCTTGAAAATATGATCCAATTTCTTTTAAAATTCCCGTAACACTTTCTAACTGATAATCAGCTGTGAGCCACGGACCTATAGGATTATTCTTATTAACCTTGCGCGTGCGCACTTCTCTAGGAATTAAAAATGGACTAAATTTATTTCTCACAAAAAAATACAGTTAGTTGCTTTTTTATATATTTATCACTTCAGAATACTTTTAATTCTACCTACGTGGAACAAATTTTTTTATTAAATCCTGTTTCGTGAATTAGCACCGGAGTTATGACAGTTCATGGGATTAAAAATGGAGTTAGTGACTAATCCGTTTCATGAATCGGCCTGTTAGAGAATACCTCAAAGTCTTGAAATCGGATTAATTTTTGGTTGCATTCTTTTGTTAATTATAATTCAACTGTACCAGTAAGTCATGAAACTCCGTCTCCGACTAGAAGGAATACGCGTCATTTGCTTGTTCTATATTTGAGAAAACTGTTTCGGAAAGTATATAATATTTAAGCTATTTTTAACACTTATTGTAATAATAACAAATGTAAATATGTCAGAAAAATCTGTTGTGGCCAGCACAAGACCTCTCGCCATTTCCATATTAGGCTATATATGTATTGTATTGCACTTCGCTTTCGCACCGTCGTTTTATAACAAAATATTACAGAACTCTACCCAAATATTGTTTTTTATTGTATTTAACATGTCTTCTGCACACATATAATTTTAATTATATCTATTTTATATCATTTTCATGTCAGAGATTATTCCAATTCATTAACCAGATTGGCGGTATTTCTGAAGGATATAAGCATTTTACCTATAATTTCAAATATTTAATTAATAAAACAATAAGAAAGATTAAATATATACTTCCCAGAAAAAGCTATCAGGATGTCACTAAAACTGTTGATAATTATATCTAATTTCATTGTATGAGGAAGTTTCTAAATGTCAGATATTATTCCAATTCATTAACCAGATTGGCGGTATTTCTGATGGATATATGCATTTTACCACAATTTTACCTATAATTTCAAATATTTAATTAATAAAACAATAAGAAAAATTAAATATACTTCCCAGAAAAAGCTATCAGGATGTCACTAAAACTGTTGATATTTGACAATGACATGTGTCATGTTATAAACATTGGAAATCGTCAACTGGTTTCCTTAGTGCCTTGGCCTCTGCGATTAGTTTACTCTATAAATTATAGTGTCTTTATCTCTAAATCTATACAAGATATAACAAAAATTTTAAGTGTATTAGATAGAGAATTTTATGTTCTTCAATATTTAATAAAAAAAACTCCCAAAAAATTATATTTAGAAGAATTTTTCTCAGAAACTACTACTTCCGGTTGTTCAATTGTTACCAAAACCTTTTCAGCTCTTCCCAGGAATGTCAGATTGAGGAAACTGCAGTTAAATATTTTTTAAGTCTTATAATTTTTGAGGAATCGTGACTACAACATCCAGACATACATACATACACACACACACACACATACACACATCCACACACACACACACACACACACACACACAGACATTTTAAAAATGTTATAATCGGATTCTAGGGACCTTAAATCGTGCTTATTCAATAAAATCTGGATATGCGAATTTTAGCATGAATCCAATACCTCTCTTAGCGAGAGGTAAAAATCTTCAAGGGATGAGTTAGTGATATAGACAGATTAAATCACAGAATTAGTGACATTTGTATTTTACAAAAAGGAACTGTCAGTATTAATAACATTGAAAGTTTGTTGTTGATTTTAAATCACTCATCCTAAAATTAAGAAATGTTAAAATTGCTTGTTTTCGCATTAAACCACGAATATACTCCAACCACATACTATTACAATTTTAAGCAAAAAAGTTCAAATAATTATTTTACGACTAATTTGGTATCCTAAAGTTTGGGTCTAAGAAAAAGTTTCGTTTATTTTAACAAAAAATTCTGAAAAATTCAACAGATAACGTTCTTTTATGATAACATGTACACCAAGTTGCACAATTCTACCTGTAACCGTTTTCAAATTAGAGATCAAAATACACAACTGTACTTTGGGACCATTCAAATATTTTTGCTTAGGATTGCTTAAAGAATGTGTGGTTGAAGTATTGACATTCTTTCGTGGGACATTCTGAATTGGAATGTGGAGAAATAACGCATGCCTCATAAGTTTTGGCACAAATATCAACAATTTTTTTTTGCAGAAAATAATGCTTTTACTTGAAGTGTTGTACTACGTAATAATTAACAGTTTTATTGGCAATAATTACAAACTTAAATTAAATGAAAAGGTCCGTGTTCTTCTACAAGGCGCAACTTTCTGAGGACTCCTATCATTAGGTTTGGACGACATTTAAATCGATTTCTTGGACTTTTCCTCCTCATTTTGGGTTTCCCATCCTCCATCATAAACTTTACGAGATAAAAGATCCCAAAACTCTTCTATGGGACGAGCCTGGGGAAGGTTAGCGGGACTGTCATTTCGCAGAACAAATGGTATGTTTCGGTCTGCTAGCCAAGTTTGAGTCTGTCTTGCATAGTGACAAGATGCGAGGTGGCCAGAACATAATATCGTCCCCAGCATGTTCTTCTTCAATAAAATTAACCAATTTAGTTAGGCAATAATGGATGTACCTTTGACTATCCAGTGCTTCACCTTTTACTCGACTCACATAAAGCCTGGATACACCCCTTATGAAAATGGCGCACCAAACTAACACCTTGAATTGTGAAGTACTTTTCATCATCTATAATTATCACGCGGTTATTCGCAAAATGTACCCTTCTTAGATTACGGCAGCATATCGGGATTCTGGTTGTTGGTTGGAGGTATATTTTTGGGTTTTCCTTCGTTTTCTGAATTTTTGACCATTCCGTGACAGTTCCCACGGTATGGTGTCCTTGGATGTTCAATACTGGGGGGCCTGTTTTCTTAATGAAATACCAAGTCTGTTTTTCGCTCTTCTTACCAGTACTTCGGCTCTGGTCTCGGATCTTCCACTTTTTGGCAGGTTTAAACAAAGAATACCTTGCTCACATTCAGTAATTGAAATTTCCAATCTTGAGACGAGGCTGCAACGCAAGTCACTTGCGAGGGACATTGTCAGTTATACAACTTGCTGAGCCTATACTTTCCATCTTTGGTTTTGCACTTGACACGGACATCTGTTAATTAGAATTTTTTGAATATATCAACTGTTTCCATAATTTTAGCAAAGCTGACTGATTTTGAAAGATAATCTCTTTATAAGTGTATAACTCTATATCTGTTGAATATTAAGGAAAATGTATAATCAAACCGTATAGAGAATAAGATTTTATTTCATATTGATAATCACATAAAGTGTCGAAAAATGATATTTAACTGCGTTTTTTCAAGAAAAACTGTTAAGAACTTCAAATAAGGGAACTTTCGGTTGACGAATTATAACCAAAATCTAATCAGCTCTTCATATGTAGGTAAAGAAGAGGAATACGAAAGAATTATTATTTTTGTTTTGCAGTTATCGCCGGAGAAAAATTTGTCACACACACACACACACATACATACATACATACATACATACATACAGACATCAACGTAAAACGTAGTAAAATCGTATTCTAGGGATCTTAACACGTGCTTATTCATTGAAAACTTACCATCGAATTTCTTGACCAAAGACAATACCTTCCTTACCTAAAGGTGTCGGAAGGTAAAGAAATTCAGTTGGTATTTTTTGGTATTGAAAAAAAATAGTAATAATAATAATAATAATAATAATAAATAATAATATAACCCTGTCCGAAATCGTTTCCTCTTAACGTCGCGGGATAGGAGTGTTATTTTGTTTCTAAGCCGACTGATGGCAGCACAGTAGAAAATTTGTGCATCTGGTTGATATCTAGGTTGTATAAGTGCAGCTGTAGCTACAGCCAATCAGAACAGTGTACCTTACGAGTTATAAATTACTTGAAAAGAAAGCCGGGATGGCCAGGGTGCGTGTTTCGACCGAGGAAAACAAATTGTATAATATCAATGAAATACGTATCAAGTGACAAGGAAAAATAAAACAGTTATTATAATTCAAACATTTATTTGTGATTAAAAATGGAATTATCCTTGCTTATATTTTGAAATTAATATTTAAAAATAAAGTATTGTCCATTATTTTGAACAATTGAGAGGAATAAATTCTACTGAGGTTCTCTGCATTTAAAGCCCTTCTGAATTCTTCGCAAAACAATTTCTGGTAGTATGCACTTCTTATAAAAATTAATAAGTTGATCTCTCATATGCTTTTCCCAAAATAAATCACTTTTTTCGATTTTCAAAATGAAAACAGGAGTATCTTTGTTAATAAAAATGATGAAATGTGTAATTGGCCTTGTATCTGAAATGAAATTTGTTTATTTCTAGACAAGCCTACGCTATTATTATTTTAAAAACTATTCAATATTTTTTTTTACTAAATTTGGTATCTAGGGGTTTTCGATATGACCGTTTCAACTAAAATATTTTCAAAGCAGTAGCACTTCCGGTTTAACCGGAAGTAGCCCCTAACTTTATTATTTTAAATAGAATGCTATATTTTTTATTTTACCATCGAATTCAGCAGAAACTGAAGGAAGCAACCATGAAAACAGTACAAGACAACTCTTATCCGAATTATCAAGAGAGACAGCATTCGATATTTATCAATACTGTATAAATGCATTAAAAATTCGAGCTATTATGTTAAATGTTTAATACAAAATTATGTATAGTAAAATTTTTGAAAGAAGCCGGTCAAGGCCATCTACGAATTGCATCTATGAATTAAGATTTTATACTGTCAAATTTAGTAGTGTCGTTTACATAGTTTTTATGAGGTACACAAGATATTATGTACCCTTATAAAAACTAAGTAAAAGACACTACTAAATTTGACAGCATAAATCTTAATTTATAGATGCAATTCGTAGATGGCCTTGATCGGACTTCTTTCAAAAATTTTACTGTACATATGTTTACTTACCATGTTACTAATGTAATTGTATGAATTTTTATTTCTAAGCAAATAAATCATTGTTACTATTCTTATTACTAATAAAAAATAATAACAATAATAACAATGATAATAATAATGATAATAATAATAATAATAATAATAATAATAATAATAATAATAATGATAATAATAATAATAATAATAATAATAATAACAATAACAATAATAATAATGAAAAAATAATAACAATAATAATAAATAATAAAAAATAATAATAACAATAATAACAATAACAATAGTACAATAATAACAATGATAAAAATAACAATAATAACAATAATAATATATATCATCGCGGCATATTAACTATTGCTGCATGGGTGTGTCAATCTGCTTTGTAGGCAGGTATCGTAATGATGATGAAATATAGGTATCGAACAGCTGCAGCCGTCACCACTCAGGCACTCACTGCTGGGGTAGAGAGTGCTCCATAGAGGTCACTTTGTGCCAGGTAAAATTCGAAATAATTTTGGCCAGATTCACAATCAGAGATTCAGGAACGTGGTCACAATCCTCCGTTAATAAAAAGATATATCCTTTTTTATTCTATTTAGTGCGTAGAAAATAATTTACTGATTGTAAGAAATATTTTTTTACTTTCAACGTTTATTTTTTTATTTAACAAATTTCATTTTAAATAATATGTAATGTAATGCAATATGTAACATCTCATATTAAATAAATTATACTTATTTCATGGTTTATAATTTAGGATCATTTTAGACAGTTATTCTTGGTTTTAAATTAATATAAAAAATTCCTAAAAAATGTTTAATACTTGGGTCACTGCATATTATGACGTCAAGAGATTTTGATGGTGTGTTTTGTTCTTATTATATTTTTGTTAGTCTTTATATCATCTAAAAAGTAATGTGTTTTTAATGAACACAACTGTATATTTAATGAACCTACATATATTTTACGTGTCAGTAAGAAAATAGCATGAGTATTTTATTGTAGATATAATTTACACTTTATTTTCGGGGTCAATTATAAACAGAAAATATTGATAGATAAACAAAGTTTTTTGCTGGAAACGTATTAGTAACCTTCGATTTTTTCGATAAATTTTTGATAATTTATTGTAAACGTATATTACCTAACAAACCATAGTTTATAGAAGAACATATCAGAGTTTTTTCTCTCGCTAAGAGAGGTATTGGAATCATGCTAAAAATCGCATATCCAGATTTTAGTGGATAAGCACGTTTTAAGGTCCCTATAATCCGATTATAACATTTTTTTGATGATGTCCGTATGTATGTATGTGTGTGTGTGTGTGTGTGTGTGTGTGTGTGTCTGTGTCTGTGTCTGTGTGTATGTGTGTGTTGGTGTGTGTATGTTTATGTGTGTGTGTGGGTGTGTGTGTGGGTGTGTCTGTGTGTGTGTGTGTGTATGGATGTTGGAACCACGGTTTCTCAAATACTATAGGACTTAAAAAATATTTAACTGCAGTTTCCTCAATCTGACATTCCTGGGAAGAGCTGATTAGATTTTGGTAACAATTGGATAACCGGAAGTAATAGTTTCTTTTAAAAAAGTCTTCTAAATATTATTTTTTTGATTTCTGTTATTACTAATATTAAGGAATATAAAAATTTCTATCCGATAGATATAAAATTTTTATTATATCTTCTATGGATTTAAAGATAGAGACATATAAATATGTATATAAAATAATAATATGTAAATTTATCTCGCAGCCCATGGAAAACAAGTGGGAAAAATTAAAATGTTTGTAATTGGCAGATAAATATGAGTGTCAAAAAGACTTTAATATTTCTTATTTTATTATTAATTAAATATTTATAATTAGAGATACATATATTACACATACCCTTCAGAAATACCGCCAATCTCATCAATGAATTGGAAGAATCTCGAACATTAGAAGAATAAGAGTGAATAGTGAATTAAAAATATATAAAGAAGATATGTGTTTTTGTGTGTATCAGAAATGTCAAATATGTGCAATACTTATATAGCCTAATATGGAAATGGCGAGAGGTCTTGTGCTGGTCACAACAGATTTTTTTTAATATTAATATGAAATAGATTATCGATACTTTAGTATAACCTACATACATTTTACTAAAATGGGTTATTATAAACTTATGCAACAAAAGGTGTAGGTACAGATATTATTTAGAATTTATATATCCTTTAGCATTCATATACTGTGTCCGGGTGGGTACTGTATTTAGTTATACAGGATGATGAAAGGCACAGCCAAACAAAATACTTTAACATTTAAAATCATACTTTCGCAATTCCCAGCTCCCTTAAAATTATTTTAGGTAAAAGACCTCCAAATAAAAGTTGCAAAGTAAAAATTCTGCATCTAACAAATTTAACAAATATTTAATGATTTATGTGTCAAATTAGGTTAGTTTTTTTTTTATTATATGTACTTTCTGTTTAACTGAACAATTATCTACCTACTGAAATTATAAGATAATTATCCACTTAAACAGAAATTATAAATAATATAAAATAAAAATATATTAACCGAATTTGATAGATAAATCGTTAAACAGATGATATTTTTTTTGTAAAATTCCATGGCCATCGCCAATTTTGAGGTAATTTTCTCCATTTTCATACTTAATTTCTTGCAGAAAATTACGGAAATGTGATTTTACATGTTAAAGTCCTATGTTCAGGTATTATACCTTCTTACAGATAAAAATATTTGGTATTGACAAAGTTTGATATCACGAATCATAATTATTTATTTATGCATATCGTCGGCTCTGAAGCGCCATCTACTTTTTTCTTACGTGAAATGAAGTATAATTATTCTAAACTCCATACATGTAGCGTGCTTAGGCCGTATTTTAATTAATTTTAAACATAAGGGACTTTAAAATTACTGTTGCTAATTATTTGGTTTAGCAAAATAATTAGTACCTATTAAAAGAAAATAAATAAGATCATATTTCATTCTATGAGAATATACACTGATGGACAAAAATATCGGATATATTTTTTAAATTATCATTTAATTTTTCTCTAATATGTATTTATGTAGTTTTTATTACATGTGTTTTATGTTCATGTGCACTGAACACTTTTGTATTAATTACTACGTACCTAGACATATAAAAACGCTTCCATCTATTCTTTATACGAGCCCAAACTCATAATACATTCAAAAATCAAATTATAAAACTTACGCAAATGGTGAAACATATATTTTAAACTTACAAAAAACTGAATATGATATTAATTAATTGCGATCCTACCAACAAGTTTAATGTATAGAAATGGGCTTATTGGATCAGGGAGAGTTTATATATACGAAGAAAGAAATTTGAAAAATATATTGACTTCGCAGGGATTTGAACCCTGAACCCTCTCTTTGGAGAATGTAAGTACTCGTCTACGAAATTTTTAAAAAGACTTGAGAAAAATACATTGACTTCAATGGGAACCAACTTTGTGGCTCAATTGGTTAGAGCGTCTCACTAGATATGAGAAGGTTCAGGGTTCAAATCCCTGCGAGGCCAATGTATTTTTCAAATTCCTTTCTTCGTATATATAAATTCTTCAATCTATAGGCCCATTTCTATACATTAAAACTGAATATGTTATTCAAGTATTCCACCGTTTAATATTGGGATATATCGCATCGCCTTTAATAGTCTATTAGGCATTGCATCCCAAAGCCTTGCACATTTCTTTGTGAGTATTGTCCCATATAACTTGCAAGGAAGGTTTTACCGTATGCACTAATCTTTTTCAAAGTGTAATATAGTGATTAATTTATCTTTATTTTACCTTAAAATAAAGGTATGTTGTTCTTAATGTTACTTTCTTCAATTAAATGTTACAATCAAAATCACACTATTTTATTGAATCATCGAAGAATTTATTTCAACGCTATTAAATGTATATTTATTTATTATAAAACATAGCTAATAAAACAGAAAACTTCAACATAAGGTACCTACAATAAAAAGTACATAAACATAACAAGAAAAAAAATTGAAAAAAATCTAAAAAATGCACATACTTAATTGCTTTGCATATTCACAAATTGTAAAAAAATATTGTGTAAGAGAAAAATACGTTGTATCCCAACTCTATTCTACTTTATATTTCTTTAACATGTCTCTTGGCCTATCATTGAAGTTAGTAAGATATATTTTTGTTTATATTGGACTTCTTTTTTTGGAGAGACCGTGACATTAATTTTTTCATTCAAAACAATGAAATTCGTACTCTAAACACCTTTAAGGGCAAGGACCAGGAGAGTATTGTGTTTTATTAACAGTTTTCCATGTACTATCATGGAAACTGCAATATTTTTAAATGAATTTTAGTTGCGTATAAATTTGAAATTTAATTAATTATTCTGTCATTAGTATTATGATACTATTAGATTATTAGATATACATATATATGGCTTTTCACATTATTGCTATTTTTTTTTGTCATGAAAATCTTATTTTATTTTGTAAATTCTTTTTAGCATAATTTCAATTTAAATAATACAATTCTTCTTGTTTTAGTTTGTAATTCTGCATGATGGAGACTATGATTACTACATGTACACGATTCACCCACTTATGCTTATAAGTTGCTGTACATTTTTTTTTATAACTAATGTTATGGAATTAATCAGTTTACAATTAATTTATATTTTTAAAGTATTATTTATTCCTTTCTATCTTTTAATTTTTAATAGAACATTTTCTTTCATATTTTTTTCTTTTCATTTATTTATTTCTTTAAAATATTATTTTTACTTTCTAACGCTTGCCGAACTTTATTATTAGTCTACATAATTCACTAATAATAATAGCTTCTTTAAAAATTACCTTGCCTTTTCATATAAAAACTGACCAAAATTATAATATACAAAATATATATACAGGGGTGTTAAAAAATAAGTGCAACAAATTATGAAGACATATAAGGTAATAGCACCAATGGTTGACACTTTAAGACCTCATTTTGTAGGTTTTATTTTCTTTGCGGAAATTAATAAGCATTTACATTGTCAAATTTATAAATATTAGTTAACAGGACTTACCTCTTCAGTTTGCATGCATTAATTTAATTAAAGTGATCTAAGGTAATGAAAAATATTTTTTTGAAAATTTACATATTTTTGCACCAATGCTTGACACTCCAAAAATAGGTTCACACCAATAGATGACACATTGTGATACTAATAGTTGACACTAATAATTTATTATTATTTATTAAGTTAGAGGTAAATGCAGCAAGTTTTACATTACATTACATTACATATGTAAAGAAAATATATAAATATCAGAACTGAATATACATTAGTGTAAAAAATAAATGTTTAAGTATTTAAATTTAGCATATTTATAGAAATAACAAAATATCTATTTCAATTTTCTATAAAATTCAATTCCTTTAACGCTATATATAGTCCACGTTTGTTAATAAGCTTGGGTTTATTCATTTTTTGTATTATTTCCTTTACTTCATACCACATACAGTCATATATATCAGGCCATTTCTAATTTAAAGCACTCATCTTCATACATTTTACAAATACTCTTTGGTTCTGTTCATCGACATTAACTACCATGCCTGGATAATATTCACTTTCATAAATTATTATCACGTAATCATTCTTTTGGTAAAACGTATTAGCACCCTTCATTTTAGTATCAAATTTTTCGTTTGGCTCATTTTATTCCTCACTGTTAGAACTCATTTTACCCCAATCATCGCCTTCATCCTCAGACTCACTGGGTACATTGGTGGAGGAGTATGATGAGCAAATATTTTTCGCTTCATATTTTCTTTTTGTTCTTTCTTCTCGTCACGTTTCCTTTTCCTTTCTTGTTTTTCTAATTCTGCTTCCTCTTTCTTCAACTTCTTATCACTATAATATTTCTTCCATTGGTCAGAAGTGGCTGTAGATAGTATTTTTTCACGACATCGTTTTGAAGTAATGGTTTAAGAGGGTTGCGGCCAAAATAACATGTATTTTAAAGGTGATGGTACATCTTTAACAGGCGATGGAATATGTTTAATCTTTTCATTTGTTAGAATGGTTGCTGGTCCCATTCTGCAATGAACTGGGGACTTTCAACTGGTTTTGTAAATTAATGTTGTTCTCGGTATGTTATACAATTGTGAAGCCGTTTTTATAGGGGTACCCGATTTAAGTGCCTCCGGAGCATTTTCTAATGTTTCTTTGGAATACCGCAATATTTTTTTCTCCTTGCCCTTGGTCTTTTTCACTTCCATTCTAAAAATAATTATGAAAAAACGAAGATGTCAATCATTGGATACGTAAATTTATAACACAAAATTTGTTACACCAAATGATGACATGGGTGTCAACTATTGGATATGGTGAAGTCACAGCTGCGATACTTTTATTGCCTATATTTGAAGATAAATCAACATGAAATTAGACTCTATGAACAGAGTTAAGGAAAAGTGAGTCTGCACCAAAAGATGACACTGGGTGTCATCCATTGGGTAAATATTTCAGAATTGTGCTCCAATAATTGACACCCCTATCTATCTTCAAAATAATAATTATAATTAAATATCAACTAATAATTAGTGAAATGAGGAGATTAAACTATAATTTAGTTAACTAACCTAAAGCAAACATGATAAAACAGACAAGTATTCAAATAAAACTAGCAAAAGAAATCCTTAACCAAGATACTTACTCGGCAACAAGTTAGCACATGTAACTTCGTGTGATGCACAAACCATACTAAATTTTTTATATTGTTATAAAGATATTCTTACCACTCGGAGTGGATGTTCGAAATAACTTATCAAAGTATTTTATCGTACATAATACGCCTTTATAAGTAAATACAGTTTCTTATTTTTTCATATAAAATATGAAAATGTCAACCATTGGATCAGTGTCCATAACTGGTGCCATTACCTTAGTACTAACCAAAGTGAATAAAAAAAGCTTAATCAACATGGGTCCATCTTCAACTGTTTTTGAGAAAGAGGCCATTTTGTATTAGAATCGAAGAAAAACTGACAAAAATAGTGATTGAACAAAATTTTGTCAGTAAATAGACCATAAAAAAACAATAAAATTGTATATGAAACAGTTTTTTCGCTTTCTAAATAGTTATGAAGTTATTTGAAAACTAAATATTGGCGACGGTCGCCACAACAATTATTCGATATTTTTTGAAAAACAAAAACACATCTAAGATGACCTTTGAAAGGTAAAGAAATAGTCTCATTTAATCAAAGTCGTAATTCTTACAGTTTTCGAGAGAGCAGACGTAAACCCCGAAAAAACTCATGTTACCTACCTACCTACTACCTTATATCTCGGAAACTATTGAAGATCGGACCCATGTTGATTAAGCTTTTTTTTTACTCATTTTGCCCAGTACTATATGCCCTCATAATTATTTTTTAACACATGTATATGTATTATACTCGTACTACTACCAGGAAAGTGTAAGATAAACCAGTTTTTGGGCAAATGAGTTAAGGTACTAGCTGTACCCGTGGCTTCATCCGCGAAACTCGTTGAACTTTTACTCCTGTGCTTTTTTGTATACCACATTCTTTTGTGAATTTTCAACGAATTCGTTCGTACCCACACGCATCCGAACACATGCATGAGTACACGCATAAACGAATACACGCGTGCGCACCACACGCACGCACTTAAAAGTTAGCGGTTTATACACATAACAAAATCTAAGGCTAAACTAACTTAATAAAATAATATAGTACTTATATTTTAAGATACTAATCTATCTTTCTATGAAAGTTCCATCTAAATCCGTTTAATAGTTTTTGAGTTATAAGGGAATAAACTCACAGATAGACAGACAGACAGATAGACAGCCAGAAAGACAGACAGAAATTTAAAAATTGTTTTGGCATCTACTCTATAAATATAACTACATAATTATTATAAATGATTATTAAACAAAAAAAAAAAAAAATAACGTAAACTCGTAGACCCAACATCGTTTGGAGATTTTAGGATATGTTATGTACAGATTTTTTTTTTATTTATTATTGTAATTTTTATTGCCAAACTGAATATTAGCGCCGTATGACGAATTTTAAGGCTGTTTACGAGACTATCACTCACACTACGAGTAGTCTGTCAAGAAAATGAACTAAATTAATTAAACGAATACATACGTTTTAAAAATGATTGTTTGCATATAATGGGTAGCACAAAATTTATTTATATTAATATACATATTTGTCATTTCAATACTTTAAATAACAGTAGTATCATTAATTTTACAAGTAATAAAATTTCCTTTGCTTAGAATTATACGAACTTTTCCTTCTATTAAGTAGAACTTGGATCCAACAAACAGTGATACCAATATTCTACAATATAAGTAAGTCTTAGTCTTGCATATACTAACGGATTATTAAGAATTGTTCAAACTCTACTAATTGTAGGCAATATTCGTTGTTTTATAAGAAATAAAATATTATTATCTATTACTTTTATATTAAAATAAATTTTATTGTAGATTTGGTGCGATATAAATAATTTAATTTCACTACATTTGAAATAAAAAATAATAACATTCATGCATCCTTTTTATCCCTCACAGTATTCAGACAACAAATTAATATTTAGTAATTGTTATATAAACGAAAAGAATAAAGTAAACAAAGCCATACCTCATAATTCACAGCACCAATCACCAATCAGATTGACACAAACAACTTTGACGGATGAATGAATTTGTATTTTGATCGGTGATCGCGTATTAGCAGAAAGCAAAGCACACTGGGACTGTGTGTGATATTTAATTTGCGGTGACTTGGACTTGGCTGTCCGAGTTGGACTGGACGTGTGAAAGAACAGTTAGCAGTGTTCGACTGCGAGGATCCAACGAACAGTTTTTGCCTGGTATTGTTTTTTTGTTCTTATTTTATTTATACCAAGAACAAGAAGGAAATACCTACATAATGACAATTTCGGTCTGCACTGTAGATTACAATGATAATTATATGCTGTATCTTGTTTTTCACATATAAGTGGCAATTGATGGAGCCATGTGTAATTAATTACATAGGGTTACCATCTGTTCGATTTTCACCCGGAAATCAATGGATATCGTCATTTCGATGTAGGTAATATCTATCGACATATAATAACGGATAAAAATGAAGAAAACATTAATGGGTAGTGATTCTGTCAGAAATGTAAAAAATATTTTACGAGGCGAGATATGTTTGCCGAGATCTCGATTCTTGAAAACTGTTTTAAAATTTCTTGGTTGTTATTTTTCTCATGAGTTATATTTGCAAACGTGTGAAATTTAACATATTGTTAGTGATATATAACAAAGTATTAGACATTTTATCTGTCAGAATTTGTTAAGCGTGCATTACACGATAAAGTTTTTCTTTTCAAGTGACTTGAAAAGTTTTCTCTCTCGCACAATGACATGAGTATAAGAGAGACAAATGAATAGACTTTTAACGAAAAACTTTTAAAGAAAAACTGGAAAATGCGCTACTTTTTCTTAAAAGTCCCTACAAATTTTAACTGTCAAGTAACTGTCAAATGTCATTTGTATTCATATTTTTGATGTATACAAGTAGTGTTATAAGTGATCGATATTAAACTGAAAAATGGCTAAATGGGATACAAAAGTAAATGATATCTTAATGTAAGTATAACTTAAATTTTGACACTTGGATATTGTAAATCACGCAAAACTTGATCATGTAAATATACTTGTAAGGTCGCTTATAAAAACACTTTTCAAGTCACTTGAAAATAAAAATTTCATCGTGTAATCCAGGCTTTAAAAGACTTTTAGCGTTACTTTCTTTTTAGTGTTTTATAACAGATTAGAAAATGCTAGATAAATAGTAAATTAATAAAATTATAACATAATAAAATTTTAGGTTATATCAAATTTTGACAGATAAAACGACAAATATTTAGTTTTTTGTTCAAATTACTATTAATACAAAATTGTATAAATATAATAATTAGTTTATTGGACCAAAATATACATATTAAATTTCCGTCGAGAAATCTCGGCGAGAATCTCGGCCGAGACGAGACTATATTAAACGAGACGAGAAAAATTTCGAGACGAGACATAATTTTATGAATTTGAAACGAGTTACTATTAATGGGGTATTCTAATGTAGTAAAATTAAAGGTAAACATGTTATAACATTGTGGATTATACTATAAAATAACCGAATAATATAAAAAAAGAGTTTTCTTGCAATTTATTTTGGCGCTAAAAATATATCATGTGACGAACGAGTGACTGATGACATTTCTAAGATTTTTTGCGTAAAATTACACCATTACAACAAAATAGTATTATTATAGTTAAAATTTAGAAAACGAGCCCTGGCGAGTTTTCTAAATGACAAGTACGGAAAAAAGTCTTATAAAATGAGTCCTTTATACTATTTTTATATTTTGCGTCTTTTATATATTAAAATATTTTTTAAAAACTGTTATACGAGTATACTAAACCGAGTTTATTTAGGGTAATTTGTATGTGTGATCTTGTAGTTGGCAACATTGATATTCAATTAGTTGAAAGTTCATATCGATTCTGATTTACGACGTTTGAAAATTTAAGTAAATTTAATCTAGTACCGACCTTCTGAAACAAAAATGCGTATCAAAATGAAGGCTCTTTCGATATGCAGTTAGGTTTCGTAGACTTCAATATGAACGTAAAATATAAAAGAAAACATTTTATGTGGTTACAAATTTTCTATTTCTATAATTTTTTTAAATATCATTAGTTCCTCCTACGTCACAGAGGAAAGGAATTAAAAACTACACACTACGAGACTACATCAATAATTTTTTTTTTTATTACAGGAAATAATAACATTGCATTTCAGAGTGTCATGGAACTATAGTGAAGTTAGTTACAATTTATTTGATAGATATAATAACAAAGAAAAACATTACTAGCTCCAAGGAATTTTGAAATATGATGTAAATTGCATGTTTTATTTTGTGCATTTTCGTAGGAGTAAAGAAAATTGTATTTAATTTGAATCTCATATTGTACAATTTTTAATTCTGAGCAAGTTTTGAATTTACAACTTTGCTCTTTGCTGTAAAATTAATAATTAAATTTAAAAAGAATAACAATGTTACATACACCCAATAAAATGTGTTGAATATTATACATAGAATAGGTAATAATAATTTGCAAATTTAAAATTCTTTTATAATGCTATTCTGTAAAAGACAACCAATAAATCTTGTTTTACGGTTATTTGGTAAAGGTTAGACATAAATAATGTTTTTTTTATTTGAAAGCTATAGTAAAAAATAACAGAAATAATGAATTAGACAAATCATTATAAATTTTTATACTATAAAATATAAAATAAATTACAACTATGTACGAGTTTAACTACTATATTTGTAAGTAAATAATTATTATGATTTAATGTACGAGTACGTATATTTAGAATGATTAAAGAACTTGTTTACGGGTATGGGGTACGGATAGATAGGTATTTATAATAAATGTGAGAAATTTAGTAAATGTGTTCAAATATAAAAACAGTAATAAGTGCAAATATATATCATTGCATGAGTAGCAAAGTGGATATAAAAGAGTAGGTTAACTTCGGTTAGATATTTGCCATATTAAATTTGGGACACATGGTTTGTAGTCGTAAATAATTGAGATCATTATTTTCATATGAAGTAAAGCAAATTTTTGTTATTTGGTTAGTTCACCTTGGAAATCATAAATTAACTATACGTAACCAATTGAAAATACCCTTCATCTTGTGAAACATACTGTTTTATATTTTGACTTTACTATGTTTTAAATTAATTAACTTATTTAATATTTTATTTAACGTACTTCAGCTCCTTTGACTTTATTATTTATTATACTTCTTGTTCTTATTTATGGAACTAAATAATTGTGTGCTCAATGTTACCCATATAGCATATATGTTTTTGTTCGAGTTATTCATTGACTATATGACTACTAACTATTTAGCCCTGAGGAAGAGTAAAGTTTGTTGTGTAATGACATAAGAATAAAATAAATTATTATAGAAGAATGCCAGCCTGATAATTTCATCAACTCTCAATTTAGTTTCATTAACCGATTATCGTTTTTAAGAAAATATCGAAATTCTGAACATAAATATATTATCACGGCATATTACGCATTTCTGGGTGTGCCAGTATCTACAACACATGTAGACATCGGTAATGATGACGATATATTTTACCGTGTGGGCGCTTACCAAGCGACCCCTCACGGGCACTCATAGCTGGTGTGGAGAGTGCACCATAGGGGTCACTTTTGTGCCATTTAAAATTAGAAGTATTTGGCGTCTGTCGGGATCGAACCCGGTTCCCCCAGGTTCGCGACCAGACACTAATGCACGCGGCCACGGGACCGCGCATTTACTTTTATCTTAAACTTAATGTCTCACAGTTCACACTGTCGCAACATACGTATGTATATATTTAATATATTTGTTAAATTTGCTTAATTTTCTATGTACTTATATATATTATCATTAATCTTATAATGACTTTTTCTGCGTTGTATAATGAATCTTTTTGTACATATGTATTTTTTTAGGTACTTGCTTTGGCTGTCAATTAATTTATAATTCTTACTTTGATGTAAGTAAAAAAAAATTATACTAGACCTACATATTAACTAATATGATAATTAATAGTTTCAAATAACAATACCATATAGGTTAATAGTTAAGAAGTAGAGTACAGACGTTGTAATATCATTATTTTCAACTAAATGAGTAATAGAGCGAAGTATGACCCACAAAAGAATAAATTTTGGAAGATTATATACAATTAATATTTCAGCATGATCTCTCTCTCTCTCTCTTTCTACGCACGCGCGCGAAAGTGCGCGCGCGCGCGTTTGTGTGTGTGTTATTCTATAAAACTAAAGAACTGTTCAACTACGGATTCCTCAATCTGATTTTCATGGGAAGAGATGATTAGGTTTTGGTAACATCCGGAAGAAGCAGTTTCTTAAAAAAATCTTCTAAATATTATTTTTTTAAAAATTTATGTTATTACAAATATCAATGAATATAAAATTTTCTATACGATACATTTAAAAATTTTGTTATATCTTTTACGGATTTAAAATAGAGAAATATAAATATATAAAATAACCAATTGTAATAAACCTCACAACCCAAACAACTTCATGGAAACCATTTGAAAAATTAAAATGTTTTATAATTGGCAGATATACAGTATTGGCAGTGAACTCTACGTAGTATAGAGTTCACTGAGCATTGGTCATAATGATAACTTTTAAAAAACTTCAATTATTCTAACGTAAAAATTGGGATTTCAGAAATAAATTACTGAATAAGTAAATTCGAAAACGGCTTATTAGTCGTGATATTGTAGATTTATGCAACTTAAAAATCTTCCACATTTTATTCTGCGAAGTACCTATTAAAATTACACCGTTTTACAACAAATTAAAAATTATACTTTACTCTAGCGTATAGCTTCTTTATTGACGTTAATTAGAAAAACACAATGTAATATTTGAATTTTGACGACTCTCAAAATTACCTAATAAATAAATATTTTTATTTAAAAAAGGTTCACATGAGTATTTATATTAATTTATTTCCTGTGAATTTCTCAAATTTAAATTTTTATCGTTAATTGCTATGCATGATATACCCAAATCATTCAAGCAGCCAATGCACGTCATCACTTAGTGTAAGAAACCATAATGCATTAAAATCACTAATAGTGAAAAATGAAATAAAATTTTAATCATTTTTAACCGTCAAAAAGTGTATATACTTATATAATTATTATTAAGATGAATAGTAGAGTTCATTATTTATCGTATATGACATTAATAATATATAAATAATGTACATTAACGTCATATTATTCGTTTAATTGTTGCTATAGTTCGCAACACTGTCAAAGTTATTATTTGAAAAATATTTGTATCGTATTTGAAACATTTTTGTGCGTTGTAAAGGTCTATTTATAATAAAGTAATGTTAAACGCAACGCAACGACGCAACGTGACCGTTAACGCAAACACAAAATCTGTGAATCTGCCAAAAGTAGCACTTCTAATCAATCAGAAGAATTCGGTATATTTCTTTGAAATTCGGCTCACTTTTATTTATTGCCTTTATATGACATACGTATAAATAAGGTTAGTATTGTAAAATAATTTAAATAGAAATGGACAGTGACGAAAATATAGTATTTATTTTGTAGATGTGACAGTTCATAACCATGTCGATAATACAGATTGCAATCTGTATAACTCTTTTCATAAAGATTCTAAAACCTCTGAAAACCTACTAGTACATGATGTCATACATCTAGTTACTTTTATTCAATTTTTATTAATGACGTGAATTGGCTGCTTGAATGATTTGGGCATATTACTCTCGTTTGTTCAAAGTCACTACGATCTAAGAAATTGTTTATTGGGTAACTTTGATTTTATTTTTAACATTCTCCCCCTTAGTGTGCCAATCGCGGTCGTGTAAAAATTCCCGGAGCCGTCTATATTACAGAGCTTCTGACTTGGTTGTTAGAACCGGTTTTTACTTCCATTAGTCCTCCCTTCAACCATTTATTATGGGGAAGTTTCTCATCAACAATGGGTAGATACTCTTTGAGCCATCGTTTCCAGAAACGGTTTGCATATTGTTGTGTTGTGTTAAATACGAGTTATTTTTTAAAATATTCGCATTGTCGGTAAAGGAACCAATCGGTTTTTCACTTCCAGATGATCCTCGTAAAAAGTGATTACGTGTTAATGCTTCTGATTCTTTGCTATCTAGCGGTAAATAAGTCAATGGACGTGAATTGACAACATTTTCAATTTCCAATAAATAATTTTGTAATACTGGATCTGCCCGGTTCTTCTTAAGTTTAATAGGGGTTTCTATTAATATTCAATTTTTTTATGTTATTCTTCATGAAAAGTTATATATATATTAGAATAAAGAAAACATTTTTATTATAACAGGTTTTGTGTAAAAAAAATTTTGAAAACAGTATTTTTCATAGCTCGTTTAAACGGCTAATTTTTACCGCCACAATGATTGCGTACGCGCCCGCCGATTTTCTGCTAACGCTAGATGGATACTCGTCACAGTAGTGGTCTAGTTGCGTCATCTGTTAACTATTTGTTTAGTAATACTCTTCTATTTAGGAGTGTATAGGATGGGAGATTTAACTCTCTCTCATTGCAAATAATTGTTTTATTTCCAAACGAAAGTTTTGGTAAGGTAAACAATCATAATTGTATTTAAATTTTTTTTTAGTTTAAAATAACTATTCATCTGAAATACTTTTAAATGTAATGTTACAATTTGAATGTGCTGCCATCTATTATCACGTAATAAGATATTCAATTTATTTGACCTATGTAGATAAAATGGAATACTGTAAAACTGTCCCGGGCTCTTACGTCACAAATTTGGCAGTGTTTCAAACGTAGTAAAATGATTTCATGAATTTATTGTAATACATTTTAGTGTACTAGTGTTATTTTTCATTATTTTGATTATGGTGGAAACCCCTATTGCATACAGTGTTTTCTTTACAGCCTTTATCAACCGTTCCCAGCTTCCTCCCATATATGGAGATGCGGGAGGATTAAATCTAAATTTCGTATTTCTGTTTACCATTTTTAGTTCAATTTCTTCACGGTTTACTTTTGCAAACTCTTCGTCTATTTCTCGTTCTGCTCTTACAATAATTTGTCCCATTATCGCAATATATATATATATATATATATATATATATATATATATATATATATATATATATATATATATATATCTTGGTTCATCTCTTCTTCGCGTAAAGTTGCGGTAACATAATATACAGGAATTGCTGTCCAAATTATGCGCGATTTCATAGTTAGTAGCTAGGCAAGTAAACAAACAACCCCATCCTTTTTCAATACGACATCCTACTGCTACTTTCATCGGACCAAAGTAGCCCACACCTGTATACGTAAAGGGTACTTTATAGACAGCCAATCGCGCAGTAGGCAATGGTGTCATTTCGGGTAGTAGTGGTTTTGCTGTCATTATTGTACATCGATTACAACATTTTGTAATATTTTTCAGCAACTGTCGTAATTTCGGAATTATAAATCGTTGACGTATTTCATTTATTACTGTTCTATGATTATGATACAGAAATTTTTCATGGTAATTCATTACAATAAGATGTGTAATTCGACTATTTCTTGGTAGGATTATCGGTCGTTTGGCATCTTCGTGAGTATACATAGTTTGCTGCATCAATTCTTCCTCTGACACGTAAAATTCCTTTTTCATCTAAATATGGTGATAAATTTGAAATAGAGCTAGATTTATTTACTGTTTTGCAAACTTTTGAATTTATTTTTTCTTCGTGCTGTAATTTTGATATTTCTTCTTGATACATAGAACTTTGTGCAATTTTAAAAATAATATTTTCGGAATGTAAAAGTTCTTCTGAGCTCAAATTGCCATATGGACATTTCATCTTCTGTATTTTGGCTTTTAAAATATTAAAATATCTAAAAACATACGCTAATGTTCGTAATATGCGAACCCATTTGCAGAAACGTTCCGCTTGAATTATTGGTTTAAATTCTTTATGTACAGGCTGTTTCATTTTCGATGTTTTTTTTTTAGGTATCTCGGGAAATATTGCTGATAGAGCAAAATGGTTTGCACATTCCAGGGTCAACTTTTTGAGAAAAGTTTAATAGTCACCACAGAAATTTTCGACCTTCTTTTGTTTCTGAGCTACAGGCAAAAACTTGTTTGTCGCTCATTTCGAAAATATCTCATAACTTATATATTGTGGTAGTCAGAGAAAAATTGTTTAAACAAATTTTGGCGTAATTAGATTTTTCGAAAACTGCATGATTCTCGAGCTTATAACACAAACTTATGATTTTTTAAATGGCAACCTATGTTGAAAATAGTCTCATATTTTTGCTTTATTTTATAAGATTTTCAATGTCTATATTATATTATTTTACATATGAATAAAAGATGAATAATTAAACAGTTCAACTCAAATGACAGTGTTTTTAAATCCTGCAAAAAGTGCTCATTGATAATAGAAGAGAACAATGAATTGGAAGAAAATATTAACGAAAATAAATTTAATTTCTTGTTGGCGGTAACAGGAAATTCAAATATTAGTACACGTCAAATTTCTCCAGAACTAGGTATCCATCATTCTACAGTGCAAAAGAATTTAAAACGTGAGAATTACAAGTCCTATAAGTATCCCAAGAATCAAGTAATTTTCGAAAGTGATTTGCAAACAAGGGCAGAATTCTGCGAAATCTTGATTGGAACAGAAAATTGACACAGAACATTTTTGAAAAACATGTTTTTCTGACGAATGGTGAACCAAATATACAAAATTTTATTTTTGTTATTTTCTCGACAACTATGGAGTTACGAAGTTGGTTAATTAGACAAAATTTGTCCATCATTAGGATGCCATTTTAAAAATGTATTGTTTATTCAGAAGAAATGAATAAGTCACTAGATACAAACAAATATGTAAATTATGCAGTTTTTTTTGTTTTTGAAAAAGTTCTAGGTACGGAATGGTTCTAGATTTTGATTTTCACTTCTTTAGGACATTTTGTTAAGCTGTTTCGAATACCAACAAAGCGGCATGGGCTTACTTTAAGGGTTAAAGCTAAAGGTAAACTGTTAACTGTCAACTGCCAACTGCCAACGGTAAATGGTTTTTCCCGCACCGGTTTGTTTGGAATTGTATCTTGAAAACCAACAACAAATAAAGAAACAAATAGAAATTTTAGCAAACTTGTCCCGGGGCCACAACGGCGTACCAACTCCTAGTACCGACTCTGGCACTGACCCTATCGACTGTAGCAATAGAAATATCGCACCTATCCTCGCGCTACTAATGTCCTCAACGACGCGTCGTACCCTAGCACAAGACCTAGCATCTGCTCAGTCATTCAATAATTAAAATGTATTCGTCATCATTATCAGATGAAGATATAATAATTAATTCAAATTTGCAATATTTTCTAAGAAATAGAAAATCAGGAATTCATCCTTTAAATAAAAAAGAAAAATTTACGGGGAATTTAGCCATTTATATGAAGATTTGAGAAAGGATTTATTGCTTATTTAAAAAAAAAGAGTTGTGGGGACTTTTGTGTGCTTTATTCCATATTGCTTCCCTTTTAAATACGGATGATGTGATTTTATCTTTATCCATGGTGCGATGCCGCGAGGCTAGAAAATACTGACCGGTATTACCTAGGGTCGGTGCGCAGGTTGGTATTAGGGTCGGTGCGAGGTGCAAGGCTGGGTACACACATGTACAAATTACCGTAACAGAACACCGTCGCGTTACTTAAACGCGTAACAGTGTGGACGGCACATCGTAACAGCGTAACACCGTAACATCGTAACAGAACAGCGTTCCACCCGCTATCGGTTTTCTAGCGTCGCATCAAAAAATGTTACGCGCTCATGTTACATCCCTTGTTTGCGAGTGTGGACAAGTCAAAAACAAATTATTGACATGGAACGGAGAAATGTTCGAGTAACTGATCGTGGCGAGTTTACGTTACGGTTAGACACTAAAAAATGACGTGACGTCGACGCGCAGCAGAAAATTGTTACGCGGCGGTGTTCTGTTACGATAATTTGTACATGTGTGTATCCAGCCCAAGGCTCTGTTATGGTCACTCTCACTAGAATACACGTAATCATTTTTTTGTGTTGATGCGGTGCGACGGTCTGTGCGAGGATCGGTGCGCCGTTGTGGCCCCTGCCTTAGAGAACACGCCCGCTAGCGGCTCGTTTCGAAAAAATCATGACTTATGAAACTTGTAAATAAATAAAATAAATAGAAATATATCATCACGGCATATTACCCATTACTGGGTGTGCCATTGTCTACAATACATATGTGGAAAGTGCACTACAGGGATCACTTTTGTACGATTAAAAGTCTGCACTGGTCGCGATTGAACCAGGGTCACTAGATTGATAACCAGACACTGTACGCACACGGCCACGCGACCCCATGAAACTTGTAGATAATTTAATGCACTATTACCTAGACCCTCTATCTACTATACTTCTGTTGTCCTATTACCAGCAATGCGTGTAATACGTTGTAAATACATAATATATTATTAATATTAATTAATATACTATTAACTTTAGAGAAAAGTTGTAAAAAAAAGTTGTTCAGAATTAAAAACTACACAATATGAGACTAAAATGAATCACAATATAAAAAAAAACGCAAATTAAAATTCGTAATTTACAGCAAATTTCATAGTGCCATTGAATTACTAATTTTTTTATTTGACAGATCTCATAAATCTGCTCTTGTCAATAAATAATTTTATATAATTATTAAAAGTATAATTAAATACAAAAAGAAAGTACAGAATGATGAATGGTAAGATTATAACATACAAAATTAATTATAATAATAATATGTCAAATAAAAACAAATAACACGTCAGTAATTCAATGGCACTCTAAGATATGTTGTAAATTATGAATGTTAATTTGCGTTTTTTTCTTAAAATAAAAAGAAATTGTGATTAATTTGAGTCCCTTATTGTGTAGTTTTTAATTTTGAACAACTATTTTATTTTCAACTTTTCTCTAAAATTAATAGGTCAGAAATTATAGCAAAATGAAAAAAATAAACATAGTATTCCTTATATTACGGATTTCAAGTACACACCCGGTATACATTAGAAACAGTATTGTTTTTTCAGACGATTATTTAACTTTGTAATTTATATTATATTTGTGTTGTACATTAGAAGGATTTTGTTCTGTTATTTACTGTTGCTTATAAATTAATAAAAGAAAATATGCCCATAGAATTAATAAATGTAGGTATTTTTTATATTTGTAGTATTGTAGTATTTCTTCTCACTTAGTTTAATTTCCAGATTGATGTGTTTGTGTTAATTTGCGCTTTCTAATACCTTGGCAGTGACCTGAAACCCTCAAGCACAGCAGCGCGTGTGAAAGTTCCTATTCGCAACCGGTTCGCTATATGTAGCTTATAATTTAATAGTGCAATAAATATGCCATATTGGAGATATGTAAACAATTTCTTAATAGATATTGGCAAATCACAAGTTGACAGTATGACAGATAACATATTGTACTCATAATTATATCTATATTTTCTCTTACTATGTACAGAATAGAACAAATTCGTGTTCCTTATATGAAAAACTTATTAAGCACGCTCCAGGAAATTGATGGAGGTCTTTATGGACCAACTTTTTTTTAGACAAGTCTAATAGGCACCACAGGAATTTTCGATCGTCTTTTCTTTTTGAGCTACAGGCTAAAACAAAACTTGATTTTCGCTTATTTTGAAAATTCCTCATAACTCCGTTTATTATAAAAGAGAAAGAAACGTTTAAATAATTTTTATTTAACATTTTAAACTGTCATTATTAACTCCATAGCAACAACTATAAGTAACATTTTATTCACAAGTGAATTAAAAAAAATTAAATCACTCACAAAATTTTAACTCACTCTGCAACAAATAATACATTTAAAAATAACATCAAGAACAAAAACAACACTCACCATATTATTTATCAGAGATTATCAGCCCTTTTCATTATTTTTTACGACATAAATGACAGACAATAAAGCATTTTAAATAGATGACTTGACATCTGCGACGATTGTCATGTTCAGCCTACTAATTGATCAAAATTAAATATTACAATGGTTTTTATTATTATTTCGTCAAAATTAAATAAAATATTGTACAAACCACGTGAGCTAAGAATTCGCTCGAAGAAATTAACTCATTCGCCCTTGCGGGCTCGTGAGCTAAACTTTCTTCTCATAGATAATCATTACCTTAGCTCACTTGGTGTGTAAATATCTATTATACTGTTCTTTTTTTAGTAGAATAACGTAATATAATAAGATTTTATTTTAACTTAATAATGCTCCAGATACAACACAAACATTATATTTTTAAATGGGAACATGATGAAAATCTTTTTCCTTATGTTTTAAGCTTTTTAAAGATGTATAACAAGTCTACATTCTTTTGTTTTAAATTTGAGCAAAACATGAATTTTTAATTTAAACAAAAAAAAAATCAATTACAGATCATCATTTGTTTATTTGTAAGAACCTGTTCTTGTTATTCCTTTTTGATGATGACGTAGATGCCGAAAATGAAAATGCAGTCATTAATAAATTTGTGAGGTGCGATAATATACTGGACTTGATAAAATATTCTGTGATCATTTGTCGTATGATGAAATATAAAGGAACTATTATGATTATGACACAATTGCTAAGATCATATGCAAAATGCAACCGACTAGTAGCAGTGGCACTGGCACTTGGTGATTCGTCGTGGTAAGGTTATTTGGATATTGTTTTACCCGCCACTGCTTGAATCTATAGATTTTAAATAAATAAAGCTTTTGTACAAGATTTTGTTCTAACATTAGATATCCTCTTTCAATGGGGGCTTATACCATTTCATTTAAATTAATAGCGACCTGTAGTTCTAAAAAGTTTTAATTGTTATTCATAAAGTTGTAATATATATTTTTTTTTAATATTCTTTTCTATGACATAAGAAACTAAGTTCATTTTGTTCTCAAGAAGAGGAGTTCGCTAATAATTGGAGTTCCATAAATTGTTCTTCTATTTCAACTCTTTTAAAAATATATACGATACATAGTATGTTTCAAATAACTTTCGTGGTCATAATAATTGAAAATATTTAGGTTTAAGAGGTTTCGTTTATTATAGTCAAGTATTCAGGATATGTAATTCAATATATCTTTCATTTTCATACCAACGCACTTGGTTTTCTATCGGGCATGGCATCATGAATTCAAACCTTTATTATTTGGTTTACTTCCGTTTTTCTTTGTTTTGTTATTTTTGCATTCATTTACTTAAAAATGGTTTCCAGTTTTCAAAATGATGATAATATTAGGCTTGAAAGTAGTAAGAATTTGGAAAATATTCCATTCGCAATAGCAAGACAACCAATAGAATGATATGTTTCTGTTCGATAATTAATTATACATTCTCTCGTTATTGCGTATAGAGCATAAAGATGTGTGACATAGAACGTAGATGTTAAGGGCATTAAATACTCGAATATTTTAAAAACTTGTATCTTTTTTGAACTTTGATTTTCTATTTTCTAATTTGTTACTTTGGTGGAAGACTCCAATCTTAGAGTCATAATATAATGCAGCTTCCTTTTTATTAAGTTTATATTCTACCATTAAAACATTACATTTCGAATATAATTAAAATATTTTTTATTTCTTTCCGATTTATCAATAAAAACGTGTGAACAACAGGTAAAATTTCCATAAAGTTTCGAGTTCCGCTTAAAAACAAACACTGAAAGAAAATGAAAAGTAAAACAAACATATCCTTATTAAAAACTTTTACTACTGGTGAAGTGACCGCGTTGTTATTGTTGTGGCCGCACCATTGACCCACATTTGCAGTGTGACATTGAAAACAAACTAAAATCGTTAGAAATTTGATTAAACGTGAGCGGCAGACTCGTATTGCACTTTCTAATCGGCCGGAGAGAAATCAAAACACTTATAAGGTCATAAAGATGTGAGATGAGAAGAGAAATTGCACTCTTCAATGCACAAAAAATCGCTAAATAGACGAATCATGCGTATGGAGAAAATATCCACAAGTGAACGTCTTTCTTTCAATAATTAAATGCGTAAATAACCAATTACTGATTAGAGATTTAAGTGAGTGGTCTCTTAGTAACCAGCTTTGCACATATGTTTTGCTGGAAAACTAATGCTATCGTACAGAAAGTACATAAATCAGTATCTAAATTACTGCGCCTATTATTTATTTTTATAAACATGACTATTTTGTTTTACTTACATTATGGTAAATACGAGTAAAACAAGATAATTATTAACTGATATTTGATAACTTTGCCAATAATTAATAAAAATAATTTATTCTAGAAGGCCGGTGTTATAAATGTTTAATTAAATTTAGTTTCATAGTAAATTTACTAAAGTGAACAAATTCAAAACAATTTCCATGTGCTTACGATATTTAAATCATTATATATTTTAATTTCTTTATTTATATTTCGGTGTATGATGGGATAGTGTTTTCTCCAGTTTTAATAATAAATTTTTGCATTTTAATGAAGTCTTATTTTAGGTTAAAGTCTTTCTAAAGAGCATTGAGTTTAATTAAATTGTGTTGAATTTTATAGGCCCAGCAGTATTTTTTATAATTAAATTCCTTTCCTTTTTTAAATTCGTGCCGTATTCAATTCACCGAAGAAGTATTATACTTACTCCCAAGAGGTTGATATTAAATAGTTAATTTGAAAACAATAAAATAAAAATGAACAATGGTGCTTTCCATGACAACATATACAAGCATACAACTGGCTAATCAAACTATGAGCAACCATGAGTCTCGATTATTCAAATTTGCAATTATTCAGGATTAAAACAAAAAATAGTTTATAAGGTATCCTAAATAATACTTTCGTTCAGCTTAGAGATGTCGAGAATTATTAAAAGATACGAGATTTGTTGAAGTAGGTAAAAAATTCCGCAACAGTACCCTTTTTTATTTATTTTTTTCTTTTCTAATACATGCGTAGGCGTGTATTATTGTTTTAAGGCACTTTTATTTTATTTCAATGAACATGCTTAAATTTTTGATCACTCTTAGATTTTGAGTTAGGACATTAAGGTTTTTGTTTCTAGGTATTCTGATTGCGCTCTTATAATAAAAGCTATAAATAAAAGTGTGCTATTATTACATTATATGTGCATTAAACGCCACTTTCAACAAATAATAAAAAACCGAAAAGATATTTCTTAATTATAAACCATATTTCATTTATCTGTAATCTTCCAAATTAAAGTAGGAGAAACAAACGTCATGACGACATAACTATGAAATAAATGAAATAATCTATTGTAGACCAGTGTTATAGTGTGTTTTAGGTAAGAAAATATCAGATGGCGTATGAAAGCCGACCGTTTACACAGGCGTTAAATAAATAATTAAAATTCATGAAAGCGAAGTTTGTCAGTACTAAATATATTTTGTTGGACTATACCTGAATATTAAAAATTACAAAGTAGAAAATTAAAAATATGGTAAAATATCATTTATTTCTTCGGTTGATTTTATTTAACAATTTCCAGCTGACAGATGATAATATTTTCGCTTCTGTGAACTAGGTGTGCATTCTCACTAATCAGAGGGCAGAATTTATTTCTCTATCTAAACCACCGCTATTTGCTTCCCGAAATGCACTATACAGGAGAGGTGAGAGCCGTTAAGGGTGACCAAAAGGATTTAACAAGAGATATTAATTTTACGCAATTTCCTGCACTCCTGTTCATTTTTTGCCAAAAAAAATGTAGTGTGCGAAGTTGTATAGAATTAAAAGTTGTATTCAAAATTGTTTTTACGTTTCTTTTTGGTTTCTTCTTCTACACAATTTTAAAATGAAATTTCAAAATTCCATTAATTAGTAGCAATAGCCATGACTTATGACATTGTAGAAAACAATATTAATATTCTGTCATTGTTTTTGTATAAATTAAATAATTACTATGATGGAAATTTATCGAAGAATACAGGATGTATTGTCCGTAAGTCAGATTGATATTCCTTTTTAAAATTGTGAAAAAAACTGGAGACCTAATAAAAAAGTATGAAAGTAGTTTTATATGCAACTTTTAATTCTGAACAACTATGCACTCTACAGTTTTTACCGTAAAGTGAATAGAGAGCAGGAAACTACGTAAAACTAAAAACCCATGTTAAATCCCTATGTTCACCCTTAACTGGCACCACCCTGTACATAGTTTATATTATTTTTTTTAATTACGTCGGTCGGCCGTTTACACCAAGTTAAGTTAAATTTTAAATGTTTCTTAAATTGACAATATTGAAGTGTCGTAACAGAGTACACTCAAACGTTTTACACGGATTATTTTTACACGATTTGGAAATAATACTATTTACAAAATCGCTTATTTTGTCATATTTATTCAAATCTTCGTATTTATAAAACATTTTTTTTTTAATATCTCATGACTATTTTTACATAGATTTTTCGGGAACGAATGTACCGTGTAAAAATAGGTTTTAGTATATTATAGCAATACATTTTAGCAATAAGCAATCCCTTTAATTACCTGTCACGTCCTTTTATTCTCCCTGGCAGCCTTTTCCTCCATCTTCATGTGACTGATGGCCTGCACGCTCCCGAAGAGCACCTTGGCGGTGACTTGTATTCCTCGGGGCGAATGTCTGGCTGTGCAGGGCCCGGGCGTCGTGTTGTTGTTGGCGTCCCTTGCGCCGCCGCACTTGCACCGCTCCGGCATGTCCGTCCGTGACTGGTGACTGGCGAGGCTGCTGCACGTACAGCGACTGACACACCGACCCGGTGCCGCCTGCCGGGTGCCCACCAGAGGAGGACATATCCGGCTGGCTGGTTACAGATGGAGGGAGATTTGCAAGTGAAAACACAACGGGGTAGGGAGCTGTCACACATGAGAATAATGAATGGATTGTTTGTATACTTCAACACAAATAACGTGGTGTATGGAATTTACGATAAATATGTCGTAAGCCCGGTAAAATTTGATTTACATTAGCGAAACCGTATCGTGGTAGCGATTCGATTATAATACTATCAAATTTTATTTTATGATTTTTTTTATGTTACTATGTTATAAAATAATGGGATCATTTTACATTTTCTGTATGAGACCAATAATGTTTATTCACAATCGGTTAGTAATATGGCGATTTCTGACTTTCAAAAAGTTAATCTCACTTTTCTAGGCGGTGGGAAGTTTACTAGTGGTCAGAAAGTTGTCACTTCCCAACCTCGGTGCAGGGAAATAGGTATCAAACCCCAATCTTAGGACTATCTAATTACTCCCTGAGAGATTAGGTACATAATGTAAAAAGTTTCATTATTTCTCGGTCTATAGCTTACCTATTTTTTCGTCGACAGTATAATGAAATGAAGTACTTTTCAACTCCGTTAGTAATATACTAACTAGTATTTACAGTCGGGTAGTATCAAATCCGACTACACTAAATGGACCGCTAAAATATAATTAACTGCTATTTTGAGAAGTCAATGTAATAAAAATATCCAGAATTACATACATATTTTGTTGTTATCTAGCAACCCTATCATAGATCTGTATATGCCAAAGCACGCAAAACAGATTATATTAAAACTGTCAAAAATATTAATAAAATTAATCTTTAAAACTGAATGATTCCTAATTTATTGTTAATAAAATAGATTACACACACATATGTAAATCACTGATCTCTCAGATTCAGGGTGGGAATGGGAAATAGCCCTAAAGTTGGAATGTGGCACCTTCCCGCCTCAGAAAGTGTACCGTAAATATAGCAGAGGGAACTTCAGCTACACTCACAGTTTACTTTCCAACTTCTTGGAAAATGAGGTTAACAATACATAACTAACTACCCAATATTTTAAGTCAGAAATCGGCATCTTTGTGAATAAAATATCATTCACGCCATTTGTGAACATTGTTTTGAAGATATAATTGTTTTAAAATATGCTTCAATTTCAATTCACACGTCTCCCATTTCAGCGATTTTGCACACTACCGGACAAAATGAAAATGAAGTTTGTTTATATGTATTGGTATATTTACCTCTTAAAGTAGCGCTGTTTTCCAAGTCCTAGGTAGAGCTATTTCAATTTTTTAAAATTTTTATCCACGTTCGATAGACGCTTGACGAAAACACTGCAGCAGTTGTCCCAAACATAAAAATGTGTTCCGTGTAGTGATTACACATTTTCATTTAAAAAAATCTGATGTGGCCAGTACATGACCTCTCGCCAATTCCATGTTTAAAATAGCAATGAGCTTTAAGTAAAGTATCACTTCAGATTGATCGTTTTTAAAAAGAAATCTACTTTGTTGTTCCAATAAATAAAAAATCTGTTGTGGCCAGCACAAGACCTCTCGCCATTTCCATATTACGCTATATAAGTATTGAATTGCACTTCCCTTTCAAACCGTCATTTTATAACAAAAAAATATAGAACTTTACCCAAATACTGTTTTTTATTGTATTTAACATGTCTTCTGCAACATATAGTTCTAATTATATCTATTTGTCATTGTATGAGGAAGTTTCTAAATGTCACAAATTCTTCCAATTCATTAACCAGATTGGCGGTATTTCTGATGGATATATGCATTTTACCACAATTTTACCTATAATTTCAAATATTTAATTAATAAAACAATAAGAAAAATTAAATATACTTCCCAGAAAAAGCTATCAGAATGTCACTAAAACTGTTGATATTTGACAATGACATGTGTCATGTTATAAACATTGGAATTTGTCAACTGGTTTCCTTAGTGCCTTGGCCTCTGCGATTAGTATACTCTATAAATTATAGAGTCTTTATCTCTAAATCTATACAAGATATAATAAATTTTTTAAGTGTATTAGATGGAGAATTGTATGTTCTTCAATATTTAATAAAAAAAACTCCCAAAAAATTATATTTAGAAGAATTTTTCTAAGAAACTACTACTTCCGGTTGTTCAATTGTTACCAAAACCTTTTCAGCTCTTCCCAGGAATGTCAGATTGAGGAAACTGCAGTTAAATATTTTTTAAGTCTTATAGTTTTTGAGGAATCGTGACTACAACATCCAGACATACATACATACATACATACATACACACACACACACACACATACATCCACACACACACACACACAGACATCATTTTAAAAATGTTATAATCGGATTCTAGGGTCCTTAAATCGTGCTTATTCAATAAAATCTGGATATGCGAATTTTAGCATGAATCCAATACCTCTCTTAGCGAGAGGTAAAAAAGGTTGTAATACGAAATTTTGGATTATATTTTATTATCAGTGGCGTAGCGTAGGTTTTTGCCACCCGGAGCAGATGTCAAATTTGCCGCCCCCCTCTCTTTTTACAAAATTTAAAATTCTTAGAAACACAAAAAGAAAATAAAATCATGTAAAGGTACTTAAAAAAAAAGGTCAAATGCTTTATAATTGAAAGTTACATTTTTTCAAGGGATGTGAAGGTGTATGTATGAAAAATGACCCCTATTTTTAGCACGTATGAAGAATTTCTGAACTTCATTGATGTCTAATACCAATATGAATGGAAAAAAATTTAATATCTTATAACCATGAGCTCTGTGTTTTTTTATAACAATTAAAAAAGTAAAAGTGTTAGATCAATCATCTTTAAATAAAAATTTACTAATATTTTATATAAAAACTGCATTTTGAATCAACATGGCAAATTTAAATTCTTATTAATAAAAGCTAAGAGCTAACACTTTTACTTTTGTAATTATTGTAAACAAAATATAAACAAATAAAAAAATAACATTTAAATTATTCCAAAGCCTATGGTTACAAAATAATATTTTTTTTTCATTTAGACATTGATATTAGACACCAATGATGTTGAGCATTGCTTCATTCGCGCTAAAAATGCGGTTTATTTTTCATTATTGTCATTATTTTATTTAATTTAAAAATATGAAATTTAGTATAGTTACGCAGAAATATATAGTCCATAAATGAGTGAGTTTAATATTTTTAATTTTTTTAAGAAAGTTATTGAGTTTCAAACTCGAACTGACTATAATTATTTCCCCGATATTAGTCTTCTTAATATTAACTAACGTGAAGGAATTTGCCGCCCCTAGCAATGTGCCGCCCGGGGCTGGCGCCCCCTTTGTCCCCGCCGCGCTACGCTACTGTTTATTACGTTTTTCCTGAAAAATTTGTGAGCAAATACCAACTTTGCGAAATTTTGGATCATTAATATATTTTAAGGAAAAATCGTCACACACATTATTGTCAAAATCAGCACCAACTTCCTTATACCCGAGACAGACGACAAAAATTAATGATCATTAACGGTTAGATATAGTATGTGCACTTGAGACTATTGATAGATGTCAAAATTGCGTCTATTAACAAATCAGAAAATATTGAATGTAGTAAGATCGTGCTACTTATTGTATTGTACTCGTACAGTACAAAGCAATAAGTAGCACGTGCTTACTATAGTCAATATTTTCTGGTTAGTTAATAGACACAATTTTGACATCTGTCAATAGTCTCAAGTTTGCGTGTGCATACTATATCTAACCATTAATGATCATTAATTTTTGTCGTCTGTCTCGGCTATTATGCTCTAAAACGCAATCTGTGTAAATTCTTCGCCGTACATGATTCATTTCGTAAATGTGTAAGTTGCAAACTATTATTTGACAATTTAAAATCACGTTCTTATTGAAGGCTGTTTGATACAGGGACTTTATTTTAACATGCAACATATGGCGAATCACTTCCATGGTTACTCACTACCAGTGCCTTTTTTGTAGAAAAAAAGGTGCCGCAACGCACATTTTATCAGTGGCCAAAATTTTGGTAAAGCAGGGTATCATGAAAAAATTATTCAAGGTCAAATGCCTTATAATTGAAAGTTAAATTTTTTCAAGGGATGTGAAGCAGCATGATTTTACCCTTTCATGTACAAAAATAAATAAAAAATAATTTTGCATGTTTTTATTGAAAAAAAATATATGCTGATATTAATTTATGACACTAATAAAAATTCATAATCCATAATAAGAATGCGTAAACATTTAACAGAGCGTATATTTTTGTCATTTATTATTATGCGCATATGTATAAACCAGGAGTCGAAGCTTAGGCGATGTGCTGTTGAATTACTAGATTAAAAACATGCTGAGAAGTGCAATACTGTTTATATTTACACTGTGCTTCAGATGTGTGAATATTTCATTGGCGTAATTTTTATATCCACAACTTAATAAAATTATCAAAATAAATAAAATAGTAAATAATTTTCAAAAAAACGAAAACCCGTCGAGAAAAGGTGCCGGAACGCCGTTCCGGTACGTTACATTACAAAAAAAACCCTGCTCACTATTGTCAAAACATGATAGCAATGTAATATTTGTCCATTTTAAAATGCAACATACAAAATTTGTAGTTTTGTATTATCAAAACTAATTTCCTATAAATTAGAATACATACGATTAACAAATAATCAAAACATGAATGTTGTGCATCTTAAAAAACTTTTGCTTACAAAAATTCATAATTTTCATGTAATAAATATTAAAATACCCCCAATCACTATGAGGCAATATTCTAGTCGGTCGTAATAAGAATTGACATCATTTGTGATGTGTTTTGGAGGTATCTTCTGTGCTGCAATACTATTTATAATGTTGCATTTTAAAATGGACAATATTGCTGTCATTTTTTGACAATAGTGAGTAACCATGGAAGTGATAAACTAATGTTGCATTTTAAAATAAATTCTCTGTATATAATGCTGCAAACATCAAACTTAAATCGAATTATCCTGTATATCTAATATTTATGTATGATCTAAAATATATTATTTTTACAAACCTTAATTTCATTAGATTCATATTTAAACTACTAAATTATTCTTAACACGGTTTAATTATTAATTTTAATATAATTGCTTCGTGACAGTGACATTTGTTTAAATATGTCAAATTTGTTATTAAAGTATTGTTTTTGTTTGACGCAAAGGCAAAGTGATGTACAAAAATAAATTATTTTATAATTTAATATTTAAAGTTATTTCAAGCTATTTACTAAATGCTATTATCGTATAATTGAAGTTTGTGCCATTATATTCAATTTGTATTGGTAAAAGTTGCTAAAAAAATATATTTAATGAATTTTTTTACAAGAAAAACTGTTAGAAGCTTGTATAAATGATACTTCCGGTTAACCGATATACACTAAAAAGTAATGAGCTCTTCCCACATTAGTATAGAATGGGTATACAAAATTTCAAAATTTTCTGATAGATAGCATTTTAGTAATCGTGTCCTTACGATCCACACACACACACACACACACACACACACACACACACACACACACACACACACACACACACACACACACATTCCCTGCTATGTTACAAACATATGAATTTGTTCCCTTGGAGTAATTTAGCCTGCGCGATTTATAACTTCCAATTATTCTATATATCTAAATTTATAGAATATATAATAAATTTTTTAAATGTATCAGATGTAGAATTTTATGTTCTTCAATATTAGTAATTACACAAATTTTCAAAAAATAATATTTAGAAGAATTTTTTAAGAAACTACTACGTCCGGTTATCCAATTGTTACCAAAACCTTTTCAGCTCTTCCCATGAATCTCAGATTCTTAAGTCTTATATTTTTTGAGTAGGTAATCGTCCCTCCAACATTCACACATACATATATACACACATCCACACACACACACACACACACACACACACACACACACACACACACACACACACACACACACACAGACACAAACACACACACACACACACACACATACACACACACAGACATCATCGTAAAAATGTTAAAATCGGTTTGTAGGGACCTTAAATCGTGCTTAATCACTAAAAGCTGGATATGCAATTTTTAGCATGAATCAAAATACCTCTCTTAGCGAGAGGTAAAACGTGGACGGTTGAGTAGGTACATCGAAGTGGAGTTCGATGAAGGTCATGGAGACTGCACCAGCGTATTTATTTTTGGATAATGAGTTTAAACATGACAGAACATGCAGTAAAAATGGAGCGCACTCTGGACGCCCAGAGGATGTTTCATAGTAGTAGTAGAATCGCTTTCGTTATGGAAGACCGTCGAGTGAAAGCACACGAGATTGCCGAGACTGTAGGTATCTCAACAGATCGAGCGCACAATATCCTGCATGAAAAATTACAGATGAATAAGTTGTGTGCACGGTACGTGCTGCGATTTTTGACTGTCTACCATAATTGCAAACGAGTACATTTCAAAGCTGTGTTTGGCGATGTTTCACTGAAACCCATAAAACTTTTTGCATCGATTCATAGCTGCGGACAGTGTGGACGAACCATGGATCCTGGTCGATTAGTTGGAGAAGGAAAACAATAACAACAGCCTACTATGCAACATTACCGGACCGTTTGAAAGAAGAGCTGAAACAAAAACGGCCGAGATTGGCGAAGAAAAAAAGTACTCGTTTCTCCAAGACAATGCGCTCTCCTATAAATCGATCATCGTAATGTCCAAATTACACGAATTAGGCTACCAATTAATTCTTTATCCATCGTATTATCCGGAATTAGCCCCAGGTGAATTTTTACTATTCCCAAACTTTAAAATTAAGCTCAGTGTAATTCTCGTCGAACGAGGATGTCGTCGTCGCAGCCAATGCGTATTTTGTAGCCTTTGACAAAATCTACTTTTCCTACATGATTTAAAAATGTTGAGAAATAAAACAGTTTTTTTTTCTCGAAAAATGGTGTTTAATTTTCTGTTTTACCATACTTATAGCGATTTGTTATTACAAAAATTAAAGATTATTGAAATTTCAACAGGTATGTATTGATACTTTATCATATATTTTATAAAACTTAGTGTCCATCCTTTGAAGATAAACACAACTCCTTGGTCACACAGTTTAGTTTTTCAAATGTATGTAATAGACGCATTTCACTATAAGAAAAATAAACATTTTAAAGTCATAACTGAAGGGTTTTCAGAAGAAAACATAACTAAATAATAAAAGTTTTTACATATTTGAAATTGGCAAGAAAGACTATCACAATTATATTATAATGATGAAATGTTGGAGAAAAAATAATAAATTGAAAATTGGATAATAGTGCTGTTGCAATAATTTTTGAATGACTACTAAGTAATAAATTTTAAAAGATACTATTCTTTAAAAAGCCTCGAATTTGAAAATATTACGAAATATTCATTAGATATTTTGTGATTAAATATTGAAATTTGTGTAATATTTTGAAAAAGTAACGTGATCTAAAACAGAATGTGACGTCAGAGTTTAACATGTGTGGATGTGTAGATGTGTGGATGTGTAGATGTGTGGATGTTGGAACCACGATTTCTCAAATACTATAAGACAAATAATATTTAACTGCAGTTTCCTCAATCTGATATTCCTGGGACGAGCTGATTAGATTTTCGTAACAATTGGACAACCGGAAGTAATAGGAACGGTAATATACCTATTGAATAATTTAATGTAGTTCATCGCAGAGGCTAAGGTACTAAGGAAACCAGTTGACAAATTCAAATGTTTATAACATAGTAATGTTTATAACATAGTTTGTAAATGACAGATGTCAATGTCAAAACTTAACAGTTTTAGTGATATTCTGAAAGCTTTTTCTGGAAAGTACGTTTAATCTTTCTTATTGTTTTATTAATTAAATATTTAAAATTGTAGGTAAAATGCATATATCCATCAGAAATACCGCCAATTTAGTTAATGAATTGTAAGAATCTCTGATATTTAGGTACTTGCTCATACAATGAAAAATAGCAGTGGTGTAACTAGTCCAGTCGCCGGGTAGCAAAACTTGTACTAGCGCCTATTAATATTTAATAAATCTAAATTCGATGCAAAGAAGCACACATGGCTTAACATTATATATATATATACAGAGTGCCCAGTATGTATGGAATGTAGTATATATCTCGATAAATAACGACTGAATATTTTGTTTTATATATAAAAGGTGTTTAATACTCTATTACTTAATTTCAATACAAAATTTAATTTGCTTGTCTGAGGTCAGGGCAAAAATGAAAAATATCGATGAATTCAAACAAATTTATTATTTATGTACAATAAAATAATAACGATTTTTTATAACCTTTGTTCAAAATGATCACCTACAGCAAGCAAACAGGCACGACAACGATCTGCTACTGCATTAGTCGCTGCGTGACAGCCTGACATTGCTCGGGAGATATGGTTTCGCAAACTTGAATAATTTTTCTGCGTAGAGTGTCCAAATTATCTATCGGTTCATCATAAACTCTTTCTTTTATGGCACCCCAAGCAAAGAAATCTAAAAGTGTTAGATCGGACGAACGGGCTGGCCATGGTACACCCTCTCCGATCAATCCACCGTTGTGGATAGTGTAAATTTAACCACTCTCTTGGTTGTCTCCTATAATGTGCAGAGCAGCCATTTAACTGTAGCCAACAATTTCTTTTTACTGCTAATATAAGTTCTTCCATTAAATCATTCAAATCATTATTTAGAAAATTGTTGAACCTCTGGCAAAAAGAAAGAGCCTATTAAAATATTTTCAATAATACCTAGCCAAACATTACATTGAAATTCATAGTGAAAATATTTCTCTTTAATTGCATGAGGATTTTCATGTAACCAAAGATGAGAATTTCTTTGAATCAAAACTATATCTCCCGAGCAATGTCACGCAGCGACTAATGCAGTGGCAGATCGTTGTCGTGCACGTTTGCTTGCTACAGGTAAACATTTTGAACAAATGTGATAAATAATAGTTATTATTTTATTGTACATAAATAATAAATTTGTTTGAACTCATCGATAATTTTCATTTTTGTCCTGACCTCAGTGCAAGCACACTAAATTTTGTATTGAAATTATGTAATAGCCAAATCTTTTACCTATACCTAATTAATCTAATTATTATGTCATAACTTAATAAGATAATATTTGATATCTCGTTATAAAGGTGATTTTTTAAAGAAGCGCTTCTTCAATAAGAAAAACATGAATATCTCTGAAACAAAGCATTTACGGACATTTCCTCAAATAAACTTGTCACCTTTTTTTTACCTGTTTAATCCATGGTTCAAGTTATGCCGTTTATATCTGGGACATTCTGTATATCATTTAAGCATTTGCACTTTTTTCACATTTTCGAGTTTTTTACAGCCGGTAGGAGCCTATAGCACCTTGGCGCCGGGTTGCGACGCAACCCCTACAACCCCTGTAGTTACGCCTCTGAAAAATAGATATAATTAGAATTGTATGTGTGCAGAAGACCATCGGCGCCGACTACATGGGGGCAGCGGGGCGCGTGCCCCCATAGAAATCTTTGTATGGGGGCATAGCCCCCATAGAAAGATTTTCTTAAATTGCATTTGTTTCAGAAATAATATACAATATAAAATTTTATTTGTATTCAAAAATAAAAACCCGCTGTATGAAGCACATTTTTTTAATGAGCTGCTCAAAATTAATCAGATTTCTTTCAAAATTGGTTTTCGAGGCCCCCAGATGCGTAGCCAGTTGGGTGTATAAAGTACCCCTTAACACTTCGGTACGGCGCCCTGTTGGAGAATGGCGCCTTTTAACCAAATATGTTAATCATATTTATTACGCATAACAGTAGTTCAGACTCCAGGCCAAAGAAATCTGTTTTATTAATTATATTATTTTATTAAGTGTACTATTATATTAATTTATAATACATTTTTAGAGACAAATGGTTTTTTAAATGTTTTTTTTTATGAAAATTTGCTTGATGAAAACAATTTTTCAGAGAATATTTTTCTATTGCGAATTTCTAACTTTTCATTACAGCGCTTGACCTTGACCTGCGGCGCTATTTGGGGGGCAGGGGGTGTAAGCCCTACTGGGTTGGCTCTTTTTTGCCCCCATAGAATTTTTTAAAAGTCGGCGCCCATGCAGAAGACATGTTAAATACAATAAAAAAACAATATTTGGCTAAAGTTCTGTATTTCTTTTTATTATAAAACGTCGGTTCGATAGCTAAGTGCAATACAATACTTATATAACATAAAAAGGAAATGGCGAGAGGAATTTTGCTAGCCACAACTGTTTTTTACCTCTCGCTAAGAGAGGTATTGGATTTATACTAAAAATCACATATCCAGATTTTAGTGAATAAGCACGATTTAAGGTCCTTATAAAACGATTTTAACATTTTTACGATGATGTCTCTCTCTCTCTCTCTCTCTCTCTCTCTCTCTGTGTGTATATATATATGTGTGTGTGTGTGTGTGTGTGTGTGTGTGTGTGTGTATGTGTGTATGTATGTGTGGATGTTGGAGGGACGATTACTCAAAAACTATAAGACATAAGACCAGTTTAACTATGAATTCCTCAATCTGACATTCATGGAAAGAGCTGAAAAGGTTTTGGTAACAACTGGACAACCGGAAGTAGTAGTTTCTTAAAAAAAATCTTCTAAATATTATTTTTTGGAAATTTGTTATTACAAATATTTAAGAATAAAATTATCTATCTGGTATATTGAACATTTTTATTTTATCTTCTATAGATTTACAGTTAGAGAGTTATAAATATATATAGTAATCAATTGTATCCATCAAATAGCCCATGGAAACCAGTTGAAAAATTAAAATATTTGTAAATGATATAAATGTCAGTGTCAAAAATCCAGAGACATTACTGAAGGCTTTATCTGGGAAGTACAATTAATATTTCTTATTTTATCATTAATTATATACCTATTTAAAATTATAGATATAGCTGTCGCACTTTAAATTGACACTGTTCTTGAATGCCGAAAACTTACAATTCGTACTTGGACAAGTCGAGATGTAATAATAATTATAAGATGCTATTTGTATAACAAGGAAAAGACTCCGTCAACATCTAAAGTTGGTATAAACAGAAACCGGATTCATTTGTAGGAGGAAACTTGATCATAGAATGAATTGAAAAATAAAGAATAGATGTAATCAGAATATTTTATGTGTATCAGAAATGTTAAATACAATATTATAGCCTAATATGAAATTGGCGAGAGGTATTGTGCTGGCCACAACAGATTTTTTAGATAAGGTTTTCTGGTACAGTACATTTATGTTCTTTTAATATCTATTCTAAAATAGATACAAGGTGTGAGATTATTATCAGTAGGCTTGTCGTGGCAAAAATGCAAAAAACCATATTTTTAATGTTTTTTTTTTTCAGGTTCGCTAATACAATGCAAAGCAAAAGAAATAGCTAAGTCTCTGGGACATTCTACATTGAGTGCTTCTTCTGGTTGGCTCAATAAATTTCGAATCCGCCACAACATAAGTTTTAAAGCGATTTCGGGAGAAGGAGCTGTGGTTATTGCTGAAGATGTTTCATCGTTCTTCGAAAAATGCGCTTCTTTAATTAAGGGATATTCACCGAGAGACATCTATAATTCCGATGCTAACATTTAAAAAAGAAAAATATGTTGGGGGTAAGTATACCAAAAAGAGCTTTACAATTTTGCACTGCGCAACTAGAACGCATTTGCCATTATTTCTGTTTCTTTTAATACAATATCTCTTATGTTCTTTTCTTCTTGTGTTTAGATTACGTTTGGTCTGCCCAGTATACTGCGAAAGACAGACTTCGCATGATATTTTGTATATTACGTGTGTTATGCAGGGGCGCCGAGAGGTAGACCGGGGCATAAATTTTATGGGGCCCCTTCTGTAGATGTGAAGAAAAAATAAATATTTATAGGATTAAATATATGTCCATTCAAATATTACATAATGTAAAACAAAAATTGAATTATAATTTATCTTCACTCACTGCAGTTTGCAGCTACAATGTTTAATATTTTTACCAGAAGATAGTTTAAGAAAATGCTTTTTAAGTTGCAACAATATATGATATAATACTTTCAAATTCGAGGCAAAATTTGCTTGTAATAACAGAACGCTTTACACGATTTGGATGATATTTAGTACGGCACTTTATATGGTTGTAAGTCATCTTTTAAGATGATACTTGTTATTATTAGTGTAGCACTAGTGTATGAAACTTAGGTGTCCCAACATTGATTAGATCGAAACTTTTTAATGGCCACGTCGATAACATAATTTTTTTTCAGAAAGATACATTCAATAGTAAACTTTTTTCTCTCTGTTTACTTTGTGATATCTGTTACGGTTCAGACAGACAAAAATAAAACCGGAGTGCCTGCATCGTGAATTTATTAAAATAAATTTAATCTAGCAGTCTATCCAAATGTCAAAAAAGTAATTTTCAATGACAATAACGAGTTGTCAATCTTCTCAATTTGTTTAGGAGTAAGCTAACATATTTATTCGTGTTATTTATAATAATGGTAGTAAAATACTATTAGGCCGAACAAACAGATGTTACTAATTTCTGAATATTACAAACAAATATTTTCACAATCCATAAACAATTGTTATTGTCATTAGAAATTACTTGTTTTACATTTGGATAAACTGCTAGATTAAATTTATTTTAAAAAAATTCACGATGCAGTCACTCAGGTTTTATTTTTTTCTGTTTGAACCGTAACAAATATCACAAATTAAACAGAAAGAGAATATTGAATGTATCTTTCTGAAAAAAAATAATTTTATGTTATTGGCGTGGCCATTAAAAAGTTACGGTCTAATCAATGTTGGGACACCTAAGTTTCATACACTAGTGGTTCACTAATAATAACAAGTATCATCTTAAAAGATGACTTACAATCATATAAAAAACCGTATAAAATTTTTTTTTTTTAACCAAATTTCATCCAAATCGTATAAAGCGTTCTCTTATTATAAGCAAAATTAATTTTTTTTTCGAAGAACTTTGAAGCAGAATTCTGGCTAAATAGTACACTATGGAATTAAAATTTCTTGTACACATAAATAATTGAAATTGTATCCTTTCGTTCTAAGAGGAATTTTGTCCACTTTTCTAACATGTTCGAAACTCTTCAAATTCATTGATGGTATTAGCAATATATCTTAAAGATATATGTAAATATTAATATACCTATAGTTTCAAATATTTAATTAATAATATAAGAAATATTAAACGTACTTCCCAGAAAAGCTTTCAGTAATGTGAGTAAAACTGTTGATTTTTGACAGTGATATTTTGCATTTATCTGTCAATTAAAAACATACCCTCCTTGACAAACATTTAAATATCTCAAATGGAGTTGTTTGGCTTTGGGCAACGAGATTTATTACAACATATTATTCTATATATTATACATACATATATATATATATATATATATATATATATATATATATATATATATATATATATATATATATATATATACAGGGTGTCTCTTAAATAGGGGGACATGGCTTAACCACAGATTCCTGAGGCTAAAATAAGACGATTTAACCAAACTTGCTTCTACCGGAAAGTGTACCATTTAGCCAAAAATCTACTTCAAAGTTCTTCAAAAAAAAAATTAATTTTGCTTATAATATTCGGACGCTTTATTTGATTTGGATGAAATTTGGTATGGCAGTTTATATGGTTATAAGTCATCTTTTAAGGTGATACTTGTTCTTATAAGTGAACCACTAGTGTATGAAACTTAGGTGTCCCAACATTAATTAGACCGTAACTTTTTAATGGCAATGCCGAAAATGTGAAATTATTTTTCTTCAGAAAGATACATTCAATAGTAAACTTTTGTCTCTCTGTGTAATTAGTGATATCTGTTACGGTTCACACAGAAAAAAATAAAATCTGAGTGTCTGCACTGCTAAAATTTTTAAAATAAATTTAATCTAGCAGTCTATCCAAATGTCAAACAAGTAATTTTTAATGACAGTAACGAGTTGTCAATCTTCACAACTTGTTTAGGAGTAAGCTAAGATATGTAATCGTTTTATTTATAATAATGGTATTAAAATACTATTAGGCCGAACACACGGATGTTACTAATTTTAGAATACTGCGAAGAAAATTTTTGACAACGCGTAAAACAATTGTTACTGTCATCAAAAATTACTTGTTTGGCATTTGGATAGACTGCTAGATTAAATTTATTTTAAAAATTTAACAGTGCAGATACTCAGATATTATTTTTTTCTGTGTGAACCGTAACAGATATCACAAATTACACAGAGAGATAAAAGTTTACTATTGAATGTATCTTTCTGAAGAAAAATAATTTCACGTTTTCGGCATTGCCATTAAAAAGTTACGGTCTAATTAATGTTGGGAGACCTAAGTTTCATACACTAGTGGTTCACTAATAATAACAAGTATCACCTTAAAAGATGACCTATAACCATATAAACAGTCATACCAAATTTCATCCAAATCGAATAAAGCGTCCGATTATTAGAAGCAAAATTAATTTTTTTTCGAAGAACTTTGAAGCAGATTTCTGGCTAAATGGTACACTTTCCGGTAGAAGCAAGTTTGGTTAAATCGTCTTATTTTAGCCTCAGGAATCTGTGGTTAAGCCATGTCCCCCTATTTAAGAGACACCCTGTATATATATATATATATATATATATATATATATATATATATATATAACAAATTTTCAAAAAATAATATTTAGATTTTTTTTAAGAAACTACTAATTCCGGCTATCCAATTGTTTCCAAAACCTAATCAGCTCTTCCCATTAATGTCAGATTGAGGAACCCGTAGTTAAATATGTTCTAAGTCTTATAGTATTTGAGAAACTGTGATTCCAATTTACAAACAAACACACACACATACGGACATCATCGTAAAAATGTTAATATTGGATTGTAGGGACCGTAAACGGGCTTATTCACTAAAATCTGGATATGCGATTTTTAGCACGAATCCAATACTTCTCTTAGCCGAGGTAAAAACATTCAATAGGTCAAATATAAAAAATCTGATGTGGCCAAAACAAAATCTCACGCTATTTAATTTTTATTAATTTAAATACATACCTACGGATTTACTAACGCTGCAAACTGTTCCATTGCATAAAACTATTGCTTTATTTACTATTTTGTTTTTAAAATGTCATTATTATTAATTTGAAGTGATTAGTATTTTAACAGTGACATTTACTGTCAGTTACATTCATTTGAAATATGAACTGTGTAACAAAAGAATTGTGTTTATCTTAGGCTTCGCGACTAATAAAAAAAAATATTTTTAATTTTATCTGTAAAATATATAGAAAAAGTATTAATGTATTCCTGTAGAAAAATCAATAATCTTTAATTTTCGTAAGACATAAAATACGAAAAAGTGGCATGTAAGGGTATTTTTTGAAGAAAAACCATTATGACCTTCAGGTAAAGTGCCATTTCCGGTTATCCGATTTACACCAAAATCTAATGGCTTCTTCTCATATTAGAATAGGATAGAAATACAAGGTTTCAAAATTTTCTGAATCATAGTATTTGAGTTAGATCGAAGACAAAATCCATACACACACACACACACACACACACACACACACACACACACACACATACACACATTCACACATACAGACATCATTGTGAAATTGTTAAAATTGGATTCTAGGGACCTTAAAACGTGGCCATTTACTAAAATCTCGATATGTGATTTTTAGCACGATCCCTATACTTTCCTTACCAAGGGCAGCGGGAGGTAAAAATCGATTTTCCTTTCGTTTAATGTGTAGGCAGGATGTCATAACGCATTCAGTGATAGACTATCCATCTATAGGCGCACCAATTTCACAAGGGCGGCATAAATCGAAATTAAAATATACCTGAGCCGTGCGAATCACAACGCGACTTTATTAAATTGAAGCTAGAAAATTAGAAAATGTGATTCCGGTTGATTTTCACCTACATGCAAAGTTAAAAATTTAAACCATCGTTAATAAATACGTATGTTTCACTTCACATGTTAATTTCATATGTTCTAAGAATGTGAACGTAAGGTCGTAGCCATACGCTATCTGTAACTATACATAATAGTTATGTTTCAAAACAGAGTGCAGTGTATTAGCCAATACTTATTAGAGCGATTAATTAAAAACTCATTTCACCTTAAAAATATTCTTCTTAAATATATTTGTTCAGACAATAGTTGAATTTTACGTTAATATAAATAAAGTGGCAGTACAAATAAATGTCATTTAAAATGAGTGTGATTTAGTGCGGTGAAGCATAATGATATGGTTTGTTACCTTTTATTGTATTGTAACATTATTGTACAACGATAGTGCTGTTAGCTGCTCTAATTTCAACACCGGAAGGTGCCTGTTCAACATTTCTTAAAACTAAAAAAAGCCATAACAGTTAATTTACTTGAAAAAGTTTAAAAGGCAAAGTCGTACTTTTCGCAAAAAAAAAATATTCCGTAATCTGTTTTAGAAAAATAATGGAGTGAATTAGGTAGTCTGCTGTGTCTTGCAGTTTAGACAACATATCAGTAAGGTGACGTTAATGGCAAAAATTTACACGATATGCAAGATATAATTGTCGTTGGTTTTCGAAATATTTATAGTGTAGCGTGCGTGCCTACCGTATCGGCGCCACTGGTCGGGCGAGACGCCACTGGCCAATGGTCGGGGGGGCGTGTCACATGCGTGACAATGTAACAGGATTAAACTTGCATAGTACTCCAAGGTAGTAGAAGCTTCTATGCGCGCGACACGTTAAAACGTTTTTGTCCCTAAACAGTTTGTTATAATGAAATCTGCATGTAGTAGTTGATGTTCTGTCCGAATGCGTTGTAGGAACACCTTGGTTCTAGGTAATTGTAATGTTTTATTTATTATAGTGAATAAGCACGTTTTAAGTTCCCTATAATAACAATGGATAAAAGATTTTGAGGGTGTCCGGAATTATAAGACATGGGTCTTCGGTTAAATAGAACATGTCGTCGGCTGAATATTAGAATGTACCAAGACCATTTTTTGAAAAAAAAAATAGGTATCTGTAGTTAAATTCGGTTTTTTAGTACTATTTTGCACCAGGTCCAGTAGAAAGAACATCAAATAAAGTGCTTCTTGTACTTCAAACAGACTCATAGTTTTGTACCATGTCCTTTAAAATGACATACACTAAGAATTGTTTTGAATCAAGTCCAGAGCCAATAAGATTTCTTGATTCTGTCACGTGCTTCTGGACAATACTATAGTTTCTAAACAAAACGTAGGTAGATATCATTACCGATAAAATGAGTGAATAAACCACAAAAATAAAGAAACTACAAATGAAATATAGTCGTCAGATAAAAGATAGATATGAACAATTATTATTAATACTTAATACGAAACATTTTGTTGTAATTTTATTTAATTTATTAAAAGAAAGATTTGCTGTCTATGGTGAAGTACATATTTTTAGAATTTTTATAATACTGCTTTAAATAACACCAAAATTTTGTTTAATATAATTTTTCAATAAGCAGATGTTATTATAAAAGTTGAATTATTTTATTTTTGTTACTATATTTATTAAAATGTAGAAAAATATAAATAAATAGTAGGTATATTTTGTTGTTCCATCCATAATAAGTTTTTTTTAGTAAAATATTATAATAAAAAGTGTGGACATGGTACAAAACATTTCTTTATTTGATTTTTTTTTTAAACCAAGTCCAATTAGGGCCTATTATATTTCGCAAATATGTAATGTTTATAATTTAACAAATTTCATATAAATTCAAGGAAAATGAATCTATACAAACAAAAAATTTCAATATTTGTATTAATTATCCATTCTTTGCAATAAAATTTAGAATTTTTGAAGCAATTTTTCTCGAAAGTAATATTTATGGACATAGCACATTCCAATAGTCGGCCGACGATGTGGTGCGCCTTTGGGGGGCCACCTTAGATATGTTTTTGTTTTGTCAAAAATTCTCAAAGGTTACAAGGAAATGGCGGAAAACTGAATTTGGTAAATTTTTTCAATTTGTAATTACTTTTAAACTGTTAGTAATCGAGAAAAATTTTAAGGGCTTGTTTATGATGGATTAAATTTATAAATTTAGATTTGAAATTTACGATTTACCTTGGTGGTTTAGTGAATTTAAAACTATAAAATGCATCCAATCAATGAGCCTGTTTCACATTTTTTAAAAACTATTTTAAATGAAAGTCTATGCAATGACTTTCTTAGTAATCATTTTTATTTTAATAATTTGTTGTTAATTGTGGAAATAATTAAATAAAAAGATTGGCGTCCTGAAAAACTACCCCCACTCCTGTGACGTAGAAGTACATACATTACGTCATTAATAGCCAATAGGAAAATAGTTTTTCCGTCACCTACGTTTATTCATATTATTTATATAAATAAACGTAGGCTTATAGTTTGTCACATGTTAATAAAAAATCTTTTAATTTGACATTTGACGCTGACATTGCTTATTGTAAATGAATAATAATTACACTCAAGCTAAGTCGGACAATTTAACGAAGGTCGATAGCTGGATGGTGGCTGAATTTGTTTCAGAGAACGATTGTTTCATTGCTACCGAAATAAGGCGTGTTAAAGATTTGAGGTAAAATAAAATATAAAAACTGGATTTACTATATAAATTGATAATATATTTTATTTTAAGGTTCTAGTCATGATTCTTAAATTGAATCTATAGGATATGTAGATCTATGCCGAGAAAAAATATCTGTATAGTAGATGTAAAGTTTGTCCTGAACATAAAGTGAAGCAACAAAAATATATTGTTATCTTGAAGGTAGATGAAAGTGGAGATGATCTTCACAAACATGAAAACACGATTTTTCTGGACATTATCAGCTCTTCGACCTACTGCTTTTAGCCACAATTTTCTTTTCTTCGCATCTTTTGACAAATTTATAAACTCTATATAGTAGGTTTATTCCTAACAGTATTTTTGTAAGAAGGCACAATACAATATCGTAAATTACTCATTTTATTTTGAACTTTTTATTACCTACATATTATTCAACTTGAACTAATCTTAAAAATTTGATATTTGTTTGACAACTTTGACAATACACTTGACACCAAACACAAAAATTTTTACATTATAAACGGACCAATTACAACCGCTGAAGATGTATGTACTCTGACGTCACATTCTGTTTCAGATCACGTGACATTCAAAAATTTATCCAAATTTCAAAAATTAATTGTAAAATATCTAAAGGATATTTTCAAATTGGAGGCTCTTTAAAGAACAATATATTTTAAAATTTAATACTTAGAAGTCATATAAAAATTCTTGCAACAACTTTATTTCTTATATTAGGTCACCTGGTTTGATATTGTAATGACTGTAAATGTTTTATTATTTTCATATATAATATTTGATCGTACGACTGTACTTTATCTAAACAAAGCGCGACACATCATATGCGAAATACGGGCGCGGTAGTCTTCAGAGTTCTTTCGAGGGTGTTGGGTCAAAATTTCGTAAAAGAAGTTACTACCAGGTGAAACCGAATCCCTGTGATCACCAATTAATCCAGGAGACTTCTTTCATTTCTAGAATCTACTTAAGGTAGGTTTTCTTCTTTTGTATATTTTTTACAATTTTTATTGTTAATGTATTATTGCGTAACAACTGGGCGTAACAATTGAACGTAACAGTTAAATGTAACAATTGGATGTAACAATTGGGCGTAACAATTGGATGAAACAGTTCAATTATTTTGTATTTTAATCAATATTTTTATATATACTTTTTTCAAATTTTGAAATTATATTTTGTTTGAGTTAAATTTGTATTGTTAAATTTCCTAACAATTTTGACTCCGCTCGGTCAGAATTGGACATAAATTCTTGGTTATAGTTTTACCATTGCTACCAAGGTAGGTAAAATTTTTATATTAATTTGTGGGTGTTACATATGGGTTAGATCATAACATTTGGTGCCAGCTATTTGGGATATTAATTTTCATTTTGAAATTTGAATTGCACGTTTCCATATATTAAAAGAAAAGTTGAAGAATTGAAAAAAATTATTATAATTGTTGCGCAATATTACATCGTAATAAGCATTTGATGCATGACTCATCGGCTACAGATGAACCTTACAGAGCTTCTTTGTTTGTTATGCTGATAAATGGAACAATAACAATCTTATAATTTGCTGAGGTTTTATATATACCTTGTGATCCTACGTCGTTCTATAATAAATAATCATTTATGCGTAATTAATTATTATTTTTTTAGATTACTATTCAAAAATATATTTTTATTTTTACTAGTTTTTTCTAAAGTATAAATTAAAATTAAAAAAAAAAAAATGCCTAACGATACTCCGACTACAACAACAGACGTACAGACAACTACAACTTTAACTTCAACAACAATGAGCCCTACGAGGCCTACATCGACGTCCACATTTATTCCTGCAAGAACAATTGGCCAATCCTTGGTAGGAATTCCGAAATTTTCCGGGAAACCTCATGAAAATGTAAAAGAATTTTTTTCGAAAATTTCGCAAAGAGCTAAAATTGATTTATGGACAGAAGATCAAACAGTAGCTATTGCAAAATATCATCTAACGGGTGATGCATTCCGCTATTTGGAAACGGATGCACAGTTAAGTAGCGATGATGTCCCTTATACAATTTTTAAAAATACATTAATTAAAAAATATACTCGCAAAATTATACCAGGTCAGGGTCAAGTAAATTTAAGTAAATGTTTTCAAAGACCAAAAGAAAGCGTGGATCAGTATGCCACAAGATTAAAAGTAGTAGGGAGACAATTATTGGAGGAAAATTTAAGTTATAATGAAAATAATGACGATAAAGAGAAAGAAATAATTGAAAAAAGATATGACCGAGATCTTATACATCAATTCCAAAAAGGAATATTAGAAGAAATTTCAAAATTAATTATTATGGACATATCAAAAAACCCAAATTTTAAATTTGATGAAATTGTAGAATTGGCTATGAAAGCAGAAATTAATCTTAGTATATTACGGAATGCCAGGTCTAACGACACATATACTGTACAAAATAGTAGAGAACCCCCAATAAGAAATAAACAACCTACGAATTTTGGAAAAAAATATGATAGGAAACAAATAATTTGTTATAAATGTAACAAACCTGGACATATTAGTAGAAATTGTTTAACAGAAACGAATGATCAACAACGAACAGACCCTGGAAGACCTAGTACATCTCAAAATAATTATTCAAGGCCAAATTTAAACTCAAAAGCTCCGTCGTTTGTTCCCCGAAGCGGCGGGCAAATAACGTCAAATAAATCGAAATAAGAAATTTTATTTTGCCAAATATTAATTATAATAGTAATAAATTATTTTTTGTAAACGTAAAAATAAATAATCAAAATTTTAAAATGTTAATTGATACGGGTGCAGCAGTATCGATAGTAAAACAAAAACTTATTCAACAAAAAAGGGGAATCAAAATAAATGTAGACAAAGATATTACACTAAGAGGAATTAGTGGTTATGAAATAGAAGTATTGGGAAAAGCAACAATACCGTTTGAACTACAGTATCAGAAATTTCCATTCGAGTGTGTGGTTTGTGACAACGCATTACCACTTCAAACCGATGGATTATTTGGTCGTGATTTTCTAAAAACATTCGGAGCCACTATAAATTTTTCTGAAGCGTATGTCAATCTACATGGTATAAAAATTAAAATTCAAAGTGAATTTGAAGACTCAGAATACTCTGAAGGCTCAGAAGAAGAATCAGATTTTGAAAATGATCAAGATGAAACGTGTTATGTCTTGAAAGAAAACCGCAAAATTATTAAAGGAAAAGAGCCGAGAAAGAAAAGGCATGAAGATAAAATATTGACCCAATCAGCAAAGAAGAAGTGTAATGAAATACGCGGAAACAATAAAGAAACAGAAAAATATGAAATAAATCACTCGAAAAATCAAGATGAAAGAAAAAGTCAGTCATGTAAATTAACAGAAATACATGGAGATTTGTTTTCTGCGCCACGTGATTATTCTCTCGTTCATTGTGTTTCACAAAACTTGAAAATGAATCGAGGAATAGCAGTAATGTTTAAGAAAAAGTTTAATAATGTAAACTTATTGAAATCTAAAAATCCAAGAGTTGGGAATTTAGTATATTTAAAAGAACAAAATGATAACCATGGCAGGTTTATATATTACTTAGTAACCAAAGAATTACATTATCATAAACCCAAACTGAGTGATCTTGAAAGGTCATTGCACGAACTACGAAAACACTGTTTACGAAATAATGTTTCAAAGCTAGCAATGCCTCGGATTGGTCCAGGGTTAGATAAACTAAGATGGTCACAAGTAAAGAATTTAATAAAAAGCATATTTAAAGATACTGAGATAGAAATTGTAGTATATAAATTAAAAGAAAACATCGAAAATAACAATGAAAAGAAATCTGCGAAGATCAAGAATAAATTTGAAGAGAAAAATGGAGAGAAGAACAAAAATAAATTTGAAGAGAAAAATGCAGAGAAGATCAAGAATAAATTTGAAGAGAAAAATGGAGAGAAGAACAAAAATAAATTTGAAGAGAAAAATGGAGAGAAGATCAAAAATAAATTTGAAGAGAAAAATGGAGAGCAGATCAAGAATAAATTTGAAGAGAAAAATGGAGAGAAGATTAAAAATAAATTTGAAGAGAAAAATGGAGAGAAGATCAAAAATAAATTTGAAGAGAAAAATGGAGAGCAGATCAAGAATAAACTTGAAGAGAAAAGTGGAGAGAGGATCAAAAATAAACTTGAAGATAAAACTGGAGAGAAGACCGAAACGAAACTTAAAGAGAAAGTCGAAAAGAAGACTGAAAAGAAATCTGAAGAGAAAGTCGAAAAGAAGACCGGAAAGAAATCTGAAGAAAATAAGAAAAAGGGAAGAAATATGAAGAAAAACAAAGAAGAAAAAAATTGCAATGATATCACAACAGAAAATAAAAAAGGCAATAAAAAGAAAGTACCTTGTGAAAGGAGTAATCAACCATCGTCTTCACTACGGTCAATAGTGTATGATGATGAGGATAGGGTTGTTGACCGCTTCCCTGTTCGAATGAAAGACCATGTTGATATCCCTCCACGATGTCAGTTTGTCTGCACAGCAATGCAGGAATTTGAAAATCCTGATAGTGACATTATAATAGAGCCTGTTGAAATATTAACTTCCGGTGTGTTAGTTGCAAGATCTGTTAGTAAAGCAATAGCTGAAATTAATATTTGTATTTTAAACGTATCTAATAGAACAGTAAAAATTACCAAAAATACAATAGTCGCATATAGTGAAATCATTGATATATCAGAAAATAATAACACTAATCAACAAATAAATGTATTAAATATTGAAGAAAATAAAAATGTAATGTCGCAAATAAATTTAGGCCATCTTCAAGAAAATGAACAATTAGAACTGAAAAAGTTGTTAGAAAAATATAAAGGAATTTTTATGGAAAAAGGAAGTAAATTGGGATGCACACATCAAGTCAAACATCAAATTATTACTGAAAATGTACCTCCCATAACAAAACCCCCATATCGAATACCATATAGTCAACGGGAAGAATTAAAAAATCAAATTAATGAAATGTTGGAACAAGGAGTAATACAAGAATCATCGTCCCCGTGGTCAGCTCCTGTTATTATGGTAGCGAAGAAAGCAGCAGAAGGTGAAAATAACATTCGTGTATGTATAGACTATCGAGCTTTAAATTCAATAACGAAAAGAGATTATTTCCCATTACCAAATTTGCAAGAAACAATAGATCAATTAGGTAAAGCTAAATTATTCACGACTCTTGACTTAGCAAGTGGATATTGGCAAGTAGAAGTTAATCCAGATGATAGAGAAAAAACAGCATTTTCAACACCTGATGGACATTATGAATGTGTAAGAATGCCATTCGGCTTAGCAAATGCACCGAGTACGTTCCAAAGACTTATGTATTCTATTATGTCAGGAATAACTGGAGAAAAATGCCTTGTATATTTAGATGATATCATTGTTTTTAGTAAAAATTTTGAAGAACACTTAGAACGATTAGAAGAAATATTTGAAAGATTAAAAAATGCAAATCTAAAACTCAAACCGTCAAAATGTAAATTTGTAACCGAAAAAACTAATTATTTGGGCCATATTATATCCTCAGAAGGCGTTGAACCCGACCCAGAAAAATCAGTGTGGTAAAATCATATCCAGTTCCTACAAATATTAAAGAAATCAGAGCATTTATTGGTCTTGTAGGATTTTACAGAAAATTTATTCCTGAATTTTCTCATGAAGCAATACAATTAACAAAATTGACAAGGAAAAATGTTAAATTTGATTGAGGTGAAAATCAACAAAAGGCTTTTGATTATTTAAAAGATAAATTATGTAATTCTCCACTATTAATGTATCCAGACTTCTCAAAACCATTTATTCTGTCTACTGACGCATCTGGTTATGCGATAAGTGCGATTTTAAGTCAAAAGTATGGTGACTCAGAAAAACCTATTGCTTATGCAAGTCGTCAACTAAATTCTGCAGAAAAGAATTATACGGTAACTGAGAAAGAATGTCTAGCTGTTGTATGGGGTGTAAAACATTTTAATTGTTATCTATATGGACGAAAATTTTCCGTCTTAACTGATCATAGACCTCTGAAATGGTTATTCTCACTACAAAAACCAATGTCAAGATTAATTCGATGGTCATTATTATTGTCAGAATATGATTTTGAAATCATACATAAACAAGGGAAAAAGCATAATAATGCTGATGCATTAAGTAGGATTACTATCAATGCTGTTGAAACGTCAGAATTATTTCTACCAATTTGGGATAAAGAGTTAATAAAAAAGGAGCAAGAAATTGACGAATTTTGTAAAGTCATTATGAATAAAATAAATGAGCATAATGCAAAAATTGATTATTTTTTTGACGACGATGGTCTGTTATTTAAGGAAAAATTAACAACAGAACGACATGATAAAAATTACGTATGTATTGGTTAAATATGAAACAAGACATTGAAGAATATATAAAAGTTTGTAAATCATGTAATGCAAGAAAAACGCCACCAAACAGAAAACCTGCTCCACTGCAGAAATTTGAAACAGTAACAAAGCCATTTCAAATAACATCAATGGATATTGTTGGGCCATTTGTCACAAGTAATAATGGTAATCGCTATATATTGACCTTCCAAGATTATTTTACCTAATATCCAGAGGCTATTCCATTACCTGATCAATCAGCTGATACGGTTGCTAAAGCATTTGTTACTCAAATTATTTGTAAACATGGTGTGCCACAAAAACTGTTAACAGATCAAGGAAAAAATTTCGTTTCACAATTAATGAAAAATATTTGTAAACTATTGGGCATTACTAAAATTCAGACAACTCCATATCATCCAATGAGTAATGGAATGATTGAAAGATCACATCGAGTATTTAAAGATATTATGTCACATTACATATCACCAACACAACAAGATTGGGATGAATGGATCCCATATATTTTAATGGCATATCGTGCATCAGTACATTCATCAACTAAAGACACACCATTCTTTTTAATGCATGGCAGAGACATGGAATTGCCGTATGAAGAAATTTTAAAACCATCAAAATTAAAATATGATTATGACACAAATTATGCATCGGAGTTATTAGCTAGATTAAATTCAGAATTTAAAATCGTCAAACAAAACTTAGAAAAAGCTGCTGACGTAAGAGAAAGACAATATAATAAACGAAGTAAACTTGTAGAATTCAACACTGGAGATCTAGTGTACTTACATAATCCAGCTTCAAAGATAAGCATATCTAAGAAATTATCAAAACCATGGGAAGGCCCATTTCGAATACAAGAAAAACTTGGACCAGTTACATATAGAATCAAAGAAATTGAAGGGAAGAAAGAACAAGTAATTCACGTTAATAGATTAAAACATTATTACGAAATTAATAAAAATAACGAAAATAAAGACAGCGATGAAGAAAGTGAAGAAAATGAAGACAATGATGAAGAAGAAGAAGAAGAATATTCATATCAAGAACCATTAATTCCGTTCTTTTCACCCGTACCTAATTTTGTAGAAGACAATGAAGAAAGAAGACAAGGCCATCTCGTTTCCCATGAAAATCAAGAACAACAAATGTCAGAAGAACAAGAAATCGAAATTCAAGAAAGGGCAGAAGACCAATTCGAAGAAGTTACTCAAGAGAATCAAGAACGAAATATGTCAGAAGAACAAGAAGTTGAAATCCAAGTAAATGACCACAATATTGACAAAGACACCAATTCCGAAAATTTAAATTCACATACAAGTAATACATCAAACGGTCATCGATATCATTTAAGAAGTCGAGGTCCTGTTAAAGACGAGCCATGTCAACTTCCGAAAAGAATTTAAGGAAACAACAATTATATGATACAATTGGTTTAATAAATAAAGATAAGGCGATAGTTCCTTTTAAAGCTACTTAAGGAGGTGAATAAAGAATACATAGTATGCCCATTTGACTTAGTTTTGTTCCCTGCTTCTAAATTTGATGTACCTTATTTCACCCGAGGAACTTAATTACCCCCATTTCACATGGAGTAAAACTCATGTTAAACTTTGTGCAAAGCATATTTAAATTAGGTTAAGAAAAACCTAACTTCTTGTTGGCAACATGCGAGCCTGTAAAGACTTAGAGTTATTGTTGAGAAAAACAATCACATGGTGCTAACAATTAGTTAACCCAAATAAATAGTTTTCTAATGAAATTTGTATAATAATATGTATGAAATTTTGTTTCATGTAATCTCTGGACCATTGAGCGTGTGGGGAAAGAGAGGAAATTGAAAGATGAATACTACCTCCAAAATCAAGGCAAAAAGTGGTACTTTTATATTCCATCAACTGTTTGCTGCAGTAAAATCATGGTGTGAAGTTATTAACTTGCACCGCCATCAACAAAATTGAGCAACGCACAAATGGACGGCCGCCGTTTTGTACGCTGATCAATTCTAATGAAATTGAGGAAAGCAGCCCCTAACTTAAGTAATCACGCACCTAAATCATCATCGGATGAAGTCAAATTCCACTCACCACCTGAAGGATTTTCCACCCGTCGTAATATTTGATAAAACTGTTATTGTTATGTAATGTTGTTATGATAATGTGAATAAGTGTTTCTCAGACAATAATTTCCCCTATCGTCTCATATGTGTCATTATTTTGTGTAATTTTAAGTATATTTTAACATTATTATGATTTATGTAATGGAAGAAGTCTCCCTCCTAAAAGTTGTGAAAATTTTTGTTTATTATAACTGAAGAATTTCTCTTTGAAAAATTCTTTTCCCAAGGGGAAAGGAATGTAATGACTGTAAATGTTTTATTATTTTCATATATAATATTTGATCGTACGACTGTACTTTATCTAAACAAAGCGCGACACATCCTATGCGAAATACGGGCGCGGTAGTCTTCAGAGTTCTTTCGAGGGTGTTGGGTCAAAATTTCGTAAAAGAAGTTACTACCAGGTGAAACCGAATCCCTGTGATCACCAATTAATCCAGGAGACTTCTTTCACTTCTAGAATCTACTTAAGGTAGGTTTTCTTCTTTTGTATATTTTTTACAATTTTTATTGTTAATGTATTATTGCGTAACAACTGGGCGTAACAATTGAACGTAACAGTTAAATGTAACAATTGGATGTAACAATTGGGCGTAACAATTGGATGAAACAGTTCAATTATTTTGTATTTTAATCAATATTTTTATATATACTTTTTTCAAATTTTGAAATTATATTTTGTTTGAGTTAAATTTGTATTGTTAAATTTCCTAACAATTTTGACTCAGAATTGGACATAAATTCTTGGTTATAGTTTTACCATTGCTACCAAGGTAGGTAAAATTTTTATATTAATTTGTGGGTGTTATATATGGGTTAGATCATAACAATATAAATGGGACGACAGTTATGTAACCTTTTAAAGTATACAATTATGCAAACAAATCAAAATTTATCTATAGATTTAATAAGAAATGAACATGATGATGACATAATTGTCATAGGATTATTTGTAAATTTATAATTTATGTTATACATACTTCATAACAACAATTTTATCTTTATGATGTTTATCACTTTTTTCATATATCATTCTACATTGTTCTACCTATGATATTAATAATATATATTTATCCATATTTTGGGAATCCATTTCGACAAATTTCTCAAATCAAAATCAAAATGTAAGGTTACGAGGGTTACGAGCAGCTTAATTGTCAACTGTTTCTTCTGTCGCCGTGTCAAAATTATTATTTGAAATACTATGAAATGATTGGACGCATTCACAAATTTACATTTAGAATATAAAATATGGTGATGTTTTAAATGTAAATTCTAAATCATAAATTTCCTAAATTTATTATAAACCAGAAAAGGCATATTATGTACATAACAATTTATATTTATAAATGTAAATTTCTAAATCTAAATTTTTTAATTAAATCCATCATACACCAGCCTTAACTCATTTATTGCATTAAAATTAAATTAAGACGCAAGGCAGGTATGAAATATATTAATTACTTAAGTAATATACAATACTGTTTTGAGAAAGTAATGAAAAAAATCATGAAAAATATAAAAAAATATAAGGTTTGTGAAGTAAAACAAATTTAGAATACAATGACCTTTATACCAATCAAAATAGACAAACATAATTATTTAATTGAAATCGTTACTAAAATTTTCAAAAATCTTCATTAAAAGCTCAGAAATCGGCAATAAAGTAATCCATTATACGAGGATTTCATGCAATTTCAGTGTTGCCAGCCTTATGATAATTATTGTACATGTAAGATAATTTGGGCAGGTGTACGAAATACAACAGTAAATTTTTTACGTAAAATGACAAAAATATATGCAAGAACGAATTAAATAATTCCGATGAATAAGTTTGAGATAAAACACATAATTTTGAATGTTCTTTACGATAACTTCAAATGTCCGAGGTAAGTAATATCGAATGTCATACTGACAGATTATATTTAAACATAACCTATAAAATAAATATTCCTTTAATTTTTCGATTTCAAATAAAAATTTATTTTCATCGGCTCTAAGGGCCTCGGCAAATAAATTCCATATTCGTGATAAAAATAATATTTCAGTACCTTGATAAATAAATAACTATTGTTTTAAAGTAAAAATCAAATATGCGTTCTATTTAAAAAATGTAAGTTTGTGCTATACCTCGAAAATTTACAGATAGAAAAAATATTTTCGTACGCCGCAGGATAGACAATTAAAATATCTAACTATCTATCATACCCGGGACTTTTTTATGGACCGTAGGAAATACAATGATGGCTGCATTTTATGGTTACCATTACTGCCATATTAATTTTAGAACGAAAGTGTAAATACATAAAATGTCCAAAATTAAAAATTGCATCAAGTGAGCCAAAAATTTATTGATATAACAGGTTTTTGTCATAAGATAAATGTAAAATAAATTATCCTTTTTTATGCAGAGTGCCATACAATTCAAATTTCAAATAGTCGTATTATTTGACTTAGTTAGATCAAAGTTTATTAAGCGATATTTAATTATTATTATTCCACTGGGCATTTTCTGAGATGACAAATTATACATGGTTACTGATAAATAATTATATTGAAATCAGTAATTATTAAAAATTTATGACAGATGTTACTTGCCAAAGTAAAGCAACTATTTAACATTTTGTGCTGTTGCTCGTGACACTCGGCAAATAGCTAAAAATTATAAATTTCATTTTGCCTCTCTTTTGCGAACGAAATGCACGCAAACAATAGTTTGATACAGTTTTTAATTGTGAACATTTTTTGTATTTACATTTTTGTTCTAAAATGAACAAGGTAGTGTCTACAACCATATGAAAATTTTACCATTGTATTTCCGGTCTATAAAAAGCAGACACCCGGTATATTTCTGTCCTGATTCTTAATTAAAGAGATTTTTTGCAAAATTCACAAAATTAAGGCCATAGTTATCAAAGTGCATATTTTTAATGCCACTGACCCACACACATTTTTTTCAATAAAAATATTGAATTATATTCGCGTCTAGTCCGAATATATTGTTCTCTACGTAGTGCGTTCCTGGCCTGGCTACGTATCGTGCACCGTATCCAAAGATTTCTGAAGGAAAAAACGCTTGCGCAGCGCTATCCCCACTACTTACTGGCCCGTTTGTCGCTTGGTCGTCGTTACGTCGTTACATGCTCATTCTACAGACCATCTGCACTACCAGACTTGTCAACTATATACTAATTTGAAATACACAGTTTGCAGCGCCACTGTTTGTCGCAGTTATGAATTAAGAAGCGGGAAAATGGGAAGCTAGGATTCAATTTAAATGTGATAATCTGCCATATTCTGTAACAGTGTTTAATTTTTATATATCGATAACAAGTTTGAAAAGTGAAATTTTTAAATTGTTTTCAAGTACCAAGAATTTTTGATTATAGAAAAAAATATCGATAGATAAAAATTAAACTACTGTGTCACAGAATAATTAAGTACTTTTGTATATGAAAATCTGAAAATAATAAATAAAAAAGAAAATATTTTACCCATAAAATAATTATTTATATTTTTTTTATGAATCTATAATATTATTTGTTATTGAATCAATATTTGTTGGTAAGTGAATTCCAGAGGATCATGACGATTCATCCTTAGTATCCACTCACGTCGAAAGCTTTCCACTCTGGAAAACAAACCATATTCTCTTGTATCTCCACAGGGAGACTGTTTGTTATATACCCATGGTGGACGCATGTTAGTTTCTGAAAAAATAATTCTTTTAATATAACAATAAAACATTGCTGTCTCAGGATAAAAAGTAAAATTACAATTAGCCACTATACATGATCATAAAACCAAAAATGTATGTTTCATTAAAGATGAAATAATGCAGTTGCAATTTTTAAAATTTGTCCGGTTTTATGAAAGCATGTTAAATCAATGATTAAATAATTGCCTTGGTAACTTAAATCTCTTAATAAAGTACTTATACATTAGTATACTTCCATGTGAATTAACTGACTTGTCAAAATTTTACTGATTAAAGTAACCCACATTTTAACATTCCGATGAATGTGTGAATGTGACGTTACACTGATTTCTTGAAAATAAAATACTGTTTAAGTAGGAACAATTAAGATTTTTTAATACTGTGAATTGCTTCAAAACTGAATGAAATTTTATTTAAAATAATAAAAAAAATTGAGTGGAATACCCCATTAAACAACACTGATTAAACCTGTTTGAACTATGAAACTTCACAACAAAACGGATTTTTACATTTTCAAACGAGCCGGTCCGAGCAATGCCGAACACTCATTCGGTTACGATATTCAGCGCTACCCTGCGGACTGGTGTGCCAAGAAAAGAACTATTACTTTGCAATTAGAAAACTATTGGGCTGTCAGCATTGATTTTATATATATCGTGCAGTCACTTGTCGTCTGGTGTTGCGCGAGACATGGACAAATCCAAAGATAAGAATACTAATTGTTCTCGTAGCAATTTTTCTTCTAGGCGATCCTTTTACAAGCATAACGGCGTAACGCGGCGCCGACAGAGCTGGACCAGGACAGAGTGCCCTTAGATATTAAGTCAGAGTGAACGTGAAAATCGCAGCCCGAGTGTTGCGGTGTTACTGTTAGTCGAGCCAGCACGAGCAGCGGGGCGAGTTCCGCAGTAGAGGCGAGCATATCAGAGGACCGTTTCAGATGTGATGTGGCATCGACGGGGTCGAAGCAAGGCAGGGTGCTCCAAAAGTCTAATAACGACGATTCACCTGATTTACAGGCCTATTCTACTAAAAGAATGTATAACGATATCGTTACTGAACGACTGTCGCTAAGCATTTGGTTAAACGACTTTAATAACGACAAATGCCAAAAACCTATTCTACTAATCATATAGTTATAAATTATCGTTATCAGGATTATAACGATAATATCTAACTTCATGTATATTTTGACAGAATAAATTTTTATATGTTTTTCAATTTAAATTTGACATATCGATTTATTGTTTGTTTATTTAATAGAATTTGACAATGGATATAAAGGAAAGGGCTTCGAGGACAACTCAAAGACAGTACGAAATATATGTTGAAGAACTGGAAAATTACATTTCATTAAGTATTAATAAATTGTCCACTGAAGAATTGGAAGAAATATGGAGAAGACTTACAAGTCATTTAAATTCTGTGGGACCGGGTAAAAGGATCTGATGTATCACGCAGTGTACAATTATATAATCTGACATCCCTATACAAATATATAATTTTTAAATACATAGATAGTGCATCTATATTCTATATTATATTATATATCAATATATTAAATAATATTATCTAAGGGTAGAAAAAAGAAAAAGTTTTTTCTTTGCAGAATATATTTGAAAATTATTTATTTATTATTTACATTCTACAACGAAAAAACCTTGGATTTTTCTTTTTTCTACCATTATCAACATGCAGAACAGCCTGGAGTCCTTCGTCCACTAAATATTATCTAAATCTAAATTTTTAAATATATTTCTGAAATATAAATAAAATGTCTAAAACTAAAAAGTATAATATATAATTAGTGTACAGAAGTGAATAAATACTCATCTTTGCAGAATCTCTTTCTCAGCTACAATTAACAAAATATCTTCTTCAGCCATTTTTACCTCCCGCTACCCTAGGTAAGGGAGGTATAGGGATCGTGCTAAAAATCGCATATAGAGATTTTTGTGAATAAGCACGTTTTGATGTCCCCAGAATTCGATTGTGTGTGTGTGTGTGTGTGTGTGTGTGTGTGTGTGTGTGTGTGTGTGTGTGTGTGTGTGTGTGTGTGTGTGTGTGTGTGTGTGTGTGTGTGTGTGTGTGTGTGTGTGTGTGTGTGTGTGTGTGTGTGTGTGTGTGTGTGTGTGTATATGTATGTGTGAATGTTGGAGGGACGATTACCTACTCAAAAAATATAAGACTTAAGACCAGTTAAACTATGAATCTGAGATTCATGGGAAGAGCTGAAAAGGTTTTGGTAACAATTGGATAACCGGACGTAGTAGTTTCTTAAAAAAATTCTTCTAAATAATATTTTTTGAAAATTTGTGTAATTACTAATATTGAAGAACATAAAATTCTACATCTGATACATTTAAAAAAATTATTATATATTCTATAAATTTAGATATATAGAATAATTGGATGTTATAAATCGCGCAGGCTAAATTACTCCAAGGAAACTAATTGACAAATTCATATGTTTGTAACATAGCAGGGAATGTGTGTGTGTGTGTGTGTGTGTGTGTGTGTATGTGTGTATGTGTGTGTGGATCCTGTGGACACGATTACTCAAATACTATCAATCACAAAATTTTGAAATTTTGTATACCCATTCTATACTAATGTGGGAAGCGTTGATTAGTTTTTAGTGTATATCAGATAACCGGAAGTATCACTTATACAAGCTTTTACCAGTTTTTGTTGAAAAAATTGCATTGAATATAATTTTTTACTATTAAAAATATAATATAATGGTACAATCTTCAATTCTACGATAATATAACTTTAAAAAACTTTAAATAACTTTAAATATAAATTTATAAAATAATTTATTTTTGTACATCATCTGACCCATGCGTCAAACAAAAACATAATACTTTAATAAAATTTTGACGTAGTTAAACAAATGTCACTGTCACATTTACATTAATTAAGTAGAAATACCGTGAGTATTTTTTAACGTGAAACATTGGGTTTGTCATATCCATAGTTACGACTTGACATTTGATTGACAGCAATGTATTTGCCCGTTCCATTTAAAATGAAACATAGGGAACGAATTTGACATTTGATAAGACGTCAATAGAGGTTAATTTTGTTTAAATAATTATACCTGTTTTCTAAAAATTAAATTTAGATGTAGAAAAAATACTGTGTGCACCTTGTGCCCGAAATATGTTTAGTGTTCTCGAGTGGTTTTCTGATTCCGCTAAATTTCTTACAGTATTTAAATATAATTCTTCTGTCAGATTCGTTCCCTATGTTTCATTTTAAATGGAACGGGCAAATACATTGCTGTCAATCAAATATCAAGTCGTAACCATGGATATACAAACCCAATGTTTCACGTTAAAAAATACTCACGGTATATTTGATTTGTAAATATAAATCTGTCAGTATAAGTACGTGTTTTCAAAATGTCAAATATTGGTTTACAACTACACATTTACGACATGGATCATGTACGGCAAAGAATTTACACAGATTGCGTTTTTAGAGCATTTGGAAGTTGATGATGATTTTTCGCGGATTATCTTTTTCTTTGGTGAGGCACATTTTCTCCTCTCTGGATATGTTAATAAGCAAAATTGCCAGATATGGGCAGAGGAAAATTTTCATGTGATTTACGAGGTACCATTACATGTCCAAATGAGACTGTTTGGTGCGCACTATGGTCAGGTGGCGTCATTGGAACTTATTTTTTCGAAAATGATGAAGGTCGAACTGTTATAGTTGATGGTGAGCGCTATAGGCCCATGATAATCGATTATTTTTGGCTTATTACAGACTTCTATTTATTAAAACAACAAATTAGATTTTGTTTATAAACGATCAACCGGAACGGAAAAAGATACTTTACTTAAAGCTCATTACTATTTTAAACATGGAATTTGCGGGAGGTCATGTGCTGGCCACATCAGATTTTTACTTTTCAAAATATATCTAACTTTACGACTTAAACGATGCATGTGAACTTGTCGTTATTAAACGATATGAAATAACGATATGTAACGATTAGTAACGATAAATAAATTAACAGAATAGGGTTTTGGCAAAAATCGTTATCATAACGACTTATCGCCTAGTAACGAGTCATAACGATACATATTTTTTTAGTAGAATAGGCCTGTCAGTCAAGTTGAATGACTGTGGCAGAAAAATTTTGGGACCCGACCCGATTTGACAAAAAAATCTGATGTGGCCAGCACATGACGTCAATTCCATGTTTAAAAGAGCAGTGAGCTTTAGTAAAGTATAACTTCCGGTTGATCGTTTGTAAATAGAATCTAATTTGTTGTTCAAATAAATAGAAAAGTCTGTAATACGAAATTTAGATCATATTATGCTTTTCATTGAAAATCTGTTAAGAGATCCAAATTAAGTACCACTTCCGGTTTTTCATGTATGATCAAAATCTAATATGTTGTTTCGAATTATATACGAGTTTTAAATATCAAATTTGAGAAGTTTTAGATAATATTTTAATGTTTTTTTAAAAAGATGTTTAGAACTTTAAGTAAATTACCCTTCCGGTTTATCAATTTTAGCAAAAATGTCATTCTCATTCATATAAAAGTTTTAAATACCAAATTTGAAAAGTTTTGGATATCATAATTTGTTTTTCACGATAATTTGTTCAAAGCTTCAAGCAAAGTATCACTTCTGAAATATCAATTTTAGCCAAAATCTAATATGTTATTCCCCTTGATATACTAAAATTGAAAAGTTTTGGATTATATTTTAATATAGTTTTACATTAAAAACTTCACAATACCAGTCTCACCTAGGCAGGGTATTAACAAGCCAAAGAAAAGTTTTTAGCAGGCGTTGCGGACGTCGGACGGTTGCTTTGCAGCCTTTTTAACATGTCGCATGCCATCTCATGTTTCTCCTCTTGAATAAAAACCTGGTAGAATCTGTCCAGCCAGGAGAATTTTTTATTTGGCCCTAAGTTAAGGGAAAAGATTCAGAGTATGAAAGCATTGGAAAAGGTAAGTAAGGACCTTCGGTCAACATAGCCCTCTTTTGTTCGGCTTTGGCCTAAGGCCTCTCTGGGCATTCATAAAACAAAAAAGAGGGGGGAGGAGGTATTAAACCACAATGACACCCTCATACACACAGAAGCCAGTAACTCACAGGAGATGCTAATGGTAAGTAAATTTCTGTCTGCGATTTTCTAAGAAAAACTAAAGATCAGTGACAACTAACCCTACAGTCCTGGTCAGAAGGATACAAAATTCTTTTTCTGGAAGTTCCTCCTCGTACTACTGTTACCCATATATATCCTTTTTAATTAATGAAACCAATAGTTTCTCAATTGCGTGAGAAAGCATTCTGTGCGTCAACTACATAGACGACTTCCTCGTCCTCGATGAATCCCCTAAACACTGTTCAGAAAGTACACACACACACACACACACACACACACACACACACTTTTTACCCTATTAGATTACTTGGGTTTCACTGAGAACAGGGAAAAAAACAGGAGTTAAAAATTTTTGGGTTTCATTTTTAATACATATTATTACCATTGGATAGAAAGTAAAACATAAAAAATGGACTACCTATTTTCGAAAAAAGACCACTGGTAAAATTCGAGAATTCGCAAGACTCACCGACCTTTTAGTTTCCGTTTTCCCGGCTGTCAAATACGGTTGGTTGTATACGAAAGCTCTGGAACGAGAAAAGTTCATAGCTTTATCCCAAAACAACCTGAACTTTGATGCTTCTATGACAATTCCAACCCACCTACATCAAGATCTAGCGGGAAAATACTATTTCCAATTTTTTTTTAATGTTATTGAAAGGATACATAAAAGGCTGTAATTTTTACTGATGCCTCGTTGACAGGTTGGGGTGCTTGTTACGACACGGGAAAATCACTTGGTGTTTGGCGTGATCTGCATATAAATTGTTTAGAATTGCAAGCCATTTCTTACTGGTTAAAATGTTTTGCAAACAATCTTTCTAATTGTGACATCCTCATTAGATGCGATAATAACACCGCTATTTCCCATTTTAACTGAATGTGTAGCATTATCCCGAGCTTGACAGGATAACGAGATCGATTTGGCAGTAGTATGAACACAGATATATTTGGATTTTCGCGTTTTATGTAAATTCTAAAGATAACTACGAGGTAGAGAAAGAGTGGCATCAATCTAGGGCTGAAACAGAATGATCTTTAGCCCAAGACGCTTCTCACACCAACTACTATGTAACAGATATGTCTCTTGGCTTAGTAATCGTGAGAGCTTCGGTATTGATGCGTTTACCCTGAACTGGGAATATTTCACTTTTCCTCCATTTAACGTAATTTTAAGGAGTATTCAAAAAATCATTCAGGACAAAGCCGTAGGGATTTTAGTTGTGCCACTCTGGCCTTCACAACCTTGGTATACAGTTCTTTCCAAACTAATAACTGGACAAGTAGTTTACTTTGACTCATCTCCTGAGTTATTGTTTTCTCCTTTCAGCAAAATACACCCTATGGTTCACCAACGTACCCTAGTGGCCGCAAAATTATTTGGGAATCGTTCGTAATTAGAGATGTTCCGGAAATAGCTATAAAAGCCTTGATCTCATCAGTGGCTGAGTCCATATAATACGTACTTACCCTCTCTGGTGGGACTATTGTACGATGGAAAGATCCCTCATGCCGTCGCAAACAAGTAGGCGCTCAGGCGCTAAGTAGATGGGTGCTTGCCTCATCAGGAATCGATACCTCAAAATTCAAACCCCATTCCACTCATCATTCATCCCCTCCCACCCTTAAGCGCCGTACTTTGCTTGCGGGAAATTAATGAACAGATCCTTTAAAGAATGAACATGTAACGACGACCAAGCGACAAACAGGATACGGTGCACGATCAGGGATGGAAAACGTAACCTAACAATACCCAATAACGTTTCATTTATTATTTTTAAATAACGTAACAGTTACAAAATAACGTTAAGTAACCGTGACATACCAAATAACGATTCACTATAACGTTATTCATGTTTACAAATTTTATAAAAAAAATTGTCGTTCAAAGTATAGGTAATATTCTAATTTTCTGATAGTACCTATATTATTTCTTGTAATGAATCATGTCACTAGTTGCGTATTCTGTTTAAAATTCAAATGTCGAACACTTTACTTTATGCCTAGAATAAAATTAGTATAAATTTTTGTTTATTATTATACTCGTATTGTTTCTAATATTAATTTTTACTATGAATTTAAGAAAAATACAGTTATTATAACGTTATAATAACAGGTATATACAATAAAATAAAATGTTCATAGTTAAGATAATAACACTTATTGTGTATATTAAAGAGATTCGAAGCTTTGCAATTAGAAAAACAGCGGTGGTTGCAAAAATTTTGATTTCCAACAGCAATTGGAGCCATTGACTGCACATTCATAAAAATTAAGAGAGTTCATGAGAACAGACATGGAAATGAATACATATGTAGAAAACAATTTCCCGCTATCAATGTTCAAGCAACCTTCCTCGTCACTGCTGGCAATACTAGACATTTTTGATTATTGTTGATATTTCAAAAATATAAAAAGCAAGTTTTAAATTAGCTTGTTAACGTTCTTAACTTTCAAAAAATTTGTGACACAGTAAATCACCAATAAATTATGAATGAATAATAAATGTCAAAATTGCATTTTTTTCAAACGTGCGGCTTTCTACTAGATTTCGTATAAGTACATACTTATAAGTAAGTAAGTATTTACTTCAATTATCAGCATCATGTTATTAATATGGAAATAAGTATTTACTTTGTGACAACGCCCCCTCGGAGGTCGATGGATGACGTCATCATTATGCTCCTTTAATTCCTGGTTATGAACGGTATGCTCGGGCGCCATTTTTACAGCGGTACAAAAGGAGCGTGCCTTCGGATAGCCTAGTGGAGGTGAGGGCGCAGGGTTGGTTGGTATCAACAGAAAAATACGTGTAGTTTAAATAAATATATTGTAGCATACGAAGATATGTAAAACAAAGACACACAGTTTATAAATAAACAAATACATCACCCTTCTTTGCAGAACTGTGACCAGAGTTACCACGGTAAGTACGCGTATTCAAATTTACTACTTTAAGAAAACTAACAATTTCTTTAGTGGACAATCAGCGGCGCGATGTACACGGCGGATTCCTCTGACGGACGGCGGCTGAGCCTTACGAACGTACTCAGCCTACACACGGCGGGTTCTTCTAACGGACGGCGGCTGACACACAGCACTCAACTTCTCGGCGGGTCGAAGGAGCCTTACTCAGGACTCTCTTCTCACTAGAGGTGTTTAGGAGGACCTATTCAGAATCCTAGCCACGACTCTTGAGAACGGGCGAACCCGCTCTGGCTTCACGGACCTCTGCAGCGGCTTATAAACCCAATCTAACGGTAGTTCTCATTAAAATTGCGGCGGGGATGATTTTACTTAGTACAGGGGGTCGCTACTGTCTCAAGTGATAAATAATATTTTTATAAAATTTACACAAATTCTCTGGTCACTTTTCTTTACCCTAAATCCATTTTACAACATGAAATAATTTATAAACATTGTTTCAAATAAAACACAATTTCATTCACATGTGCGGTGCGCCACGCGCGATCATGTTGTGAATCACGGACTTGTCAACGTTTACAAGGTTACTAATGTCAGAATATTCCAGAACTAAACAAACACAAAAATGCAATCAAATGTGTAAACGAGAGTTACATTGATTCACAACACTATTGTAAGTTAAATTACAAATATCCACAATGCTATTTTTACATAAAATACATTTACTTGTAGCTAAAACAACAACAATTGTGGTTATGCTGACTTGTGCACATGTGTTTATTGTCTGTTCACATCATGACGGTCGGATATTGTCTTTTACAGGTACGTATTTCGTTAAATATTATACCAATATTACAAATACATCTTACTTTTCAGATTAAACAATACATAAACAATAGATGAGCAACGCATATTGTCAAAAACACGTTACTAAACGATCTAACTGTGACGGTGCTACTACAGATTTACAAAAGGAAGGAAAACCCTTGCTGGACGAAAGGGCCTATCGTCACACCCTCCTTCTACTTCGGAAAAGAAAAAAAAATGGGTTTTTTTTTCTTATACAAGGCCACACATGTGGCGCGGTTCTTGCAGCGGTACAGCCTACGGCTTGGCTGCGGTTTTCGGTGCGGTACATGCGGCGGCATGCTATGCCTACTGCTTGGCTGCGGCTTGACTGTGAAGGTGTGGATGGTCGACAGGACGACGGGCTTGCCATTAGCGGAACGGTAACGTAGCGTGAAGGAAAACTCGCTGTCATGCTGCGGCTCTAGCGGGCGGTGATGGCGACACCTCGTCTTCTTGCTCCGGCCGACACCTTCATGACCAGACTTCCTGATTCTGGTAAACAAACAAAACAAAACAAACAAAACAAAGTAAGTATCACCCGTTTTCCCTTTTTGCAGAACTGAGAGCGCTTTGTCCAAGGTACACCTCGCTCACGTACTCTGGGTCTCGTCCTATTGCCTGACCAGGGCATTGATCCATGGGAGCAGCTGCGCCTGCCGGGGAAGTGTCATCAATCGTGTATAAACGGAAAAACGGCCCGATCTTGACGCGGTATCGTCCAGAGATCGGCCAACGGCGGAACACGCAATGATGACTCCCTGCTACAGCAGGGACGGAGACAGACCGGACAACTACTCCAAACTGACCTGGACATGGCGGGCGAGTGAACATCAACGGCAGCGGGCATGGTGCCAGCCAGAACACTTGGCGACGTGACGACGTCGCATGTACAAGCTTTTCGTCCTGGCCGCTTCGAGACTCAGCGTTCTCCTGGCGGGATTCTTCTCTGTGCGGTGACACTGTACTGGACGGACATTACTACGGCATTACTGTGGCCTTGACTAAGACCACTGCTGGCGGAAACGTTATACTTGCGGTTGTCTTTGCTCTACACCTCATTGTCTCTGTTGATTGGCAACGCGACGCCATTGACGTCCCTGTTGCTTGACGACGCGACGACCTTGAAGTCCCTGCTCTTGACGACGCGACGACCTTCAAGTCCCTGCTCTTGACGACGCGACGACCTTGAGGTCCCTGTTCGGGCGCCATTTGTGACGACGCCACCTTCTCGCCTCGGAGGTCGATGGATGACGTCATCATTATGCTCCTTTAATTCCTGGTTATGAACGGTATGCTCGGGCGCCATTTTTACACCGGTACAAAAGGAGCGTGCCTTCGGATAGCCTAGTGGAGGTGAGGGCGCAGGGTTGGTTGGTATCAACAGAAAAATACGTGTAGTTTAAATAAATATATTGTAGCATACGAAGATATGTAAAACAAAGACACACAGTTTATAAATAAACAAATACATCACCCTTCTTTGCAGAACTGTGACCAGAGTTACCACGGTAAGTACGCGTATTCAAATTTACTACTTTAAGAAAACTAACAATTTCTTTAGTGGACAATCAGCGGCGCGATGTACACGGCGGATTCCTCTGACGGACGGCGGCTGAGCCTTACGAACGTACTCAGCCTACACACGGCGGGTTCTTCTAACGGACGGCGGCTGACACACAGCACTCAACTTCTCGGCGGGTCGAAGGAGCCTTACTCAGGACTCTCTTCTCACTAGAGGCGTTTAGGAGGACCTATTCAGAATCCTAGCCACGACTCTTGAGAACGGGCGAACCCGCTCTGGCTTCACGGACCTCTGCAGCGGCTTATAAACCCAATCTAACGGTAGTTCTCATTAAAATTGCGGCGGGGATGATTTTACTTAGTACAGGGGGTCGCTACTGTCTCAAGTGATAAATAATATTTTTATAAAATTTACACAAATTCTCTGGTCACTTTTCTTTACCCTAAATCCATTTTACAACATGAAATAATTTATAAACATTGTTTCAAATAAAACACAATTTCATTCACATGTGCGGTGCGCCACGCGCGATCATGTTGTGAATCACGGACTTGTCAACGTTTACAAGGTTACTAATGTCAGAATATTCCAGAACTAAACAAACACAAAAATGCAATCAAATGTGTAAACGAGAGTTACATTGATTCACAACACTATTGTAAGTTAAATTACAAATATCCACAATGCTATTTTTACATAAAATACATTTACTTGTAGCTAAAACAACAACAATTGTGGTTATGCTGACTTGTGCACATGTGTTTATTGTCTGTTCACATCATGACGGTCGGATATTGTCTTTTACAGGTACGTATTTCGTTAAATATTATACCAATATTACAAATACATCTTACTTTTCAGATTAAACAATACATAAACAATAGATGAGCAACGCATATTGTCAAAAACACGTTACTAAACGATCTAACTGTGACGGTGCTACTACAGATTTACAAAAGGAAGGAAAACCCTTGCTGGACGAAAGGGCCTATCGTCACAACTTGTACTTCTTGCTGGTACTGATAAGTAAATGCTAGTACTTATAAGTACTTACTTATACGTATTTACTTATTTTTATTAATACCACCCATTGATTACTTAAAAAATAAATGTTTTCTTTGTCTGTTAAATATTATAAACCTTCGAGTATATACTGACTAGAGGCCGCCTTATGGTGTTTGTTGTGCGTATTGCAGCCGTATTGTAGCCGTGGTGTATTGACGACTGCGCATTATCTTAATATTTCTACTACCTTTTTTACAAACTAATGACTAACTGCTGCTTTTTAAATATGTAAATCACCTTTATTTCAAATAAATTTCAGTCTCGTTACTCTTACATCTTAATTAGTAAAAAACCTAAAAGTTACACTTTGTTACTTACACATGACACGAAATATCCGTACTTTTTGTATTTTTCATTACAATTATTATATACTCCGAGATATACTCACAAACTACTCGCAAAAAATAAGGTTTGGTTACAGTAAAATGACAAGTAGTGACATATAACACAACAAAACACTGACCGCAATTCACCATGACTTCCAGCCCCCCCCGCTTACATGTCTTCCGATCACAACGTCCTATGGACAGGTATAGGGAATTACTTCTCTAGTCAGTATATGCTCGAACAAACAATTGGTGAAAAAATATATTCTTATTTATTTTATTTTATTTTGTGGGATCATTAGTGTATTTGAGTAGTGAAACAAATATAAAAAAATTACAATTACTTCAAAATAGGGCAATGCGAATAATTTTAAACTGTAATAGGTATACAAGTGTACAATATATGCTCTTACAATTAAATTGGTGCAATATTAAAGATTTAGTAGAAATGCAGATAATATTATTGATACATAAAATAAAGTTAGGGCTACAACCAGAGTACTATCAAAATAAATAAATTAAAATTGAACATGTACATAACTATAAAACTCGCAATAATGATAAATATTACACATTACAAAGAAACACAATACAAGGGCACAATACATAGTAAAAATTTATAATGATTTACCTGTTATGTTCAAAAATTTAGAATTAAAAAAAAATTAAGGTTAAATTAAGAGAGTATTATTTAAGTAAATAGGTTATACTTATGTATTATTGTATATTGTATATTTATTGTATTTATGCAAATTTATTTTTTGTTATTATTGTATAGCTTTTATGCTAAATAAAGTTATTATTATTATTATTATTATTATTATTATTATTTCAATTATTATTTTTCTTTGGGAGTAGGTGGGGTCAAATGACTGGTTTGTCCCGGTACCCCAGTCGGTCTTGTTACGCTACCGTGAAATCTTTATATAAGAACCTGTTTATAAAAGATCAGCTATATCGAAAATGTAGCTAGAAGATATAAAAATGTATAGATATTTATATTGTTATAAAATAACAATTTTATTATAAATACTAATGAATGCGAACTTTTCGCTGTCGTTTGAGTAGGAACCTACCTATAAACCACGCTACCCTTGACATTTGAGTGTCAAGTATATTAATTTATCTCTCTCCCATTCTTGAGATAAATTTTCATGATTTTGCTTTCTAAACTGATCAAATGGAGCTATTTTACGCTGCATTATACCTGACAACTATACAATCTTTACATCTATAGCCTGCAGTTATGAGAATGTTTCTGTTTCCTTTCTCTCTTTAAAATAATAATAATGTTTGTGTAATGAAATCTAAACATTTTCTAAATCGTGTAAAATTAAATAGAAATTTAATTTTGACATATAAATACAATTTCAACTGATTTAAAAATTATTCCGTCAAATTTGGAAACAACTTTCACAAAAGTTCTTATAATACATTAAAATATAATCAAGGAGAAGAAAATAAAAAAAAGAATATACGGATATCATCATAAATTTTTTGATAGAAGACAACAAAGTGAAAAGTATATATATTGATTGTGTGGAGTTTAGATACTACTTGTATTGTAAGGAATAATAATGATTATGATGTTAATGCAATTAAACAAAAAAATATGAAATTATGTTAAATTTGTGTAGGTATTCTTAGAATTACAATCGTGTAGCAAATATGGTTAGATAAGAAATTCTACTAAATTATCTTCCACGTATTTTTACCTCCCGCTACCCTTGGTGTTGGCAAGGGAGGAATAGGGATCGTGCTAAAAATCGCATATCGAGATTTTAGAAAATGATCACTTTTTAAGCTCCATATAATCCAATTTTAACATTTTCACGATGATGTCTGTATGTATGTATGTATGTATGTATGTATGTATGTATGTATGTATGTATGTATGTATATATATATATATATATATATGTGTGTGTGTGTGTGTGTGTGTGTGTGTGTGTGTGTGTGTGTGAGTGTGTGTGTGTACAAATTTTGCCTTCGCTCTAACTCAAATACTATCATTCAGAAAATTCAGAATCCTTGTATTTCTACTCTATTCGAACATAAAAAGATTAGATTTTGATGTAAATCGGATAAACGGAAATAGCACTTTACTTGAAGCTCATAATGGTTTTTCTTCAAAAAATACATTAAATGCCATTTTTTCGCATTTTATGTCAATATAAAAATTAAAGATCATTGAATTTTCTACAGGTATACATTAACACTTTTGCTATATATTTTGCAGATAAATTAAAAAATCTTTTCTTATATAAATCCCAAAGCCTAGGATAAACACAATTCCTTTGTTACACAGTTCATATTTCAAATAAATGTAATTGACAGGTAAACGTCACAGTTAAAAAATTAATTACTTCAAATTAATAATAGTGACATTTTAAAAAGAAAATAGTAAATAAAGCAATAGTTATATGCAATGGAACATAATATAGTTTGCAGTATTAGTAGATATGTATTTAAAATAATAAAAATTAAATAGCGGGAGGTTTTGTGTTGGCCACATCAGATTTTTTCATTTTATTTTATACAAATCAGTTTTGTCATTAGCTTATTCCTCAATCTTTTGATTATGATTTCTCAAATTTAAGTTAAGATTTGAGATCAATACAAATATTTCATCAAAACTTTACTCATTCTTGCCAATATGCTTTAGACTTCGATGTGGATCGGTATAAAAATATTCTTGCTTCCTTTGCAGAAAGTTTTTTGGAAAATATCCAATAAAAATTTGCTTTTAATTTTTTTTCAAAAATTCATGAATATGATATAAAGTTTATTTAGTTTTATCATTTTTAGTGAATTTATGGTAAAAAATCTGTTGTGGCCAGCATAAACCTCTCGCCATTTCCATATTAGGCTATATAAGTATTGTATTGCTAGTCGCTATCGAACCGTCGTTTTATAACAAAAAATTACAGAACTTTAAGTACCCAAATATTGTTATTTATTGTATTTAACATGTCTTCTGCACACATATAATTCTAATTATATCTATATTTAATTGTGTTCCTAAATGTCAGAGATTCTTCCAATTCATTAACCAGATTGGTGATATTTCTGATGGATACATGCACTTTACCTATAATTTCAAATATTTAATTGATAGAACAATAAGAAAGATTAAATGTACTTCTCAAAATAGAAAATTCTATCAGAAAAAATTAATAAATAAATATATCATCACGGCATATTACCCATTTCTGGGTGTGCCAGTATCTATAACACATGTAGACATCGGTAATGATGACGATATATTTTACCGTGTAGGCGCTTACCAGGCGTCACCTCACGGGCACTCATAGCTGGTGTGGAGAGTGCACTAGAGGGGTCATTTTGTGCCATTTAAAATTGGAAATATTTGGCGTCTGTCGGGATCGAATCCGGTTCCCCCGGGTTCGCGACCAGACACTCAGGCACGCGGCCACGAGACCCCAGAATGTCACTAAAACTGTTGATTTTTGACACTGACATCTGTCATTTACAAGTAATCCCTATGTTTCTGGTGTTCGGCAACACCCTATATATATTAAAAGAATCTACTGAAACCAAAGCCCTGAAAACCTTCCACTTATTTTTCTATATATAGAAAAATTAGAGTGTATATCAGTGGAATGTTTTCATGCAGGGCTTTGGATTTAGTAGATTCTTTTAAAATCTGTCAAGTTAAGTGTATTTAGTTTTATACAGTTTTGGTATAGAGTGGTGCTTAGGAAGGAATGGAGAGAATGTGACGAATACAAACGGGAAAAGAATAATAGAGTTTTGCCTAGAGAATGAGTTCAAAATCGGAAATACACACTTCAAGCACAAAGAAATACATAAAATAACAAGACAAGTTATAAGCAGAAATGAAAAATCGATTATAGATTATTTCCTAATTAACATAGACAGCTGGAATAGAGTAAAAGACATAAAAGTAAAAAGAGGACCAGAGATTGGAAGCGACCATTTCCTTGTAACAATGATACTAAAGCAAGAAGTAATCACAAAAACGAAACCAAAAGAAAGATAGTAAATAAGAAAATAAAATGCCATGAACTTAGAAGACAAGAGATAGAAGAAAAATTTCAAAAGAACGTCAACGAAGAGTTTAAGAAAAAAGCAAAAGAAAAAGAAGGAAACATAGAAAAGAAATGGAAGAACTTCAAAAAGACAGTACTAGAGGCAGCAGAAAAAAGCTGCGGCACGACTAGAATAGTGAACAGAAACACAAACAAAACTAGATGGTGGTCGGAAAGGGTAAAAGTTACAGTGAAAGAAAAAAAGAACAAGTGGAATAAATATCTACAAACGAAAGAACCTATTGACTATGAAAAATATAAAGAACAAAGGAAAAAAGTAAAAAGAGTAATAAAGGAAGAAAAAGAAAAAGCATGGAGAGAATTTGGTGAAAAAATGAAAAACGCATACAATGAAAACCAGAAATTATTTTTTGGAACACTTAAAAATATAAGGCAAAAGAAGACAGCAACAATTACGAACATTAAAGATAAGGAAGGAAAGACGATAGCAGAAGAAGACAGAATAATGGATAGATGGAGACAGTATTTCATAGAATTACTAGAGGGAAATGATACTAAAGATGAAGAACAACAAGAAAGCCATCGCACACGAACAAAGGAAACAGAAATAACACAAGAAGAAGAAATAAGCTTGAAAGAAATAATAGAAGCAATAAGAAAAACCAAAAGAGGAAAAGCTCCCGGACATGACAAAATAACAGCAGACATGCTGAAAGCACTACCCGAATCAGCACTACAGGAACTTAAAGACATAATGAATGAAGCGCTAAAAGGAATAACACCAGCAGAATGGCAAATAGGTATCATAACACCAATATTTAAAAAAGGAGATAGCAGAGAGTGCCGGAACTATAGAGGAATTACCCTAATAAGCACAGTGGCCAAAATATATGCAAGAATCCTGGAGAGTAGACTAAGAATAGAGCTGGAAGAATCTTTAGAGGAAACTCAATTTGGTTTTAGACCAAATAGAGGAGTAAATGATGCGATATTCATACTAAGACAAATAGGGGAAAAGGCAATAAAAGAAGGGAGAAACGTACATGTGTGCTTCATTGATCTAGAGAAAGCGTTTGATAGAATCAATAGAGAAGACATATGGAAAACGCTAAGAAAAAGGGGAATATCAAATACGTTAATAACAGGAATTCAGAGCCTATATTCAAACACTAAGAGCTATGTAAGAGTGAAACAAGAGACCTCCAATACATTTGAAACTACAGCCGGAGTAAGGCAAGGATGCATTTTGAGCCCGCTTCTGTTTACGCTAATTCTTGACGAAGGAATAAAAGAGACAAAGAAAGAAGTAAAGAAATACTACATAGGAAATTGGAAATTGAGAAGAGTGGAAATAGCAGAATTATGCTATGCAGATGACATGGTAATCATAGCAGAAGACGAAAAAACCTTAATAAGGAATATAGAAATATATGATAAAGCGCTACAAAAATTAAACATGAAGATCAATAAAGAAAAAACGAAAACCATGATACTAGGAAGAAATGAACAACACCACACGATACAACTAAAAAATGAAAATCTACAGCAAGTCCAAAAATTTAAATACCTGGGAGCAATGATCTCAGAAGATGGAAGATTTGATGAAGAAATAAAAGAAAGAAGAACAACAGGAGGCAAAATATTCAATAGCATCAAACACAGCTTCTTAGGAAAGAAAGAAATACCGAAAGAGACCAGGGTACAAATATTTAAGAAAGTAGTGACACCTATACTCATACACGGAGCTGAAACATGGACATTAACGCAAAGACAAAAAGAAAAAATTACGGCTACCGAAATGAGATTCTTGAGAAAAATAGAGGGGAAAACAAGACTGGACAGAATTGAAAACACAACCTACAGACAAAACTTAAAAGTAAAAGCAATAGAAGATAAGATAGCAGAAGGACAGATGAGATGGTATGGGCATGTAGAAAGGATGGGAGAGGAGAGAATAGTTAAAAAAGTGTTTGAAGCAAAAATTGGAAGAAAGAAACCACGAGGACGACCAAGAAGAACGTGGCTGGAAGAAGTAAAGGAGGCAGCGCAAAGAAGAGGTCTAACTTGGGAAGAAACGAAGACAGCAACACAAGATAGAGCAGAGTGGAAAGAAATATGGAGAAGACCAACAAATCAGAACTCAACCCCCTCCCCCGCAGGCCGGGGGAACGCCTTACACCCGTGAGGGTAGAAAGGTGCAGGATTAAGTAAGTAATTTGAACAATCGATTTTACTCGTTCAAAGTTAAGTTAATTTTTTAACTGACGTTTGCGAATGTCATGATTGAACTGTTCATTAATTATTATTATTTCATTTTGGTAAAGCAATGTTACATCCAATTTCTATTTTACTTTACGGTACTATTGAAAATGTTAAATTTTGATTCAACGAGCTCAGATAGTGAAGAAGATCAAGTCAAGCGTTTTTCGTGTGTACTTCGGAATAGAAATAATCAATCACTAGGAAAACTTGCATCATCTTATTTTGCTTTTATAAGTGTCAATTTCATTTTGTATGTTTCACCGCTAGTTTTGTTTTTGTTTTTCATCTAAAATATAAAATCATACGACATCCTCAATTTTTTATCAAATTCAGTTTTTAATTTAGGTACAATACTTAAATTATCGTCAGCAAACTTTCTTTTGCTCTTTTCTTAATGTTTTCGTAGAACACTTTTATTTGTGGCATAGTTCGGTAACAATTACCTACTTCTACAATTAATTTTTTTTTGTTATATCGTTCCACGCAGCTAATTTTGCGGAATTGTTGGTTATGTCAGTTTTTTATTTTCTATTATGTTTAAATAATCCTCCATTATTTCTAATAATATTTCTTTTTCAACATCACTAAAGTTTCTGGGTCGTTTTTTATAAGCAGACACCATCACTCTCCCACAACACAACTTTATTTGTGACATTTCATAAATATTTGTGAAGTAGGTAAGTTACATAATAAACTTACCGACTGAGCCAGTTTAAACTTAGTTCAGTTGAACGTAACGTTTGGAAGTTTTACACTACGCATATCTTTTTAATTTAAGTTCAAATAATGAACCTGGTCCAGTTGACTACAGATCGCGCTTTGTACTATCGGGCCTAACTGGGCAAAATCCCCAGATAATTTAACCTACGATTTATTCGTTGAATAGTTGCTAACTGACGATGGTGAAACAAAAATATGCTATTTTATTCGACGTATAGGTTAACTGAAGACTAAAATGTTTATTCGTCAATGGTAACACCAGACATTAAACATTCAGTGCCTGATTGTCTGGTCGCGAATTTGGGGAACCGCTCGATTCCGACAGACGCTAACTAGTTATTTACATAATCATTTATGAAAATTGTGATATTGTTTGATTAACATAATATTTGTCATTTATCTAATTCCGCTAAAATAATTTTAAAATACTCAAAATTCTAAGATTTTCTATGACAGCTCAATATACCTACATATTTCAGAATCAATTTACCAAGGCGTTGGCGTGAAAATAAATAAATTTAATATTTGAATTTAATGCTTATTTTGGTGCAGGCGTATTATCACTGAAAATGAGTTCTGAATGTGTTCTGAAACCAATATAGATCTTTCTTCTGATATAGAAAGAATTGTTTGTGAGTTAATAATTCATAAATTGATATTAAAGAAATAATTATTAGCAATGAGTGCCCATGAGGTGACGCCTGGTAAACGCCCGTACGGTACTAATATGTCATTATTATTACCGATATCTCTGATAAAGCAGATTGGCACACCCAGCAATGGGTTATATGCCGTGATGATTTATTTTTATTATTATTATTATTATTAATATTATTATTATTATTATTATTATTATTATTATTATTATTATTATGATTAGTTTTACAGACATCGCAGAAAATTTTTCAAAAAACCACTACACATTTGTTCTCTGTCAAAATGGGCAAGAGAAAAATTCCTTTTTGAATTTTTTTACTAAAATATACATTGTTTAAGCCTATTAAAAAGTTCTTCCGTTGATAGAGTTCTAATAATTATTCCTCTACCTCTTCCATAATCTCGAAATTTTCCAGATCGTATATTTTAGTGAGTCAAATCACATTGTTCATTGTGTTATTTTTGTACGATATGCGATATTATTTGTAAAACTGAATGTTTAACAACGGATCAACGGATGTACATATTTATATGTAGAGTACTTATTACTTATGTACACTTCTGTGCAATAAAATTAAGCACAAGTTTCGCGACTACTATTTCGCAAATTTTAGTTTTATAATTCGGGTTTATTTTAACCCTACAGTACACACGTGGACTAAAATTACACCATTGCACACCTTGGGCCTCACAGGCCCTTAGCTCTTAACCTGGAGATCGCAGAATGTATAGATACATTTAAACAGAATAACAGCTAATTTTGAAATGCAAAATACTTAAACTTTGTTAAAAAAGCAAAACTTACAAAATTAAATAAATTAATAAACCAATATCCTTAAATAACTAAAAGTCATCGCTAGCGTTCTGTTTTTCATTATTTTCAGAACAATCTGGACAAATATCCCGACAATTTTCTAGACAGATACAATCGTTGCATTATTCACAGAAATAACGACTTTTTCTTCTTCTTCATATGCAATTTTGTTTATTTTATCACCATGTAAAGGGTCCTCATCCTCTTGATCAATATCTTGCTCCGAATCGGAAGCATGATCACTTATTTCAAAGAAGTTAGTATCAGCAATCGAATCATCATCATCGTCGTCACCTTCTTTAGCAATTAGTTCTTCGTACATTTTTTGTAATCTTGCCTGGTCTCTTTCGTAATCACAATCACCCATGACTAGATCTAATGAAATGTTCAAATTGTTCAAATTTTATATAAAATAAAATTAAAAAATAATCAATGACAGTGAATTCTTGTTATATATCTTCAAAATACAGGTATTCTGTCATAAAAATACTAACCGAATACGACTATATGCGACTTATATATATATGACAAAATATACTAACGTCAATAAACACGTGGGGCCTGTCATATCCAAGGCCCATATATCGGTAATATGTTTAACTTTTTAAAATTGTCTGTGCATATATCGATGCAATTTCAAATTATAGGAAGGTAGATAAAATATATAAACATTGAATTAACTGGTATCTTTTTAATTGTAAATAAATTTTTCATTGGGGCCTGTCAGACCCACGTGTGCAGTGTAGGGTTAATTGCTTAGCATCAGTTTCATTGAATGACAAATACCATACTTGATCGCTATAAAATTGGTAAATAAATAGAAAAACTTACTTAGCACTTAGCGTAAAAATCATTTGGAAAATATAAATGTATATCTATATATATATATAAAGCATCTTCTATTCTATTTATAATTCTAATCTTAGAATTACTGTCTAAATGACGCGGCATTTTGACATTAATAAGAAAAATGACAAATTTACATATTTTCGTTAGCAGCATATCATGTCCACTTTAAACTATAAAATATTTTGGGTGCTTAATTTTATTGCACAGAAGTGTACATGGATTTGTGTTTCAGAGTTTCAGAATACAGGGTGTCTCAATAAGCTTGCTCACTATTGGTAACTTTTTTATTTGAAGAGATACGAGGTTGGTTAAATGAGCAAAATTGTGCCATTTTATATTAGAAAATTGGTCATGTAGACAAAATAAAAATTGTGTCAGCGGTTCTCAAAGTATGGGACAGAATGTATATTTTTTAAATGGAACTATATATTTTTTATTATCTTATTAGAAAGACTATTTTTTTCTCTTTCCAATAAGGTAATGTTGTTTATGTACAATTTTTTCAAATAAACGAGTTATTTACGTTTAAAGATAAAAATTATTTTTTATTAGTTTAGGTCAAGTAAACTATGGAAACAATTGTCTTTCATAAAATTATTATTTTATTAATTTATTTTACAGTAATAACAAAACAAAGAAAATATTCAAATTGAAAGCCATTATTTCTTTCGCACATTTAAACTCTTTTGGAAAGAGAGCCGACCGTTCTACGTAACTGGTGTCTAGATATAACTTTCCATATAGCAAGATCACTTCTAACTTTTCTTTACTTATAAAATTATTAAACATTATTAAACACAGAGAACTTTACGGGAGATATTATTAAACGTCAAACAAACAAAGAATCAATTGTTTCCATGGCTTACTTGACTAAAAAACTAATAAAATATTTTACAAAATTTAAATTTTTAACCGTAAATAACTCGTTTATTTGAAAAAATTGTACATAAACACCATTACCTTATTGGAAAGAGAAAAATTTACTCTTTCCAATAAGATAATAAAAAATATATAGTTCCATTTAAAAAATATATATTTTGTCCCAAATTTTGAGAACCGCTGACACAATTTTTATTTTGTCTACATGACCAATTTTCTAATATAAAATGGCACAATTTTGCTCATTTAACCAACCTCGTATCTTTTCAAATAAAAAAGTTACCAATAGTGAGCAAGCTTATTGAGACACCCTGTATATAAGATCTTATTTGTAAGTATGATAATGTTCACGCCATGTTAAAAAAATGTATGAGCACTAAATTATTTTTGAATACTTGTAAATACGGAAGAAGATATAAATATACCCAGGGTCGCATTTAAGCACAGGCGCATGAGGCGCTAGCTGGGGGCCTCGTCTTCCGAGGGGCCTCAGAAAAAAGTTTTCGTACATTTTAATTTTCTTCATAAACTACAAAAAATATTCTTAAAACTTAAAACACTTGCTATTATAAGCTTTGATTTTGAATCTATTCATAATTGTTATTGTTACTGTTACGGCCACTGCCATCTAGTTAGTGATAAAGTGACTATGTATGTATCTCATTCCATATTGCATACCTCATTCGTATACATTTGACAACTTTTGTGCGATTGTACCTATATTCACGTTTTACTCGCTGGATTAACCCTCGAGTAGTTGCTGTTGATTTTTATTCAGGAGGAAACCAGAGGTTATTCTAACGTGCAGTTGGACACAAAATGTGCAGTGGGAAAAGCAAATTGTGCAGTGGGAAATTAAAATCTGTGCAGTTATTTTTTTTTCATTTATTACGAATGTACAAACTAGATAAAATTAACAATATATTATTTTTTTATAGTTAAACATTAAAATTTCTTTATGCTAAGTTTTTCTTCAGCTTCATCTCCAGATTTTTCGCGTGCCTCATCCTCATCATTGGCCTCAGCAGTATTTATAAAAATTGTACATTAAGTAAAAATATTTCAAAATTTTCAGTAGTTCAATATAATAATTGTACTGTTACTCACTCAGTAATATAATATTGTAATTGAATGCGACATTGTATTTTTTTCTGTAGTTATTGCTTATGCTCGCGCTCGCATCCCGCATCATAAACAGTAAACAAGCAAGCGCGAATAGCCGAATAGCCTAGTAAGACAGCCCAACTATACGCTTTTAGAGCGCATATACGCGTTTTCGTCAAAATATTTATTTTATTTTTTTATGAATTTGTTAAATTTGCTTCTTTGTAAAGAACTCTATATTATCGTACTTTGCATTAAAACTCGTTTGACCTTGAAAATTTTCAAAAAATCGACTGCGGCGCATTTTTTCCCTAACCCTCCCCCCAACCTACCAACAACGATTTATTTCCTTTATGTGCAGTGGAAAAAAATCCTTAAAATAACCTCTGGAGGAAACCAGTGTTACAGATTCTTTCAGCCAATCAGAATGCCTCTTTTCTATTTTTATTTTGATAATATCACTATAGGGTAACCATAGTAACCGTTAAATGTTATGTAGATGTGTACTACATAGGTAGATAATATTTTTATTTACAGTTTTCGAACTATTTTTGTTTTTGTTTATGTGATACTAATGATAATAAAATTATTTACTATTATTAATACTTCATAATTTATTTTGATTTAATAACCATTAATAACTTATCCTTTAATTTAAAATAGACAGGTATTTTTCACCGGATATATTTTAAAGTACATAAAAATAGGGGCCTCAACAGGTCACTGCGCCTCGGGCCTCTGAAGATATAAATGCGGCCCTGAATATACCTATACCGAAAAATGAAACGTCACCAGAGATGAAAAATTTACCCACATTAACTATTATATTTTGCATGATAAATATAAAAGAATGTATGATGAGAGATAACTATATTTCTTGATTTCAGTCATACTTATCAAGGCAGGGAAGTTCGTCTTTGCTCTTTGCATGATGAATATGGAGATTGTTTGCCGAGGCGTAGCCGAAGCAAATAACCATAATGAGTCATAAAAAGTATTAATTTTTTTCTGAAACCGTATAAGAATTAAAAATTATTGAATGGTAAATATAACCTATTTTCATTTTACAAGTAAATCACATTGAAAACTTAAGGAACTCTATTTAAAATGGGGGATTTCACGATTTTTTTATGTTACAGTATTTCCTTTTTAAAAAACGGCAAATATTTAGTATCCACCGTTTCCCGCCTTACGACGTAAACGGATCCAGTGGTGGAGAACAATGTCATTATATCGTGCTTTATCTCTCAACAGCTGCTGTCACCACAGGTTCCAAAACATTTGTCAATGTTGTGCGGCTAAGATTATATCGCTTTATATTTGAAAATTTCATTTTATTCTTATTTTCTTTTCTTTTACTTATCTTAAATTTAGTATATTGTAGTTATGGTTTATTGGAATAAAAGTATTTGTAAAAATAATAGCATGTAGCCGCATAACCACCATAACCATATATAGTGAAACAGTCTGGCAGTCACTGGTTTGACGATGGCCAATAAAAGAGAGCCGGGTACGGTAGCGTCATGAAGCCTGGAAATATCCGCGCGTTTTAAAAGTGTAATGTATTTTAGCATTTATAAAAAAGTGCACGGAAAAAAATTGTGCTGAAAAATTTACTACAACGTTGTATTAACTTTTTTGGTAAATTTATTACCACAATTTTACAGAAAAAATAATTATTTATATTAAATTTAACTATGTATTTTACTTTTTACATATTACCAAAATATTGTAACACTTACAATGTAGTAAAATTTAATAAAAAGGTATTATTAATTATACTTATTTTAGTAAAATTTAAAACAATTGAAACTAAAATTTTCAATTACAAAAATGGTTAAAATTATTCACATTTTTTGTAAAAGCTTCTAAAATAAAATGAATAAATTAAATTACTGTAGTACAAATTGCTACAAGTGAAGAACATTATATTCTACTAAATACTAAATTTTACTACAAGTTGTAGAACTTTCTACCATAACCATAAGTTGCGTTTTGACGCCTTGCGTGCGCGCTATGTATCACGTAGGTACGCATGTTTGTCTAATGTCGAATGGCGTATTTGTATCTTCTGCTGTTCATGTTGCAACAATTTCGTGAAGGTTTTTTTTTTCATAGTCAGTGTAATAATTGTATAAATGTAAAGTACAGTAAAAAAAGACTAGTGAGAAATATAATTGACGAATAAGATATTGTGTATATACAATAATTTGTATTTATGTTTTGTATTAATAAAATTTATTATATAAATGTAGAACATTTTTACTTAAATATTACTACAAATAATATTAAATACTGAAAGAAAAGTATAAAAATTGCTACAGCATAATAAGATTATCTACTACATATATATGGAAATTATAAAATTTTTGTAGTAGTTATATTTACAAAAATATTAAATTTTAATATCAGATATAAAAATTTATAAAATATAATGTATCATTACTTACTACAATATTTTAGAACTTAATACTATAATAATAATTACATTTTAATTTCAATGCAATATTAACTACTACAAAAAAATTAATACAATAATTTTCAAATTTTTACTTCAATAAATAGCTATCCCTATTTGTACTACAAATTGTAGTTAAAGATTTTACAATTGTTATAAAAATACCTACATTTTTTTTTCTGTGTGATAAAACATAAGAAAAGAAATTTGCGTAAATAACACAGTTATATGGGAAGAAATAATTATGTATATAATTTATATAAAATTTCGGTATGAATGGAATTGTACAAGAATTTAAAACTGTATACTGGACATCATTTATTTTAATTTTATAATTGTATTTCTTATTAAAACGTAGAATGTGTTTGTGAATATAAATAATTCAATTTCCCTGCCGATTTTGCAGCAGGGAAGTAGTAGATTACATGATGATTTCAGAAAAACTGTGTTATCATATCCAACTACCCAACTAGTTTCGACACCACATATGCCTTCTTCAGGGGATGATTTTCCTTAAAAGTTTGTAAATAAGGCTAAAAGGAGTGAACAAGTTGTGTACTGCAGAAGTAAAGTACATGAAAACTGCTTTCAACATTATTTACAAACTTTTAAGGAAAATCATCCCGTGAAAAAGACACATGTGGTATCGAAACTAGTTGGGTATGATAATAATGTTGACTGAAATCTGGAAATGGCATTATCTTTCATCATCCATCCCAGTCAACTAATCACCTAGATTCCAAATGAATGTATAGTGACTAAATTATGTTTATTGGAAATAATGAAGATGTGAAATGTGAAATACAAGCATCATTATCATTACTTATTCTTGTCAATATTGCATTTGTGAACTGCGCAATCTTCTATTTAAAGTATTAAGGGGCTTGACTTGCTACCGCGGCACGTCAAAAATTCTACCTAACAATTATAACTGTTGCATCTAAAATATCTGGAATATACATCTGAAACTTTTTTAACAATAAGAATAGCAATAGGGCTATGGTGGTATGTTGCCATATTGTACAAATTCCCTTAACTTAATTAAATAATTAATAAATAAGTAAGCGAAAATATGCAATTTTCTTTACTCAATTTTAAACTTCAAAAGCAAGTAATTTTAAAAAATAATCAACTTAACTCCTTAGATAATACACTAAGTAAAAGATAAATATAAATATATATGCATATTTCCTACGCGTTTTGTTATAAACAGTAATATTAGAAATGTAATATTTACTTCGAAAATTACTCGCGAGATGTCACTAGCTGCAAGTCAAGCTTCTACCTGCAAGCAACTCCGCCCCACCAAGATTGTTATCGTGAGGGGACGGCAGACCCTAGGAACGGAACGAAGCTCATGCTCGAGAACAATTTGAAATTTTGTGTTTGTTGTGCATGTGTATTGATGTGACCAGCACATGACCTCTCGTCAATTCCATGTTTAAAATTGTAATGTAAATCTAAGAGCCTCAAATTAAGTACTACCTGTTTATCATTTACAATTAAATTCTAATATGTTGTTTCAAATAATATACGAGTTTTAAATACCAAATTTGAGATTCCTTGGAACATATTTTAATATATTTTTTCAGGAAATTTATTTAGAGCTTCCAATAAAGTACCACTTCCGGTTTATCAATTTTAAAATAAAATATGTCATTCTCATTAATACAAAAAATCTTAGATCCAAATAAGAAAAGTTTTAGATTATATCGTTATATATTTTTCACGAAATTCTGTTCAGAGCAAGTGAAGTAACACTTTCGGTTAATCAATTTTAGCCGAAATCTGATGTCTTAAATACTAAAATACAAAAATTTTGGTTTATGTTTTAATATAGGTTTTCATTAAAAACTGTTATGAGCTTCAAATAAAATATTCGGGGCATTTAGGAAAAATAGGGGAAAGTTTCTCAGTTTTCGTGATATTTGGTACCTTTATGTTTTTTGGGTCGCTGAACACGAGTCTCAGGTTTGCCAATTCCGATTTTTCCCGGAAACATATTTTTTTTTTGGCAAAAAACGTGTAAATTTTTGCAGTTTTTTTTGCATATAACTCGGAAACTATGCTTTTTTCCGAAAAGATCATTCAATACAAAATTAAAGCTAACAAAATTTCCTACATTTGTCATATAAAAAGTTTTTTTCTACGACCAACCGTTCAGTCGCTAAAGCGCGCCGAAAATAGGTCAAAAAATAAAATATAATGAAAAACACAAAATTATAAACCAAAAAAACAGAAACGAAGAATTAATATTTTATGGGGGCACAATTTTTTTCTATCACAGTTGAAATAGCTCTCGTCTTTTCGTTTTCATAAAATTGTCGAGGCATTTTAGTGCTTTCAAATTATTTTCATTGACTGTGACATTGGCATTTATGTAAATAATTACAGAAAATTTACGACGCCTATGTTTGAATATCTTGGCAAAAACAGAATTACAAAAATAAAAAATAGGTGTTTCCATTTTTTTGGTCGCAATTGTACATATACAAATACAGGAACAAGATACGTATAACAACTATTGCCTCGATTGTTGCACGTAAAATGGAAACTGTACAGTGGCGCGTGGCCTGTGGCTACCTGCTACGGGTGTCTGGCTTGGATTTGGGCGTGGCTTACTGCAAGGGTCCCTCCAAGGGTCCCTCCTACTGAACCACTTCCCTCTTTACACTTGCAAAACCGTACATGGTCTTTGATAGTAAGTCAAGGCTCTTAAGGTCAGAAATTAAAAATCATCACATTATGTTTGAGAAATTTTATAAATAATCACTTACTTTACATGCCTGATATTACATTCTTGGTATCATCTGACTGTTGTTCTTATTAACTATGTATAAAAGTGAGATATTGTAAAAAAATACTCGTAAATGAAAAAAACAAAGTAATTTATTTTGGATAAAATGAAGATATTAAAAAAAGGCATTATAAAATGAAAGTTTTGAAAGTAGAGTGAGTTCTTCTTTCACAGTTAATCAGAATATCCGGAAAGAATTATCAGCGACAAGTATATGGACATAAAACATAAAATTCAATATATTTAACTGTCGGTTCCCGTTGAAACATTTTAATAAAAATTAAAAAAATTAATATTAGGTAAATTTCAAAAATAAATATATTTATACTATGCGTATTTTGATCGATTAGACCATCATAAGGTAATAGTAACACTTACTATTACTCTCGCTATTACCTGATGATGGTCTAGTTGACCGAAATGTATAATAAATATAACTTTATTTTTGAAACTTACCTAGCGTTAATTTTTAAAATTTTTATAAAACAAAAAAATTGTTTTAAAAGATATGTTTTTCAAAATAATCTCCTTAAATAATTAATTCTTAGTAATTTAATTACATATTATCATTTCTGGATGATGTATTCTCTACTTCCATATTTAAATATTTATAAGATACGACGGGTGGCACTTAAATAACGAGATTTATTTTTTCCGGCTTTCTTGTAAATTTGGCAACATTGCAGGTTATATCATATTAATTTGTCATCTTTCCTGCATCCACTGTTATAATTTCAAGATAATTAGGCAAACCGTTCGGCAGTAGCCTTTGATTGAAGTTAACTACTTTCTCGTACTCCGCCGGAATTATGTTAGTGTCAATATGAAATTCTGTGTGAAACTTGTTGAAGAATGTTTATGATGATGAGGGTCTATCTAGAACTCAAATTTTCGAGCAGTTTAGAAGATTTTAAGAAGGAAGAAAAGAGATCGGAGACGATTAGCGCCTCGGCCTTGCACTAACATTGTTTTTTTCGAAATGCGAGTGATTGTTCACATGGATTGGGTGCATGAGGGGCATTTAGTTAACCATAGCATATTACAAGAAGGTTTTGATAACCCTTCTTGCACGAGTAAGAAGAAAAAGGGCTGAAATGTGATGGATTCTCCATGAAGACAACGCGCCGGAACAAAACGTCCTGTTCGGCAAGACATTTTTGGCGAAATACAAAATCACCGTGTTGGTACATCAACCGTACTCACTTGACCTTGCTTTTATTCCCAAATTGTAATTATGCGTTAAAAGGCACCAAATTCGGGGCCGAGATGTAGTTATAGAAAAACGGCAGAGTTTATGAACAAACTAACAAAAAAAGCCTGCAGGCAATATTCGCATCGAGCGGTGTAGGGTTCGGATAGGAGAGTACATTGAAGGTGGTAATTTTTGTTTTGTGTAATTTTATACATTGCCAAAGTTCTAAGATCAATCTTGTTATTTAATTGCCACACCTCGTAGGTCAGTAATAAAGTGGCAAGGGTAAATTGATTTTTTTTATCTTATTATAAAATTCTACTTCTGGTTTCGTCGGAAACGATGTTATCGTTGGTTTTTAAATGGAATGATACATTTATTTTGTCACTTTTAACAATTTTTTTTTACCTTCCGTCACCTTTAGGTAAGGAAGGTATTGTCTTTGGTCAAAAAATTCGGTGGTGAGTTTTTAATGAATAAGCACGTTTTAGGGTCCCTACAATACGAATTTACTATTTTTAAGATGATGTCTGTATGTATGTGTGTGTGTGTGTGTGTGTGTGTGTCCGTGTGTGTGTATGTGTGTCCGTGTGTGACAAATTTTTCTCCGACGATAACTCCAATACTATAATTCTAAAAATTATAATTCTTTCGTATTCCTCTTCTGTACATTCATATGAAGAGTTGATTAGATTTTGGTTATAATTGATCCACCGGAAGTACTCTTATTTGAAGTTTTTAACAGTTTTTCTTAAAAAAACGCAGTTAAATATTATTTTTTGACATTTTGTTATTATATTTATTAAAGAAAATACTCTTCTCTATATGGTTTAATTATTCATTTTCCTTCATATTCAATAGATGTAGAGTTAAAGCATTATAAAGAAATTAATTTTTGAAAAATTAGTCAGCTTTGCCATTTATCATGGAAACAGCTGACATAATTATTCAAAAAAATTTAATTGACAGATGTCAGTTGCAAGTGCAAAACCAAATATGGAAAAAAGTATAGGATCTAAAATTGGTATGTCATAGTGTTGCTCGTAAGTGACACGCAGGGAAAGGCCAAAGAGAAGATGGAAGGACATTGCTTAGTGTAGTTTATGTTATAATTTTATTGGATTTATAGAACCTTTTCAAATGAACTTTTGGTATGGAATTTGTAAAAAATAGTATGTGTTCGTGTTCGATTTTACATGATATTATATAGAATCTGTTCCAAGGACCTTTTGGTATGGGATTTGTACAAAATACATGGAATTGACGGAAGGTCTTGTGCTGGCCACAACAGATTTTCTTGATTGGATATGAAAATAAATAGGTCACACAAGGTTTTAAAATTTAGAAAAAGGAAATTATTGGTATATACTGTTTGTGAAAATAGACTCGACCATTAAAATAAATTCCCCCGTTCCCGGTAGGCGTTTGTTGGCACTACTCGATAACCGGTGAACGGATTTTAATGCGGTTTGCACTACTCTGTGGACCAGAGGTACGTAAACTTTTCATGTTGCACTCCCTGTTTTCTTTAAATACAACCATGGCCATCATCGTTCACCTTGTATCATTTGTCTCGCCCCTAGTTTGTGCAGCTCTGCTATGGGGCTCCTCTAGAGGAAGATTTGGGCACAAGGTCTATGTAACATTAATCTATGACAAAAAGGGAGATACTCGTATACAGGATGAGCACGAAAAACCGCGACAAAGGTGTTTAAAATTTATCTCAAATATTATCTGTCCCGTAAAATGTAAAACAGTATATAGTGCCTTGGTACTTATATGTAGAGATTTAGTAAAAATAGATTTAGTTTGTGAATAGATATTTAGAAAAATGATCATCATGTAAACAGTGAAACCAATTAACATGTTAAAAATATGCATATACTATATACTTCATTTCACGTACGAAAATAGCAGACGGCGCTTGAGAGCCAACCATTTTTACATGCATTAAATAAATAATTTAAAATCTTGAAACCAAACTTTGTCAATAATAAAAATATTTTTATCTCGAAAATGTAAGAGTCCTGATATTAAAAATTACTACAAAACGTGGTTAAATACCACTTAGTTCTGTCGATTTTGTTTGATAATTGACAGTTGACAAGTGATATTGTTTTCGCTTTTATGAACCAGGTTAGCATTTTGACCAACCAAAGAGCAGAATTTATATCCCTATCTAAACCAACGCTATTTTCTTACGTGAAGTGAAGTATAATTGCTGCTCAATTCTTGAAATAACGCACACTAAATCTGTTTTCACCATGTCTTAAATTAATTTAATCGAGCACTAAGTCGCCAATTTAAAATTTTTGACAATAATATAAAATCAGAATTTAATTTCCTAAAAATGTATTTATAAATCAACCTATATGTTTTTACGGGAAACGTTTACCCATATTAAACAAATGTTGCGGATTCTCGTGTTCAGCATGTATGTAATTTTAAATTGAATTTGTTCGGTTTCTAAAAATGCAAAATAAAATGTGATTATTGAATTAGATGCAGAATTTAATTCTCTAACATATATTTGAAGCATTACTGTCTAAAACTAATAAACCACTATTTCCATAATAGCTGCATTTCGGATAGTCAAAAAATTTCAAAGATACATATTTTTATTGAATTTACCATGGTTGGTTTAAATCCACCGATTAATGTCGAAAATCATAAGACTTCGGTTATGCAAAACTTATGGAGGTAATTACAAAATTGCTCCCGGACGAAGCCAGGGTAATTGGGTAGTATAGAATACACAGGCAAAAGTATAATGATTTATTTATTGACTATTTTATTATAATTTATTATGTTTATAGGATTAAATTTTTTATAACTTAATGAAAATAGTTCCCCTCCAACGGTTATGTAGTTTAACTGTAATTCATTTTTCACTTTTAATAACTCCTGTGTAGAAATTTCTTTTAAAATTATTAATATTTAGTGTCACATAAATACGAAGTGTATAATTTTATGTTAATTTATGAAAAAATTGCTAATCGTTCTGGCATGAGTTTCTTATTATTTACGGTACGCGGTTTTCTTGCTTTTGTTAAATTACACAGTGTCACAACAAATTAGTTCACAGTTGTCGTTTTGGTTAAAGACGTACACTACAGTTAAATTTGTAAAAAGACTTCATTTACTCTTTAATTATAGAAAAAAATTAACAGTTAAAATTACATTATTCTAATTATAGGTATTTATTTCATCACATTATTATGTGACATTTCCAAAATTGAGTCCATTTGATAATGAGCCATGTGTTTAGACATGTAGGTACCTACTATTGCAAACTAAATACATATAATTTTTATTGATACACTGACACTTGTGCTCACGACATTGGAGTCCTTCACCATAGTAGTAACATATTAGAAGATGGGTCGTTAAAACTAGGTATGCCTTAAAACTGCGTGATAGGAAGTAGGGACTATCAAAATTTAGAAAAAGTTAGGACTAGGAGTATTCATATTTAAAATAAATATTTGGTTGTTTAGATAATGTCCGTAGCATCTGCGGCACACAACTACTCTGTTCAGAATTGCTAATATTTTCAAGCCTTTTCTGTTATCTTCTTTATGAAATTATGTTGTGACCAGCGCAATACCTCTCGCCATTTCCATTTTATATTATTGTATCGCAATTCGCTATCTTACCGTCGTTTTATATATAAAAAAAAATACAGAACTTTACTCAAATATTGTTTTTTTTTATTGTATTTAACATATCTTCTGCATACATACAATACTAATTATATCTATTTTTCATTGTATAAAGAGGTTCCTAAATGTCGGAGATTCTTCCAATTCATAAATAAGATTGGCGGCATTTCTGATGGATATATGCATTTTACTTACAATTTTAAATATTTAATTAATAAAACAATAAGAAAGATTAAATGTACTACCTAGAAAAAGCTTTGAGAATGTCACTAAAACTGTTGATTTTTGACACTGATATTAGTCATTTAAAAATTATAATATAAACATTACTATGTTATAAACATTTGAATTTGTCAACTGGTTCCCTTAGTCATGGCCGTTCCTAGGGGTACAGCCGCCTGCGCGCAAATATATAATTCGCCGCCCCTTGATAACTACACAACACATAATTTTCACTATTTACAATACTTTATTCACATAAAGATGTTTATTTTAAATGGGCCACCATTGTATCTGGAGAACTATAAAAGCTACAAAGACGGTTAAATAGGCAAACAATATATAATTCACAAGACAAATATAAAGAGTAGAAAAAGTATAACACTTTATATGCATTTTTCTCAAAAAAACGTTATGTAAGGGTAGAAAATATTATACATATCACTAATAGTCCAGTCAATAGAGGTTTTTACCCTACAAAAGGTGGGGCAAAAATGATTTTCACATATGTTGTTTGGGTCGAGACGAAGATGAAAAATTCAAATTTGTGACCTTGGGGAGGCTCGGCGTGAGCCGCCATCTTGGATCAAGGGTGCAAAAAATGAGTTTTTCGCTATTATCTCTAAAACAGTGGCCCGTATCAAAATTTTACAAGAATACAAATTTAAAGCTCGTTACTTTTTGTACAAAAAGGGTTCTTGCATTTTTTACCTAGGATGAACTCTCAAAGAGTTATGTTCAAAAATAGGTAACCAGAACAACAATTTATGAAAGAAGATTTAATCACTCAAAATATACACAATATTAATTTTTTAATACTTAGGGCCGGTTTTTCAATATCTGGTTAAAATTTTAACTAAGAGTTAAATAAACAAAATTGAAACGAAATTAACTGTTAAATGACAGATTTATCATTGCTGTCAACAAAACGATCCAATATTGTTTACTTAACTAGAAGTTAAAATTTTAACCAGCGATTGAAAAACCGGCCCTCATGCCCGTATGTACCAACATCAAATACATCTTTGAATAGCTTATTCATTGAATAAGACAAAAATATCGCATCGATACCATAACACAAATGAAGGTATTTGTTCTAGCTGTCATATTTTGATGCGATATGTTTCTCTTATTCAATGAATAAGCTATTCAAAGATTTATTTGATGTTGGTGAATATGGGCATTAGTCTAATATATTTTGTTATTTGTAACAGATTACATTTGTCGTGGCATCAAAAGAAGTAAATTATCGATGATTTTTAAATAATTTTTGTTAGCGCTTTTTCACAAATTCATCAACCACTCTGACTCGGTTAACGATACGGTACCGCGGTTTAAAAATTTTAATTCAGTTTGGAATTCTCCTTCATGTCATGTTAACGATTTTTGCTCCGATGAGCGGTTAACGAATTATTAACAATTTAAACTTATATGAAATTTCACTAAAATTTTAAACATCTGCAAATCGGCTTAGTTTCATTTTTTCTTCTAAAATTTCAGCACGTATTATATGCACAGTAAAGCTTATTTTTAATCATGTCCAAATTTCAGAAGTAAAAATAAAAACTAAGCCGATTTGCAGATGTTTAAAATTTTAGTGAAATTTCATATAAGTTTAAATTGTTAATAATTCGTTAACCGCTCATCGGAGCAAAAATCGTTAACATGTCATGAAGGAGAATTCCAAACTGAATTAAAATTTTTAAACCGCTTGACTTTTTTACTAAAAATAATAAATATTATTGACATTTGTATTATGGTATTGTGGTGACAATCAAAGAAAGAACGCGCCAAGCAAATCCGGCTTGATTTTGAAAATAATTACGTTTTCCCATGGTATTTGAAATGGGTGAATTGAAAAGCTAGTGAGCTTCGACTACCGCTCCTCTTTTTGGCCGCCTCCGTGCGAGGCACGCACTGCACGCCCGCTAGGAACGGCCCTGCCCTTAGTGCCTTAGCCTCTGCGATGTATAACATTAAATTATTCTATTATTATAGTGTCTTTATCTCTAAATCTATACAAGATATAATGAAATTTTTAAGTGTATTAGATAGAGAATTTTATGTTCTTCAATATTTGTAAAAACAAAAATTTCCAAAATATTATATTTGAAAGATTTTTTTAAAGAAACTACTACTTCCGGTTGTCCAATTCTAAAATTTAATCAGCTCTTCGCAGGAATGTCAGATTGGGGAAACTACAGTTAAATATTTTTTGTCTTATAGTATTTGAGAAATCTTGGATCCAACACACACACACAAACGCGCGCGCACACGCACACGCACACACACGCACACACACACATCATCGTAAAAATGTTATAATCGGATTCGAGGGACCTTAAAACGTGCTAATCCACTAAAATTTGGATATGCAATTTTTAGCATGATTCCAATACCTCTCTTAGCGAGAGGTAAAAACGAACCAAAATTAGTTTGTCTTCATCATCCAGTAGCCTGTGAAAATATTTGAAAAAATAGGTACATCTGATAGAGTCTCTCAAAGGCTCACAAATTTAACCTGTTGTAGCTTTTTCAGTTTGAGATCTCAAAGGTGCCAGGTTTAAATGGAACACACTGTATACAACATATTATGTTCATAAGAAAGTATATAAGAAAAATTGCCATGTCCTCCTATCGAAGTTAAGTAGGTAGCTGACTCATTAGAATAAAAACAAAAGAGAATAACATCATAAATATATTCACTTTTCTCATATAAATACGAGTATAATACATTATATGAAAGTACGTGATTGTATATCTAAATGTTTTTTTGCTACGGATTTATTCTGTACTTTTTCAGACAGAATAACAAACACAAGCTCGTATGGCTTTTTAATGCAATTAGACTTTTTATTTCTATTCCGAGTAAAAACAATTGCAATAAATCTTGTCGAATTCCTTACATTGTCACTTAATTCGAAGTTGACGTTATCTTTTAAATTCAATATATATGAGCGCATCGCACATTTTGCGAAAACGGGACATTCTCGTTAACAATGGGACGTATGGTCACGTTAGTTATGCACTCAACTCGACTAGTGCGAAAAACACTTCATTTTACAACACCTAAGTATGAACTTTTAGTTATTATATCACTGAAATATATACTTATATTATATTCAGTATATTATACACTACGAGGGCGGTTAAGACGTTTAATAATTGTGCACGCTGTTTATTATTGATCGCCTGGGTCTGGAGGATATGTGCAATATATGTTATTAATGAATTTCTGCAGAATATTTGTAGTTGTGGTCTATCCGAACATAAGGTATTAATGGTTAATATTACAAGAATAAAGTACAAAGTACAAAAAAACGTGAATGTCAATATTGTCAATAGATGACTGAAGCTAGTGAAAGAATGTTCAGAATTACTGCACGCACAAATCAAAACGGTTTATTGAAATGTATAGGGAGGGCATCAGTATTATTGCACAATAATATTGAACGTCTAGGGGGTATTTTAGAACATTGTGTAAGCATGAGTGTCCAGTGTTTCAGATCTTCTGGGCTGATGTTTCATCATAACATTTTTGTAAAGGTATCAAGTTTGATGTAGGTAGTAGCGATGACAAAAAGTACCTACATATTTTCAAGGGGCTTGATTGAAATTTGCGTTAAATTTTACATTTTATTTACTTCATGTTAGGAAAAGTTGCTAGCAAATATACGTAGATCCCAAAAGTAACGTTCTGAATAGAGTATGTTTGTGACGCATATTTTTCTATGGACAGTCGCACCTAATAAAAGTTCAATAAAAACACTTGAATAAATTTTTCTTCATGTTGCACATCTGATTACGACTCTGTACGAGTAGGTACATTCCATTAGCAACTTCAACTTTTCAAACGAACAGCATGGGATGATAATTGAGAATATAGTAGTATAGGTACAATTGAAATGCATTTTGTGTATTTTAAAATCGTAAAACCTATTCTCAAGGTCCTATGACAAATTAACAATTAATGCCGCATTTATTCTTTGTTATGTAGCTGTGTTCAAACAGTGTTTCAAAATGATTTAAGTTATTGTTCATAATCTAAGATTGACACAATTTCTATTTTATTTCAAAAGCCCTCAATGTATGAAACAAATAATTTATTAGTTGATTTTGACTTTGGAGGTGCGTGTACTGTTTACGTAAATGCAGGGACCGCGGAGCCGGGGGGCAGAGGGGTTTCAGCCGCCTTTGTAAAATTTCAGAAAGGGCTTAGCCCCCTCTGATCAAATCTGAAATTGACCAAAAACCAAATTTTAATATATTCTTTTTGTAACTTGCTGCATGAAGTTTTTTCGTTTTATGTACGTCGTGTATCAATTCGTGGAGCTTCGTGATTTTATAGTTCGTTACCATGGTTACTTGTTTATTTGAGACCCTTAGGACGCAAGGCAAAGCGCGCGGCGCGTTGTGCTGTTGTGTTATGTTCCAATTGCTGACCGGTAATATTTACTCAAAATTTTATTCACTCTAACTGCCTAACTAACTACTACAGCTACAATTTAAAAATAAATTGGAATTATCAAAAAACCATAATTGAATAGCTGAAAAAGGGGATGCCCAGCAAAGCAAGGCCAAAACTGCCGAAGACGAAAAATTTTTTTTAAAAATTTTTATGTAATTTTATTAACATAAAATATTATAGATATTGGCATAAAAAATAATACCTAGATAGCCGCAGAGGCAATTTAATAAAATATTGAGTGGTAAAGGGAGTTACATAAAATATTTTGAGCCCCCCCTGAGATAAAATCGTTCCGCGGCCCTTGCGTAAATGAGCAGCGATATCCTCTAAAAATATTAAATCAGCCAACCAGTTCTCGTTTTCTTATTCAGGCACAGGTTTTCTTTTTGAGTCCGTAAAAAATATAGAAAAGTGTACACGACTATAAGGCCGCAAGTTGGACACCCTGCGAGCTTTCCTCATATATACATAAATTGTAGAGGAGTAATGTAGGTACACATGAATATTAATACCTGAGCAGTTTTTAATCACAATTTTAGAATATTGAAGTAAATATATAACAGAGTCCTCCATATTTTTTTATTTATTTTTTATTTTTTTTTTTTGTATGCAATTTGTACATCTAGAGAGTTTTGATTGTTAATCGCTAACCCGTAATTTTTTTTTGTATGACGATGTTAAACCAATTTTTTTTTCAAGCAGTAAAGTTCGCTAATAATTAGTCAGATACGACTATATTGATTTATTTTAACACTTCTAAAAATATATACATAAATATGTATGTACTCGGACCTATTTTGCAACAAAGTGGTTAATTTTTAGCAACTGGATAAAATTTTTATTAAGTAGATATTGATTAGTGAAAACGTGTACTTACTTACTAAAACTTAACAAATGGGCCCAATTATTTGGTTTACTTTCGTTGTTTCGTTATTTTCTGCATCCATTTACTTGAAAATAGATTCTGGATTTAAAAAAGGTATAGCAGAAGGGTTTAAATAAGTATTAAGACTGTAATGTGACACGTAGGGGACATTAAAATCTCGAATATTTTAAAACTAATAATATTATTTAAACTTTGATAGACCCTTTCATACAGTTGCCAAGGTCTAATTTTAATATAACATAAATGATCTACGTTCTAATTTGTTACTATGGTGGAGGGTCCCTTAAAATATCTATATGGAAACGAATAATAAAACCTTAATTATTTACTCACACTAATTATTTACGCAGAATATATGACTACATAAAAATATGTGTTTAGAATTCTAAACACAAACTAATGAAGTACGAAACATACCATGCAAATCCATACGAGCATTCCTACTTATATTCACTTATTTAATTTCATACCTGAATCCGTGAAACCTATAGCACGAAGTATAGGCTAACCAGGCATGCTTGTCGGTTGGCTGGCGGGCAAGAGGGAATCGAACCGCGGAGGAATCGAGGCTAGCGGGTCATCCTCCAGTAGGTCACTCTACGTCACGTATACGGACCAGACCTGACAGACTCAGCTATTCTGCGAGTGTGAGGCATATGCTGAACTTATACACAATTATCATGTGAAAAGTTGAGGGTATACATATGCGTGTATTAAAAAATATAATAAAGTGTAGATATAACATATATAAATTTGATCTTAAATGAAATAATTAGTACAACAAATTCGAAATTAGTCCACGGCTGGTAGTAGTGGTAGTACTACTATTAATCAGGGATAATTAAGCTGTGACTAAAATAACAAATTCAATTATTATATTTTAAACATACCAATGTTTTTTTAAATGGTAGCCATGGTAAAATACTCACCATGTAAGAAATATCCACCAAATAAATATAAGTAACGTATGTACCTACTGCAGATGTAGAGTAGATAATCACCCCAATTCTGTAAGGAAGTTGTTAAGTCTTAGCAACGTTGCTAAAAATTGTAGCCAATAGAAACAAATGTAAAGCCTGTTATTTTCATGTTTTATTCAGTGTTCGCAATTATTATTGGTTATTTGCCATAGCAATTTTGCTAAAACTTAACAACTTTCTTACAGAATTGGGGCGAATATCTATAAGTAGGTAATTATATGCTAAAATGTACAAGATTTTTGCAAAAGCTGGGATATTGGAAACATATTCTTTTGCTGTTTTACAGTATGACTAAATGTAAATAAGCCCAGTAGAACCATTTATTTTGATATGCGAAACATTTTAGAAACAAAAATTAATGATTATCTGCTTCATGTCCTGAATATACGATAACTAGACACTACACTTCTCTGGAACAATAATTCTCCATAGAACGTGTTTTACGTTACTTATAGTAAACTTTAGTCCTGGTAAAAATAGATATAGTATTATGCGATTAAATGAACGTCACTTATCTGTCAAATCATATGTTTGACAATTAAATCGATGTTTTTGACATTATTTGCTCTACAATTCTATGTAGCAACGCATTATGTTATGAAACAGATATTTGAACGAACGTGTTCACTTTGTACAAATAAATTGTACATTACAGAAATTTTAGAGGCAGTTTTATAGAAATAAAGATATCTGATTTAAATTCGAAGCACAGTTCTTTACAAAATAAACACATTATTTTCATTATGATTATAGTTTATTAATTAATTATAGTACAACAATATGTAGTTTATGTTTGAGATGTTTGTTAGACGGCGATGGCGATATCTGTCTTAAGATTATCATGACATCTCCCTTTTTGAACAAAACCTACTATTTTAATTGTTTACAAAAATTGTTAAAAATAAAGGTTAATTACAGACATAGTCCTCTAAATATTTAAGTTTTTTCTTGATTCTTTCTGGTGCTGCTAAATGTAAGAATGTTACTTGCTTTATTACCAGTTGTTCGAATAAAATATTATGGGATTTATGATTGGTCTTGTTTTGATTTACGCTTACATCTAGAAGTTCCGAATCTTCCAAATTAAGATTAGGTTTAATAGACATAGGTTCTTTAGTATCGTTTGCTAAAATAAAGGAATTATTTTCAGAAGAAGGTATATCCACAATCCACTTTACATTATTTTGAGAAAATGCTTCATTTTAAAATTGTATGTATACGGAAGTTTACAGATGCCTTCAAACAAATTTTCATGATTATTGACTATAGATTGGAGTAACGATGATCTACTGGAGATTGATGTGTGGAGAAGAAATAAAGTAATCGGAAATTGCAGCCAGTACGCTTTTATTTGATTTGAAACCTACGTTTCGACCATTACAATGGTCTTCGTGACTATAGACTTAAAGTTATTTTTATGTGTCTCTATTTTCGATATACTTCTTATCAAATCAAATTATTAATAATAGTTTCTAAAGGCCTGTGTCCACGATGTTAGAAATCGATCCGACTTCTCCAATGTAGTCCGCAATTCGATAACTCGGATCGCAGACACTACCATCTCGGACACAAAAATCGAATAGAAAACTATACTTGATTTCACGTAAGAAAATAGTGGTGGGAAGATTGGTACAGTTTGATCTTGTTGTTTGATTGGATAATATCGGAGTATTATTCAATCAAAAAATAAAATCAAACTGCACTTATTTCTTACGTGAAATGAAGTATAGAACGGAAAAATACGTTTTGTCCCATTTTTTCATACAAGTTGCTTCATTTACATGTTACCAGCTTAATATTTTGACGTTTGATATTTGAAAATTATAAGATTATAAAATATTACTTAATTCTACGCATTTTTGTTAAGTTATGATAAATAATTACTTATAAATATACTCGTATTTCGTATATCAATTTTTTTATTTACTTATTGTCAGAATAATTTCTTGGTTAATTTTTAAATTTTTAGTATTGGTAGAAATGATTGAAACTATGTTCTTAAATCCGATCATCCTGACATCTGTAGACATAAAAGTTCAATGTTTATGTTGCAAAAAATGTGATGGAGAACTCGGAAAGATTTCTGGCATCGTGGACACAGGCTTAATCCTAGCACAGGTGTAGTTTCTTTACAATTAACAATATACAGTTCTAATAATTCTTGTTTGTTTTTTATTTCACATGATAATTTAATTTTACCTAAAACAGGTATATTTGAACCATTGTATTTTGATAGTTTTACATTTGTATTTTCATTTTTTTTCTGTAACTGGCAAGCTTCATTTTTTTCTACATTTAGGCTTCATTTTAAAATTATATGTATAAGGAACTTTACCAATGCCTTCAAGCAAGTGTTTATAACATTGACTATAGACTTAATGTTAATTTTATGTGTACCCATTTTCGCTATACGTCTTATCAAATCAAGTTATTTAATAGTTTCTAACCCTAACACAGGAGTAGTTTTACAAATGTACTTTTCGGGCTTTTGCTGAAGCGTATTCTGATCAGGGATTCAAACGATAAATTTCGTACAAACTCTGATTCTATTGATAATAACATAAGGTTACTAAGCCTACTTTCTACTGACGAAGCTCTAAGTTTGCTTTTAACAAGGCCGAGTTTCGAAAAGGACCCCTCTGCTTCACAATTCGTTATCGGCATGCTGAACTATATGCGCAGCATATAAAAAATTGTACAGGGAAGTAGGATCGGATGATATGGGTTTCGTGACTTTTAAAAAAGAAGAAAGTTGCACAATTTCTTCTTCTAAACAGTTTTCTAGATCGTCAGGATACCATTTCCTCAAGTTTTGCGAGTCACTTCCGAGCGATTCCACATTATCTCGTAGTGCCAGGTTATACTGGAATCGCTGGCAGAGTTCACTGTACGATGACAGTCTTCTGTCTAATTCAGTAGTAAACTTGTCAATAATAACAATGAAAGTATCTATTTCAAATTTTTTTTTTCTAATAATTGAGCTTCTTTTGATTCCTGCCCGTCGGGGAATTTTTTTCTTTATATTTCTTTTTCTCTCGTCCGCGTATTCCTGATTTATTCTTTCATCTAAATGCTTTGCCGTCTGTTCCAGCTCTTCACATTTTGTAGTATTTCGAAAACTACTAACGAAACTTTTAAGTGCTTCTAGTAGATTTGCTGCAGTAATTAACAGGCCTATTCTGTAAAACATTCGCTTGACAAATCGTTATCATAACGATAATCGTTGTTATGAAAATCGTTATTTTTGTATTCTGTAAGATCGATCGTTAAAACATTATCGTTGAATTTAATTGAGAACGAAATCGTTATAATTTTTTTGCGATTGGTACTATTGTTTACTCAATTCACTATGAAAACTGACATTTAAATTTCATTTTGAAAATTGTTGGTGAAGATTTATATTATTATTATGACATTTTGTTAATGGCTATTTATTATTATGTAAAAGTATGATTAATATAGAGCACTTTTAGGAGATTTGGTATAGCAGTTATCATTGTATTTGCTTCTAGGAATGGCAACAGTTCAGTAAAATCTCTTGCGGCGACTAGTGATAATCTAAATAATTTTCTAAATTTTCCTGTGGGATAATAAAAGGATCACTTTTATTTCTTAAAGCCCTATGAATTTTTCGAAGATTTTTCCTGTTAAATATATTTAGTAAAATTGGAATATAATCTGACATATTTTTAAAATATATAATTACCTTTCATTATTTTCTTCGAAAAAGTGAAGAAATAATAATAATAATAATAATAATAATAATAATTCGGGATCACCATTCATTATAATGGCAATTAATATTTCAAGAATATTGAAATGTGATTGAAATGCAACAAATCGTTAACATAACGATCAGTTTTTTCTTCTCGTTAAAAAATAACGATTTTACGAAAATCGTTATCATCTTGTCGTTATGAACAATTGAATTTTTGCTTACAGAATACCACTTTAACGATTATCGTTATTTTAACGATATAACGATTCGATATGTCATAACGATCGCTTACAGAATAGCCCTGTAAGTCTGCTTTTGGAGCTGCTTAGATGTTGCATTGGCCCTTTCCAAACGATTACTCCAAAAAATAGTACGAAATGCTATTTCTAATTTTCTCATTTTCTTAAACAAAGCTTTTGCATCACATCTGGTATCGGCCCTTTTATTATCATTGGCTTCTATTTGCGAAAGGATGTCTATAATTTTACTATACTTAGCTTCTTTAGCGGTAAATTTGTTATATATTTTTTAAATCTTCTTCTTTAATTCTTTTTCTTTCCATATAACACATAAGGATAAGACATAAGAAATAAAAATTTACAGAGGCGGAGATTTTACATACACGTAACCGCATAAGAATATTTGGTAAAATAAACACATATTTTTTTAAAAAAATATTTGATTTATAAAAGATATATATATATATATATATATATATATATATATATATATATATATATATATTAATTCTTTGTAAATTATTTAAAAGACAAAAAAATACATTCGTGATTTGTCAATTTTTGCCCTTCGCTGATATTACATTATTACATGATCGATTATTTGCGTATTTATAGAAATCCGTACGGATTCTTTCTGATTAACAAGTTATCGCTATTTTTACTTCAATTTGAAGAACGGAAATTTTCTTCTTTGTCTTGGGTGCACCGCGCACATAACGGGAATGCACCTTGGGTGCATTCAACCCTTTGCACCCATGTACTCGCCGCCTGTAATTTCTTATGTATCATGTTTGTTTCTTATATTTATTTTTTATCTCAAAACTGCAAACGGTGCAATATACATTTATATTTTTATTCTAGGGCTCGACCCATGGGCGTCCGCAGACTTTTTTAAAAGGTGGGTCAATTTTTTTAATAAATAGGCAAATTATAAAGAATACGACTCCTATCGCATATATATATTATATATATATACCGAAGAATTTTCAGCAGAAAATTAATTTCTCAGAATTTAAATTTAATAAGTATATTGGCAATATATATATATATATATATATATATATATATATATATATATATATATATACAGGGTGGACGATTTAACCAAACTTGCTTCTACCGGAAAGTGTACCGTTTAGCCAGAAATCTGCTTCAAAGTTCTTCGAAAAAAAATTTATTTTGCTTATAATAATCGGACGTTTTATTAGATTTGGATGAAATTTGGTATGACAATTTATATGGTTATAGGTCATCTTTTAAGGTGATACTTGTTATTATTAGTGAATTACTAGTGTATGAAACTTAGGTCTCCCAACATTAATTAGACCGTAACTTTTTAATGGCAATGCCGAAAACGTGAAATTATTTTTCTTCAGAAAGATACATTCAATAGTAAACTTTTGTCTCTCTGTGTAATTTGTGATATCTGTTACGGTTTACACAGAAAAAAATAAAATCTTAGCGTCTGCACTGCTAAATTTTTAAAATAAATTTAATCTAGCAGTCTATCCAAATGTCAAACAAGTAATTTTTAATGACAGTAACAATTGTTTTACGGGTTGTCAAAAATTTTCTTAGCAAAATTCTAAAATTAGTAACATCCGTGTGTTCGGTCTAATAGTATTTTACTACCATTATTATAAATAAGACGATTACATATCTTAGCTTACTAGTAAACAAGTTGTAAAGATTGACAACTCGTTCCTGTCATTAAAAATTACTTGTTTGACATTTGGATAGACTGCTAGATTAAATTTATTTTTAAAATTTAGCAGTGCAGACACTCAGATTTTATTTTTTTCTGTGTGAACCGTAACAGATATCACAAATTATATAGAGAGAGAAAAGTTTACTATTGAATGTAACTTTCTGAAGAAAAATAATTTCACGTTTTCGGCATTGCCATTAAAAAGTTACGGTCTAATTAATGTTGGGAGACCTAAGTTTCATACACTAGTGGTTCACTAATAATAACAAGTATCACCTTAAAAGATGACCTATAACCATATAAACTGTCATACCAAATTTCATCCAAATCGAATAAAGCGTCCGAATAATATAAGCAAAATTAATTTTTATTCGAAGAACTTTGAAGCAGAATTCTGGCTAAATGGTACACTTTCCGGTAGAAGCAAGTTTGGCTAAATCGTCTTATTTTAGCCTCAGGAATCTGTGGTTAAGCCATGTCCCCCTATTTAAGAGACACCCTGTATATATATAAAATGTACACTTTGTACTTAAAGTACCAATCAATAAATAACGATTAAGATAAAAAAAAACATTTTTTTTAAAATAATTTTTTAATGAGATATTTGAAATTTGTCAGTTTCACTATGACGTCACATTATTGCTATCTTTCTCTCGCAGTCTACTATAGAGTATGGTGCGAAGCGAGAGAAAGTTAGGAGTGTCGCCGTGGCGTCATATTGACATTAAAAATCAAATGCAGTTAAACTGAAGACAATTAAGACTTTTTAATACTACGAATTGCTTTAAAATTACACGAACTTTCATAGAAAATAATTATAAAAAAAATAGAGTGGAAGACCCCATTAATTAACAATATTTAACCTTCGTAAGGCCGGGTAAATGTCACTTAATCCGACCACATGGGGTAATTTTGTACCCCAAGCATAAATTTAAAATATTAGATTATAATTGACGATTTTACTTACGTATATGTGTTATGAAAGAGATAGCAATAATACAATCCTAAAATATAGAATCAAAATGCTTTAGTTTATAAAAAAAACAAGAAAAATGAGAAATGCTGAAAAACATAAGAAAAAAAGTTTTGTAAAATAATAAAAAAATAATACTTTGTAAATAATTTATTTTGTGATCGTTTTTGCAGTCAATACTAACATAAGTAAACATTCATACCTACAACAGTTTCAAATACTTTTTATTCAAGTCCAAATAATCAGATGAAAAGTGTAAAACAAATTCAGTTGTTAACTGTAAATAAATCAAGGTTCATTAATTTAGGCAACGTAATGCATTTACATAACAGTAACTTATTTACCATGAAGTACATACTGAAGAACGTATGTATATGTAACGAAGATGGATTTGTGTATAATTCATGGACACCGCTGGGATTTTAGAATATGATCTTCATATGACATGTGAAAACATTTATTGACCAATGGGATTCTGTGGCTCAGTTGTTAGAGCGTCCTGCTATAGGAAGATGCTGGGTTCAAATTCTAACTGTGACCATGAATTTTTCAAAAATCCATCTTCGTTAGTAATGTATTAAACTGGTAGAAGTGACTTAAGCATAATATTACAAAACCCGGAATTGTAAAGTTATTTTAAAAAAATTTCACTAGGGTACAAAAATACCCCACCTGGCCTTAGGAAGGTTAATTTGTATTTTTAGTGTCGGACTCAATATTTGTGTTCTTTTGCCTAACAAAAAATGGGCTTGTTTTTATTATTGTGTCAGAAGTGACTTTTCCATCGCCTAGATGAAAAAATTACCAGTTTGGATTGTTTTAGGATGATTTATTTTACCTTGCAGAACCCGTATCTCAGTTATTTTCATACTTCTCATCTCAGGCAAGTATCTTTGAAGTTCTGTCTACCAATCACATCTGCCAATTTGATAGGCAAATCTGTGATAGAAACTGGTCGTTCTTCTACAATAAGTGCATGTAGAGCTCGATCGTCCCTTTTTGTAATAATCAAAAAACGCCCAGTTTTAACGCTTGCCTCAATATTTCCGGTATTTTTAAATTGGAAAATTATGTTTCTCCTCGTTCCTTGAGGAATACTTAAGTTTTTTGCAGTTTTTTTCACCAAGTAGCCCAATATAGTGTGTAATAATAATATAATTTCGCATATTAGAGGAAAAAAAACTTTTCGCGTATTTTTAATCGTACTATGTTGACATGTCAACAATAAGTTTTAATTGGATTCTTAGTGGAAACTCGATAATATATTTGAACAAAAATTTATGTAGAACTGTTTTGATCGAGATGTAAACATTTAACACTGCGACAACACATTCGTTAGTCAATTTTTTTAAGAGAAAATTGATAGTCTCCATAGAAAGTTTCAATTGTCTTTTGTTTTTGAGTTACAGGCTAAAACTTGCTTTTTATTAATTTTGAAAATATAATTCATTAGTCACGTGACATGTTTTCCGCCAAACAACATTCAGAATTTCCCTAGTTGCATGTCTATCACAGCGATGATAAAAAACAAAGAAATTATCACCTTATTTACATTCATTACTAAGGGATTTTTACAACATTGACAGTTAATTTCAACAAAAATTCATTATATTCTCTCATTAAATATAAGCTCGTGATATGATTAATAATCGAAGATTTTGCTCGTGAAATCTGCAACTCGGTTTCACTCGAAAATATCATTGATCATAAAAACGTTTAAACAATTTAGAGAGATGCACGGAAGCAGCTACGCCCGAGTCAGTCGTGAGTGCGAGACCGAGACGGGAAGACGTTTTAATATTTTATGTATTATATTCATATAGATTACTGTATTTGTCTTCTATTATAAATAAACATTATTAACATCAAAATAATTTACTTGGCAACAAAATCCTACATATATATATATATATATATATATATATATATATATATATATATATATATATATATATAGCATGTGGTGTTTTACTTAGTTTTAAAAATTTGTATAGCTAAACAAAAACTGTAATTCCATATATGAGATGGTGAGCTTGGTGAAATAACAAGTAATTAACTTTATTATAAACTTCTAATTACAGTTTCAATAACTATATTTTAACTCTGTTATCTTTGTAAGTCAAAATTCTGTTTAGAAATAATAATCATTATTCTCTCACATATCTGTTTAGTCTAGATGTCAACCGAGTAGACATTTATTGTTTTGACAATTAACCATATAAGTTATTGCCTATGATACGTGCAGTCTTGTTATTTAGCTATGGATGCTACACCCTCGCACCCTTCATCAGATATGCCTGTTGAAGAGATAACCCTTTTGTTTTAAGGCAGTCGAGATTAAAGACTCAGACAGGACAGATATGTAGTCGGCGGTTTAGTTTATTGCGCGTACGCGAGTACGCGTAATTAGGGTTACAATATAATTATGTAACAGTTTAGTTTATATAATTAGTTTTGTGTAATGAGTTAGTTTGTGTTCATAGTGTAAACAATAATTATAAGTTAGTATTAATGTAAATAATATATAAATAAAGTTAGTAGTTTAAGATAAAATATTGTGTGTGCCATCCATCCAAAATATGTTCATAACTCTATCATCAAGTGTTAAGTGTTTAGTGATAGTGAGAGTATAAGGGTGTTCCGTCTCAGTAAAGTGGTGGGCAATCCAGCAAGTGTCCACCAGTGAGATAAAGTTAGAAGAAAATGTGTCATCGTTGGGTAAGAAGAAAGAGTAATTAGAAGCTTAGGGGACTCGCCCTGTCACATTGGCGCAGTCTCGGGTAGGATAATATAGAGTACTGTTTAACTCTTTTTATCCGAAAAGTTCCTACGTCAATTAGAAATTATTAGTTTGTGACCGTATTACTGGCAATAAATACGTTTTCGGGTGATGGCAGAGTGGAAGAATACATCCATAACATGGTTTCAGCGAGTAGAAGATACGGCTGGGATGAAGTTCTTCTCGGCAGCGCAATGGCGTTTTGGGCCTCCAAGATATGCGTCGCTGGCAAGTGGCCACGCTTCGGTTGGACTTGGAGAACCAGCGCTGCCTGTGGCGAATATCAGTTTAGCTGAAATTGAGTCGCTACTTGCAGCAGAGGATCAGCATGCGGTGGTGGATATACCGCGTCCACAAGGTCGACAAAGTGCGACAACAGCCGTCACAGCGAGTGACGATGAGGGCGTACAGGAAGGGAAAATAATTGAAGAGGATTGCCTGCCGGAGAAAACTACTGATTATGAGGCTGAGGACGAACACCAAGACGACGTAGCTGAAGGACACAGCTACGTAGAGGATGAACATATGGATGGCACAGTATATGACAACAATCTGCACGATAAGGATCTGCAAACGGACTACGAAGAGGACATCGTGGATGGCGTCATGGATACGGTTTCCGACGAGGAAATCGTGCAAGACTTTCGCCGCATCCATGGAGAGCACGCCACTGGTGAGATCGTCTTAAGTTCCCCTGACGTCACACGCATCCCTGTTAAGTTTTTTGCTTTGCCAAGTCAGAGACCATTGAGGTGTGAAGAACCGCCCCCGTTTCCCCTCAGTGATAGTGCAGTGTCCCTTGTTTTTTTATGACGATCGTGTAACTTTGTTTTGTTAGTGTTTAGTTTGTGTCGGTAGATAAGGTTTTAAGGACATTAAGTAGCATGTTAGAATAGTAATGTTCATTAGTTAAGGAAATAAAATATACCCTTTTCCTTTTTAGTAATAATTATCTGTAGAAGATAATTATATTGTACTTGAGATTTGTGTTTGATGTATGTTGGAATATCTCAGTTATTATGTTTTTGTGTACGTTAGCTATACGTTTCATGTTTTTGCAATTTCATGTTTTGTATTTTGAGTGTTTGCAATTTGTTTTATTAGTCATTGATATATGTTTATGTGTTTTATATTTCATATGTTTGCAACATATGTTTTATGTGACATTGATTTGTATTTTATGCTCTTGTACATTATGTTTATGTATGCTTGCAGCATATGTTTTTATGTTTCATGTATTTGCGACATATCTTTAATTTGTCATTTGTTTATGTATGTGCTTTGTTTTGTGCTTTCAGAATTTAGGAGTTGGTTATCCTTCAGTGAGCAAGTATTAAGAATAAATATATCAATTTTGCGATATATTTATGTCTTAAGGAGGGGAGAATGTAGTAAGTTGAGCATGGTGAAATAACAAGTAATGAACTTTATTATAAACTTCTAAATTACAGTTTCAATAACTACATTTTAACTCTGTTATCTTTGTAAGTCAAAATTCTGTTTAGAAATAATAATCATTATTCTCTCATATATTTGTTTAGTCTAGATGTCAACCGCGTAGACATTTATTGTTTTGACAATTAACCATATAAGTTATTGCCTATAATACGTGCAGTCTTGTTATTTAGCTATGGATGCTACACTCTCGCACCCTTCATCAGATATGCCTGTTGATGTTTTTAATGCTATTACAAAAATGTATTATTGCACGGACGGACAGACAGACGACAAAAATTAATGATCATTAACGGTGAAACAAACAAGACTGGTTCCTGTCAGCTTCTGGTTTCATCGGCCGTTTTTATATTACCGAAGCCTATCTAATTGTTAATTTTGGTCTTTACGCCATCAGCAACTACCAAGTTTTTCAGATAAGTATTATCTTTCTTATACATTTCTTATTACGTTAAATTTTTATATTATATATATTTGAATTTTCAAAAATTTGATTTTGTTTATTAGTTACGGTTTTAGCATAACTAGATTAAAATTTATTATATTTTTGACAGTTTGACAGCTGTCGAATACAGAATTATATACATACATAAATTAATTTAATAGTTTTTTATTTTTAAAATAAGGATAAAGAAATAAATAAACAAAAAAGTAATTATTTCCAAATTTTGTAGGAAACTATTGTAAAAATGAAAGGCTGACTTAAATTCTTTCCTTATACTTCAGTCAAAGACGAGTCTGGTAAACTGCTTTGACTTCTACTCTTACCGAAAAAACCCGTTTTCTGTCTACTCTGTCCTTATCTTTTATGTATAGTAAAATGAAGATTAAATGGAGAATGTATGATGAGTGTAAATTCGGGACGTGGAATGTCAGAAGTGTGAATGGCAAAGAGAATGAGTTGATGAATGCAATGCGAATGTACAGTGTAGATGTTTTGTGTGTAACTGAGACAATGAGGAAAGGTTGTTGTGAGGAAGAAGTGGATGGCATTTTTTGTTTGTGGTCGGGAGTTCGAGAGATTGAGCATGCTAAGCATGGTGTAGGTATACTTGTGAGTGAAAGAATGAAGCCGTTTATACGAAGTTATGGTTGTATTTCTTCGAGAATTTCTTGGATGAGATTCAAGGTAGGCTATATACGAATCTTTGTTGTGTCCGCTTACGGTCCAATAAAATCTGAAAATGACCTTGAAAAAGATCAGTTTTGGATGTCGATAAATAATGTAATTGATTTGTGTGATCTGGGTGAAAGGGTGATAGTATGTGGCGATTTGAATGGATAGGTGGGTGTAAAACGAAATGAATCAGAGAATGTGTTGGGACGTTTCGGTGATTGTCGAGTGAATGACAATGGTAAGAGAATTGTTTCATTTTGTTTGGAAAGAAATCTCTTCATTTCAAATACCATTTTTAAACATAAGTTAGCTCACATATACACCTGGGAAAATGTGGTTCAGAATAAACGTAGTGTAATTGACTTTGTAATCTATTATGAGCGTTTGAGGAGTATGATTGTAGATACGCGTGTGAAAAGAGGCGCTGAATTGGGTACGAACGATTATTATTTGGTTGTGTCGCGAATGCTGTTAAATAAATTTTGGCGAATGAAGGAGAAAGGTTCTGGGCAAATGTTTCGTGTGAAATCCTGTGCCCTTTTAAATGAAGATGTTAGGATAAAATTTGTTGATAGGTTGAATGAATCCATGCCTGAATGTGAGCCTAATTATGAATGTAATATAAATGAAGTTTGGAAGAAATTTGAGGATTCCCTCCTTAAATGTGCAAAAGAAGTTTGTGGTGAAAGCAGATTAGGCTGTTGTCCGAAAAATGCGTGGTGGAATGAACAGGTGAAAGAAGCGATTGCTGAGAAAAAGAGGGCGTATTTAAAGTTTTTAAATGTTAAGGATTCGCTTGGGAGGTTACGCGAAGAATGTTTGATAGACTATAGAAGGAAGAATAAATGGGCGAAGCAAGTAGTGAGAGAAAGTAAAAAACAATTTGATGATTTGTTGAGTGAAAGGTTGACAAATGATTTTAGTACAAATAAACGATTGTTTTGGTTGAGTGTGAAGAGACTGCGGGGTGGAAGTGGTCGAGTTGTGAAAGCTGTGAAGAGTGCGAATGGAGAGTTATTGTGGAATGAATCAGACGTAAGGAATAGATGGTGTGAGTATTTTAAGGGTTTGTACGGAGGTGAGATTGAGAGGGATGATAGTAGCGAAGCTGCAAGTGAAAATGATAGTGAAGATGATTATGATATAGATGAAAGTGAAGTATGTGATGCATTAGCGCGTGTAAGGAATGGTAAGGCTGCGGGTTTGGATGGGATTACAAATGAGATGTTGAAGTATGGGGGAGAGAAAGATTTGATTGGTTAGTGCATTTATTTAGATTTTGTCTAAAACGTTGTGTAGTTCCTAATGATTGGAAAAAAGCTGTTATTTGTCCTTTATTCAAAGGCAAAGGCAGTTCGAGTGAATGTACAAATTTTCGCGCGATAAGTCTGTTGAGTGTGGTAGGGAAACTCTTTGGTAAGGTTTTAATTCATAAGGTGCGAACCTTAACAATTTAAAAAATTAGTGACGTTCAGGGTGGTTTTTTGCCTGAGAGGGGATGTGTCGACCAATTGTTTGCTCTTCGTATGATTGTAGAGAAGTCACTTGACAAGAACAAGAAGGTGTTCTGTGGCTTTCTAGATTTAAAGAAGGCGTATGATAGTGTTCTTCGAGATACTTTGTGGGGTGTACTAAGAAAGTACGGCGTGAATGGAAACTGGTTGGGAGCGATTCGAGCGTTGTATGAGGGTAGTGAAGCTGCTGTGAGAATAGATGGTAGGTTGAGTAGTTGGTTTCGTATAAATGTAGGTGTTAAACAGGGTTGTGGTATGTCTCCGTGGTTGTTTAATTTGTATATGGATGTGTTGTTGCGGAAGGCGTTGAGTGGATTGGATGGTGTACATATTGGTGAAAGTATTGTGCCTGCGTTAGCGTATGCGGATGATGTAGTTGTCTTAAGTGAAAATGAAGAGCAACTGAGAAGAATGATAGAGAGAATAAACGAAGTTGGAAGAAGTATGAATTTAATGTTGAATGTTGATAAATCTAAGGTGTTAGTATTTGAAAGGAGTGAATTAATGACTGAGTGCAATATGTTGGCGAATGGAGTAAAACTGGAGCAGGTGAATGAGTTTGCATATTTGGGTAGCATGATGTCGAGGGATGGACGAATTGACCGTGAAATTGATAGGAGGGTGAGTGCGGGATGTAAGGTAATGGGTGCTCTGGGCACGTTTGCTCGTAACGTAAACGTATCTAGAGAGGCCCGGTTAAGTGTATATAATGGACTGCTGGTGCCTGCTTTGATGTATGGAAGTGAATGTTGGGCATGGACGAGAAAGCATAAAAGGAAAGTGACTGCTGTGGAAATGCGGTATTTACGTGGTGTTTGTGGGTATACAAGACGGGATCGCGTGAGGAATAATTTGGTGTATGAAGAATGTATGGTTAGGAAGAATGTAGTTCAGAGAGTTGGAGTGAGTCAGTTGAGATGGTTTGGTCATGTGGAGAGAATGATAAGTGAACGACTTGTAAAACGCATATATGTTGGTAAAGTTGAGGGTGTTCGATTGCGTGGCCGTCCAGTGTAGTGGATGGATGTGATTGGTAGTGTTTTGAAGGAGCGTAAGTTTCCGAGTGGAAAGAGAAGAAGAGCATGTATGAATACGATTATGAATGTGGCTGAGGCGAAAGAAGTTTGCCAGGATAGGAATGTGTGGCGTAGGATGATTGTTTCGTAATTATGGTGGTGTAAAGATGAATGGTTAGTAACAATGTTTTGTGAGAATGGAGAGACAGCTGAACTTTTATGTGGACGAGAAGAATGAAGTATGTTTGTACAGGAATGTGTAGCGAAAGATGATTTTTGTGTAACTATTATTGTGGTCCGGATGCGGTTATTCGCTACCGAAAATCGGTCACTTTAATACGTTATTAAGTATGAATACGTTTATGAATGTGGCTGTGGTGAAAGAAGTATGCATGGATAGGAATGTGTTGCGAAGGATGATTGTTTCGTAATTATTGTGGTGTAAAGATGAATGGTTAGTAAGAATGTTTGGTAACTATTATTGTGGTCCGGATGCGGTTATTCGCTACCGAAAATAGGTCACAATAATATGTTCTTGAATGAATGTTATGATGATTTTGGGCAAGGCGGAAGAAGAATGTTTTTAAAGAGTTAAGTGATTCTGTAGAGCTCTTGCTTTCATCCCTTTTCTTATTATTTTCGGGTTTTTGCTAACCCACTAAGTGGGAAACGCGTGATTTTATGTATGTATGTATGTATTAACGGTTAGATATGCGCACGTGAATTTGAGACTATTGACAGATGTCAAAATTGAGTTTATTAACAAACCAGAAAATATTGACTGTTGACAAGTACGTGTTACTTATTGTTTTGTACTGTATGAGTGCAGTACAATAAATAGCACGAGTTTACTACATTCAATATTTTCTGGTTTGTTAAAAGACGCAATTTTGTCATCTGTCAATAGTCTCAAGTTCACGTGCGCATACTGTATATAACCTATAATGATCATTAATTTTTGTCGTCTGTCTCGACTATATTTACCTTTTAGATACGGAACCATAAAATAAGTTATTTTCTAAAACAGACCACTCGGTGTTTTGCCCTGTTCTATAAACTCCTATCGCTTAAAAGTATATAAATTTTAGCAAAATAATTTAAAATTTATAATTAAATTAAATAATAAATTTATGATAATTTAAAAAAATTGTATCTATCAAACCAAACAGCTTAATATTTATAGATGTACTTATCTTTAAAATTAACAAATCACACTGAACTATAAAATTGCCAAATATTTTTCTATAAACTCTAGCTTCTACATAGTATAAACTTGCATACTTGCACTTGTTATCACCACCGACGTATTAGCAAGAATAATGCTATTGTGTAATTAAACAGCCCTTTTATATTTAGAGGTAATAAACAAGTCAATGCATGATATTCTTTCCTATTCCTGTTTCAAATAAGTTCATGCAGCGCCCTGCATGCTGTTCTGTGCAGTGCGCGACTTATTGTACCTATCCTTTTTTGTTATTTAATTAAAGGTGCCGCTCTTTTAAAGTTGTTTTTCGTCAGAATTATGGATATGGAGATATGTTTTTAGCTTTTAGGCAAAAACAACAAATACGAAATGTAAACTGCATGTTAATTTTCGCCAAAGAAAAAATCAACAAGTATAAATTTCGATTAATTGGGTATTTAACTTATCAATATTTTGTCACATTCCCAGCTAAAATGCCGCTCTTTAGATTTGCCGCCCCGGACAAATGTCCGGATTGTCCGTCCCTAGAGCGGGCCCTGTGAAGAGATAAGGGCAGTCGAGATTAAAGACTCAGGCAGGACAGATATGTAGTCGGAGGTTTAGTTTGGTGCGCGTACGCGAGTACGCGTAATTAGGGTTATAATATAATTATGTAACAGTTTAGTTTATATAATTAGTTTTGTGTAATGAGTTAGTTTGTGTTCAGAGTGTAAACAATAATTATAAATTAGTATTAATGTAAATAATATATAAATAAAGTTAGTAGTTTAAGATAAAATATTGTGTGTGCAATCCATCCAAAATATATTCATAACTCTATCATCAAGTCTTAAGTGTTTAGTAATAGTGAGAGTATAAGGGTGTTCCGTCTAAGTAAAGTGGTGGGCAATCCAGAAAGTGTCCACCAGTGAGATAAAGTAGTTAGATAAAGTCATCGTTGGGGCAAGAAAAAGAATAATCAGAAACTTAGGGGACCCGCCCTGTCACAGTATCTAATATCTTAAATCTGAAAATACATGAATATTTTTAAGAAGTTCGTTTTTTTGCCGGTCAATGTATAAAATAATTTAAAGGTTTCATCGGCAATAGTAAAATGTATCGTAGAAATTGTATCTGAAGTTTTTAGTATCGGACGGTACCGGAATATTGCCGATAACTGCCGACAACCGATACTGGGTATTCGCCCATTCCCTATTCCTAATGAAAAATTTAATAAACCTGCCTAAGGATGTGGGAAAGATGTATTTTTGGATAGGATTGATTATATGTAATACCTACCTAAAGGCTCCTAAGAACTTGTAATGATAGGACTGTAAACAGAAACCTAGCCTTTTAAATAATTTTTGTAAATATTTTATTAAAATATACTATTATTAAGATTTATCTATACATATTACTAGCATTTAAATAAAAGATACACAACCAAGAAAAATTAAGGAATGAATGATACATTTATTCCACTGAACTACTAATATCGTCGCATGGGTTTAAGAGTATGAATATGAATGGCCCGGCTCTAATAATTGCAGCTCAGTATGCGATTTGTCACCCAGCTATAAGATTATTTTCTGAATGATTTTCTTCTACATTATTTCGTTAATTTTGCAGTTTTGACTGTCTCCCAGAAATTATTTTGCATTCCAAAAGAATATTGTTAGGGAACTTTTAAGAAGTGGAAGAAAATAACGGTGATGGTAAAGTGTTTTATTCTTAAAGGGGACTACTTTGAGCATATTTAAAACAAAAATGTAAGAAATATGAAGCCCTTATATATTAGCTGATTTTAATTGTATAGCATCAAGTAAAGTTTGTGTACCCATTTCGAGAAAAAAAAAAAAAACTGACATGATTTTTCTTGTATGCAAAATTTTTCTATCACCCTATCTACATCTTCAACGTTTGTTGACTCTCCGTTCTCTTTGTGAAAGGAAACTCCCACACTTTCTCTCCCTCTCCGAAATCTTCCCCATCCTGTAGAGTGACTGGGCTTGCCCTGCCGAGGGTCTCTGGAAGCATTAAGCAGGAGGCGGCTCCGAGGAGCAGAAGGACGCCGAGGGAGAGATCGGGCAGTGGGCGCCACCAGCGCGCTGCGTACAGCAGCTGTGGACTGAAGAAACTAGCAGCATAGCCCACTACGTGCACTAGGCTTACGCCTTGGCCACGCACGGCTACGGGGATGAGCTCCACTGCGTACTGCGCGGCGGAGTTGTAGGCGACTGTCACGCCAAAACGGGCGACTGTTAGCAGACATATTGTCACCAGAGGATCTGCAAGAATAAGCTTAATAAGAATAGCCTACGTTATTAATACAAGGCTGGAAAACAACTCATTTTTGTTTAAAAATTTGACCAAAAATTATAGTTCCAAAACAGTTGATGAAGGCATGACTTATTCCCGCTGTCATTTAAACGACAATTTTTAGATTATTATGCCTATATTCATAAACAATCGTAAAGTTTCAAAACGGCTCATTATAATTTTTTACAAATAGAATCACACTTGACAAATAAAATTTAGATTTTTCTTTCAATGTCGACTGGTTTTATTGGATAAAAATTATAACGAACCGCTTAAAATTTTTCGAGTGTTTATGAATATCAATTTAGCGGTTATAACCAACGTAATAGTGTTATAGTAACATAGTAGGTGCACGCCACGTTGACACTCATGTCAAAATCAGCTGAGTGGAAATAAACATATACTGGTAAGTAATAATTTCAATTTTTGACATCAAGGTGAATTGTAGGGTCAGTATCTGACGTGTGATATGGCTCTAACGTTTAATTATAAAAGTCATTTTTGTGTGTCGAATGCATTAAATAATAAATTTTAATAAATTAAAATTATATGTATAATGTACCATAGTACCTTATATATTTCAAAATGACCAATATAATATCATAAATTATTTCAAATAGTATCAAAAAATCAGAAATATGTCACATATCAAGCACATACGAGTACCTACTGTGGTAGAAATGATTAGGCAGAAGACTTACGTCATCAAATAAAATTACTAAAGTAATATACTACTACATTTAAATGGGATACTAATTTATAAGGATGCGAGCAGTCATGTGACTTTGTTGGTCTTTTTTGACAAGCAGATATGGGGGTCCGTGAAAGAATGACAGGTAGTAATTATGTATAGTTCATCTAGGGATCATTTTCCGAAGACTCGTTATCGTTTTATTACGGCAATACAATAGAGGGTCCCAATAGCCTGGCATGTGTCAGGGCTGTGATGAAAAATTTGAGTAGGGGTTTGAAATATTTCATTTCACACATTTTACTTTCCAAAATAGTAAAAAAAAATTGTTTTATATTTAACTGTTTTAAAAAATATATTGTATAATCAGATTTCCGTGACCACCCAGGAGGTACTGATTGCGGACCATTAATCTTTGTTCATAGTGGCGATTTCCCCAAGAGGCCTATAACCACATGTCATTTAAAAAAATATATGAATATTTATTCGGACATAGTGCACTCGTCCTCGTCTTCAGAATTGGTACCGGACCACCTATTCTGATAATTTTTTTAACAGTTTTATCACATACCTTTGTTAGTTGGCAAGTTTTCTTAAGAGCAACTGATTCTTCATATTCCTCTAAAAGTCCATTGTAAACATTCAACACGATTTGTTGTCCATGTTCGTGCAAAAAAGGTTTAATATATTAGGCGATGGTAATACACTTTTACTAGCACTTTCTAATTCTTCATTTTCTTCCCACGGGCGAAACATTGTTAACATTGTTGACTGTTGAATTTAATTTAACAAAACAAAAAACACTTTCAGCCTTCGTACACTAGTTAGGAGGTACAAATGACTAGTGAAAATAATTAAACTCACCACCTATTTATATACCTACATAGCCACGAATAACGGTTTTATAATCCTTTGGAGACAAGTTCACAGACCTTATAATAAGCTATAAGAAAATTAGGGAAATTCTAAGTTCAAAAGATTAACGCATTAAAATTTTAAATATTAGCAAATACAGCCCTGGTAATCGGTTTAGAAAATCTGGAAAGTGCAGTCTTGGTCTACAGTCGAATACTGGGCGTAAAATATATTCCAGCATTGCAAATACTGAACTGGTCGACTGTACGGACCGAAATATTTTGGCATTGCGGTTTTAGCTATTGTGCACCCATAATAAAACGATAACAAGTCTTCGGAAAATGATCCCTAGATGAACTATACCTATATAGATGTCAAATGTCATTATTTTTCATTCCAAATTTCATGATTTTCCAATTTCGTCAGGTAAAGACCATAGTCCTGGTGACAAAGATATCACGTGAACTTTTGAATAAAAATTTATGACATTTGTAAGTTATGTAGGTACATGATTATTATACTTCATTTCACGTAAGAAAATAGCAGATGGCGCGATCCGATCATTTCTACTAAAGTCAATAGATATATAAAATACCGCAATTCATTGTACCAATGAGTTAGAGAGAGAAGAACGTTTTTTAGACACAATATGGCGGAATCAGGCCAATCAGGGTCTAGTTGTAGTTGGCTGTGCATATAAAAGTCACTATATCTGGGGACTTTAGCGTCAACGCTGTCATAATTTCGATAAGTTATGTTTTGTATTTATATGTATGTATATTATAAAAATTATGAACATGAAATCAACATTAATTAATTACCTTCATAGATTTATTTCACGGCCGATTATTTTTCTTTGTAATAACGCACTCGTTTCAAGATAATCCATTTTAAATTTGGCGCCGAAGGTCGACACAATATGGCGGCCAATTGCGGTACTTTATAAATCTAGTGGCTTTAATTTTTACATGCATTATGAATTAAATAAATAATTTAAATTAGTGAAACCAAACTTTCTTAATAATAATAAAAAAAATTATCTGTAAAATGTAGTAGTCTTGAATATTAAAAATTACATCAAAACATGATAAAATATTACTTAATTTGCCTTAAATGCCTCTTCCAAGTTTTCCTGAAATCTTGCTAATAAGCCACAACTGATTTGCTTATTTGCAGGGCATCTGTTCTTCTCTAAAAATACATAATTTAATTAAAGACTGAAAACATGTACAGCCCGATTCACAAAAAAGTTTAAGCTAATCCTCATTTTTGGATTAGTGAATTCTATTCTATTCCGGTATTTACAATTTAATCTTCATAATATCAAAAAAGGTAGATACTAGGAATAGATTAGACTATATTTCAAGAAATAAACTGTTAAAATTAGAGTAGAATTCGCTAATCCAAAAATGAGGATTGGCTTAAACTGTTTTGTGAATCGGGCTGATAATGTTTTATCTAATATTAAAAAAAAAATACCTTTCCAGCGGCTTTCAACGGAATTAATGGCCCACCGTTGGACAATTCCCTTTCGAAATAGTTCACGACAATCATGGTTAGCTTCTGAGATTGTTTTGTAAAAGCTTTAGGTATTACGTTACTATGGATGTATTATAGTATAATACGATATCGATATTCGATCGATATAAAATTTCATGTAAACATTGTCATGCCAACGTATGATATATATAATATAATATAATATTTATTTTCATTATTACATGTTTACATAAAAAACATTTATAATACGTCACAAGGCACAAAAGGATACAAAATAAAAAATTAAGAATGTCAAGTAATTCCATCTACAAACAAGAGTTAGACTAAACACAGTGGAGAGTGGTACTTAGGTATTCTTCCACAGAATAAAAACAATAATTTATTAGAATATTTTTTATCTGTTTTTTGAATGCATTTAAATTTAATGTTTTGTATGATGCTGGTAGATGATTGTATAGTTTAATATTTATGGTATTTTTATCAGAGGTGGCAAGTCTATACCGTTTAGTACATAGCATATCATTGCTCCTAGTGTTATAATTGTGATTATCACTTGCTTTAGTATATTTATTTATATTTTTATGTATTTCTAATATAACTTCGTATATATAGCAGCATGATAATGTAAGTATTGAGAATCGTTTAAAGAAAGGCTTGCAATGTTCGCGATTTGCGACTTTAGCAATTATTCTAATTATTTTTTTTTGCATAATGAAAACTTTACTAGCGTTGGATGCATTTCCCCACAGAATTACCCCATACGAGATTAGACTATGAAAAAGAGCAAAATATATGGTTAATAGACATTTCTGGTCTAAATATAAAGACAAGTGTCGAAAAAGAAAAATTACAGATGCAAGTCTATTACATAGAGCCTCAGTATGCCTAGACCAATTCAATTTTTCATCAACAATAATGCCTAATATTTTTACAGCAAGCCCTTGACGCAGGTTCTGGTTCGTGGAAAGAATTAGTGATTGCGTTTTTTCATGATTTAGTTTTAAGTTGTTGGCAGAAAACCATTCTTGTGCTACACCCATAATGTACACCATGTTCTCCTTTAAGGAATCAATGTCTCTTGCCGAGGATATTAGAGTGGTATCATCGGCATACAGAGTACATTCGTTGGGATAAATAAATGAACATAGGTCATTGATATATATATGAGAAATAGAATAGGACCCAGGACGGAGCCCTGTGGTACTCCATATTTTATATGACAAAAACTGGATGAAGAATTATTTACATTTACACATTGAAATCTATTTTCTAAGTATGATGAGAAAAAGTCTGAACAAACCCCTCTAATACCATACTTTTCAAGTTTCGTTATCAGAGGTAAATGAGAAACACAATCAAATGCCTTAGATAGGTCAAGCACGGTTAAAGCGGTGTAATCTCCCTTTTCCATGGCATCTATTATTTTATTTATTAGTTGCTGGATTGCCTGAGTTGTGGATCTGGACTTACGAAAGCCATATTGGTTATCATTAAGAATTGAGAACTTTTCAAGATATGTGTTCAAACGTTTTACTGTTAAATATTCAATTATTTTACCTAGAATCGGTATAATGGAGATAGGACGAAAATTCTCAGGATTTGAAGTATCGCCCTTCTTGTAAATAGGTACTACTCTACTGATTTTAAAGGCATCGGGAAAATACCCGTTTCAAAACACTTATTAGCAATTATAGTTAAGGGCAAGGCTACAATATCAGCAATCGCCTTAATTAGATTACTATTTAAGTTGTACACATCCGAAGATTTTGAGTTTTTTAAATTCTTGATAGTATCGATAACTTCTTCAGCTGTTACTGGTGCAAGGTAGAAGGATGAAGATGGAGACCTCACATTACCTAGCGTCGAACAAAAGTCAGTTGTAGGTAAAGTAAGAGATGTAATAATTTTATCAGCAATGGTAACGTAATGTTCATTGAATACTTCAGGTGAGATATCTGTTTGAACATTACTAATATTTATTTTATTTTTGATATTATTAACTATTTTCCAACAATTTTTGGATAAACAGCTAGTATTCTCTGAGCTATAGATAAAATTTTGATATGCTGCTCGTTTTGCAATCAGGATTTCATTATGATATTTTTTACGTATTATTTTAAAAGCGTCATAATGATTGGGATTTCTTGATGTTTTATATATAATTTTAGAAATTTGTACCAGATTTCTTAATTTTTTAAGGTTGTCATTAAACCATACTATTTCCGGAATTTTCCTAATCTTTTTCAGTGGACAATGCGTAGTAGTTAAGTTTTCCAGTATTTTTACAAGAAGGGTAGATAGTTCATTAACATCTTTGCTTGAATTTTCGAACTGCTGCCAAACAACCGATTCTAGAGCAGTTCTAACCTTATTGATAATCTTACTATTAAAATTTCTTACCCAATTTATATTTGTTTCGTAAGTAGGGGCATATAGTGTAATTATTTGTCCTGCATGATCAGATATTCCACAGTCCAGAACCTGCGTCTCGAAGGTATATTGCTCCAGATTGGTTAAAATGTTGTCGAGGCAGGAGTCAAGTCGTGTGGGTTTGTTTATAGTTATTTTAATATTAAATGTTTCTAATAAATTTTTAAACTCTCTAACTTGAGAAGAATCTGTAAGAAAGTTTATATTAAAATCACCCAAAATAACGATTTTGTCATATTTGTGTGTCATGAGAGTGAGCAATGATTCAAATTTGTCTAAGAAAATCTTATAATCGCCAGATCTATATACTGTAATAATTACCATTTTGAGTTGTTTAATGACAAAGCCACAAAATTCAGCATCATACTTAATACAGAAATTATCTAAATTTATAGTTTCAAATCTTAAATTAGTATCATCTTTCAAAAATATCGCTACACCACCGTGTTCGGTCTCTTTACGGCAAAAGGATGTTATTAAAGTGAAACCTGTTAGTTTAATAGTTTTAATATTCATTTCAGTGAGCCAGTGCTCTGAAATACATAAGATATATTTAAAATATTCAGCAATGATCTTGAGTTCATTAATTTTATTGGATAAACTTTGTACGTTTAAATGGAATATACTTACTAAAGTATCACAGTCAGTTTTGTTAACATTTGTAGCAGCCTTTTGTAGGTTTGCTTTCTGAAAAAATTGTTTTACACAGATTCCGGTCGGCCAGATTTTGGGATTGAGAGCGTCGAGTTTATTTGTATCATAGATTGTAATTTTGAACGAGGCGTACAGATCAGGATACTTGGCGTTCATCTTTTCCACTTGTACTTCTGGAAATTTGGCCGCTAAAAAGTTTTTAACCTCCTCTGCGTTCGTATTTGGATGAAATCTAGTTGCGTGAAGCGAGAAAAGTTTTGGAACTGACTTGAGTTTTGAGTGTGGGTTTGTTTCTTCCTCAAGGTTACCTATTATCGTCTTCGCTTTATCATTTTTACGTTCGTTTTGTTTATTAATAATTTTATTATTGGAATTTTGTTGATTTTTCGGTAGCTTAGGTTGTGATTTGTCACGTTTTTTATTTTCATATTGTTTTGGTGATTTGACAGCGTTAAAGTTTGGTTGTGTCGGTAAGGTAGTTGTATTGTTTTTATTATTTTTAATATTTATAAATTCATCAGTTTTATCGTTTAGCGAGTTGTCAACAGATGGATTGGTAGGTAATATTTTATGGTTATTTTTAGTTTGCACGTGTTGACTAAGCACGTCAATTGTCAATTTTTGCGTATTTATCACTAAATCTTTATCAGACAGCAATAAGTCTTTGTATTTTAGCAATTTCTTTAAATAAAATAATTTACATTTTAAAATTTTGATTACATTTGTGTCCGTATCGTCAACACTGACAAAGGATAGTTCATTTTCATCCTCGTCGTCCACATAATTACAACATACAATTAAGTTATCACCCACTATAGGAAAATTAAGAATATTCGCGCAACTTGTATGGGAAATTACGTTGCACTTCACACATTTTGAGCCCGAAATTGCGATTTTTCGACACCTTTTACACCCATTTTCTTGGATTTTGTCACTGGACACATTTGTAACGTCAACCATACCTTCAGCCATCTTAAGATAAATCAACTATAATTTTATATTCAGTAAAAGGAATAGAGTTTGGCTTATATTGTGTCTAGTTTAAGATTGCAGCTGTGGGCGGAGCTTGACGAAAGCAGTTTACACCTTACACCAGGAATAGAGGGGAGACAAGGTATATTCACGCGTATATTTCCAAATCATTTCTGCGATTTTGACTTTTATTGAATCAGCTGGAATCGCTAGTCGACCAGTTAAATATTGTTATGTTACAGTTGACCAAATCTAAATAAACAGTTGATTATCCATAACGTAAATAAAACAATTTAAAATTTAAGAAAACTATGAATCAAACTAAAGACGTATGTATTCAAGAACGTCAGAAGTCAAAATAATGATTGATAACGTCGGGTGACGCTTGTTGATTTTGAAAACTTATTCGTTCGACTGCACACGTATGAAATACATCTGGTCGATTGGGCTATTGCAGCTGACTTTGACGTTTCAATAAGGTCGAAAGTCGCTATGATGATTTGGAAAGTCTTCTTACGGCGAAATACATAGCATGCCCTGTCTCCCCTTTATACCTGGTCTAAGGTTACACAGCAACATTCTAAGGTTAAATTCGAATAATTTTATTGCGATATAGTTATTTTCATAACAAGTTATGAAATATACCAAATATCATGCGAGTGTAATATGACGCACGACGCGTAGCGGAGTGCAAGTCAATACACACGAGCTAAGATATTTGAATTTCATACAAGTTATGAACATTATTTTTTAGACGAGCATAAAAAAAATTAACTTTTTTTTTCAAAACTGATATTTAGGTTCAAACGTACTGACAGCTGACAAATGAATAATGTATACATATAGCCAGAAGTAATGGCATAGTAACCTAGCAACCGTGTCAACTATTACGATATGAAATATATCGTAACACTAGTGTGATAAGTTCAACTTTCAGTGTTAGGATACTACGTTGATATGTCATACTTATTACAATGGTCGTCTAAAAAAATAATATTACAATAATGGAACATCTTCAATATCATCCATTTGAGAACTATTTTGATCAGGCATGCGAAAGTGCATGAATAATGAAATATTTGACAGTTATTGACAGGTTGACGGGTGATGTGTGTTTTGTATTTATATTTACTGTTTTAAGTTATATTATTAGTTTTTTAAAACTTTATTTTTATTAAAATTATTTACCTATTTCACTTATATTCAATTTAGATAGCCTAATTTATTGTACACATACATAAATGTAAAAGTTGCAATAATAAAATTTTGAAATTGACTTATGTTTGCACCAATCACAAAGCAGGAAATGTTGTCCCTATATTACGCTACACTGCATTCTTATACCAGACAGACTATAGAAATACTTGTAAATTTCATTAATATGTATATTTCTTAATACTAGTATTTTTTTCTTCTATATTTAAAAATAAATAATTTCTTCAAGTTATATTTCAATTTATAAGGTTTTTTTTCAGGTTGATGACGTAAGTCTTCTGCCTAATCTTTTTGACTATAGCATATGTTCACTTCCACTTTGCTGGTTTTGGCATGAATGATTGACATGTACGTACTCTATAAAAAACACGGCCTACAAATATATCATAAGGAATGTAAAATAATGATTATTATTACAGACTAGACATAAATTATTTCAAACTTTTCGATAAAATGGTTTGTTCATGTTTTTAAACTGTATAATGTCACTGGCTTTGTGACCTATGTTGCATAATAAGGGCTTGATATATAGTGGCAGTATGTGAATTTAGAATATTTAAAAAATATCTTCTAGAGTTTGAAAAGCTCAATTCTTTATACCGTGAGTTTCAGCTAAGATGCAACATTTACTATACTGTTATTAAAATATTGTATGAAGTATGAATAATGTAAGAGCAGTAGCAATAAAAAATCAATATATTTCAAATACAAATTACAACAATTTTTTTTTATTTCTTCTGTTGTAAAAAAAGTAGCTTCATCAGTAAACAAAATTTTGCTCGTCAAATCCGGATCGATATTAATTTGTCATAATTTACTGATGTATGAATAACGTAAGAGCAGTAGCAATAAAAAATCAATATATTTCAAATACAAATTACAACAATTTTTTTTTATTTCTCCTGTTGTAAAAAAAGTATCTTCATCAGTAAACAAAATTTTGCTCTTCAAATCCGGATTGATATTAATTTTCTCAAAAAGTAGCTCACAAAAAGCAATTCTTTTCTAATGATCATTGTTTCTTAAACCTTAGTGTTTTTGAAAATGGTAAGAATGAAATTTTTCGTCTTTTAATAATCTAAATACAGAAGTTTTGCTAATATTTAATTGAAAATATTTTCTATTGCTCTTAGTAAATTATTTCTCTTTTCTTCAGTCCGCGCAGGTTTTGTAGTTGTCCTCTTATGCTTCTCATCCCAACATCCATCACTTTTAAATTTTGAAAATATTCTCGAAACTGAACATGTCATGCATATTTCTTAAACCGTAGCCAGCATTGTACCAAGTAACCATTCGAATCCTTTATTTTTTACTTAACATCTTTGAAAAGTAATGACAAGACAAGTTAATTTGACATTGACAACTTTGACAACCCATGTTGCATTTTATCTGGAACGATGCAGTACATATAATAACTAGTTTCCATGGTAATACATTAATAGCAGTATAGTAAAAGTTGCATCTCAGCTGAAACTCACGGTATATATATATATACAGGTGTATCAAGATAATGGAACAGTGCCGTTTATTCGTGTATGTGAAAAGATACAGAAAAAAGTGATTAGGATATTTTGTAAGGGATAGAGGGGGACATATTTTAGCATAAACTTTATTATCATAAATCCAGTGGTACTCAAACTAAAGGGCAATATTATATTTTTTTAAATGGCATAATATATATTTTATTAACTCATTAAATAGAGAATTTTGTTCTGAATTCAACGATATAATAATATCATACCCTTACATTGCGAAAAATTTCATGAAATTTAATTAAAAATTAATATTTCATTTCTACTTTATCTAAGTAATCTGAGCAAACATTCAATCAATAAAACAAATTAAAATTTATTTTAGTTTTATTACATTCAAGTAAGCTACGATTTTGGCAATAAATTCAACTTTTATAATAAATTTTTTGTTTTATTGATTGAATGTTTGCTCAGATTACTTAGATAAAGTAGAAATGAAATATTAACTTTGAATTAATTTTTGTCAAATTTTTCGCAATTTAAGGGTATGATATATTCAGAACAAAATTCTCTAATTAATGAGTTAATAAAACATATATAATGCCATTTAAAAAAATATAATACTGCCCTATAGTTTGAGTACCACTGGATTTATGATAATAAATATCCTAATCACTTTTTTTTTGTATCTTTTTACATACACGAATAAACTGCACTGTTCCATTATCTTGATACATCCTGTATATATATATATATATATATATATATATATATATATATATATATATATATATATATATATATATGAAACATACAAAATTTTAAATCATTATGGTGATATTAGAAAGGATTACAGCAAATTTACATTTGTAAATTTGAAATTGCGAATTTATTGGACACTACTATAGGTTTGCTGTACAATTTTGTGAAGGTTTTTGACTTCTCTGATCATCCTGCTGTACGTTTAATTGTTTCTTTGTCCACCCCTTTTCTATATGCAGAAGATACAGCTGCATGCTTGGTGTTATATGTTGAGAATTGATCTGTATCAATTCCTGCTTTAGTTAATAGTGATTTAATCCAGTGACCTATTGCCTGAGCGCTAACATTTTTAAATGGCAACAGATGGCGCATCATGTACTGAACAGAGAATGGTCGATAAGTAGTTTAAAAATTCAAACTCTAAACATGTGGAATTTTAGCAATGACATGCATTACTACATATTATCATCGAGAACGAGACGTGTAATATAATCCAGCCGCCAGCCAGCTACAGCTACTGACAGTGTCAGTGTGAGTAGGTAGCAGAGTTCAGTGAGTTCTTCCCACCATTCATCCTAGCCCAAGAAATTCTCATTCTCTCGAACTTATTCCGATGCTTTTATTTTGCGCTTGTAAGATTATATTTTTTATAGTTATATAATTCAAAAGAACTAATAATGAAAATATTAGATACAAAAGTAATTATTGTAATGATTTATATATTTATCTTTTTTCTTAAAATATATCGGTTCAGTTAAATTATACCCATTGTTGTAAATAGTTCGTACTGTTATTAAATTTTTCTTTTCTTGCTTGTTAGTATTTGTACAATTCTACAATTAATGATTTATTACCAGGTGTACATTGTTTATAAATGTTTAGTTTAAATAATTGTGACAATTAACAGTACAATAATTAAAATAGAAATAAATACTAGGTTTACAAAAATTAATTGAAAATAATATAAAATACTTATTTGACGCAACCGTTTTCTGTTGTAGCTCTGCAGAGCGCTCTGCTCGGAATGAGAGAGGCCAAGTCACCGCATGGCTCACCGGTAGTACAGTAGAGCGTAGAGAGACAAAACCGTTCAGTTTCACTCGCACTTATGTATTGCCTATGAGGACAGCATAATTTGGCCTCTTTGTGTAAATTCGTGTGAAAATAACACTATTTGAATGGTTATTTGTATATTACAGTAACAACAATTGTTTCTGAGTTCATATATTGTAGATTTATATTACTTCAACAAAACATTTTAATGAAAAATAAAATTTAAAAATTTTGCAAATGTTTTGAATGTCTCATTTGACGCACCACCACTGGTTTAATAAATTTGGAACACAATGTACGTAGAAGTTGTTCGTTGTCATACTTATCACATTTGTGGTTAAGATATATTTTTGTATGAAAAGTTGGCTTACGAATATATTGTTAATTTTATAATATAGAGTGACATATAGAAATATAAAAAGTCAACTGTCATTAATTAAATCTTTGTATTTTATACTATTTCTTTACAGTTATATAATTTTTTAATTAGAATAGAAATAATTCAGCAGGTTCAGTTTCGCTATAAAAAACTGCAAAGAAAAATTGAATACTAATTCTAACAGAGGCGAAAAATGGATCTAGCAAAACATATTAAACCTCTACCTGGTGAGTCAGATTGGCCAATTTGGAAGAGGAAGATGAGAGATTTATTGGATTACCATGAAGGAGCACTAGATATCATTGCTGGTAAATTAGTTAAACCCGAATCATTAGAATCAGAGTCTAATGAGTTAGATGTCAAAAAGCATAAAGAAAAATGCGATTTGTATTGTAAAGCTAACAACTATGCCAAATCAATGATCACAAGAGCAGTAACATATGGTGTTTACCAAAAAATCATGGATCAAGAGACAGCATGGAATGCTTTAAAGGATCAATTTGAAGTTCGTCAAATCAGCTGTTTAAAATATGTAGTGATGCATTCAACTGGAAACAAGGTGAAAATGTTTACACCCACATAGCCAAATTAAAGAGCTTGTTGAATGAGCTTAGGTTTTGCCAGACCTAATGTTAGTGTGTATAACGTTACCCATCTTGCCGAGTGACTAAGTCATTCCAGTCAAGTTGCATGTTGCTTACTAAAGAAGAGAACAAGTCCTTTGACGAGCTAGCTGTTCAACTTTGCATATTCGAAAAGAACTTTATGAAGGTTGAGAAAAGTGACTCAGTACAAGAAGCATTGATGGCAAATGTATTAAAGTCTATCATTAATAGAAAAGTTAGGTCAAAGAAAACCGATATCTGTAACTACTGCAAAAGAGAAAAAGCACTGGGTTAGGAACTGCATGAAGTGGATTTCAAATGGAAAACCCAAGAAAGCTCAAAAGGCATCAGCAGTTGATGTCGCCAGACTTATGCTCACAGAAGTAGAAGCTTTCTCAGTTCAGGCAGATCCAACTTCATGGTGAAAAGACAACGGTGCAACAAATTGTTCTTCTCATTTTTCAGTATTACATCAATCTGACATGCCTTTTCATGTCATGACAGCAGGAGCGGAAACCCTAACGGCAGTGGAACTGGAACAGTTAGAGTAACCTCACAAGTAAATGGGGAAGAATTTTTGCTACTAGATGTCTGGTATATACTACAATTATTCAGAAATCTATTTTCGGTGCTAGCTGCTTAAGACCGAAACCCAAATAGAATCTATCAGTCAATGGCAACAAACTGTTGGCTTTCGAGTAATGGCAAAACATTGTTGCGTGGAAATCGTAAGCTGAATGGAACATTCAAAGCAGAAATTGTACCAGGCTTCCCAAAAGAAAGTATAGAATACTATTAGCAACACATGACTCATTCAATTTTATCACGAGAGATGATGAAACCAGGATAAGAAACATACAGGGTGTTTACGGTCTTTTTGTTTTATTTTTAATGGGTGATACTACAGGTCAAAAGAAGGCGAAAAACATTAAAACACTTTAGTAAAATATTCATAATAAAAGAGATACGATTTTTTTTTTAGTTTTTATTTTTATGGAATTAAAACAGAACGATAAGCGCTTTTATAACAGATGTTTAAAGTTATCGCCCTGCTGCTGTATGCAAAGTCTTGCTCGGCGTATCCATGAATTAACGTACGTTGCAAGGCCCATGCCTTGTCGAATTTCCGCCGCTGCTGCTTCCACCCGGTTACGGAGGTCTTCAGCGTCGATAATTTCGGTGGTGTATACCATGTCTTTCATATGTCCCCACAAATAAAAGTCCAATGGTGTTAAGTCAGGTGACCGCGGAGGCCAAGAAACAGGACCGCCCCGACCAATCCACTTATTTCCAAATGCATGGTTTAAGTGATGACGTACGAGACGACTGAAATGCGCCGGTGCACCATCGTGGAGGAACCACATATCTTGACTCACATTTAAGGGAACATCGTATAAAAGTTCTGGCAAATTATTTTGCTAAAAATAAATAATTATTAGCATTTAGTCGTTCTGGCAACACAAAGGGGCCAATCAACTGTGAATTCACCAATCCGGCCCATAAGAGGAATCTTCAGAAAATGATGAAGATAAAAAAAAAACATCATTCATATCACCAAGAAGATTGAGAGATCGCAGCCATCTAAAAATCCCACAGATGCTAACGGAATACATTACGCAAAGCGAGCCAAAAGTCAACCCAAAGTCATTTGAAGAAGCACTCAGCGGAAAAAAACAAAATTCAATGTAAAAGAGCAATGGACCCTGAAATAGCATCCTTAAAGGGAACAATACCTGGGAATTAATAGCACTACCAGAAGGATTTAAGGACATATGATGTAAGTGGGTTTTTAGACTTAAAACTAATACAGATGGTAGTATTAACAGGTACAAGGCTAGGCTTGTCATTAAAGGATTTCATCAACGCTACTGATTTGACTATAATGAGACATTCAGCCCTGCAGTAAAATTGAGTAAGATCCGAGCGATGCTAAGCATTGCTGCTACTGAAAATATGCATCTTTTGCAATTTGATGTATCGACAGCGTTTCTATGTGGAGAACTAAAAGAAGACGTATATATGCAACATATGAAGATAACACCGGCAGTCTATAAATTGAGACGCAGTCTTTACAGACATAAGCAAGTGCATGTTGGAGCAAGCGGTTCAGTGTTTTTCTTCAATCACTTGGTTTCAAGGCAAGTGAAGCAGATCCCTGTCTTCATATCAGAAAAATGGATGGCAAGAGTCTTTTAATAGCTCTATATGGATGACAGACTAGTCATGACAATTGATCCTCAAGAAGCCAATAACTTTTTCCAGGAGCTTGAGAAAAAATTCAAGATCAGGTGAAGCCAGCATTTTATTTTCTTGGTCTTGAAATAAAACGGTTTCATGACGGTTCAATCAAGATTTCTCAAGAAGTATATGCAAAAGACCATTATCAACTCCAATGGTAAAACCGGAACCTATAAAGTACCGAGAGAGTAGATTATCCTTACAGGCAGGATGTTGGCGAACTTATCTACTTGATGGTGGGAAAAAGGCCCAACTTAGCATATGGTCTTTGCAGATTTTGGGGGCTGCAATAAAAATGGACGTTCGACATCGGGCATAGTAGTGTTCAATGCAGGAGGAGCTATTTCGTGGTTTAGCCAGAGACAAACCATGACTGCCACGTCAACTATTGAAGCGGAATTAGTCGCCGCAAATGAAGATGGGAAAGAGATTATATGGTTGTGTAAACTGTATCAGGACACGGGATGGAAAAAACATTCCAATTTTCAGGATTGTTAATATGGCAACGGTGAGGCTCACACACAATACACAATCCATAGTTCCATCACCGCACGAAACATATTAGCATCAAGAATTTCTTCATAAGAGAGAAAATTATAAAAGGAGTGCTAAAAGTGGAACACGTACCAAGAGCAAGTGGCCGACGTTCTGACTAAAGCAGTTCCTAAACCAAGACTCATTTACATTAATAAAAAATTAGGACTATCATCTTAAAAAAATGCTCATATGAATACGTACATTTTACGAATGTTTTGTTGATTTTGTAATATAGAGTAACGTACAGAAAAACGTCATTAATTCAATCTGTGTATTTCATATTATTTCTTTTCAATCAGTATAGAAAGAAGTTTCTCTGATATTACAGCTACATTTATTACAACAGTTTATAGCGCTAATACTCTCAATGCAATAATAATAAATAAATAATATGATATAAATATAATAACGAATGCTAAATGGAAATTGCATTGAAATTTAATGAAACGAATTTGAAATGATTGACAAAACATATACGTCAAAAATGACGAGAATCAATCACGTAAGAATGGTGCGTTTTGAACTAGAGTTTTTATTTGACAGATTTTGTGGTTTCCCGGCCTTGTGCAGTGTGTTCAGAAAAAAAAGCAACTCGGAATAGGCTATGAACAAAGAAACGTAGGTATGTCTTAATTTCACAGTATTTAATTAAATATCAATTTGACATGATATATTATCAATAATGTTATCGAAAGAAACCAAAGCATTTCTATATTAGAAATGGATTTAAATTAGAAAGCGACGAATGACAATATTTTTTTTGCTGTTTGTTACAATGAATTTCAGAAAAATTACATTTCAAATCAATTTTGACAACTTGACTTAAATTGAATAATAGGCTATGAACTAAATTTTGTATAAAAATTAGGTATGGTGAAAATGAAAAGGCAAAAGACTTGCGTCATCGACCTGAAAAAAAAATTATAAAATTAAATATAACTTGTAATAATTATTTATATTTAAATACAGAAGAAAGAAAAATACCAGTATTAAGAAAAGTATATATTAATGAAATTTACAAGTATTTCTAAGTAAATCTCTATTCCTTTTACGGAATTTGAAATTATTTGAAATAATTGTAGTTCATTTTTATTCTATACGTTGGCATGACAATGTTTACATTAAATTTTATACCGACCGAATCATCGATCTTTAAACTAATGGACCAAGTGTCTCCTATTCTTTTATTGTTAGAATAATGCTCCAACATAAAAGGATAGAAATATATATTCTGTCCTTCAACAGTACGGAAGTTCTCAGTTAAAGTATACTGCACATGCGTTCGTACTCATTGTTCATATTTTTCAGCCACATGTAAACCTCTATACATCGCTCTCTATCACTAAATAGTTGTCAAAATCTACATTTGACGTTTTGTGACTGTGTATTATTTACTTTTTTGGAGAACATTTACAATTATTTCTGTCAATACGTATTTGTGTTGTGAGGTGTATGCGACAAAATAATGGGGAAACGGTGTATTTCGTGCAGCAGTACGTACGCGGTTCAGCTGTGTCATTTCATATGTAAGTTCTTATTAATTATTACTTGTCCCCTATAATATAATATGTATGTAATATATTGTATTAAAAATATATACTGAATCTAATTATGCACAAAAAAATTAAATATATACTCTTAGCGATTATGCACCAAGTATAACAAGTTAGGGACAAATCAATTTTTTTATTTTGCTGCGTTTACTTAACTTCCGTACTGTTGAACGATAGAGATACTGTGTCTGCACTGTTATGGCGGGACAAGCGTTTTGATCGTACGCTGCGTCTATTAGTTTAAAGGTCGATGGATCGAATATTCATCCTGTCACTATTTTCACTTGGCTATCAGTTTACATCAACAATAATGCTTATAGCTTAAACAAGCAATTTCAGAAACTAACCATGAATGTCATGAAGGGGAACTGTGGGCCATTAATTCCGCTAAAAGCCGTTCAAATGTATTTTTTTTTTAAATATTTCTTTTGTTATCAATCTTTAAATTATGTACTTTTAGAGAGGAACAAATGCCCTACAAATAAGCAAATCTTGACAAGCAGATATGGGAACCCGTGTCAGAATGACAGCTAGTAATGGGGTCATTTCACATTTTCTGATTTATTTTTTCTTGAAAAAATAGGTCAAATTAAACATGTATGTGTATGTTTTACATCTTACTAGTCTTTAGAATCAGAGATATGATTTTTTAAAAGTTGCGTTTAATTTCAAATATTTCAACGGCTGACGACACATATTCACGGATGTGACAGTCGAGCTCTACCGGTTTAATTTAGAACTATGATTGTTTGGTTTCGTATTTATTTAAATAAATGGTTTATTTACATACCTTATACTGCACTAGTACTTTTAAAGAAATAGAAAGTAATAATAATCTTCTCTCTTGTATATTTTGCTGTCAGCTGTCACACTTTTAGGTTAGGTTACTGTTTCATGTTGTGAAGCGTGTGTGTGTGAGAGAGAATTGTCTTTGTGTGAGTATGAATATGTGTCGTCACAAATTTAGTCCGTGTTTAAAAGCGCGAAAGTTTATTAGCAAATTTATGAATGAAAAGTCGCATATTTCAAATTATTTTCTATTACTATATTTACTAAATGAGATGGATTTCATGATTTTATAAAAAAAATCGACATTTATTTTTTTTGAAATGACCCCATTAGAGATGCATTCGGGCCGGGCCGGGCTTTAAGGTTTGGATCGACTCGGCCCGAAAATAAAAATTACCGGCCCGACTCGACAAAAAAATTAACTAGCCCGGCTCGAAAATTGACTCGAAATCGGACCGGGCTTCGGGCCGGGCCGGGCCAAAGCTCGAAATTGGGTGCATCCGGCATTCCTAATGTTGATTTTTATGTTAAGGCGAAATGTTTAACTTTTTTCGTGTCAAACTTATAAAAAACCTCTACATTCTTATAACTTTCAACATTAGTTAACATAAGTAATTAAAAAAGAGACCCTTCTGGTGTAAGTTTGTTATAAAAATTACAGACCTACGAGTATTTAACACTTTGTTTACCAAAGAATTTAAACAACTTTTTCACAAATGTTATAGAAACAAATATAATTTTAATTTACATAAGGATTTTTTATCTAACTTTGTTTCTGCTCAAAAATAGGACAAGAAATCATTATGGCAGGAACAAAAATCACTTTTATTTATGTATACGAGTAATAACAATAATAACAATAATAATAGCAACATCACTATATAATTATTATGCTTTAATAAATAACCTTGAATTCTTGAAGTAAAATAATACATTTTTATTCATTAATATGTGAAGTGTGTTGTTATTAAATCATTTTGATCCTTTTTAACTTCATCCATTTTCATTAAAATATTAAGGAAACTGTGCATTTGATTGAACAATTTTTCGGGCCGCTCCGAAAAGCTCGAATTTTCGGGCCGGGCCAAAATCAAAAGTCCGACTCGCCTCGATTTTTGAAAATGATTAGCCCAATTCGGCCCGATAAAAATATCTTCGGCCCGGTTCGATGATCGACTCGAAATCGAGGCGGGCTTCGGGCCAAAGCTCGAAATCGAGTGCATATCTACTAGTAATCATGTACATAACTTACGAATGTCAAATTTTAATTCGAAATTTCAAGATTTTTAAGTTCACGTGGTTTCTTTGTCACCAGGTGTGTGGACTTTACTTGGCGAGTTAAATAAATCACATGAAATTTGGAATGAAAAATAATGACATTTGAAATCTGTGCATGCAGTACTGTTTCTTCCAAATAATTTTCATTCTTTGACCTTGGATTTTCGCCAAACATTTCCAGATTGTCTTCATCACTAGAAAAAAATTCCTCCGATTCATATGACTCTTCTAATGAAAATTCGTCAATCATATTTATACCAGAAAATGGCGCTTTCATTTCCAAATTACAAGGTTAATTTTTAACAAAACAGCTGACCAAAATCGTATAACTGCGCAAACTCGAATCATTAGTCAGAAGATAAATCACCTGAAATTGGAAAATCATGATATTTAGAATGAAAATTTGATGACGTTTGTCATTTATATTACCAGTTGTCATTCTGTCACGGGTCCCCATATCAGCTTGTCAAGACCAACAAAGTCACATGACTGCTCGCGCCTTATAAATTAGTATCCCATGTAAACTTAGTACTATTTGACGTCATTACTTTAGGGATATTTTTTGATGACGTAAGTCTTCTGCCATTTCATTTCTACCATAATAACTATATCATTTATAATTAAATTTAGTTATTATGCCTCAACTTGTTTATATTCTATTATAAAATTCTTATGCATTTTTATTAGTAAGCAAAATACTCGTGTATATTTTTAAAACAATTGGAAATAGACAAAACTCGAATTTTATTATGGTTTTTTATGTAGAAATTTTGGATAAAAACATTGAAAAGTAAGACAGCGTTTACGACTTGAACATGGACATAAATCAGAATAAATTTCACGGTCATTTAGCAAATTTCACTTTAACCTCACAAAATACGACAGCCTTCAATTATATATCTAAGAACAATAATTATTAAATGATGCCACAGCCAAAGAAACCTACTTTCATTTAATAATGAAAGATATAGAGTTAAATATCAAATAAACTTTCAAATTCTAATGATATGTAAATAAAGACTTAAGTTCTAACTTTAAAATATTAAATAATTCATAATTTCTAATTAAAAATATCTGATGTGGACACCACATGACTTCCTTGTACGCCTGTCGCCTGTTACTTAATAATTAAAATATGTATAATAACATTTATTTCTTGTCCTAATTCATAGCAAACTTAATTACAGAAACCAAAAAGTACATATTGTTTAAATTTACATATCTCGCTTATACAAAAAACTAATTTAATCATACTTGAAGTTTTCGACGCAAAATTCAATTCTCTAAAACTTTTATTTGAAGCATTTATTGATAAATTCAAAATAACACCATTTTTTTCAAGAAAAACTGATAATAGCTTCAAGTAAAGTATCACTTCCGGTTAGACTATTTTAACCAAAGTCTATTATCTTATTTCCATTGATATAAAAGTGATATATACCAAATTTGAAAAGTTTTGGATTATATTTTAATATAGTTTTTATTAAAATCTATTATAGGTTTCAAGTAAAGTACCACTTCCTGGTATATCATTTTAACTAAAATCTATTATGTTATTCCAATTGATATAGAAGTATTATATACCAAATTTGAAAAGTTTTGGATTATATTTTAATGTAGTTTTTCATTAAAATCTACTATAGGCTTTAAGTAAAGTACCACTTCCGGGAAGACCATTTTTACTAAAATCTATTATGTTATTCCCATTGATATAAAAGTCTTATATACCAAATTTGAAAAGTTTTGGTTTATATTTTAATGTAGTTTTTCATTAAAATCTACTATAGGCTTCAAGTAAAGTACCACTTCCGGGAAGACCATTTTTACTAAAATCTATTATGTTATTCCCATTGATATAAAAGTCTTATATACAAAATTTGAAAAGTTTTGGATTCTATTTTAATATAGTTTTCCATTAAAATCTATTATGGGCTTCAAGTAAAGGACCACTTCTGAAAGTTATGCAATGACCAAAAAGGGAGGTGCACAACTAGATGTAATAACAGTCCTAAATACAAAATTTTAACTTTCTACGGCTTCCCGTTTTTCAGTTATGCGAGATACGTACGTACATACGTACGTACGTACGTACGTACATCCGTACGTACATACGTACGTACGTACAGACGTCACGACGAAATTAGTCAAAATGGATTCAGGGATGGTCAAAATGGATATTTCCGTTGAAATCTGGAAACCGAATTTTTTCGCGATTACAATACTTCCTTTACTTCGTACAAGGAAGTAAAAAAAGAAATAATAATGAGAATATACAGGTGTTCATTTTAAATGGGCCACCATTGCTATATCGAGAACTATAAGAGCTATAAAGAAGATTAAATGGATAAAAAAATCTATTTTACAGGACTAATGTATGGAATAATAGAATATTTTTTTCGTTATATTTTTTATTTTAAATAGGTACGATTTTTTTTTCCTTATTCATTAGGGAATTTAATTCTGAATTCAGTCAAATATTATCACAACCTTCCATAACGATTTTTTTTTTTGCGAAAAATGCATTTAATGTTTTATATTAATTTAATTGAAATATGACTATTATAAGAGTGTCACAAATAGAATAAACGAATACTTGTACATAATATTTTTTTCATAGAATTAGAATGCCTTAAATGAAATAAGTGAATGGTGTTGACATTTGAAGAAAAATATGTACTTAATGTTTTCAGGTTGGCTAGTATGCGTAGTGATGCCGCGAGATCTCGCATTTTCGAGATCTCGTCTCGAATTTCTCGAATTTTCGAGATGAGATTAACCTTATTCTCGTCTCGATATTTCGAGACGAGACGAGAGTAATGCCCTCGAGATTTGCTCGAGACAAGAGTAGAAATTCGAGATCTCGATTGTAAAATTTGTTTATATTATATAAATATATCTAATAAAAATATGTAAAATATGAATCGGTAAAAATAAATATTTTAATTGACTCTTCATTTACATTCATATTTATTTATTTATTTATTTTAGTTTTATTGGGTTTTAGTAAAAGAAAATGCACAAAAGTGAGTTCAATGGTATACTCCCCACGCTCAAAGCCTACGCTCTCTATACGAATATATAATCATTATTACCAATATTTGGGAATAAGCAGATTGTCGCAACGGGTAATAAGCCATAATATTATTGAGTAGTTTTACCTTCCGTCACTTTTAGGTAAGGAAGGTATTGTCTTTGGTCAAAAAATTCGGTGGTGAGTTTTTAATGAATAAGCACGTTTTAGGGTCCCTACAATACGAATATACCATTTTTTTAGATGATGTCTGTATGTATGTATGTGAGTGTGTGTGTCCGTGTGTGTGTGTCCGTGTGTGTGTGTCCGTGTGTGTGTGTCCGTGCGTGACAAATTTTTCTCCGACGATAACTCCAATATTACAATTCTAAAAATTATAATTCTTTCGTATTCCTCTTCTGTACAACCATATGAAGAGTTGATTAGATTTTGGTTATAATTACTCCACCGGAAGTACCCCTATTTGAAGTTTTTAACAGTTTTTCCTAAAAAAACGCAGTTAAATATTATTTTTTGACATTTTGTTATTATACATATTAATGAAAATACTCTTCTCTGTATGGTTTTATTATACATTTTCCTTCATAAACAATAGATTTAAAGCGTTATAAAGAAATTAATTTTGAAAAATTAGTCAGCTTTGCTATTTATCATGGAAACAGATGATATATTCGAAAAATTCTAATTGACAGATGTCAGTTGGAAGTGCAAAACCAAATATGGAACGTATAGGATCTAAAATTGATATGTCATAGTGTTCCTCGCAAGTGACACGCAGAGAAAGGCCAAAGAGAAGATGGAAGGACTGTATCGCAAAAGACTTGAGAAAGGAAGGACTGTGTGATGCGTTGGACAGGAATGAGTGGAAGAGAAGAGGTAACAGCGACCCCTAATAAAATAGGGGATAGCTGAAGAAGAAATGAAGGAAGTGTCTAGTGCATTTTACTTAGTGTATATCTATAATTTTCGAGACGAGACGAGAGTGGATTGTTTCTCGTCGTTTCTCGTCTCGCGGCATCACTAAGTATGCGCAGGGTCAGTCTCAACTTACCGCGCTGATGGTTGATATTCAGTGGTTTACGTCATCGTTTAGGGATTTTTAAAATTTTCTATATATTTTTAAATATATATTATTGTTTTTTTTTTTTTTCATTATTATGTATTTGAAACCATTAGTAGAAATAATTATATTTGGAAAGTAAAATTTCGTTAATTTTTGCAAAATAACATTTGATTATTTTTTTTTCATTATTGGTAATTCTGAACATGTATATTACTAAATATTATGTCTACATTATACTTTTCAACCTGTATTGTGATTTCATTTTGTTTTTTGTTTCGTTGTTCATTAACAAAATGTCAAATTGTAGTTAATTTATTGATTTATTTTGAAAATGAAAATACACTTTATAAATATGTCCAAATTATTTCAAATTTTTTATGTACAAAATGTACATTTTGTGAATAAAATATTCACCCTTATTCTGTAACTCAGTCGATAATATTTGTCGATCGATAATAATTTTTGACAAATAGAAACAAATGTATCATTTGAGATTGATAAAAAAAGAAATATTTGAACAAAATACCTTTCGAATGGCTTTCAACAGAATTAATGGCCCACCGTAGAACAATTCCGTTCGAAATAGTTCACAACATTCATGGTTAGTTTCTGAAATTGCTTTGTTAAAGCTTTGGGCATTATTATGTATGTATTATAGTGCCTAGGTATATATTACTTATTACAACAAATACATAATACTATACCGCAAGTCACAAATACTTTACGCAGAGAAAACTGACAACCAAGTAACAATAGTAAAATGATCGATATTCGATCGATATAAAATTTAATGTAAACATTGTCGTGCCAACGTATGGTATAAAAATCAATTACAATTATTTCAAATAACTAGCTACAAGAAGATCTATTGAAGCTAGAACAATATTGTATTGAGAATGATCTAGCCTTAAACATAAGTAAATTATTATAATTTTTCTTATAAACTAAAAAATTCGATTGTCCAGCGTAAATCATCAATCAAAGACTTAGGTGTTTTATTTGATTGTACTCTTCTATTAAATGAACACGTAGATTCAATGAATAGAGCACATAAAAACCTTAGGCTTTATATTTAGATCAGCTAAACGTTTTAATCATTTAAAATCCTTCATTTTGTTATATATATATACAGGGTGTCCCATTTAAGGTACGAATGCATTGGTATCTCGAGAACCGTAAGAGCTACGAGGTTGGTTAAATTAGACAAAAGTTGCCCCATTAGGAGGCTATTTTAATGGTGTTTTGTTATTTGTGAAAAAATGCATAGGTCACTAGATATAGGTGAAAATGTAAATTTCGCGATTTTCTTTTTTTGCTTATAACTTTGTTATATGAAATAATACGAGATTCTGGTTTGCACTTTCTTCAGGCACTTTTATATGGTGAATTTGCAGAAGTACTCAAAAAAAATTTATATTTAACCATTTACGAGTTACTGATAGCAATTTTTATTTTTCATATGGAGGTCATATTAAGCTGTGGCATTTTTAAATAGAGATTTTTTTTAGCTTTACAATGATAAAAAACAATAATAATTTATTTTTATAATTAACAGAAAAATGAACAAAAATTGTTATTTATACTAAAATTGAATTGAAAAAAGTAAATCGAAGACTGCTATGGAAACAACGAACAACAAAAAAATGCAACAATTGAATTTCTGAATTTTACTTGACAATAGAAGATTATTACGAGTAATAAACGAACTTTGACAACGAATGTAACAACTCAACATATCATATTTTTCTCAACGAGAAAAATTCATTTTTATTACTCGTAATAATCTACTATTGTCAAGTAAAATTCAGAAATTCAATTGTTGCACTTTTTTGTTGTTCGTTGTTTCCATAGCAGCCTTCGATTTACTTTTTTCAATTTAATTTTAGTATAAATAACAATTTTTATTAATTTTTCTGTTAATTATAAAAATAAATTATTATTGTTTTATATCATTGTAAAGCTAAAAAAAATCTCTATTTAAAAATGCCATAGCTTAATATGACCTCCATATGAAAAATAAAAGTTGCTATCAGTAACTCGTAAATGGTTAGATATAAAAAAAAATTTGAGTACTTCTGCAAATTCACCATACAAAAGTGCCTTAAGAAAGTGCAAACCAGAATCTCGTATTATTTCATATAACAAAGTTATAAGCAAAAAAAGAAAATCGCGAAATTTCCATTTTCACCTGTATCTAGTGACCTATGCATTTTTTCGCAAATAACAAAACACCATTAAAATAGCCTCCTAATGGGGCAACTTTTGTCTAATTTAAGCAACATCGTAGCTCTTACGGTTCTCGAGATACCAATGCATTCGTACCTTAAATGGGACACCCTGTATATATATATATATATATATATATATATATATATATATATATATATATATATATATATATATATATATATATATTATTCGAGTTGAGTCTGTGCAAAGGAAATTTATTTCATTATTAATCTATAAGTTCTCAACTTACGAAGAGATTTTGATTGATTACAATTTAAAAACACTTGAGACAAGGAGATTTAACGCTGGCATGCTATTTCTATTTAAAATTGTTAAAAATTATATTGACAATGACAACTATAATATAATTGATAAATTACATTTTCATGCTCCTTCGAAAGGCACTCGCAATAAATGTCCATTTTATGTCGAAAAATATAACTCAAATAATTTAAAAAACTCCCCTATAAATAAGTAAATTTTATATTTCGTAAAAGGAATAGAGATTGACTATTGACTATTTGTAAATTTCGTCAATATATACGTTTCTTAATACTAATATTTTTTGTATTTAAAAATAAATAATTTCTACAAGTTATATTTCATTTTTTTTCATTTTTTTCAGGTCGATGACGTAAGTCTTCTGCCATTTCTAGATTAGAAAAATAAAACTGCATTCCAATTTAATCACCGAGAAAATGAAGCGAAAATTAAGCCCCGTGATTGAAATGGGTGCATACTCAACGCACGAATATTCAAAAGTAGAATATTCAAAAGCAGAATATGCATACACAGAATCATTCAAATCTCGAATGTTCAAACACAGAATCGTGCATTGCTCGAAAGCGTATTAGCAAAACCATCACATCTTCACATCACTAACTAACATAAACATAACCTAACTTTTGCTCCTCCTGGCCCCGCCCACATACTCGGTTTATGAATCATTCCGGCAAAGCGCTGTCTGGCGATGCACGATTCGGTTCTTGAATATTCGGAATTTGAATGATTCTGTGCATGCATATTCCGATGTTAAATATTCTGGTTTTAAATATTCTGGTGTTGAAGGCTTTCCTATTGAAATTGACATTTTCACTAAAGTTGCTACACGGAGCAGAAACAGTGAGATATTCAGCCTTATTCTGGTGTCCATAGTATTGAATACAATATTGTATAAAATACCATTATTGTTTTCAATACAATAATTTTCCGAAATGGTATTCCGGTAACCATTGGTTTCAATACAATGTTGTTTCCAATACAATAATTATATTCTATACGATATGGTATGAAATTAGTATTCAGGTAACCGTTTATTATTAAAACGTCATTGTATACGAAGCAATTATCGTATAGATTCATAGTTTTGGTAAAGTCAAATTTTAGTTCGCGTTATGAACATTGTATAGTACAAAAGTTTTACTATTTCATGAAATAAACTCGGTAACAGTATTTTTTTGGAAAGTTTAGTGAAATATTAGTAAGTAATAAAGAAATGATAATAATAAAATTGATAATAATGGTTTTATTTTAATTTTTGACATGCTCGAAAATGAAAGAAATCGGTAAGTTATTAATTAATAAAAATGTAATTTGTTATAAAAAATATTTTTTTTTTAGACATGATTTACGTATAAATAGAAGAGTTTTGCGTGATGCTAGTGATCCCTTAACTCTTTCAGAGAATGTGTTCAGTAGCATCTTCAGGCTATCGCGTCAGTTTCTGATTTTATTATAGAATTGGATCCATTCTTTCCTACTCCGGAGCGTGAAGAAATTGCGAGTCCTACAAATATAAAGATACTAAAAGCTTTACAATTTTATGGTCAAGGAATCTACCATCAGTTGGCCAAGATTTTTAATTTCTATGAGTCAGGCGTCCGTCAGTCGCAGCATAAAAGAAGTGACACAAATTATTGTCGAACATCTGAGTTTTGTAGTACGTTTTGAGGCATCCCTGGGGTTAATTTTTCTGTTCGTAATAAACTGTTCTTATCGTAATAATATAAATAAATTTCTACTTGACTGGTAGTTGCAGAATTTGTAGATACTGATTAAAAACCCGTATTCAGGGACGCGAAGATTACGCTTCTGCATGGCCCATTTCAAAGTACATTTTAATCTTGACAGCTGTCAATTTCATCTTCAAATTGTTTTCCAAAATTTTATCTTCACATATTTGTATATATTTCTTGTATTTCTTTCTTTCGCTTTTGATATTACTTTTATACTCGTTTATACTACTTGTAATTGTTGGATACGATAAATAAATAAATAAATTTGAAGTTGTCTTTTAGAAACCTTCTTTTGAGATGAACTCATGATTAGACTACACTATTACACACAAATGTCTCTTAGTGGATGTTTCACTTGACACAAACACTTTTGTCATTCTCTAACTTCAAAATGTAAGCAAATGCTAGGTTAGGTGTCAGTCAGTCAGTCAGTCAGTCAGTCAGTGTTACCAATTGTCGCATGAAATTCATTATATTTATTTAATAAAATTTATCAATATACAAATTAATATTTGCGTTATTTTACTTCAAATATCAATCCTGCGAATGTAAATGTACTAACATTGTAAAATTAATTTATTTAAATAAAATAATATAAAGATTTTATTACAATTTTCTATAGAGTGACATCACTGCAAACAGCTGAATACAATATTGTATTAATTACAATACCACTTTCATACGATTACAATGTGGACACCAGAATACCAAATCTATACGATGTCTTATAGAACATTGAAATCATTATTGTATAAATTACAATATTGCTTCGGAGACAATGGCCACCAGAATAAGGCCGATTGTATGGTTTTACGTTTGCAGTATTCTGTATTTTTTTTAAAAGGATCTTACATAATACTAGGTAGTCTGTTACATATGCTACGAGAATGAAGTATTTATAACGGCGGAAGGAGTATCCATTAGAAAATTTTAAATAAATTGGATGTCGGTGGAAATAAAATGATAACAGACATGTTACATTTTTAAGAAAGATTTGGATTTATGAAGGTAACCTGCAGAACATATTTTAATCCATTTTACATACGCATGTAAACTTTTTAATTGTTTCTAGTGATATTGTATTTATGACGTAAACCGTTTGACTGGCTATACACCTTTTTCATTCGTGGCATGTAAGGGCCTGAAATTAAACCCGAATCTGAACCGAAAACCTGAATTAACCCGAATTTTTGATGAAACCGAATAAGAACTGAAGCTTGTCAAGATTAATAAACCTGAAAGGAATTTAAACTATTTTAAATTCAGATTCGGTTCAGATTTAATTTAAAATCGTCAAAAATGAAATTATTAATATGATTATAAATCCACTAATATTACCATCTTTTTGTGCTTGTAATCATTTTCCTCTTCAAATCGAAGTTCGAACCCGAACACAAAACCGATATAACTGTTATAATTTTCATTTTCTTGAACCGAAACTAAACCTGAACAGATATTTATTTCCTGATCCTGAACGGAAACTGAACCGTAAATACATTTCGGTTCAAGTGCGTGATGGCATGGCATTCTATTCCGCATAAAAAAGTAACATGTATTCACTTTTTCCATCCGTGGCATTCTTCGAATTGTAACAAATGAAATATGTTTTTTTTTGTTAAAATATGAACAATGATTTGTTAAATAATATTAGAAATTAAAAAGAGTATAGCAGTTTATTTCTTAAGAATAAAAGAAAAAAGTATATTTTCAAAAATTCAATAATAACAATAAATTCTTCTGTAAACGTTGGTTAATGACTAGTAGTGTGTAGTTTATTGCACTCTTGGTACTGATAGTACTGAGTGAGATCAAGTGAAGATGGTCACATTCCTTATACAGTACAGTACTACATAAAACCCAGCATTATTGTCAAACTGAGGTGTATACATCGGAAGACGAATATCAGGTACGCCATGCATTACAAACCCGTTGGATGGAACATCAATTTATAGCGATATATGTACTATATGAATAGTCCATATTACCAACTATTGTTTGTTGCCAAATGGCGACGGTTACGCGAATATTAAGCCCCAAGAAGTCTGTTACTTGCCCAGCTTTTCCGTAGCTCATGACGTATATAGCGACTACATTTTGCGCATAAGGACCGTAGTGAAGCATTGGAGCTCCTTATGGTTCACAGAAAAACCCAATTTCTATCTGTGTTCATTAGATGATAAAGAAGAAAAAAATCTACTTACCAGATTCTGTGAAGAACGCTAAAATGAATCCAATACACAATGTCAGCAGCCCGCTAATCAATAGTGAAGCGCTGGCCATAGCCTTTCGACCTATCCGATCCTGCAGTAGTAGAATAAATATACAAGCTGGTAGAATAGTAAGCGATGTAATACTGAAAATTACAAATGGAGAGTACGCAACACTATTAATGTTCCGGGATATTGCGTCGTAACATAGTGTTATCACCATCCTGAAAAGAAAGAATGATTAAAAATGAAGATAAACATATATTATTAGTATATTCCGAAATAGACCCAGTATCCAGAATCACGGAAGTGGTCGTGGTTACTGAAAAAATTGTAACTAGTTGCAATATTTCGGAAAGAATTGGTTATCTTAGGCTGTGTCCGATGTTACACTTTTATCAGAAGTAATATCACAAGACCCCCTGATTTTATCGATAAATTTTTATTTTGCACGAATTTTTTTACCTTGGAATCATGCTAAAAATCACATATCCAAATTTTAATGAATAAGCACGTTTCAAAGTCACTAGAATCCGATTTTAACATTTTTACAATGATCTCTCTCTCTCTCTCTCTCTCTCTCTCTCTCTCTCTCTCTCTCTCTCTCTCTGTGTGTGTGTGTGTGTGTGTGTGTGTGTGTGTGTGTGTGTGTGTGTGTGTGTGTGTGTGTGTGTGTGTGTGTGTGAGTGTGTGTGAGTGTGTGTGTGAGTGTGTGTGAGTGTGTGTGAGTGTGTGTGTGTGTGCGTGTGCGTGTGCGTGTGCGTGTGTGTGTATGTGGCTGGATGTTGGAGGGACGATTCCTCAAAAACTAACTTACCTATAACACTTAAGACCTGTTTAACTATGAATTCCTCAATCTGACATTCCTGGGAAGAGCTGAAAAGGTTTTGGTAACAATTGAACAACCGGAAGTAGTTGTTTTTTAAAAAAATTCTTCTAAATATTATTTTTTGAAAATTTTTGATATTACTGATTTCGAAGAACAAAATTCTACATCTGATACATTTAATTTTTTTATTAGGTATATCTTCTATAAATTTAGAGATAAAGACGCTATAATATATAGAATATCAGGATATAATAAGTCGAGTAGGCGAAACTACACTAAGGAAACCAGTTGACAAATTCAAATGTTTGTAACATAATTTGTAAATGACAGATATCAGTGTCAAAAATCAAAAGTTTTAGTGACATTCTGAAATCTTTTTCTGGGAAGTACATTTAATCTTTCTTATGGTTTTATTAATTAAATATTTAAAATTATAGGTAACCTGTATATCCATTAGAAATACCGCCAGTCTTGTTAATGAATTGGAAGAATCTCTGATATTTAGGAACTTCCTCATACAATGAAAAATAGATATAATTAGAATTGTATGTATGCAGAAGACATGTTAAATACTATAAAAAAAAACAATATTTGGGTAAAGTTCTGTAATTTTTTGTTACAAAACGACGGTTCGATAGCGAAGTGCAATACATTACTTATATAACATAAAATGGAAACGGCGAGAGGTCTTGTGCTGGCCACAACAGACTTTTTTACTTAGCAACAAACACGAAAGCAAACTGCATGGTAAATTCCGACTCCGAAGGAGGAGGGGTTTTACCAAATGTCAGTTTGCTTGAGTGATTTTGCTTAAAAGCAAAAAAGACAACGCAAAATGAAACTTGACACATTAATTGTCACATTGACAGTTATAAACAATAACAACTGTTTATTTACTTGGTATCGGGGTAACGGGGTTTTATCAGTATAATACTGTTCCCATTGGTTGAATTTTCAAGTGTTTTGCATCATGATTGGTTAAAACCTAGTCGTTGGAATTTATCACCCAAATATCTAAATCCTAAATATATGTATATGCCCTAAATGATGTTATTATTTAGGATTTTAGGAATTATATCTTATTGTTTCTAGGAGGACACTAGGCCCTGAAGCTGACACTAATTAAACAAATCGTTCGCTGCTATAATTTGTGTAAATGAGCAAATGTCAAAGAATAGCTTCTTAGCTCCATTCACAATGAGATGAAGCGTTCCGTGTAAGAAAAAAAAATACGCAGAAAATTACGAATGTTCACACACAATGACGGTAACATTAAATTTTAAAATATAGTAACATTTGTCATGGGTTGGTGTTAAAATATACTAATTGATTTTGTTGGCTGAAATTTTGATATGAAAATATATTACAATTCTGGAGCATAGTTTCTTAATATATACAGGGTGTTCCATTGCTATCTCGAGAACTATATGAGTTACGAGGTTGGTTAAATACACACAAATATACAGGATATATATATATATATATATATATATATATATAATATAATATAATAATAATAACAATAATAATAATAATAATAATAATAATAATAATAATAATAATAATAGAAAATATTTAAATGTAAAGATAAAAAATTAAATACAGATATCATGTCATACTAAATTATACGTAATTTTTACATAAAGTTGAGCTGATTTCAACTTTACGTGTTTTGTTCCGTGGACATTATGTATGTACATAAGCGTAAGGAATACATAAGTAATGGCATGTGAACACGAACAGTGAAAACCATTGATTCAACTTTACGTTTATGTAACTTTTTAAGTATTTCTTACGCTTATGCTTTGTGAATTGGGACTTAGCTTCACTTTAATGAAACATAAAATTAACATTTAATCTGAAGCATTAAATTATATCAAATTGTATAATTCACTTTTGTTAAATTGTTTCCATTCAAACTAATGGATATCATTAATGTGCCATTAGGAGTAATATTTATGTGAAGTAGATCCAAATACTAAATGCCAAATTGCGACATCGGACACAGCCTTAGTAATACTTCTATACGAAGTTATTTAATAAATGAATGTTGGTTTTATTTTTCAAATTAAAGCATTTTGGCATACATTTATCTCTCTCTCATTTAAAATGACACGAAGCAAGTGCGATAATAGATATATAACACACTTATCTTTCAAAAATTCATTTTGTTTCGACTAAGTTAGGACATTCCATTTTAAAACGATGCTCGTTGTTGACAATACCAATATTTTCAAGAGCAAAAAGAATGTTAGCAGAATAAAGAAATGGGGAAAAAAGTTTGTCTTCTAATGAAAGCTTTGGACTGATGCAGTCTGGAAGACAATGGTACAAAAAATTAGATATAAAACTTAAAACACTGGGATTTGAATCATCCGCAGCAGATCCCTGTATTTATACACCTATTGCCATTTATGTTGATGACATTATCGTTGTATCGACAAGTCAAGAACATTTAAATAATATATTGAAAGAAAAATTGATGGAAACTTTTGAAATGAGAAATCTTGGACCATTGAAATATTCGGAAACTGCAGTCAGTATGGTTTTATTTGATACTGACTGCAGTTTCCGAGTACTTTATTTTTTTCTCCACACATCAATCTCCAGTCGATCATCGTTACTCCAACCATTGAAATATTGTTTGGGCATAGAATTTTCACAAGAAAAACGTCAAGTATCCTTATGTCAAAAGAAATGTATAGAAAACATTCTACAGAAATATAATATGAAAAATTACAAGTCGGTTTCAACACCAATGGAACATGGAAGTAGAATATATGGCCCTTACAGAAGCTGCGAAAGAAGCAATTCAACTTTTAAGCGACATGGGTACGCAACTTGATATAATTGAAATTTTAAATCATAATCACTTTATAAGAGAAGTCATTCAATGAGGAGATATCGTCATATCATATAAACGATTTGAAGAAATGGAAGCTAATATTCTTAACAAAGGATTAGGTCCTCAAATACATTCGAAATTCAGAGACGAGTTAAGACTAATCCATAATCTTCGCTCGTGAGGAGGAGTGTTGTAATATATTTACAAGACACTGACTACGATCAAATATAATAAATAAAATATATAATCAAAGTAGTTTGATATTCATATGTTAATTTTTCAATTGAGTTGCATTTGGTGTGTATATAAACTGTCAATGTATTATGTTAATAAATAAATATTTTGCTTGTATCGAATAATTCCCATCTAATTACAAAACATATTCAGTTTTTGTATCTTTAAAATTTATATTTTAAGCTAGTCGAACAAAATTTATAGAAATTTCTCACCATTTGCGTTGGTTTTATAATATGTTTATTGAAAATATAAACCGGCCAAACTACTATGAGTTTGGGCTCGTATTAACCGAGCCTTTATTAAGTAGTAATAATCAAACAATTTCTGACATATGATGAATTCCTGAAGACAACAGTTTCAAAATCACTACAAGGATCACGCCTGAATTATTGAGAATAAGAATATCATGTAGGCCGTGGAAAACAACATTTAAAAAGTTAAGTTTTTAAAGTATCGTTATGAGTAAAAATATGGAATTAACGGAGAGCATTTTCGAATATAATCACAATTTTACAATTTCCCAGTCCGCCTGAAATAAATTAAATAATTTCCCCCAGTAATTAGTTTGACAGCTTTGATAGTTTTAAATTACCAGAAATGAATTTGACAGTTTTTAAATCGTCCAGAATTTTCAAAGGAAGATTGATTAAGAGCTTTTTAAAAGTGGAAGGAAAGAATGGCGACGTACATTATTGTTGAAGGGAAGTACTTTAAACATATTTAAAATAACATTGTTAAAATACGAGGGTAGATCCCTATGCTCCGCCCCTGACCTATTTCTAAGTGGCTGCTTGATTAATGTAGAATCCTGTAGAACAAAGAGCCGTAATAAAATACCTCCAAAAAAGGGGTATGACGCCAACTCAAATTCATGAAGACAATGTGGAAACTATTGGGGAGTCTGTAGTCAAACGCTGGTGTCGAAATTTTAAATGCGGAAGAACATCCTGCGAAAACCAACATGACGGTGGTCCTCGCATAACGGTAACAACAGACAAAAACATGAAAAAGGTACACGATATCGTACTCATCGTACTGCAAGACCGACGAGTACGCATACTGGCTTATCATATCATGTGTTGTACCACATACTGACTAAAGAATTAGATGTGAAAAAGATAAGTGCAAGATGGGTGCCCTGAATGTTAACCATTGATCAAAAAAGAAATTGGGTGTTGACATGTGAGCGTCTTTTGGAAAGGTACCAAGCAAACCAAAAGAATTTCTTAGTCGGTATGTGACCATGGACGAGTCATGGGTGCACCACTATGATCCCGAGACCAAAGCGCAAAGTAAAGAGTGAAAACATCGCGGTTCTCCTCCTCCACGCAAATTCAAAGTCGTGCCGCCTGATGGAAAGATTTTGCTGTCTGTGTTCTGAGATACTTAAGGAATCATTCTGACTGACTATTTGCAAAAGGGACAGAGCATTACAGGAGCCTATTACACACAATTGATTTCTAAATTGTGAGACGCTCTTAAAGAGAAACGCCGAGGAAAGTTAAGGAACGATGTGCTGTTCCATCAGGATAATGTTCCCTACAACTTGTATTGTCATGGCTGCTATAGACCAAACAGGCTTTGAATTAGTGGAGCACCCACCATATTCGCCAGATCTCGCCCCCCAGTGATTACAGGCTGTTCCCCAAATTAAAAGCAAACTTACGTGGGAAAAAAAATCCAGTAATGATGAACTGATGCAAGCTGTAGAGAGGTGGTTTGCAGAGATCGGACAAAAATTTTTCCAGGAGGCTGTAGAGATGTTGGAGCACCGATGGACCAAGTGCATTAGTGTAGAGGGAGACTATGTCGAAAAATAGAAACTATAATGCCACTGTAAGGAATCAGGGGTGCAGCATAGGGATCCACCCTCGTATGAACTATGTAACTTATTCTCAATAATGGTTCTTGTATACATATTAGTAAATACAGTGTCTATTCTTACTCACGATTTGAAAATTAATATGAATGTCTTTCTTCTGAGTTTGGGTGTTTTGAACAAACCCCACAACGAGGCCCCTTTCTTATCTTGCAGGTGCGAGGCATAGACTTCCAGTCCCTGGTAGACCCGATCAGGTACCTCGCGTCTGTTAACGGCCGCTATCCGTCGATAGCACTTGACCGCGTCCTCACCACGTCCTCTGGAGAGCAGCCACGCTGCACTTTCTGGCACCATTAGGTAGAGAGCTGGTGCCGCTAAATGAGGAGCGGCTACAGCGAGTAAAAGATGGCGCCATGTCCCTGCAGCAACGGCTAGCCAGGGGACGACTGCGCAGCCAATGCAATACCTGGAAACGATATGTTGATCAGGTTTATTATAAATTATAATGTATGTATCCCTATTTAGGAATAAGAATGACAAATTATAGCAAGCTTATTAATCCAAGATTAAGCTTCATGCTTGTCAAGTACAATTTGTTCATTTAAATTATTATATTATATTATTTCACGGTACAATCTGTAGAATCACCAAACACCCAAGCAGTGAATACATGGTGGTCCTAACTGTGCCGAAAGGGTTGAGCACGGCGCCAGTTACAAGGCCTCAAGCTTGGGAAGTACTAATTTATTTATTTAATTAATTTATTTATTCATTCATTCATTCAATCATTTATTTATTTATTTATTTATTCATTTACTCATTTATTCATTTACTCATTTACTCATTCATTTATTAATTTATTCATTTTTTCAATTGTTCATTTATTAATATATTCGTTTATTTATTAACTTACTAATTTATTTATTTATTTATTTATTTATTCATTTATTCAATTATTCATTTATTCATTTATTCATTTACTCAATTACCATTTATCCATTTATTCATTTATTCATTTGTTCATTTAATAATTTATTAATATTTATTACTTTATACATTTAATTAATTAATTAATTAATTTATTAATTTATTTATTTATTCATTTATTCAATTATTCATTTCTTTATTTATTCATTTATTCATTTATTCTTTTATTCTTTTATTCATTTATTCATTTATTCATTTACGCATTTATCCATTTATTAATTTAATAATTTATTCATTTGTTCATTTATTAATTTATTAATTTATTTATTAACTTATAAATTAATTTATTAATTTATTAATTTATTAATTTATTAATTTATTAATTTATTAATTTATTAATTTATTAATTTATTAATTTATTAATTTATTAATTTATTAATTTATTAATTTATTAATTTATTAATTTATTAATTTATTAATTTATTAATTTATTAATTTATTAATTTATTAATTTATTAATTTATGAATTTATTAATTTGTTAATTTATTAATTTATTAATTTATTAATTTATTAATTTATTAATTTATTAATTTATTAATTTATTAATTTATTAATTTATTAATTTATTAATTTATTAATTTATTAATTTATTAATTTATTAATTTATTAATTTATTAATTTATTAATTTATTAATTTATTAATTTATGAATTTATTAATTTATGAATTTATTAATTTGTTAATTTATTAATTTATTAATTTATTAATTTATTTATTTATTAATTTATTTATTAATTTATTTATTTATTTATTCATTTATTTATTTATTCATTTATTCATTTATTCATTTATTCATTTATCCATTTATTCATTTATCCATTTATCCATTTATCCATTTATTCATTTATTCATTTATTCTTTCATTTATTTTATCCATTAATTCATTTATTCATTTATTCTTTTATTTATTTATTCATTTATTTATTTTTTATTCATTTGTTTGTTTATTTATTTAATTATTTATTTTTCATTTATTCATTTGTTCATTTATTCATTTATTTATTTATTTATTTATAAGTTTGGGCTGCACAACAGAGGTCAAGTCCCAATAACAGTATAGCACAGTACAATATAAATATAAAAAAATAAATTTTTCATCTGACAAACATACAGTGGATAATTATAAACAATAGAAAAATAGATTATTACATGTAAGTAAAATAGATAATTACATATGAGTGAGATAGTTATTAAACGTGAATAACGAGCAATGGAAAATATGAGGTGAATAAATTGTTGATAGAAAAAAAATTATATTTACACATTATTCTGTAGGATATGGGACCGACTATCAAAACAATAAACAAGTAAATGCAAAACGTACAGTAAAATGTGGTCTGCATTGTCACATGTTTTACAGGATTAAGTGTTAGAGGTAATAGGTACCTCTCGCGAGATCCGGCAAACAAATATGAAAATATGGAAAGTACAACGTGGTCGAAACGTTGAGAACCGCTGGTACGAGGATTCTTAATAAATAGTGCAAAACCGCAAAACCCTTTGCATTGTCACATGTTATACAGGATTAAGTGTTAGAGGTAATACCTCTCGCGAGATCCGGCCATCAAATATGAGATATGAAAAGCACAACGTGGCCGACGCGTTGAGAACCGCTGGTACGAAGATTATTAATAAATAGCGCAAAACCCTAAGTCCTATTCACAATGAAAGTAAGCGTAAGAAATACGTAAGAAAATACATATACGTAAAGTTCAACCAAGGGATTTCAATGACCGTGTTCACAATGCCATTACGTATTTCTTACGCTTATGTTCCCACATAAGGGCAACGTAACAAACAACGTAAAGTTCGTAAAGTTTTAGTCCTAAGCTCATTGTGCTGAGTCGCTACTCTTTACGCGACACGTGAGCAGAGAAAATGGACAATTGAATAATAGAGGTATTCGAAACCAGAAACCAGGTGCTACAGTGATTACTAACCGTGATAATCGGCTAGACCAGATTTTCTGTTTTTTTTTTGCGAAAAATTACTTAAGCCTGGTATTTTCATCTCCTGTTAAATAACCTGTTAATTTAACTCACAGCATCGATATTATAGCCTAAATTTTAAAAATTACACATGTGTCAATTTTTCGATGCCATATTGTTTTAATAGACAATAGACCATATTACTAATTTAATTGCGCATGATAACATTGGACGAATCAAATTTAGTAAATAATAATTTCATTTATAAATATTTGGCGGACTTTATACCTCTCGCTAAGAGAGGTATTGGAATCATGCTAAAAATCGCATATCCAGATTTTAGTGGATAAGCACGTTTTAAGGTCCCTAAAATCTGATTATAACATTTTTACGATGATGTCCGTATGTGTGGGTGTGTGTGTGCGTGTGTGTGTGTGTGCGTGTGTGTGTGCGTGTGTGTGTGTGCGTGCATGTGTGCGTGTGTGTGTGTGTTGGAGCCACGATTTCCCAAATACTATAAGACTTAAAAAATATTTAACTGCAGTTTCCTCAATATGATATTTCTGAGAAGAGCTGATTAGATTTTGGTAATAATTGGACAACCGGAAGTAATAATTTAAAAAGAAAAATCTTCTAAATATTATTTTTTCAAAATTTATAATATAAAATATTAAAGAATATAAAATTCTCAATCCAATACATTAAACATTTTCATTATGTCTTCTATAGATTTAGAGATAGACTGAATTATAAATATATAAAATAATCCATTCTACATAAAGAATTAGTCTATGGAAACTAAAATATTTATAATTGACATAAATGTCAATGTCAAAAATCCAGACATTACTAAAGACATTTTCTGAGAAGTGAAATATAATATGTTGTTGTTATAACCAGGAAAAGACTCCGTCAACATCTAAAATTTGTATAAAAAGAAAGGGGATTCATTTATAAGCCAAAGTATGTAGTACCAGTGTCATCTAAATACGCGCTTACAATACATATAATTCATCATATACACTTCAGAAATACCACCAATCTCGTCAATGAATTGGAAGAATCTCGAACATTTAGAAGAGTAGGAGGATACTTGTTCATAGAATGAATTGAAAAATAAAGAATAAATGTAATTAGATTTTTTTGTGTGTACCAGAAATGTTAAATACAATACTTATATAGCCTAATATAAAAATGGCGAGAGGTAATGTGCTGGCCACAACAGACTTTTAAAAATTGTGGCCCACCGCGTCAAGTACAACGTACAACTCACATATGCACAACCGTAATCTAACTTTAACAGTTCTGTTTATAATCTGAGAACATACATATATTCACCATATTCAAGCTTAATAATAATCATTTTTAAATTATACTTTTCAAAATTTGTGTAAACGCCATTGCCTATTCCTCTTCTTTCGCTTCCTTCTGCAGTTATCATTTGTCACATTTCAAATTTTAATTGCCAACTTAAACTTAGAAAATAAAAACTAAATCTACCACTAGAGGCGCGAAATTCTGTAATATGGTCTATTAACTTATTTTGCAGCTAAGCTGAATAATCACAATAGCCAAATATCCGGTTGTTTGCAATAACCGAGTATTTGATTACCCGAAAAAACCGATTTTATCTATTAACCATTCAATTGGTTTTCTATTTATTGTACGAGAAATAAATTATTAAAGTTTTGAAGAAGGGAATTTCTTCGTATTTAAATAATTAAATCGTTCACGGTTCTGAATGTTATAATAAAAATTGCATAAAAACAATTGAATACTTAGTTAATGGGTGTGGCTCCTCAACCTCCAAGTATGTCGCGCTGTCTATTAAGTACTCAATGCTCCGAAAGGAGGGTACACTTGGATATAGATTAGTAATAAGACGGGTGAAAAACTCATTGACTTTAGAGAGATTTCATAGCTCAGTTGGGATAGCATCGTGTCGGCGACGCTGACGCGAATGACCTGGCTTCAAGAATTCCGGTGAAGTCCATGATTTTTTCACAAACTATTTATTCGTATTTATTTTCATAGTAGTGTTAAGGCTTTAATAAGATTTTTGTCTTTAATTAATGTTTAATATTTGTCATTCGTAGTTAGTTAGTTTTAGTTATCTTTTTCTTAATTAATTCTTGTTTAATAAACAATTAATTTAATCATTCATATTTCTTTGATTATTACACTTCACCAAAATAAGTACAACGTTAAAATTGGTAGGCGTAAACTGTGAAGTGTACATAATAAAAATAAATCAATGACGCCTAACTCTTAAAATGGGGTCCTCCATTCTAATATTTTAATTGAAAGTTCGTTAATTTTGAAATAATTCGTAGTATTGAAATTTCTTAACTGTCATTAGTTAAACTGCATTTGATTTTCAATGTCAGACTGACGTCACGGCGGCGGCACTTGTATCTTTCTCTCGCTCTGCACCAGACTCTTTAGTAGGCTGCGAGAAAAAGATAGCAGTAGTGTGATGTCACAGTGACACTGACAACAAATTTCAAATATTTCGTAAAGTAATTATTAAAAAAATCTGATGTGGCCAACACAAAACCTCCCGCTATTTAATTTTTATTAATTTAAATACATAACTACGTATTTACTAACGCTGCAAACTGTTCCATTGTAGAAAACTAATGCTTTATCTACTATTTTCTTTTTAAAATGTCACTATTATTAATTTGAAGTGATTAGTTTTTTGACAGTGACATTTACTGTCAGTTACATTCATTTGAAATATGAACTGTGTAACAAAGGAATTGTGTTTGTCTTAGGCTTCGGGACTAATAAAAAAATCTGATGTGGCCAACACAAAACCTCCCGCTATTTAATTTTTACATACATACATACGTACATAAAATCACTCGATTCCCACTTAGCGGGTTAGCAAATACCCGGAAACAATATTAACAATAAGAAAAGGGATAAGAGTAAGAGCTCAGCTGACTCACTTCACTCTTTAACAACATTCTTCTTTCGCCTCTCCACAATCATCATAGCATTCATGCATAAGAACATATTAAAATGACCGATTTTCGGTAGCGAATAACCCCATCCGGACCACAATAATAGTTACTCGACAATCTTCCTTCGCCACACTTTTCTATCCATTTTTATTAATTTAAATACATACTTACGTATTTACTAACGCTGCAAACTGTTCCATTGCATAAAACTATTGATTTTACTATTTTCTTTTTAAAATGTCACTATTATTAATTTGAAGTGATTAGTTTTTTGACAGTGACATTCACCTGTCAGTTACATTCATTTGAAATATGATGTGTAACAAAGAAATTGTGTTTATCTTAGGCTTCGGGATGCAAAAAAAAAATATTTTTAAATTTATCTGTAAATTATATAGAAAAAGTATTAATGTATTCCTATAGAAAATTCAATAATCTTTAATTTTCATAATGACAAAATGCGAAAAATTGGCATTTAATGGTATTTTTTGAAGAAAAACCATTATGAGCTTCAGGTAAAGTGCCATTTCCGGTTATCCGATTTACACCAAAATCTAATGGGATCTTTCCATATTAGAATAGGGTAGAAATACAAGGTTTCAGAATTTTCTGTATAATAGTATTTGAGTTAGAGTGAAGACAAAATTCCTACACATACACACACACACACACACACATACATACATACATACATACACACACACACATACATACATACACACACACATACACACATACAGACATCATCGTGAAAATGTTAAAATTGGATTCTAGGGACCTTAAAACGTGGTCATTTACTAAAATCTCGATACATGATTTTTAGCACGATCCCTATACCTCCCTTACCAAGGGGAAGCGGGAGGTAAAAAAATTAAATATATAGAAAAAATATTAATTCAATAATCTTTAATTTTCATAAGACATAAAATGCGGAAAATGGCATTTAATGGTATTTTTTGAAGAAAACCATTATGAGCTTCAAGTAAAGTGCCATTTCCGCTTATCCGATTTACACCAAAATCTAATGGCTTCTTTTCATATTAGAATAGGATAGAAATCCAAGGTTTCAGAATTTTCTGAATGATAGTATTTGAGTTAGAGCAAAGACAAAATCCCTACACATGCACACACACATACATACATACATACATACATACACATACATACACACACACACATACAGACATCATCGTGAAAATGTTAAAATTGGATTCTAGGGACCTTAAAACGTGGTCATTTACTATAATCTCGATATGTGATTTTTAGCACGATCCCTATACCTCTCTTACTAAGGGTAGCGGGAGGTAAAATGTTTTTTTTTTATCTTAATCGCTATTTATTGAGTAGTATTTTAAGTGCAAAGTGTGCATTTTATAATTTTATGTTATGGTGGACGGTCCCATTAAGTGAATTGAACGTGCATGATCTCAAGACCGAACTGGAAGAACGAAATTTGGAAACAACGGGAAAGAAGTCAGTGCTTCAAGGAAGATTACGGCAGGCCCTAATTGATGCTTGTGAAAATCCTGAAGATTACTTACATATCTTCTGGCGAATCCGAAAATTTCAAACATTTAGAATTAAAAATAGAGGAGAGTTCTAGAAAAATAGAGGAAAATTCTAGAATATTAGAACAAAAATTGGAAGAAAATTCTAGAAGTTTGGAACAAAAATTAGTAGAAAATTCTAGAATTCTGGAGCAAATAGAATAAAAATTAGCAGAAAATTCTAAAAGTTTAGAACTAAAATTAGAGGACAATTCTGAAAAACTGAAGAAGACACGAAGAATTTAAAAGATGAATATGACAAAAAGATAAGAAATTACAAGAAAAGTTCATTAGAATTACATCGTCGTTAATGTCAAATTTCGATGTAGCTAATGCAGAACTAATAGAAGGAAGGAAAGTAATAAAACCTGAAACTAGTTCAACAATGCACATAAAAACACTGGAATTTGATGGAAAATCTTCGTGGCCGAACTGTTTAAAACAATTTGAAGCGGCTACAAAGACACATAACTGAACAATAACAAGAGGACTACGACCAACTAGTCAAGCGGTTAGATATGCGTTATGGCAATACTTAAAAAAAATTTAAAATTGTTGAGCATGCGATGTTCAAAAAAACGTAACCAAATTCAATTTCTTTTATATTTTTGTACTATTACACATATGGTATGAAATTTAAACCCTTAATTGTTGTAAACTGTTATTAACAATTGTATATTGTATTAAATTTGAAACTTGATAATGGCTAGGATCTTGGCCGACACGTCGTAATTTAAATAAAGAATACAACATACAATAAGGCCAGAAATCCAATTAAAGGAACGTTTAACTTTCCATTCCAATTCTATACGTAGCACTCTAGAAAGAATACCGGGCGATAATATATAAGCGGAGAACGACGCAAGTCATTTAGTGATTCCACTGAAGTCGTTCTACGGCGAGTTAGTGATATAAATAAATAATTAGTGAGATAAACAGATATGAGATAAATATCGTGCAAATAAATAGTTTTATGTTATTGTTTAAATAAATAATCGTAGTGTTCGTTAGTTTTAATTATCTTTTTCTTCATTAATTATTGATTAAAAATTATTAATTCAATCATTTGATTTTTACACTTCACCCAAATAAATAAAACGTTACAATACATTAATTTAAATACCTACATAGTTCTTATTTTAGGTTTAGTATAGCAATTTTTCGGAAATATTTTATATACAACAAATATTTTCATATAAAAACGTCCCTTTGTAAATCTCTCGTAAAACAACGAGCAATATTATTTGAAAGTTACTGAACTTTTATAAATATTGTAGGTTTAACCAGCGGAATAAAACTCACCATACACCAATGGTCAAATTCAAGGCAAACGTTCTAGCTGTCGGTTTGGTATACTCCATAACTAATATATACATCATGACGAAGTTACTGTCGGCCGCAAGACCGGCCACTAAGCGAGCCCCGGTGAAGAGTATGGGACCTGGAGCAAGTGAACTGGCTGCGTTCCCAACCATAGCTAGCAGCTGGGCGAGAACTAATACATGTAGTCGTCCCCAGCGATCCGCCAGGACACCTAGTGCAAGACTACCCACTACCGAACCTACGAAGAAGAAGGATTGACCTAGGGCTGCCAGCCAACTGTTGTCACCTTCCTGGAACAAATGAGAAAGTCACACTTTATTCTTACCAATCAAAAGGCAGAAACTAAACCAACGCTATTTTCTTACGTGAAATGCAGTACAGTTTGATTTTGTAGGATATTTGTTTTGAGTATTATAAAATAGGCCTTGGTCAAAAATGAATTAAATTCGTCTTTGTTTCATTTAATGACGACTTTAAATAATTTAAGATATCTTTAAATATAGAATAAATATTAAAACGGCATTCTATATAAATGTAAGTGCTCATAGCCAAGGCCGGCAACAACAGTGGTGCTCGCAGTCTCGGGCACCACACGTAAAATTAAATGGTGGTGCGAAGCCATAAAATATTACAATTTTTTTTAATAATAATGTTATGTTTTAAAGCTAATATATTTATTAGTATTAGTAATGTAATAACAACGTTCCAATTTTGAAAAAAAAAACTACTTGCATTCCAATCACTGCCATCTAGTCATGTGTTCCGTAACAAATTTAATCCATGTTATGCGTATTACACTTACGCCTGTGCGCGTCCTTTATTATTTGTATAGTAATGTAAATTTCAGCGACGCAGAGGAGCATGAGCAGAAGCAGAGTCTGTCGACTGAATTTTAAAGGATTTATTTTTTTTTTCATTGTTTTGTTTTTAATAGGTAAGGTACATAATTTCTGCTACTATTTTCTTATTCACAATTGTATTTTGTAGATAGATTAATATTTAGAAGATTTTTTTTAAAAAAACTACTACTTCCGGTTGTTCAGTTGTTACCAAAACCTTTTCAGCTCTTCCCAGGAATGTCAGATTGAGGAATTCATAGTTAAACAGGTCTTATGTCCTATAGTTTTTGAGGAATCGTCCGTCCAACATCCAGCCATACACACACACACACACATACACACATCCACACACACACACACACACGCACACACACACACACAGACATCATTGTAAAAATGTTAAAATCGGATTCTAGTGACCTTGAATCGTGCTTATTCATTAAAATCTGGATATATTATTTTTAGCATGATTCCAATACCTCTCTTAGCGAGAGGTAAAAAATATATCATCACGGCATATTACCCATTTTTGAGTGTGCCACAATCTGCTTCATCGCAGATATCGGTAAAGATGATGACATATTTGTACCGTGCGGGCGCATACCAGGCGTCACCTTACGGGCACTCATTGCTGGCGTGGAGAGTGCACCACAGGGGTCACTTTTGTGCCATTTAAAATTCGAAATATTTGGCGTCGGTCGGGATCGAACCCGGTTGCACAGATTCGCTACCAAACACTCAGGCACGCGGCCACAAAGATAAATAAGTTTCTACAATTTTTCTGCTAATATTTATTGCTAGATTTATACCAGATGCGTGAACTTGGCAAGCAAATTTAAGCACTAACGAAACGAAATGTATGATCGGATAGTGCTTCGTTAGTGCTCTTTAGTGCCCTTAAAAAAAATATTCTAGGAATCACTGTTACATCATAAATAACGTTCAATTTATTTCCTGTCAACTTCACGCCAGCAAACAGTTTTTAAAATAAATTAATTAATTTGGGGTCATTGGTTAGTGCTTCGTTAGTCCTCTTTAATGCTTCTAAAATTTTTATTGCAAAAATTACATTGACGTCAAAAATAACGTTCAATTATTTGTTTGCCAACTTCACGCCAGCAAACAGTTTTTCAAATAAATTAATTAATTTGGGGTCATTGGTTAGTGCTTCGTTAGTGCTCTTTAATGCCTCTAAAACATTTATTGCAAAAATTACTATGGCGTCAAAAATAACGTTCAATTATTTGTTTGCCAACTTAACGCCAGCAAACAGTTTTTAAAATAAATTACCTAATTTGGGGTCATTGGTTAGTGCTTCGTTAGTGCTCTTTAATGCTCCTAAAAAGTTTATTGCAAAAATTACTATGACGTCAAAAATAACGTTGAATTATTTGTTTGCCAACTTCACGCCAGCAAACAGTTTTTAAAATAAATTACCTAATTTGGGGTCATTGGTTAGTGCTTCGTTAGTGCTCTTTAATGCCCCTAAAAAGTTTATTGTAAAAATTACTATGGCGTCAAAAATAACGTTCAATTATTTGTTTGCCAACTTCACGCCAGCAAACAGTTTTTAAAATAAATTACCTAATTTGGGGTCATTGGTTAGTGCTTCGTTAGTGCTCTTTAATGCCCCTAAAATATTTATTGCAAAAATTACTATGACATCAAAAATATCGTTCAATTATTTGTTTGCCAAGTTCACATAAGCAAAGAGTTTTTAAAATAAATTAATTAATTTGGGGTCATTGGTTAGTGCTTCGTTAGTGCTCTTTAATGCCCCTAAAAATTTTATTGCAAAAATTACAATGTCGTCAAAACTAACGTTCACATCAGCAAACAACTTTTAAAATAAATTAATGAACTTGGAGTCGTTAGTTAGTGCTCTTTAATGACCCTAAACGAATTATTGAAAAAATCACTCAAGAAATTTTTAAAATAAATTAGTGAACTTATATTTACATCTTTATTAGTGTATTTTACTACTATTAAAAAATATATATCTTGTTTTCTTTTAGAATATGAGGAAAAAATGGGCAAAATATTTAAGATGATGCTTCAAACGAAAAATAATCGACAAGACGAATTTTTAATAAAAAATTCTGATGAAGCCAGCATAATACCTCCATCCATTTTTTTTTTTATTAATTATATACATACCTACTTACCTTATTTACAAATGATGGCAATTGCATTAAATTCTTTTGCATATAATATATATATATATATATATATATATATATATATATATATATATATATATATATACAGGGTTTTTTTTTTCAAGGTGCACATAGGAGATTAACATGGGAAATCGGTTTTTTGCAGACTGTTGCCTCCCGTTTTAACTTAGAACGATGGTTATGGTCTCAAAAAAATTCCCTATCCAAAAATACCAAATACATGGAAATTATCCAATATTTTAGGCCCATAAATTAGTTTTAAAATATATTCATTTTCCTATTAATAGCAATAGTCATGCCCAATCTGAACAAAAAGATAAACAAATGCTTGACATTTTATCTGTCAGAATAGATTAATGTCTCTTGACAATGTCAATTAGCCTATTCTGATAGATAAAATGCCAAGCATTTGTTTATCTTTTTGGTCAGATTGGGCATGACTATTGCTATTAATAGGAAAATGAATATATTTTAAAACTAATTTATGGGCCTAAAATATTGGATAATTTGTATTTTTGGATAGGGAATTTTTTTATCTTTCTATATCTTTATATAACATTACGTTCTTGAATATCTCGAAAACAATGCATCGTAACAAGGGAGGTATAGGGATCGTGCTAAAAATCGCATATAGAGATTTTAGTGAATAAGCACGTTTTGATGTCCCCAGAATCCAATTTTAACATTTTTACAATGATGTCTGTAGGTATGTAGGTCTGTGCCTGTTTGTGTGTGTGTGTGGATCTTGTGGTCACGATTACTCAAATACTATCAATCAGAAAAATTTGAAATTTTGTATACCCATTCTATACTAATGTGGGAAAAGGTCATTAATTTTTACTGTATGTATATCGGATAACCGGAAGTATCATTTATACAAGCTTTTAACAGTTTCTCTTGTAAAAAATTCATTGAATATAAATTTTTAGCAACTTTTACTAATAACAATTGAATATAATGGTACAATCTTCAATTCTACGATAATAACATTTAGTAAATAACTCTAAATAACTTTAAATATGAATATATAATATAATTTATTTTCTTATATCATCTTGCCTATGTGTCAAACAAACACATAATTTTAATAACAATAATGATTCTCACCCTCGATGGCGAGAGATAAAATTATGCTTCATTATTATGCTTCACCTGTTGTCCTTATTAAATATGAGAATTTGATGAACCTTTTGACATTGGAATAATAGATTGTTTAAATAACAGTATAATAATAATAATAATAATAATAATAATAATAATAATAATAATAATAATAATAATAATAATTACAAACAATACTTTTAATTTTTATTATAAAAATATGAAACGTACATAGCTAAGTAATAATAAAAAGAGAACAAAACAATTATCATGATAAATTTAAAACATTGTTATAATATAGGAATACAAAGAGGGTGGTGACTCGAACTCCCGCAAATAGGAATTTAATAAGTAAAATCATCTTTACGTAATATCCTGCTTCCCTAATTATTTTAGGCAAAAAAGTTTCACATAAAATTGTAGACATTAAAATTCTGCATCTGAATCAGTAAGCAAAATTTACTTTACAGCTTTGTAACGGCAAAAATTTTGTATGGATATGTCGAAAATCACCTCAAAAATAACTATAGCTATGGAATTGAAAAAGTTAGAGTAACAAATGTTTAACCATCTATTTGTCAATTTACTTAAATACATAATTATTCACTTGAATGTAAATCAAAAATAAAAATAAATTATTCTAACTTAACAGATAAACCGTTTAACAATTGTTAAATTTTTGTTTTTATAATTTCATGGCTGTCGCTATTTTTGAGGTGATTTTCAACATTTTCATACATAATTTCTGCCGTTATAAAGCAAAATCAATTGTGCGTTATTGATTCAGATATAGAATTTTAAACCTTATCAATTTAATTTGAAGCTTTTTCATCTAAAATAAATAGAGAAGCAGGAAATCATAAGATGATTAATTTTACGCCAGTATTTGCAAGATCTTTGTTGATATGCGTGGTAAATTCGAAATGAAATGTTATGAATTGTTGTATAATTACATTATATTTCTTTTTACCTTCCGTCACCTTTAGGTAAGGAAGGTATTGTCTTTGGTCAAAAAATTCGGTGGTGAGTTTTTAATGAATAAGCACGTTTTAGGGTCCCTACAATACGAATTTACTATTTTTAAGATGATGTCTGTATGTATGTGTGTGCGTGTGTGTGTGTGTGTGTGTCCGTGTGTGTGTGTGTGTGTATGTGTGTCCGTGTGTGACAAATTTTTCTCCGACGATAACTCCAATACTATCATTCTAAAAATTATAATTCTTTCGTAATCCTCTTCTGTACATCCATATGAAGAGTTGATTAGATTTTAGTTATAACTGATCCACCGGAAGTACCCTTATTTGAAGTTTTTAACAGTTTTTCTTAAAAAAACGCAGTTAAATATTATTTTTTGACATTTTGTTTTTATATTTATTAAAGAAAATACTCTTCTCTATATGGTTTGATTATTCATTTTCCTTCATATTCAATAGATGTAGAGTTAAAGCATTATAAAGAAATTAATTTTCAAATATTAGTCAGCTTTGTTATTTATCATGGAAACAGCTGACATAATTATTCAAAAAAATTTAATTGACAGATGTCAGTTGCAAGTGCAAAACCAAATATGGAAAAAAGTATAGGATCTAAAATTGGTAAGTCAAAGTGTTGCTCGCAAGTGACACGCAGAGAAAGGCCAAAGAGAAGATGGAAGGACATTACTTAGTGTAGCTTATGTTATAATTTTATTGGATTTATAGAACCTTTTCAATGAACTTTTGGTATGGAATTTGTAAAAAATAGTATGTGTTCCTGTTCGATTTTACATGATATTATATAGAATCTGTTCCAAGGATCTTTTGGTATGGGATTTGTACAAAATACATGGAATTGACGGAAGGTCTTGTGCTGGCCACAACAGATTTTTTACTATTATCCTTATATTTTTACCTCTCGCTAAGAGAGGTATTGGATTCATGCTAAAATTCGCATATCCAGATTTCAGTGAATAAGCACGATTTAAGTTCGCTATAATCCGATTATAACATTTTTAAAATGATGTCTGTGTGTGTGTGTGCGCGAAGTGTGTGTGTGTGTGTGTGTGTGTGTGTGTGGATGTGTGTATGTGTGTGTGTGTGTGTGTGTGTGTATGTCTGGATGTTGTAGGGACGATTCCTCAAAAACAATAAGAATTGAGAACTGTTTAAGTATGGATTCCTCAATCTGATATTCCTGGGAAGAGCTGAAAACGTTTTGGTAACAATTGAACAACCGAAAGTACTAGTTTCTTAGAAAAAATCTTCTACATATATTTTTTTGAAATTTTTGTTATTAAATAATGAAGAACATAAAATTCTCCATCTAATACACTTAAAATTTTTATTATATCTTGTATAGATTTAGAGATAAAGACACTATAATATATAGAGTCATGGGCGTAGCCAGGATTTTTTCTCAGGGGAGGGGGGGGGCGAATAAAAATATAGTTAGTCATATTATTTATATGTTATTTATTTGCCAAAAAATACACTTATTCCAAAAACTATTTAATAAAAACTGTAGGTAGTTACATAAACACAATTCTCTAACAAAAAAAAAATAAAACTCTTATTTGAAAAACATAAATAAATTATAATACACGTGCTTAAATTTATAAAATTAGTAACTAAAAAACTTTAATAATAACAGTTTTACGGATTAACGAATTATAAATAGATTAACTTTCAAAAATCAGTCAGCTGATATATTCAAAAAATTGTAATTGACAGATGTCAGTGTCAAGTACAATTTACATAATGATTCTTTCGTGTTATAATTTTATTGAATATATAGAATCTTTTCTAGGGAACTTTTGATGTGGGTTTTGTACAAAATACATCAAATTGACGGAAGGTCTTGTGATAGCCACAACAGTTTTTTTATGTACTAAAACTTCTTTCTTCTTTTACATGTTGTAGAAGGTAGAGTTAAAATAAAATTAAGGCATGGAGTAAAAAAGGATAGATGTTTTTGGATATATCTAATAATTCTTCATCTGGTATTTCTTTCTCAAGAGGTTTCTCTTTCCACTTATGAAACCATAATAATGATTCCTCATAAAAATTGTCTGTGTTATGTTTCATTTAAATCTTGTATCATACGTTTACACTTTTCTTTATTACATGGTTTTATATTTTTAGGATGCAAAATTGTTAGATTGACTATAGTATTGTATTCGGTAATATTTGGATTTGGGTTGGGCAACCCTACCTACTTTTATTACTAGCAGATGTCTAAAAGTGGTTGTTATTGTCTGGTAATATGCAGAATTTATAGCATAGGCCGTTGTAAAATTTATTGTTCCATTGTTGGATTTTTACAAGAAAAGAAATGTTGTGTTATTTTTTACCCAATTTTTTTTAATTATCTCATATTAGGGATAAGGAAAAACAGTTAGTTTTACACATTTGTGCATACAAAGTTTTAAGGAAGTTGTTAAATAAAGGCTTGTACATTACGACTTTTATATTTACATTTCCTTTAAGGCTTTAAGTCAACGTTGATTATTGTTTTCAATTTTTTCATATGAATGAATTAGGAATTAAACAATGTATTTTAATTTTCTCAGGGGGCGCAAGCGCCCCCCTCCCCCCCTGACCCTCTCTGTATACGCCCATGTATATAATCGCAGAGGCTAAGGCACTAAGGAAACCAGTTGACAAATTCCAATGTTTATAACATAGTTTGTAAATGACACATATCAGTGTCAAAAACCAACAGTTTTAGTGACATTCTGATAGCTTTTTTCTGGGAAGTATATTAAATCTTTCTTATTGTTTTATTAATTAAATATTTGAAATTATAGGTAAAATGCATATATCCAACAGAAATACCGCCAATCTGGTTAACGAATTGGAAGAATCTCTCATATTTAGGAACTTCATGCCTTGCTGCGAGTAGACGTGCATCGTTGTCGCTCCGCTGTGTTATTTTTGTGCCGAAATAATAATATCATCTTGTGTGATAAAAATGTCCGGAACTAGAAGTCTTTCCGCTATTGTCGACCAGACCATCAATTCTCTACTGTCCAATGACAGTTTTGTGGATAAACTGTTAGACACACTCATCCAACGTTTCGACAAAAAATTAGAGGAACAGAAAATTCTTTACGAAGGCATCATCGCCGATCTAAGTGCCGAGGTTAAGCTCCTGGAGGATCGTCTGGACCAACAAGAGCAGTACTCTAGAAGAAACTGCATCAGAGTGTTCGGTGTGCCTGAACTAGAAAATGAAAAAACTGAAGAAGCGGTCTGTTCTATCTTCAAAGACAAACTGAATATCTGTGTTACTCCTGATATGATAGACCGTTGTCATCGTACCGGTAAGAAACAACACAAATCAAGTGTGAATGCTAAATCTAGACCGCGACCCATTATAATCAAATTTACATCATATAAACATCGTTCACTCATCCTTCATAATCGTAGACTGTTACGTGGTACTGATATTAGTGTAAAAGAAGATTTAACGAAAAGCCGACTTGAACTATTAAAATCAGCTGCCAAGAAGCATGGCTATAAAAACGTGTGGTCCGTAGACGGTGTGGTGTTTTCAAAAATCGCTGGAGTAATCAAGAAAGTTACACATCTTGATTTATTAAATGTTTAATCCATATATGTACTAATATTAAATGTATTTAGGAGCGTCAACTGTGTTGACATACTTCTTTTTCAACAATAATTTATACTTATTTTCATTATAAATTTATATTTTTTCATTTTATCAAATCTCGGCTGTTTAAAATCAATTCTTTTAAAACATTTATTTGCAAGAATTAACTTCTCTGTTTCGTTCTAATTTGTTGCTGAAAAAACTCGGGGTCAATAAACTTTAAAAATATTATTTTACATTTGTCTTTTTAAATAACTTTTTCATTTTATGTCTCTCTCATCTTTTTATTATCAAAATGTTAGAGGACTGAGTACCAAGCTGACTACATTTTATAATAATCTTGTCTCATTAGATCTAGACATACTTTGTTTAACAGAAACATGGCTTAACGATAGTGTTCATACTTCGGAATTGTTTTCACTTCAATATAATGTCTACAGAAAGGACAGAGATTTGGGTAGGAGTGGCAAGAAGAGTGGAGGAGGAGTCTTGTGTGCTGTCAACAGCAAATACAAATCATTCCCTATTAATATTTCTTTACACCCATCCTCTCTGTCTGATCTTGTCTGTGTTAAGGTGTATTTAACATCTACTATCTTTATTTACATTATTGTTGTCTATTTACCACCGCCTATCTCTCTTGTCCAGCAAAACTATATCTTCGACAGTCTTGAGACATTTTTAAACAATGCAAATTGTAATTTTCTAATTGTAGCAGATCTTAATATATCTAAATTAAATAATAATGATATTTCAAACATCGATAATTTAACATCGAATTTCGAAAATTTTATTGCATTTCTAAACGCTTCTCAGTATAATAACGTAACTAATTCACATGGAAAATTATTAGATGTTGTTGTATCTAATTTGCCTTGCACGGTAACTAAAAACATGGATCCAATTGTTGATGAAGATGCACCCAGCTCTCTCAATCTCAGTAACATTTAATCCTCATCCCCACCCTAAATTTCCAAACTCCACTTTCAACATAGACTCTCCAACATACAATTTTTCCGCTGGCAACTATGACCTATTATATATGTTATTATCACAGGTTGATTGGAGTGATCTCAAACACTTCAGTGATGTTGATGTTGCTTTCAATAAATTTTATGAAATTATTTATGACGTACTTGAAAAATGCATTCCGGTCACTCCAAATATCCACCATGGTTCAACTCAACTATAATTAAACAAATTAAAGAAAAAAACTGGCATCACAAAATGTATAAAACTCATAAGAATGAATCTAACTTATCAAAGTTTAAACGTCTGCGTGAAACTATAAAAAGAAATATAAAACTTGAATATAATAAATATTTAAAAAATATTGAAAGCAACATATCAATAGACCCCAATAAATTTTGGTCCTACATAAATAATAAAAAGCGTAAATCACGTATACCGGGCTGTATGAAATATAACAACCAAACATTTGAAAACACGCCCAATATTGTGCAAGGTTTCGCAGACTTCTTTGCAAGTGTGTATGTAGTGCCAAATGACAATGATAATGTCATTATATCTAATAATACTGATAGTTACAATAATAATACTATTAATATTGCAAACATATCTGACGATGACATTTTAAATGCAATAAGTTGCCTAAAAAATTCCCGTAATCCCAGACCTGATAACCTTCCCTCCTATATTATAAAAGCATGTAGTCATTTCTTTCTAGAACCTTTGAGATATTTGTTTAATCTGTCTATTAAAAATAATGTTTTTCCTACCATTCTCAAAACTGCCCATATATGTCCAATATACAAATCGGGTGATGTGACCGAAATCTCCAATTACCGCCCAATTGCAATCCTATCAAATATTGCCAAGATTTATGAATCTATTCTTAATAAAAAAATTTATGCTAACGTTCAAAATCTTATTTCATCTCGACAACATGGTTTCGTGAAGGGCAAATCTACAGCAACTAATCTAATTACTTTCACAAATTATGCTCTAAATTCACTACACGACAATTCCCAAGTTGACGTTATTTACACAGATTTTAGAAAGGCATTTGACACAGTTGATCATAACGTTCTTCTTCAAAAACTTTATTCTACTTTCAATTTTTCCACTAATCTTATAAATCTTCTTCAGACATATTTACATGATCGAAAATTATCTGTACGGCTAAACAACTTCAACTCTACTTCATTTATTGCCACTTCCGGTGTACCTCAGGGCTCAAATCTAGGTCCTTTGTTGTTTGTGTTATTTATTAACGATATTGTTGATGTTGTTAAGGATTCCGAAGTATTACTCTACGCTGATGATTTAAAGATTTTCAAAAGTATCAACTCGTTACACGACTGTGTTCGTCTACAAAATGATCTAAATAACCTCTCAGCTTGGTCTCAAAGGTCTAAACTGTTCTTTAACTTTAGCAAATGTAAAATAATGAGCTACTTAGTAAAAAAATTTGTGTATACTTATCCATATAACATGGAAAACACATATCTTGATCGTGTCCCACAATTTACTGACCTCGGTGTTATTTTTGACAGTAAGTTATATTTCAATTTGCACATTGAATATATCAAAAAATCTTCTTTAAAAATGCTAGGGTTTATTATACGTTCTTGTAAACCGTTTCATAATTTGTTTACTATGCAGCGTTTATTTAATTCGTTACTAAGATAAAAATTGGAATATTGTATGCAAATATGGAATCCTATTTACAACAAATATGTAGTTCAAATCGAATCAATACAGAAACGATTTGCTAAATATTGTTATTATAGGAAGCATAATTATTATCCCAGTTTTGATGTTAACTATAATGTACTTTTAACTGAAGTAAATCTTATTTCTCTTTTTAATCGCCGAAAAATACAGTCCTGTTTATTTTTATACAAACTGTTAAACAATGAGATCAATGACAGCTATCTTCTAAGCCAGCTTCCATTAAATGTACGACGTCAAACATCGAGAAATAAGACTACTTTTCGTTGCAATATAGCAAGAACAAATTATGAAACGAAATCACCATTATGGCAAATGTGTACTATATTTAATGAAATACCTAGCGAAATGGATGTATTTGCGCAGCCACTTCATGTATTTAAACGGGATTTGATAAAATACTTTATATCGCTAGATGCTTAATTTATCTCATAGTTCAATTAATGTTAAAAAACTCATTTTATTTAATATGTATGTAATTGTTTATTATATGTAGTTTTATTTAGGGTAATTTTTTGTGTACTTTTTGCAGGGTATTTTTTTTTTTTTTTTTTTTGTATATTCGTTTATAATCGTCCTGTAATTGGAACTTTATAGTTCTGTAGGATAGATTGTTGAATAAATAAATAAATAAATAAATAAATAAATAAACTTCCTCATACAATGAAAAATAGATATAATTAGAATTATATGTGTGCAGAAGACATGTTGAATACAATAAAAAACAATATTTGGGTAAAGTGCTGTATTTTTTTTTATAAAACGACGGTTTAAAAGCGAAGTGCAATACAATACTTATATAGCCTAATATGGAAATGGCGAGAGGTCTTGTGCTGGCCACAACAGATTTTTTATTATATCTTCTATAGATTTATAGGTAACGAAAATATATAGAATATGTTGCAATAAATAGCACAGTCCAGATCCAGACGAAAGAAAACTAGTTGTCAAAATTATATGTCAAAAATCACCTGTTTTACTGACATTACCGAATGATTTTTCTGGGAAGTACATTTAAATAAATATATCATCACGGCATATTACCCATTTCTGAGTGTGCCAATCTGCGTTGCACACAGATTTAGGTAGCGAGAGGTAAAAATTTAATTGTATCAGATATAGAATTTTATGTTCTTTAATATTTGGAATAAAAAATATTTTCAAAAATAACATTTAGAAGAATTTTTTTTAAGAAACTACTACATCCGTTTGTCCTCTTGTTATCAACAACATTTCAGCTCTTCCCATTAGTAACAGATTGATTGATCATCGGATTCTAGGGACCTCAAAACGTGCTTATTCAGTAAAATCTGGAAATACGATTTTTAGCATAAATGCAATACCTCTCTTAGTGAGAGTAAAAATATATGCTTCTCGCCTGTTCCTGTTGGAGTTTTTACGGAATTAATTCGTACAAATAGTCCTATCTGCCTTTGATAACTTTAACAACTCCCTACATTCAGTTAAAAAAACGATAATACATTGCTGTGAGTCATTTTAAATGTAACTATGGTAATTACATACGGCCATATTCATTGATAAAAACCCTCGGTATAGGGTATTCCATGAAAATATAAAGTTACATACCATGGCATAAAAATGGAACTCACTGTAGAAAACTCTATACTGTCAATTTTGTAGGCGTTTTAATATAAAATAAACTTCGTTTTTAAAATTTTCTGTAATATTTAAAGAATCGAGTTTTTTTTTAAACAAAATGACACCCATGAATCACCCGGTATAAAAATTATTTACATCTCGGGTGTTAGATTTTTTACGGTAATTCAAATCATACAATTGTATACCTTCAGTATAACATAGTTACAGCATTTTGTCAGTCACAACACAAAGATAATATTAGTAAAATTAGAAACACAGACTATCTTTAACCCTGGACAGTTACACTACATTCAAAGTTGCACAACCGCCGTACTGAGGTCTGGGAAACCCTATACTGTCCCATAACCGGATATTATTTTTCTAGGGATTTTCCCTATGGAATATTTATTTAGGATTATTATTATTATTATTATTATTATTATTCCAAGATCATTCAATTATATTAAAACATTTTACTGATGTGAACTTGGCAAACAAATTATCGGACGTTATTTTTGTCGTCATTGTAAAATTTTTAGGGGCATTAGAGTGCACTAACGAAGCACTAACCAATGACCCCAAATTAGATTATTTATTTTAAAAACTGTTTGCTAGCGTGAAGTTGGCAAACAAATAATTGAACGTTATTTTTGTCGTCATTGTAATTTTTGCAATAAATATTTTAGGGGCATTAAAGAGCACTAACGAAGCACTAACCAATGACCCCAAATTAATTAATTTATTTTAAAAACTGTTTGCTGATGTGAACTTGGCAAACAAATAATTGAACGTTATATTTGACGTCATAGTAATTTTTGCAATAAATATTTTAGGGGCATTAAAGAGCACTAACGAAGCACTAACCAATGACTCCAAATTAGATCATTTATTTTAAAAACTGTTTGCTAGCGTGAAGTTGGCAAACAAATAATTGAACGTTATTTTTGACGTCATTGTAATTTTTGCAATAAAATTTTGAAAGGCATTAAAGAGCACTAACGAAGCACTAACCAATGACCTCAAATTAATTCATTTCTTTTAAAAACTGTTTGCTGGCGTGAAGTTGACAGGAAATAAATTGAACGTTATTTATGATGTAACAGTGATTCCTAGAATATTTCTTTTAAGGGCACTAAAGAGCATTAACGAAGCACTATCCGATCATATATTTCGTTTCGTTAGTGCTTAAATTTGCTTGCCAGGTTCACGCATCTATTTATACCTCCATGCAAATCTTTGTACAGGTGTCTCATTTTCGATGTGCTTTAGGAAATTTTACTGATAGAGCAAAATCGTTTGCACATTGTAGGATCCACTTTTTGAGAAAAGTTTAATGGCCACCACAGGAATTTTCGATCTTCTTTTGTTTCTGAACTACAGGTAAAAACTTGTTTTTAGCTCATTTCGAAAATATCTCTTAACTTATTTATTATGTCAGTTGAAAAAAATTGTTTAAGCAAATTTAATAAGTAAAATAAAATGGCGTAATTAGATTTTTTGAAAACTTCATAATTCTTGAGATATAACACAAACTTATGATTTTTTAAATAGCAACTTATGTTGAAAATAGTCTCATCTTTTTGCTTATTTATACAAGTTTACATTCTTTTATTTTACACATGAATAAAAAATGAATTATTATTTTTTTGGGGTGAAAAAATTGAAAAATTATTAAGAAACGAATGAAAAATACTATAATAGTTCATCATTTGTTTATTTCTAATAATATTTATCAGTTTTACACAAATTTTTAATTTATTTACTTTAAAAGCATATTAAACAAATTTTTTCGAATTTTGTCAGAGCCATTGTGACGTCGATAAATAATTATTTAACTATACTTGCCGTCAAATAATTATGGACTGCAGATTTCTACAATGTTGTCAATTCAGGGGCAATGTTGAAAATGCTAAGCTATGAAGAAGCGGCAACACCGCTAGGCAAGGGACAGGGTGCGGAGAAGGGAAACAGTTGAACATCAGTCCATAATCATTTGACTGCGAGTATAATTCCAAAATAATTGGTTTAGAATAATTTTGAGAACATAATTAACAGATATGGAATCAAAATAAACAAATGATGAACTATTATAGTTTTTTCCATTTCTTTCTCAATAATTTTCAATTTTTTCGTGCCAAATATTAATAATTCATCTTTTATTCATGTGTAAAACAAACGAATGTAGACTTCTTATATATCATTGAAAAGCTTATAAAATAAGCAAAAAGCGAGACTATTTTGAAAATAGGTTGCCGTTTAAAAAATCACAAGTTTGTGTTATATCTCGAGAATTATAAAATTTTCAAAAAATCTAATTACGCCATTTTATTTTACCTAAACGGTAGAAAATTTGTTTAACCTTTAACCGACGAAGTGGGGTAACTTAGTGACCCCAGGTATTCATTTTACTTGATATTTCTTTGATTTTTTTTTTCTTATGTTGAAGTTTCATGTAATCATCACTTTTGTCACCTACTCTCTGGTAACTTACCCACGAACTGTTAAAAAAAAATGGAACAGAATAAAATAAAAATAAATAGAGCAATTCCACAACCCGCACCGCTAGCTGCCAATAGAAAGAGGGGTAGGTGCTTTCTCTGCACACGACAGAATGGCTAAAAATTACGCTCAGACGCTCAAAGTGTCAAAGGACACCGGCAAATTAAGAAAATAAATACTTTTTCTGAAAGCTGCGCCAATGCATATTAATGTTTGCAGAGTTTTTCTTTTTCTTTTCGAGTTTATATTTTTGCATACTACACAATAAATATGTTTTAGTTTGTGAATGAAGCTTTAATTAACCTATTAATCATATATTTTAGGTTCATATATGTATTAAGTAATTATTACATAGGGGGTTACTGAGTTACCGCACTTAGCAGTTTACGTCGATTGGTTAAGGATTAAACAATTTTTCTCTATTTAAGTCTAAATAAGTTATGAGATATTTTCGAAATGGTGGTGCTGGTGACCATTAAAGTTTTGTTAAAACATTGACCTTGGAATATGCAAACGATTTTGGTCTATCAGTAATATTTCCCGAGTTAGGTACCCTAAAAAAACATCGAAAATGAAATACCCTGTACATACTTTTCAGAAGGTGGGTGTCTCATGACGACAGCATTTTGTTCTTCAAAATTGCCAAAATTGTTGTTTCGATCATACGTAGTCTTCTATAATCTGAGGATTTATAAAATATTTAAAATATTACATAATATCTCAAGGTAATATTTCATAACATACCTTTTAATAAGTTCTGCTTTTTTCCTCGCAGAGAGGCACGTCGATATCTTAGTTCCGATTTGAAATGCGACAATTTCCAAAAGCCGTAATCCATTTTAGATAAAATTACAAATTGTCTTTTGAAACCATAAAACTGTCATAATAAGCAAGCGTATGCAAACATTATTCAGTAAGCAAGTATAGTATAACTTTTTCCATAACAGTGTCTACACCAAGCCTACACTATTAATTTCGAAAAATGGGTAGGTAGAATAGTGCTGCCACCTGGAAAAGTTTTGCGTGTGTGCCCCTATTTAACCCACTCGCCGTAAGGGCTTGTGGCTTAAACTATCTTTTCATGAATAAACAATACATTAACTCACTTGGTATATAAATATCTTTTGTGTAGAAATAACAAAACATATAAAATAATTTATTTTAATAAATTTTTCAGTCTATCACCAATCAATCCAGTTGAGATAATAAAATATTTGTAATTGTTAGAGGTCAAGGTTCCTAAAATTATTATACAGAAAATAAAATATTCCTATAATAATTTCAAGTATTCTTACTTTTTAATGTAATGTTTTTGCAAAAGAATTACGAGAATATTATATCTAAGATAAAATACGACAAAGTTTATGGGAGGTCATGTCATATTATATATATACATAATTTGTACAGTGACTATTGACGTCATTGATTATTTGAGGGTGACCCTTGACCATTTTGATAAAAATAAGAAAAACCGTGGTTAAAATAGGTCAGTAAAATGATGTATTTAAATAAGGAAAGTACGTTAATAATTATATGTAATATATAATAATTATAATACTTAATCCAAAAACAAGGAAATCAGTGAGAGAAAAAATATATATGTGCCAATTACAGTTGAGCTAATATTGACTAATATTTAAATAGTAAGTTATTTTTTAAGATTCTATTTTTTGTTACATCAATAATATATATATATATATATATATATATATATATATATACAGGTGTCTCTTAAATAGAGGGACATGGCTTAACCACAGATTCCTGAGGCTAAAATAAGACGATTTAACTAATTGCTTCTACCGGAAAGTGTACCATTTAGCCAGTATTCTGCTTCAAAGTTCTTCGAAAAAAAAAAAAATTAATTTTGCTTATAATAACAGAACGCTTTATTCGATTTGGATGAAATTTGGTATAACAGTTCGCATGGTTATAAGTCATCTTTTAAGATGATACTTGTTATTATTAGTAAACCACTAGTATATGAAACTTAGGTGTCCCAACATTGATTAGACCGTAACTTTTTAATGGCCACGCCGATAACGTGAAATTATTTTTTTTTTCAGAAAAGTACATTCAATAGTAAACTTTTCTCTCTCTGTTTAATTTGTGATATCTGTTACGGTTCATACAGAAAATAATAAAACCTGAGTGACTGCATCGTGAATTTTTTAAAAATAAATTTAATCTAGTAGTCTATTAAAATGTCAAATAATTTATTTCTAATGACAATAACAAATGTTTATGGCTTGTCAAAAAATTCCTTTGCAATATTCAGAAACTTGTAACATCCGTTTGTTTGCCCTAATAGTATTTTACTACCATTATTATAAATAAGACGAATAAATATCTTAGCTTACGCCTAAACAAGTTGAGAAGATTGACAACTCGTCATTAAAAGTTAGATGTTTGGCATTTGGACAGACTGCTAGATAAAATTTATTTTAAAAAAATTCACGATTTAGTCATTTTGGCTCGTAGTATGATCATGGTTTTAACTAAAACGCTGTTTTAAGAAATGTCAAATTTCATTATTTAATAACAATAATAAATAATTTCAAATTTATTAAAATATGATTTTAGAACAGAACATAGTTTGTATTCAAACAAATATTTTTTAAAAAATTGTTCTTTAAACATATGGGTGAAATTAAATATTTAAATTTGAATTTGACATTTCTAAAAACAGTGTTTTAGTTAAAACCGTGATCATACTACGAGCCTTAGGTTTTATTTTTTTCTGTCTGAACCGTAACAGATATCACAAATTAAACAAAGAGAGAAAAGTTTACTATTGAATGTATCTTTCTTAAAAAAAATAATTTTACGTTATCGGCGTGGCCATTAAAAAGTTACGGTTTAATCAATATTGGGACACCTAAGTTTCATATACTACTGGTTCACTAATAATAACAAATATCATCTTAAAGATGACATAACCATACGAACTGTCGTACCAAATTTTTGAATTGAATAATGATCAGACATACGTTTCTGTGTTCATAGCCTACACCGAATTAAGTTTTTTTTCTGAACACATTGCACTTATGTAGGTAAGTCAATTAAATGAATAAATACTTTTTTTGGATAAATTGAAAAAAATGTTTATGACAAATATTGTAGTTTAAGGATTTTATAAATGTTTCACTTTCGAAAATCGATGGAGTGGTTATCAAAAAATCATGTATTGAAATTTTTGATCGATCGTCACTTTGTCATTTGAAAAAATAAAAAATAATTGTAAATGCCAAATGTTTTAGAGAGCCTAAAGATAAATTTGAAAGAATTTTTTTTTCAATAGTCTTTAAAATAATGGAGTTATGACGATTTTTCGAAAAACAAAAGAACTCCAATAACTACGAACCGGGGCACCAAATCAAAAATTGATACTAAGAAAAGATGTTTGTTTTAATTAGTTCTAACTACCATTTTCGGGTGTAACGACTTAGTATTAACACCCTGTATAAATAAATATATATATATATATATATATATATATATATATATATATATATATATATTTACATCCCGCTATCATTGCTGCGTCCTTTCATGGCTAGGACATTGTGGCAACCACCGAAAGGAATAGAGATAGGCTTCGACTTTATAAAGTATATCTACTTATTTTTCCCCCTGATTATGAATTTCGGTTCAAATTTCAATAAAGTCGATTTACAACGATATACGTTTCCGTTCATTTGACGACATTATGAGCTCCTCCATACTGAGTGAATCCGACGTCCACAGTATATACTTCATACATAATCAGTACTTATGACGTCCAATTTGTATATTTTTATTCATACTACCGTTAAAGTGACGTCCAGCAGCGTTGCCAATATTAAATACATTATTCTGATGTAGAAACCAAAGCACACTTTTTCACAACAATATACATACTTAGCTACAAACATCATACATTCCTACAATGTTTGATAATGGTAATTTCTTTTGGCAACCTGTAAGCAATTTGAAAATTTAATTGAAACTTCTAATTTGTCATTTTAAATACTTAATACTTTTGTTCTAAAATTATAAGGAAAAAAATTTCTCCAAATTAAAATTTTACCATTGTATATCTTATATATATAACAAAAATAAAGTAGATACCCGGTATACAAGTAAACAATGACAAAATCTTAATAATGTATTTACAGTAAAAGAACTCGCTGGTACAAAATATGATAGAAATGTGAAATGTTCTTGCACTTGGTGTACAAGAACAACAATTCCATTTTCTCTGACGGTAAATGTAAATATGTGAAAATAAGTGAAGAATGAACTATTTTAATGTATTTATTTAAATAGCCCCAAAATCTTACAATTAAAAAGTACAGATATTTTCATATTCACTCATAACAAACTTTATTTTACATTTAACAAATATATCATACACAAAATAAATTTCACGAATATTGACAAAACTAATTGAAAAACTTAACAAAAATTCAAAATAGTATTCGTATCTTTACACAAAGTTCACACACACACACGCACGCACACAGACACATACATACATACCTACAGACATTATTGTAAAAATGTTAAAATCGGATTCTGGGGACATCAAAACGTGTTTATTCACTAAAATCTCTAAAATGCGATTCTTAGCACGATCCCTATACCTCCCTTACCTAGGGTAGCGGGAGGTAAAAATTTTATTTGATGAACAAATTATTTGTTACCGTGTCAATAAAATAGTGAAAACTATCTGCAAAGCAACCATTTTGGTTCACTTCGGCTATTTGTACGAAAAGTATAATAATAAGGTTAACATGCATATTAATCTCCGGTTTTAATAGGTTTATTCCAAGTAAATAGGTATTTGTTAAACAAATTATTTGTTATATGTTAAAAAAAAATAGTGAAAATATATGAAAAGCAACCGTTTGGATGCACTTCGGCTATATGTGCAATAAATTAAAATTTTTATGAAATTTATAATAATAATCTTGTTATTAATATTCAATTCCGATTTTAATACGCTTATTCTAAGTATATATGTATTTGTTGAACAAATTATTTTTCATATGCCAATAAAATAATGAAAACATATGAAAAGCAGCCGTTTGGATTCACTTCGGCTATTTTTACAACAAATTGAAATTTTTACGGATATTACAATATTATTAAGAAAATTATAATTGACATATGTCAGTGTCAAGTGTAAATTACATAATACGTTTTTCTTATAATTTTACTAAAAATATAGAAACTTTCTATGTGGTATTTATACAAAATACATAGAACTGATGGAAGGTAATGTGATGGCAACATAGTATAGACGAAATTCTGGATATTTGATAAATATTATAAATCACAGCAAAAGATAATTTTAGAGCTTTAGCTTGTGAACTGTTCTAAAATTACCAATCTCCCCTGAGAGTTAGTGAGCCCCTTCTGACAAAATAAAATGAAAAAATCTGATGTGGCCAACACAATACCTCACGCTATTTCATTTTTATTAATTTAAATACATACCTACATATGCTGCAAACTATATTAACTTCCATTGCATAGAACTATTGCTTTATTTTTATTTATTTTTATAGTTTATCTTTAAAAGATAGGCTTCGGGATTTATAAAAAGATATTTTTTAAATTTATCTGTAAAATATGTAGAAAAATTATTAATGTATACTTGTAGAAAATTCAATTAGCTTTAATTTTCATGGCATAAAATGCAAAAAAATGACATCTTATAGTATTTTTTGACGAAAAATCATTATGAGCTTCAAGTAAAGTGCCGTTTCCGGTTATCCGATTTACACCAAAATCTAATGGTTTCTTTCCATATTAGCATAGGGTTAAAACACGCTTCAGAATTTTCTGAATGATAGTATTTGAGTTAGAGCGTTGACAAAATCTACACACACACACACACATATAGACATCGTGAAAATGTTAAAATCTGACCTTAAAACGTGGTCATTTACCAAAATCTCAAGATGCGATTTTTAGCAAGATCCCTATACCTACCTCCCTTACCAAGGGTAGCGGGAGGTAAAAACAAATAAGTGAAATTTATGAAATATCTATTATTACATCGAACAGTCCTGCTTATTTCCAGAAAGAGTATTTCATAAACATAAATTTGTTTCATTAATCTTTAGTTGTTACACATAAACAAATTACTTATCTGTGTTTCTTTCTAAGTTTGCATATAGATTGCAATAAAAGTACGGTGTTTTTAAGTCATTACTTTTGATCATTTTTATTTTACATATTTCACTAGCGCATATAATAAAATTTTTCAAATTACAATATAATAAAAAAAATCTGATGTGGCCAACACAAAACCTCGAGCTATTTAATTTTTATTAATTTAAACACATACCTCCGTATTTACTAATGCTGCAAACTGTTCCATTGCATATAACTATTTCTTTATTTAATATTTTCTTTTTAAAGTGTCACTATTATTAATTTGAAGTAATTAGTTTTTTTACAATGACATTCACCTGTAGTTACATTCATTTGAAATATGAACTATGTAACAAAGGAATTGTGTTTATTTTAGGCTTCGGGATTTTTTTTTTAAATATTTTTTGAAGAAAAACCATTATGAGCTTCAGGTAAAGTGCCATTTCCGGTTATCCGATTTACACCAAGTGTCTTTCCGTATTAGAATAGGGTAGAAATACAAGGTTTCGAAATTTTCTGAATGATAGTATTTGAGTTAGAGCGTTAACAAAATTCATACACATACACACACACACACACACACACACACACACACACACACAACACACACATACACACATACAGACATCATGGTGAAAATGTTAAAATTGGATTCTAGGGACCTTAAAACGTGGCCATTTACTAAAATCTCGATATGTGATTTTTAGCACGATCCCTATACCTCCCTTACCAAGGGTAGCGGGAGGTAATAAAAAGCAAATATTTTAATGTATTTAAACTATCTTAAAAATATTTTCTAATTTTCTAGAGGAGAAATAGGAAGAAGTACCTACCTAGAGTAAAAAATATCTATATGTAATAAATCGTTTGTAGTACATATTAATATGTTTAAAACATTTTTTCTTTTAATAATTATTTCTACAATCTCTTTTTCGACACACTTAACATTTCGGTCTTCGTATTTTAGATCAAAAGTTTATAAATATTTTATTTATATATTTCACTGTAGCATACCGTTCTCATATTTATTCCATACATTCAATCATTAATCTTCTTACCCTTACATTTGGCTTTTATTTACAATTTACACAATATTTTGTAATTAATAATTCGGCTTTATGATACGAGTATTTAAATAATTACCTTTTTTAAATTTATTACATTGAAACCATACATTTTGACTTTGTATTTACTAAGAGGATTTTGCAAAACAAAAGTTTGATTACATAAATATTAATTTAAATACTATCATGTGTGCACAATGTAGCTTTAAATACTATTAGAAGAGTTGCGCGCTAATGTAGTAAGCCAATGTTCCACTGTTGCCAAGCTTACGGAGTTCAGAATGTTGCTGGAATGAAACTTCAGTATATACAGCGTATATACGCCGGACGACACTAGCGCCACAAGTGGAATTTTTTTGAACTACAAAAAATATACATTTTCCATTCCCCTATCATTCTGACGTCCATAACAAATTTTGCTATACGATACTAGAGGCCCCCCTGATGTCAGAAAAAAATTTATAAGGCCATGTGCATATGACGTCCGGTATACGGACGTCTTATGCACAAGGACGTCACTTTGAATGTAGAAAATTACACAGGGGACGCCACAATGGTAGTGGGATGTAAATATATATATATATATATATATATATATATACAGGTGTCCCATTTAAGGTACGAATGCATTTTTCATATGGAGGTCATATTAAGCTGTGGCATTTTTAAATAGAGATTTTTTTAGCTTTACAATGATATAAAACAATAATAATTTATTTTTATAATTAACAGAAAAATGAACAAAAATTGTTATTTATACTAAAATTTAATTGAAAAAAGTAAATCGAAGGCTGCTTTGGAAACAACGAACAACAAAAAGTGCAACAATTGAATTTCTGAATTTTACTTGACAATAGTAGATTATTACGAGTAATAAACGAACTTTGACAACGAATGTAACAACTCAACATATCATATTTTTCTCAACGAGAAAAATTCATTTTTATTATTCGTAATAATCTACTATTGTCAAGTAAAATTCAGAAATTCAATTGTTGCATTTTTTTGTTGTTCGTTGTTTCCATAGCAGCCTTCGATTTACTTTTTTCAATTCAATTTTAGTATAAATAACAATTTTTGTTCATTTTTCTGTTAATTATAAAAATAAATTATTATTGTTTTATACCATTGTAAAGCTAAAAAAAATCTCTATTTAAAAATGCCACAGCTTAATATGACCTCCATATGAAAAATAAAAGTTGCTATCAGTAACTCGTAAATGGTTAGATATAAAAAAAATTTGAGTACTTCTGCAAATTCACCATATAAAAGTGCCGTAAGAAAGTGCAAACCAGAATCTCGTATTATTTCATATAACAAAGTTATAAGCAAAAAAAGAAAATCGCTAAATTTACATTTTCACCTATATCTAGTGACCTATGCATTTTTTCGCAAATAACAAAACACCATTAAAATAGCCTCCTAATGGAGCAACTATTGTCTAATTTAACCAACCTCGTAGCTCTTACGGTTCTCGAGATACCAATGCATTCGTACCTTAAATGGGACACCCTGTATATATGTATTATATGATTTTAAAAATAAACATATGATAATTTGTAATTGATTTTTCATTTGTTTTTTTTACTCAGAATTTTATTATAACAATATAGCAAATATAGTAGCGTCTCTTGCGTTGTTCTCCAGTTGGCCAGAGTGATGGTAACCTGTAAACATTACCAAAAATCGTACTTTTCTAATTACTGTGCATGAGATTTTTGTTCCGAAAAAATCATATGTATTATTATATTTTCAACATCGAACTGTTTATATTTTTTTCGAAAGTGTTTTGAAATTTGAATAAAAAAAATAAAAAAGAAAATTAGAATTTTATTTTTTTTTTGAAAAAATCAAAATTTCAAACCCAGTTCGGTATTAACAATGCTACTTTAAACTTTAAAAATATTTTTTAAATAACATTTTTCTCTAAAGTGCACCAAAAATAAGATATTAGAAAAGTACGAACAATTTTGCTCTATGAAGACCTGCCCTTAAGGGACTTGATACTTTTTTGTCCATATATTTACGACGCTACTGGTTTGGTAATTAGGATCCTCGTAGTCGTACAACGATCTATGGATATTTATAGTTTTATGTGTAGTAGATGCCGCCAAATGTTTCATAATATTTGGATTGTATGCACTTTCATTTTTGCGTTTTTGGCAGATAAAATTGTTTCGAATTTAGATTATCGAACTAAATTATAAAGCTATTTAATCGTCCAAAACTATCATAACAAAAGTAAACTGCTTCTTAATGTAATATAAATTCTATAGGTATTGAATATTTCTTGTTATTACAGTTTTGAAGTAAATGATAATTTAAAAATTAACATTTAATTGAGAAGTATATACTCACATAATGTGTACTTAAATAGGACAGTTAAGCGTTACACTTGTATAACTAGATTACAATATAATTTAAATTCTAAATAAACAATAATTGCACTATACTCGAGAATGCGAACATTGTGGAAAACATTAAATCAGCAATAATTATAGCGAAAATGCATTATTAAATGTTAAATAAAAATTATTATATTTTCTTTACGTCATTACAACAGATTTCAATTTGTTTAAATTTATATTTAACTAACAATAATATATGACTTGCAAATTTTTTTACATAATTTCCTGTTGATATTTCTTGTTTTATAAACATTAGTTTGATTACGAGAGTAGTTATCACTGAAATTACTGTTTACATATCAAATTATCATGTAGTCACTTGAAAATTTGAAACAGTGTAGCATTATGGATATAAAGATGTTATTACGATTTTATGAAGACATAAATTATATTTCTTAACTCAAGTTAAACTTATCAATATTAGATATGAGTACGTAATTATAGCGACTTTTTTTAAATTGCATTCCAATGTGATCACGTGGTTGAAGAGTATGAATATAGAGAAAATCACATTCACATGTGCTTTTATCATCGTGTGTCTTGATTGATTGAAGCTGCCGACTTTTAGATAAAAAAAATCAAAAATAAGTAAGGCAAATAGACAAAAACATTAGGAATATAGGCTTTACTTTTGGAAAAAAAGTACACAATAGGCTTTATTAATTTTTTTTTTATTATAAATTAGTTAAAATATTTTGTTATTAACTAATTATTAAAATAACAAATAATTTGTTTTTTTTTCTATTTTCCACAGATTTTTTTATTTTTTCCGATTTATGCAGTAAATTATTTTTAGGAATTATTCTTATATACATTCCAAAAATTACTACAGAGTATTTAAAGTAACAAAATAGCAGATGGCTCTTGAGAGCCGACTTTTTGACATGTATTCAAAAATCATTTGAATTCGTGAAACCAAATTTTGTTTTTATACATATATAAAAATTTATATCTGAGAATGACAAATTACAAAATGGAAATAAAAATACAATGTTAAATATCACATATTTTTGCCGATTTTATTTGACATTTACAGATAGTAAATTATTTGTAATTGTAACACAGATATGCATTTTGTCTCAGTGGACTCTAAAACAAACGCTAATTTCTAACTTGAAATGCACTATAAATGTAGTCATTTTTGTTCAAAATTTCAAACATGAAGTCAGCTGTTATCTAATGCCCGTATTCATAGTCGATGCTCAATCTCGCATGAGTTACTCCGGTCGTTCTCAACCTCAAGCACAACATAATGTTTCATAGTCGAAACTTTGTGAATTCTCGGTTTTCTAGGAAAGATTTTAGAGAATTTGTAACAACTATGCTGTTATATTTGTAAATTTTAATATTTTTCTCTCAAATCGTTTATTTCACATCTACATATATGTCACAGGTTACAGATACATGAGTCATATCACGAATATATCTTCCTGAAGCAACCCTTTTTCATTGTTATTATTAAGGCTTCTTCTACTATGCCTTCAAATTTTAAAAATTGTTGATTATCTTAAGGTTCATTATTTAACTTAGATGTCATATGTGATGGAAATGACAGTTTGACAGTTTTTTTTATATATTGATCAAGTCTACCTAATTTTTTTTTTAAAAAATCTGATGTGGACAACACATAACTTCCTTGGACGTCTATACATATTTTGTTAATAATTAAAATATGTATTATAACAGACCCAATCATAACATTGCACGTATTTGACATATTTTGACATTGGCATTAAATTTTTTATTTTTTTGTTATTTTTTGTCCTAATCCATAGCAAACTTAATTACAGAATACAAAGAGCTAATTTAATCATACTTGATGTTTTCGACGAAGAATTCAATTCTCTAAAACTTTTATTTGAAGGATTTATTACTAAAATCAAAATAACACCACTTTTTTCAAGAAAAATTGATAACAGTTTCAGGTTAGATTTTAACCAAAATCTATTATGTTATTCCCATTGATATAAAATATTATATACTAAATTTGAAAAGTTTTGGTTTATATTTTAATATAGTTTTTCATTAAAATCTATTATAGGCTTCAAGTAAAGTACCACTTCCGAAAGTTATGTAATGACCAAAAAGGGAGGTGAACAACTAGATGTTATAACAGTTCTAAATACAAAATTTTAATTTTCTACGGCTTCCCGTTTTTCAGTTATGCGAGATACGTACGTACCTACAGACGTTACGACGAAATTAGTCAAAATAGATTCAGGGATGGTCAAAATGGATATTTCCGTTGAAATCTGGACACCGAAATTTTTCGCGATTACAATATTTACGTTACTTCGTACAAAGAAGTAAAAAGCATCATCATTACTTGAGCATTACTCAAGGTTGCTTGGAACTCGCCTCAAGTAAACCTTCGACCGTAGTACGAGTGAAGAAACAAGTAGCTACTATAAAACGAAATCTGGTACTCAAGGCATATTCAAGCATAAGTCGAGGCGAAGTACTAACTATGAATACGGGCATTAATTTCATGTTGCGAATTTACATAAAAATGATGTGGCCAACACAAAACCTCCCGCTATTTAATTTTTATTAATTTAAATACATACCTCCGTATTTACTAATGCTGCAAACTGTTCCATTGCATATAACTATTTCTTTATTTAATATTTTAATACCTCCCGCTATCCTTGATAAGGGAGGTATAGGTATGCTAAAAATCACATATCGAGATTTTAGCAAATGACCACGTTTTAAGGTCCCTAGAATCCAATTTTAACATTTTCACGATGATGTCTGTATGTGTATGTGTATGTGTATGTGTGTGTGTGTGTGTGTGTGTGTGTGTGTATGTATGTGTGTGTCTATGTGTGTATGTGTGAATGTGTATGGATTTTGTTGACGCTCTAACTCAAATACTTATCATTTAGAAAATTCTGAAACCTTGTATTTAGTCATTCGGTCGAGACGAGACGAAACGAGAAATTCATTGTCTCGTCTCGTCTCGTTTCAAATTTATAAAATTGTCTCGTCTCGAAATTTTTCTCGTCTCGTTTAATAGAGTCTCGTCTCGGCCGAGATTCTCGCCGAGATTTTTCGACGAAATTTAATATGTATATTTTAGTCCCATAAACTAATTATTAATTTATACAATTTTATATTAATAATAATTTGAATAAAAAGATAAATATTTGTCGTTTTATCTGTCAAAATTTGATATAACCTAAAACTTGTGCAAATTTTATTATTTTATAGTTTATTAATTTAATTTTTATCTAGCATTTTCTAATCTGTTATAAAACATTAAAAAGAAAATAACGCTAAAAATCTTAACTAAAGCCTGGATTACACGATGAAGTTTTTTTTATAAGTGACCTTACAAGTATATTTACACGATCAAGTTTTGCGGGAATTTCCCATTTTGCTATTTTTCAGTTTACTATCAATCGCTTATAACACTACTTGTATACATCAAAAATATAAACACAAATGACATTTGACAGTTACTTGACAGTTAAAATTTGTCGGGACTTTTAAGGAAAAGTTTTTCTTTAAAAGTTTTTTGTTAGAAGCCTATTCATTTGTCTCTCTCATGTCATTATGCGAGAGAAATCTTTTCAAGTTGAAAAGAAAAACTTCATCATGTAATGCACGCTTAACAAATTCTTACCGACAAAATGTCAAATACGGTATTATCTTTTTGTTCAAAAATGCCATAGCTAGAGATAGATATCACTAATAATATTTTAAATTTCACACGTTTGCATAATATTAGTCATGAGAAAAATAATAACCGAGAAATCTCGATACAGTTTTCGAGAATCGAGATCTCGGCAAATATGTCTCGTCTCGTAAAATATTTTTTACATTTCTGTCTCGTCTCGTCGAGACGAGAAATCTCGAGTACGAGACGAGACGAGAATCGAGAAATATCTCAATCACTACTTGTATTTCTACCCTATTCTAATATGTAAAAATACCATTAGATTTTGGTGTAAATCGTATAACCGGAAATGGCACTTTGCCTGAAGCTCATAATGGTTTTTCTTCAAAAAATACTATTAAATGCCATTTTTTTCGCATTTTATCATTATGAAAATTAAAGATTATTGAATTTTCTACAGGCATACATTAATACTTTTTCTATACATTTTACAGATAAATTTAAAACTTAATTTTTCTTAAAACCCCCTAAGTCTAAGATAAACACAATTCCTTTGTTACACAGTTCATCTTTCAAATGAATGTAACTGACAGGTAAACGTCATTGTCAAAAACCTAATCACTTCAAATTGATAATAGTGACATATTAAATAATAAAGAAAATTGTAAATAAAGCAATAGTTATATGCAATGGAACATAATATAGTTTGCAGCATTACTAAGTACGTAGGTATATATTTAAATTAATAAAAATTCATAAGTTCAGAAGTTCATATTTGAAAAGAATGTAACTGACAGGTAAATATCACTGTCAAAGAACCTATCATTTCAAATTGGTAATCGTGACATTTTAAAAAGAAAATAGTAAATAAAGCAATAGTTATATGCAGTAGAACAGTCTGCAGCATTAATAAATAAATAGGTATGTACTTAAATTAATAAATATTAAATAACGGGAGGTTTTGTGTTGCCCACATCAGATTTTTAAATTCATTTTATTATGAGAGGTCTTAACTTGATAACTATAGAAACATGTTGTCATATTGTGATTGACAAGTATATGTATGAAAAATAATAAACCTTTCTGTCAAAGCATTAATTTATTTCTTGGATAAATCGAGCCATCCTACTGTTGAGAAGTGAGATAGATTGATTGAAATAAACGCGATAAGTAATATTAAAGTGTACCTCGAGTATTCTGTAGAAAACTCCTGTGTTCGTACAAATTGGATGAAGAAATCAAGAAAGAATTAAATGCATTCAAAGAAGAAAGAAAATTTTATATGGAACAAATATAACAGATGATGTTCGTTTGAATGAAGGAGACAATGTTTCGTTTGAATTATAACACTATTCTGGACTTCCATTGTCTATATTTCAATAAAGTTATTACACAACGTTTCGATTGTTGAAGTATCTACAATCGTCTTCAGGTGAATACTAACAAACTTAGAGACTACTAGAGCTTATATACTAAATACATAATCACAGCAAACCTCCGCATCTGTATGGACTACCAAAGATACATAAAATCAACATGCCGCTTCGTCCGATAACCAGCTCTCGCAATGGGCCAACATACCAGCTAGCCAAGTTTCTACTGCCAATCGTGCAACCACTTCAAGACAACAGCCCATCATTTGTGAAGGACTCCAAGCACTTCGTCGAAATTCTGAAGACCATAGAGCTACAACCACGGGATCAGCTTGTCAGCTTCGATGTGGAAAGTCTCTATAGCAATGTTCCTGTTGAAGAATCTCTAGAAATAATTCGCAAAAAGCTCCAAGAGGACGAGAACCTACATGAAAGAACCACGCTACCAGTTGAAGGAATAATGAAGCTACTAGAATGCTGCCTTAGGAACTCATATTTCCAGGAAAAAACAGATTCTTCGCCCAAGACGACGGCCTTCCAATGGGATCATCTTTATCACACGTCATCGCCAACATCTACATGAACTGGTTTGAATCTCAAGCAATAGAGAAGGCGAAATTTAAGCCGAAGGTATGGCTTAGATATGTGGACGATACCTTCATAGTTTGGAACCACAGTGATCGACAACTAGAACACTTCCTGCATCACCTGAACACCATCAAACCAACCATCAAATTCACAATGGAAAAAGAAAAGCAACACTCATTACCTTTCTTGGATGTCCACGTGAAGAATAATAACGGGAGGATTGAGACAGCAGTTTACAGAAAACCAACACATACCGGCCAATATCTGAACCATGCATCTAACCACTCTATAACAACGAAGAAAGGAATAGCAAAATCTCTAATCGACAGAGCTCACAGATTATGCAACACAGAGAAAGGACTGCAAGAAGAAATCAAGCACATCAACAGGGTCCTGAAACAGAATGGCTACCCAAGAAACATGATAGAGGAGCTTCTTCACAAACATCAATCCAACAGCCAGCAACCAAAAAGAATAAAAACCAGAAGTACTACTCAGCATCCCATACATCAGAGGCTTATCCGAGACGATAAAACGCATAGGAAGAACTTACAACATCAACACAGTATTCAGATCAAGAACTACTATCAGAAGTATGATCTCCCATACGAGACCGCAGACCAGTCAAGATTTTTTAAAATTTCCCTAATGCTTCATTTAGATCATATTTTATTATGTATATATTTTTAAATTTTCTTACAAAATACCTTATTCATTAATTATTATTATTATTTAACTACTATACATACATATTAGTTATTGTTCATTGTTTTATTTTCATTCTAAAGACTTTTTATAGACCAGGAAATTTACGATTTTACCTCAAAGTAATTACAAGAAAAGCTTTTAAACGGAATCCTACCCAGAAAATGCGCTGAAGAACATATCAAAAATTTCCGGAAATCGGAGCACGGGAACTTCCCGCCAATTGAGAAAAATGGCGGAATATTTATATTTTTGGCCATTTGCTCAAAACAATTATGAAAGATATTAAAATTAAAAAACAAACAATAGTACGTATTTAATACTTAGTCTAATATGTTTCACTATTTAGTTTACATTAGTCGTGGCATCGAAAGAAGTAAATTATTTATAACTTTTTTTATAATAATTCTTAACGTTTTCATGCAATTTTTTTATTTTTTAATTCACCACTCTGATCTTTTATGATAACGCGGTTTGAAAATTTGAATTAAGCAATTCAGCATGAAATTCTCTTTCATATCAAGTATGACACAATTTTTTCCGATGAGCAATTTGCGAGTTACTAACAAATGAAATTCACATGAAATTCGTGTGAGATATTAAACATCTGAAAATCGTATCATTTCTTAATTTTTCAACCAACCACTTTGACACATATTAAATACGTAATATTGTTTATCTTTAATCGTGTCGAAATTTTGAATGAGAATTTGAGAAATGAGCCGATTTTCAGATATTTAAAATTTTAGAGGAATTTCATGTGAATTTAATTTGTTAGTAACTCGCAAATTCCTCATCGGAAAAAATAGTGTCGTAATAATTGAAATGAAAGAGAATTTCATGCTGAATTCAAATTTTCAAACCGTGTTATCATATCTCTAACATGATCAGAGTGATGAATGAAAAAATAAAATATTGCATGGAAACGTTAACAATTATTATAAAAAAGTCATCAATAATTTACTTCTTTCGAGGACACGACGAATGTAAACTATTATAAAAAGTGAAACCTATTAGACTATGTATAAAATATGTTATATTTTTTGTTTTTTTTAAGTAATTTTAATTTTAATATCTTTCATAATTGTTTTGAGCAAATGGCCAAAAACATAAATGTGCTGCCATTTTTCCCAATTGGCGGGAGGTTCCCGTGCTCTGGATAGAATTCCGTTTAAAAGCTTTTCTTGTAATTACTTTGAGGTAAAATCATAAATTTCCTGGACTATAAATCGTCTTTAGAATGAAAATAAAACAATAAACAATAATTAATATGTGTGTATAGTAGTTAAATAATAATAATGAATGAATAATAATAGGTATTTTCTAAGAAAATTAAAAAATATATAATAAAATATGATCTAAATGAAGCATTAGAGAAATTTTAAAAAATTTGCTCTGTTTGAAGCGCTGTAGCTCGCTATCTATTGGGCTTCCAAATTACCAAGAGATGGCGCTGACGTCAAACTTCAAACGAATGGTACATTTTTCGCTGGATTCCATAAGAGTACAATTGGTGTGACACTAATTTTCGTAGTTTTTAATTTAATTTCGAATTTAGTATAGTGTTTTTTTATTAATTTAGGTAGAATTGAGTTTGATCTTTCTTGTAGTAATAATTTAGTGATAGTTTTAATAATATTTTAGTTAATAGGGTTAATTTTAGTAAGTATTTGTAGGTTAAGAGTATTTTAGTCATATTTTAATTAACAGTATATTGGTTTTTTTAATAAAAAAATATTTGATTTCCTTTATTTAGATTGTATTTCATTGCCTTTGTTGTACATATATTAATTTCTATCTACATAGCTTTACTTTTATTTAATTGTTTTTCTTTCATAATGAACAATTCTCTTTGCTTAGATTTAGATACTATTTGTAGATTTGGGAATTGTAGTGTATCATCTACAAATATGGTGGAAATCCAGCAAGTAATAAATAGTGGCCACATAATATTATGTGGTAAATATTTTTGGAGAAAACTACATTGTAACTTTAACCTATAAATTGCATATCTCCTAATTTGTTCATTATTTTTTTAAAAAACAAAAACTTACCTGTTATATTAAAGTAATTCAGATCCTACTAAGAATAAAACAATAATAGCCGAAGATAAAAGCGTATTAAAATTCGTATACAAGTAAATACAATCCCTGAATAACATAACCACCTTTGTACATGTACACTTCACTCAGTTCAGAAATCTGCCACCAGTAGCGCATTGTAATTTTGGAAGCCCAATTGGTTATAGAAAAAAATGTGTTAGATGAAAGCAGTAGGAAATTTTATTCTCAACTGAACTAACTGTTTTGCCCTAATGCAAATAGGTGAAGAGATATTTAGAAAAAACCGCTTTTTTGCGCCTTTTTTCCCAATTTGGCGGTGCTTCCCGAAGGCCCCTGAGGGGGAAAACTTGCATTTTTTATTAGGACCCCTAAATATATAATATATCCAAAAATCAAAAATACCCGACGTTTCGCAGGCTAAATTTACCTAATGACTGGACTATTTAGAGATGAAGACATTATAATATATAGAATAATCTAATCGTAGAGGCTAAGGCACTAAGGACACTACTTGACAAATTCAAATGTTTATAACATAGTTTTTAAATGACAGATGTCAATGTCAGTGTCAAAATAGTTTTAGTGACATTTTGATAGCTTTTTCTGGGAACTACATTTAATCTTTCTTATTGTTTTATTAATTAAATATTTAAAACTATAGGTAAAATGCATATATCCATCAGAAATACCGCCAATCTGGTTAATGAATGGGAAGAATCTCTAACATTTAGGAACTTCCTCATACAATGAAAAATAGATATAATTAGAATTATATGTGTGCAGAAGACATGTTAAATACAATATAAAACAATATTTGGGTAAAGTTCTGTAAGTTTTTGTTATAAAACGACGGTTCGATAGCGAAGTGCAATACAATACTTATATAGCCTAATATGGAAATAGCAAGAGGTCTTGTGCTGGCCACAACAGATTTTTTATTAACAATACTCGTATAAAATAAATATTTGTATAACACAATTTACAAACATATATTAAATAATTAAATTCTAAGATATAACAATATAATTTTATAGAAGGTAGCGACAATAAACACAACCTTTTAAGTTTATGTTCATACGTAATATAACAAGTGATATGATTATCATCGATGATATTTTCGAGTGAAACCGAGTTGCAGATTTTACGAGTCCGAAGGACGAGTGGAATGTGCTGCTTCGGTTTCACGAGCAATATCTTCGATTATTAATCATATCACGAGATTATATTTTATGAGAGAATATAATGAATTTTTGTTAAAATTAACTGTCAATGTTGTAAAAATCCCTTAGTAACGAATGTAAATTAGGTGATATTTTCTGTGTTTTTTATCATCGCTGTGATAGACATGTAACTAGGGAAATTCTGAATGTCGATTGGCGGAAAACATGTCCCGTGACTAATGAATTATATTCTCTGTATTTTATTTAAACTCAACGTTCCGGCAGCATACTTTAAGGCGATAGTCCACCGATAGGACTTAAAATACTACGTTGTGTGTGTGTGTGTGTGTGTGTGCGTGCGTGCGTGCGTGCGTGCGTGTGTGTGTGCGTGTGTGTGCGTGTGTGTGTGCGTGTGTGTGTGCGCGCGCGCGTGCGTGTGTGCGCGCGCGTGCGTGTGTGTCTGTGCATGCGAGCGTGTGTGCGTGCGTGCGTGTGTGTGCGTGTGTGTGTGCGTGTGTGTGTGTGCGGGGTGCGTGTGTGCGTGTGGGCGTGTGTGCGTGTGCGCGGGTGCGTGTGTGCGTGTGTGCGTGTGTGTTTGTTTGTGTGTGTGTGTGTGCGTGTGTATGTGTGTGCGTGTGTATGTGTGTGTGTGTGTATGTGTGTGTGTATGTGTGTGTGTATGTGTGTGTGTGCGTGCGTGCGTGCGTTTGTTATTTAATAATTTATATTTTGCATAATCTATTCTAGGAACCTTAAAACGTACTTATTCATATTTACCAAATATTTAAATAGCTATTTGTGTATTAAGAGCGCAAAATGCGACATTGTCGATTGAGAGGTTGTTCGTCACGCGGCATTCTCTCGAAATCGACAATGTCCATTTGCGCTCGAAACACACACAAGATTTTTTCTACAGTCGCCACAATGGGGTCCTCCACCATAACAAAAAATAATAAAATGTACACTTTATACTTACAGTACTGCTCAATAAATAACGATTGGCTAATACAAAAGATACGGTTTAAACTTAAAAATGCTTTTAAATGATTATATCGTTACATTAGCCATCTATTCCATAAAAAAAACCAAAATTAGAGCGTGGAAGCAAGGATTTGTGACGCCTGTCACACTGAAAAAATTAACAAATATTTCAAGGAATTTGTGATTATATAGACATGTATGTGCATTGACTGACTTCTCGCAATTATTTAAGTAACGAAATAACTAATAACTTTATTGTAATCAAAATAAATAGTTAACTAGAGATCAGATGTCAGTACGACTCGCAACTATCCTACCGCCATCTGTGTACAATCATTCCTATTACTAAACATAACTTCACACAATTTATTTTATATTCAATTTTATTTTATCGTTATTTTCCATTCTTCTTGAGTTTTTATTCAATCTAATCTAAGCATTTTATACTTTCGTTTTTGTAAATGAATTCCCTATTTCATTTTCACAGCAGTGGGGCATTTTGTTAGGTTATGTTAAATACCGACAGAACATATGTCAAACTGACTTGTGAACGTGATAAATGTGTAATTACAGTGCCATTAGTTCCTAACTAAACATTTTCATTAAGAATGTAGACGAGTGACATTTTTCAACATTGTATACTTAGAAATTTGGACAGCGAGCGTTTTTTCTACTTTGTCGCGCATGAGCGGCAAAGTGACATTTTGCGTTGACAAAAGAGAGCGCAAATGGCTACTTTCTATAGTGACTGTAGAAAAATATATGTATGTATGATTAAAATCTATTTTTTACGTTTTCCTAGTTGACATATAGAAATACGTACATACATACGTATTCATACAAACATTACTTAAAATTTATGACTATACATACATATAGAAAGATTTGATCTTATTTATTAATTACTTTATTTACCAGAATATACTTCAGGTGTAAGAAAAACAATAACACTAAATGTTATTTACCATTATTAATGATTTATGAACGATTATGTTGTTTATGTTGATGCATTGCTATTGTAATAAACAAAATTTGTTTTTACACTTAGTTCATTTGGAATTTGAAAAATTTTGCTAATTAACCTTGTTCGTTTAAAATATTAAAAAAAATTGAAAATCAATTGTAATTTTGAAGTACATGATCTTATGGAAAAACGCGTTTGTGCCAAAAAAAAAAAGATTTTCAAGTTATTACGCTTTATATATTTTAATTAGATATGGCTTTTATTAATTTTACTTGAAAATTTTATTCAATATTATCTGCAAAGTTGTTTATATTCAAGAATTTGTGAGTTGTAATAAGTATAATAACATGTTTGTTTATTGCAATAATGTTTAACTTTCAGCTTTTAATTGAAATAAAATGACAAGTTTAAATTTATACACATATTTCTTGGAATATATGTTTTACTTATATGGAACATCATAATTTTATGTTCATCTAGGTATATTAGAATATTATTGTAGATTATAAACTTTTTGCATTACCGTCTTCAATTATTTCACAATATTTTTGCTGCATATTAAAATAAATTCATACACTATTACAATTTGGTAAATTCGGGTTTATGCAGCAATAACTTTTACAGCCATAGCCGTATTCATGGTGAAGGAGAAAAACTAGCTTTACCAGGTTTACGTAATCCTGGTTTAAACCCAATCTAAAAATGGTTATTCATAGTCAAATTTAGACCTGGTTTCATATAGTGCGGGACATGAAAGATGAGCTACAGAAAATATGTTAGCACAAATCACTGTCTAATATAAGCGCTCCGTTTAGCACAAAGATACTGTAGTAATTATTATTTGTCGGCGTTTATGAAATACCACGATATGAGCATTTCTTTGCCTTACCCCTCAGGTCAAGGTTCGTGTCCCGCAATATACATTGTACTACGCATGCGTAGTGAATATAGTTTTGACATTTGTAATGATAGCTGGGCTGATATCTTACAACTAAAAATTCATTAAGAATTTTTATTTCACTGTTAATAATAACAAAATTAATGCAATTAATTTTTATCTTGATTGCGGTAACACACATTGATGGTTTTAGTACATTAGGATTTGCAAGGGAAGATGGAAACAAAAATGAAATGCTTTTGGATATGGTGTAAATAAAGACGAACACAATTTGCAGTTTTCCAAATATAACGTTCCTACTACTTCCGAAGATAAAATATTAGTATCAGAACTAGTATATCCAATTTAATAATAATTAATATGAAATTATGAAAATTAATTACATTAAATGAAGAACTTTAATTTGATATGATAGAAAATTATTGGATTGCAATCAAATTTTGTTTATTTCAATCGAATGATTTCGTACACGACATGCGACTGCTTCAGATGAAATTTCTTAAAAATTGTTCAAAAATTGAATACATTTAATAGTAATTCATAACAATAACACTGTCACATTCATATATGTTAAAGTAAATGTAATAATTCCATAATATAATACATATTATTACAATAAATATGTATATATTAAAATTCCTTCAATATCGTCCATTCTTTCATCCTTTTGTATATTATGTAGTACTATTGTTGCAATAATGCATGATTTAGCTTTCTAGTAGGTGTAGCATGTATACGTGTAGTAGATTTAGTTAGACGGTTAGACGAAGCACAAGCATCAACATAAATTGTGATGTGATGTACAAACGTTTTAAAAAGAAAGGCGATACTTCTTGAAAACTCTAACTGCAACTCGAATCATTGTAGCTTGGGAAAACTGTACAAGTTTGTTAAAACAGATTGTACAAATTAAATAAGTTGTTACATTTAATATTTTATATAATAAATTAATACCAGATTCACTTTAATAATTCCCTTTTCAAAGATAAATTAACCGAATGTGTATGTTGCCTAGATACACCTCATTACTTTTCACGCACTTCTGCTTGAAAATTGACACTTTACACACTGGAAAGAGTGCGTAAAGTATATACTTTATGCACGGTAGTAGGAAATATATTATTATTATTATTATTATTATTATTATTATTATTATTATTATTATTATATACCTAAGCCATAATTTTTTTGTTTAATTCCTAATTCAAATATTGGTATCTACTAAATAATTTTTAAAAAATCAAGGACTTTTCCTGAGCAACTTGAAAGGCACTTAAAAATTGGTTAACGGACCAAAACGTATCATTTGTTACGCGAAACGATAATCCCCTTAACCTTCCCCCGGCACGTCTCATAGAATAATTTTGGTCTCTTTAATCTCGAAAAGTTTGCGATGATGACGGGAAGCCCAAACTGTGAAGGTATTTCGACGCAAAATATACAGAAAAGTCCGAAAAATCGATGTAAATGTCATCTAGAACCTAATGGTAAGTGCTCGAGAAAGTTTCGCCTTGTGGAAGAACACGGCCCTCTTTATTTGTTGCTTATAAACAGTTATACAAAACTTTAAGTAAATGCATTTTTTACAAAAATAATAATAATAATAATAATAATGTGTGTGCCTAAGACCGCACGTCCGCATTTAAAACTTAAATGGTTGACATTTGGATCGTAAAGCAATATTATCTCTTAACTGCTCCCGAAAGCTTTATAAACTTAAATGTTTAAGTGTGCTGGGCTTACATTCATATTTTTTATAAGATGTCAAAATATTGTGAGCATTCTAACCAAATTCTAACAAAATTGTAAAGAAAGAATTTTAATTTTCTTAGAAGAGGCTGAGAAAACTCAAATTTTATTTTAAAATTTGTCCAAAAACCACATAAACTATAATTTTAAAACAGGTTAAGAATGCGCGATTTGTCATTCCTAGTCTTTCAAAACATTAATTTGGCTGTTATAACCGCGTTGTAACGCTGTTCGTACGATTTTTAAAAATTATAATCAAATAAAATCTACCTGTTTCAGGGTTGTTATATACCAAATAACACCCTAGGGTGTTATAAAATTGAAGTTGTTGCTATGTGAAAGACTACTACAAATCAATAAATTAACGAAATGAACGTTCAATAATTTTTTGTTATTTTTTGTTAACTTAGAATACAAAGTTAGTACGAGTATTATAGTAGGATTACTTATTTATATGAAAAATGTAATTTTAAAATCGACCAAAAAATTCTAGATTAGCAGATTTATATACCAAACCTAATGTAAACTTGTACATTAAATATAGTTCAGTAGGTGCTTCCTTAATGGCCGGTGGCACCAATGTAACTTAAATATTAAACTCTGCTTATATTGACAATATTGCATCGAAATGAAATGTCAAATGAATCACAAGATATTGCTGTCAAAATGTCGATTTGCATCTTTTTGTTTAAGCCTAGCTTAAAATTTAAGCCTTGTTGGTGCAAATGAGCATAAGAAATGCAAAAACTTGTTCGCGGGTTAAAACCCATAGCCCATGCAAATTTGTTTTAAAAATTCCTGCAACTGGACAAATTTTTCAGTATTTTTGATTTTCTTCTTCACCATCAGTTCTTTCTTTAACATTGAAAATTTTGTCCACAAAGAGTTGGGAGAGAATGATTAATAAAAACAGGCCAGCATAACGGTTTCATTTATTACACTTACACAATTCTCCGCCATCCTTTCTTCAAAACGGCTGAATTCTTGTTCATATATTTTTTTTAAGTTTTTTCAGGTACAACTGATTCTATTGCTTAACTTTTACATCTAATGCGACAGGTGGAAATAATGAAATAAACAAATGGGTATTGTAAACAAATAAGAATATCGCGTTCCCTATTACAGCGTTTAAGCAACTAAATTAATTTATATAACAGAAATCACTAGGACGACAAAAATCGATTAAAATCTTTATTAAAATAATACATCAGTCGGGCGTTAAACGTTGAATGTACCACGGGTGTTAAACGGACAATAACGCCTTCGGTCAACGTACACACCTCGAACCAGGGGCCCTCGGAAAGTACACTGATGCCCTCAGGAGATAATGCCCCTATAACACATTTGATACGTTAATTACTATATCTACCTCAATAGTTTTTGACCAAAATTATTGCAATTATTGCGGTAATATAGTTATTAACGTCATTAGGCCAATATGAGGCAAATAACGGACGCGGCTGAGGTTTGCATACCGAGGTGATAGCCGAGGTTTATAATCAGCCGATTACGTTATTTGCATGTCGGCCGCGTGAAAAAAGACTATATTTTTTACCCTTGTTGACTAAATAACTATTCTATATATTCTGGTCAATAATTTTTAACACAACTTTGTGAGTTCATCCTGGGTAACAAATTCAATAAAACTATTCTTGTAAGATTTTCATACGGGCTACAGTTTTCGAGGAAAAACTGAAAAAAACTAATTTTTTGCACATTTGATCGAATATAGCGTCTCGCGCCGACCCTCCCCAAGGTCAAGAACTTAGAATTTTCACCCCACCTTCTGTAAGACAAAGGCCTTTTTTTGGTCTCCATTGAGAGGACTTTCTAGATAATTCGATATTTATGGATGAGTGTTCGAATAAACTCAGTGATCAGTTGTGGTTTGGTTCCAAAATCCATTTCGCATTAGCTATAATTGTTTATATTACGTATAAATATGATTTCTTAGATATATTTTACTTTTTTCACAATTGTTATAAGTTCTCAAAAGTTAGAAAATGACAATTGGGAAATATCTTCTGTGGTAGACTTGATAGACATCCGATATTTTTACTTCAATTTTACTGCTGTCTTAAACTACATACATACTTGTACAGATAGCTTTAAATTCCGTATTTTAATGAAACGATATAATAAAAAAATATTATGTTAAGCAATTTTAAGTTTCAATATTTATGTCGAATGATCCAACTCTAACGGCCATGTGTGTGAACTCAAAATTTTTGTAATTCTGAAGTTTCGTTGAATGAACTCCGTACTGTTTCAAATTGCTGACATGCTGCTGGCGATCTTCCGCTCAGTATTTTGCAGAATACTGGAGAAAAAGCGGAATATGACCAGCAAAAATGTCAACGTCGTCAATTGTACTAGCCTAGGAAATGTTCGTATCCACGAATGAGAGGGATTCTTAGCCCGATCGTGGAGGCGAACACTTCGAACAGTCGTGCTAAATTTTGTTTAATTTCTTATTTCTTACATTTTCTATAACTTTGTATAATATTTTTTTAAATTTTAATTATAAATATTTATTTTCAAAAAATAAAAATAAAAACAACCCCATCAAACCCTTCCAGACTCAGCACAGGTCCGCGTAGTGACACAGGTAAGTATAACTTTCATTTATATTCTTACTGTGGCTGTCTGAGCTTTAATTCACTACGTCAACAGAGGGTGATTTTCACTATACATAACCTCCCCCCCCCTTCACACACACACACACACACACACACACACACACACACACACACACACACACACACACACACACACACACACACACCTGAACAAATTTGTAAATCTGTAAATGATTAACAAAATAGCAACAAAAGCTGCCACCTTTATATATAATTTTGGATGACTAAGCGGGGTAAATTTTGACCCCAGTGCTTGTTTTTGTTTAATAAATCTGGAAATATAATACATTTCTATCTGGATTTTTTTTTTAGCTGATTATTTTTAAGTATACTGTCATATTACTTTATTAAATTAATTTTTTTTTTTTTACATGACCAAAAAAAAATGTTTCGTTGGAGTCAGAATTGACTCCACTTGGTCATTCAAGTTTCATTTCTTAGTTTTACTTTTCATAGCGAATTTTATAATCTGAAGCACGCAGACTTATTCTAGGGCATGCTAACCTACAGCAGCTTCATATAGCCACAATAAACGAGTTTACTTTGTACGTAGATAAATACAATGATTATGAAAAAGGAAAGTACTTCCGCATGAGACTCTTTGTTCAAGATTGGGACTTCAACCCCTCTAATAAAATACCGGCCGCGTCAAGGATAACGTTGACATGTTCAAAAAGCAATAGATACTATACTTGAAGTTGAAAAACAAGAAGAAGGCAGTGAGAGAGGCCCAAGAAGATCTACGAAAACGTGGAGGTTGCAAAATTTGTCCCCGTGCTTCAGACAAGAAATATTTCACGAAGTGCAATAAATGTTTTTTGTCTGCAAATAACTTTCTTATATCGAAAAATATATAATATGCAACACGTGCCGCTTTAATTGTAGCTTATGTGAAGAAAAAATGTGTATTTATAATTTGATTTTGTATTCTTAATATTTATATTATATTTGATAGCCATTAAATAAAATGTTAATTTTTGTTATCTGAATAGTGTATTTTACGTTCTAGTTTAACAATAACTTTTTTTAAAAAATCCACAGATCTTTTATTACCTAAAATAGATGGGGTCATATTTTACCCCACTTAGTCTTCCATTTACTAAAAAAAGCTTAGTCATCCGAAGGTTAATCAACAAAGATAGATGCGTTTTTGTTAGTTTTTTTTTATGGATTTACAGACCTGTAAAACTTTAGAATTTGTTCAAAATCGGCCTGACAAATTTAACGAAATTAAATGTATTTACATATACAGTTTACTGCCTCGCCTCCTGATCATCACAATCACTTTCCAATTAGTAATTTGTAAATAACACATAGTGCCTTGAAAACCTTAACGGTAAACATTAAAACAAAAACCGATCATGTAACAGTAATATAAAAATAAATTACATATCACCATAATAATGGACTATACGTAGTAGTAAACAAACCGTAGAACGAAATAAACAAAAATTACAAATACTTATAAGAAATAATCTTTAAGAATACCTACCTAAAATTTGAAAATAAAAATTGCACTAAAAAGTAGAATTGTTAAAGCAATGACTATTAATTTAAAGTTCCGGAAAATATAATTAATATAAACATATAATAAATCTAATATGGCTATTATTGTGTTTATTTCAGTTTTACACTAATTTACGTATAATTTTATTGTGTTGGGAAGTAAATGATATTCTGATACTGCCAGGATATCAATATTTTTAAAGTTTAGAGAAAGGAAACTTTTTCTAACTATAATACAACCATTTAGTTCATGGTCTGCATATTTTATTTAATAAAACTAAACTACCAAATTTACTTTACAGCAAAGGCAATAAATGCTGTCGAAGCTGTAAATCTGAGTTTAGTGCCGTGTTGAACACATTATTTTTCTGTCGATGTGAGAATAAATATTAATTCAGCGATTATTTTTAATATCTATTTTGAAAGTTATCGCCATCAAATTATGTTGCTATGCGTTTGTTGAACGATTGCTATGCGTTTGCATAGAGGTTGCTATGTAATATGCAGCAATAGTACATTATTCAATGAGCATGTAATCCGGGCTATTACTCAAAAGAATAAAGTTTGCATCATGAGCTGAGGGCGAGTAGAATACTACACTTTTTCTACGACTATTCAATAGGAATTTGAACTTTTCTGCCTGGATATGTATAATTAAAAATTCTTAATTATTATTGTCTATATTTAAAATTCTATAATTTATAATTTTTTAACTTTGTTGCAACATATATATATATATATATATTGGTAATATCATGCGCCTCCATGTTTTTTCTTTTTTTCATTTCGAGGGGAGTGAATTTTTTACTCCATAACCTTCAGATTTTCGTTTCAAAAATGCGCGGCGCAGTTTTGAATAATTTTCTATATTTATTCTATAATATTTGGTGGCGTGCAAATTTATTCATTCTCACTATCTGGTTTTTAAGTCAATCATTCTATTAACTTACATAACTTACACAGATTCATAATTTTGATATTTTAACACTGAAAAAACAAATATAACATAATATAGTAATTGTTCTGAGCCAAAGCATACCTACTCGATAATAGTACAATTTTGAGTAATGGATGTTTGTGATTGGTCTTCCCACAGCCCGTGAGTAATTAGTGACGGACCATGTGCATTGTACGTGTCACATTACAAACATTGACATGTAACTGTCAATACTGTCATAACGTGAACATAACCTCGAAGCACAACTTTTTACTGCAAATTTAAAAGCTGAGATGCAAATTATTCATAAATTAAATTCAGGAAAATTACGATCGAAGAAAAAGTATAGTACACAGCTCTAGTAAAGGTTCTTACAACTCTCGCAATGTAGTATACTCTTACTATCTAGGCACTGTTGACTGTTGAATTTTTTCTTTTTAACGCAAACGGATCAAAAATTGAAATGCTGCGGCACTTTTTTACGTTTTTATTGTAGACATAAAATAATTATTAATGCAACATGAGTAGAAAGTGTAGTCTTATTTCGCAAACCGTAGACACTTTTAACTCTAGTTGCTTACAATTTTTTCTTCTACAATAAAAGCGTAAGAAAGTTCCATAGCGTTTCATTTTTTCTCCCGTTTGCGTTGAAAAGGTACACTTTCTTCACGCTTTTATGGTAAAAAATACACATTTTATGAACCTATTTATTATAATGAAAAAGGTAGCTTTTTAACGGATGTAAAGAAATTTGTATGTAACTATAGTAAAAAGGGTTTTACTTCACTTATAAGATTTGATGCACTCGCCTGCGGTTCACGAGGTCAAATTTTCCTATTCGTGAAATAACATCATACTTTTTATTCATACTGCGTAAATAATATCAATATATTACCATTGTCGTACCCTAAAAGCATAACAACACGACCATAAGAAAAGAAATGGATGAGAAGAGATTAGAAAGTATCCGTTCGGACCTTATTCCCAGATTTAGCTATGTGTTCTTCAATGCCTGTTGCCTTATATTTATTTCCTATTAAAAAGCAATAGTTTTTTTTCACGAACTGACGGTTATGTGGTTACGTAAGTACCCCTTAAACAGTGTTAGCCCAGGACCCCCAAAGTTCACGGCCCGCCCGTGTTGTATTATTATTGTTGTATTATGTGTTCTGAAAAATTTTCAATATTTTTTTTACTAATTTTTGAAGTGCATTACAAAAATTAACATATCCTTTATTTTTTGACATAAGATATGAAGATTATTACGTCATAAAATTACTGTGCTCATAATAATTTTACTTGAAATTATTAGAATTATTTGGCGACAATTAAATTTCATAGCGGTGTATCATTTTCAGTGGGAGCCACTGTTTTGCTAACAGATTCCGATTTGAATAAACATTAAAAAATATCCGATCGTGAAAAAATATCTCTAGGGAATATTTCTATAAACGTATAATTATTATCCATCCAATTTTGTTAGAGAATGCAAAAAAGTAGTAATAAATGTAATGCGTACAATGCACTTAATTATTATAATATTCTCACATTATGTCATTTAGAACCGGTTTACAAACGTCCACTTATATATTCCGAAGTAAATTTAGTGAAATAGAATGCAAGAGTTTTTGACAGCAACGATTTTAGTGTTACAAGAACTCATAAATTGATTCGAATTTGTTTACATAATTAAATTTACTTTGGTAGTATACTTAAGTTGACGTTAATAACACCGATCCTTATTAAAAAAATTGTTATAAGCTTCGGTGTTGACATCTTTAACATCCATGTCCCTTGTTTGGTGTTTCAAAATCTGGCAACCGATATTACGTAAACAATATTAACTTTACATATCCAGCAATAAATAAAATCCCCCAATGTTAAAAAATGAAAATAATACTTATGGCAAAATATAATAGTCACGAATCTGGTACGTCGACATTATTGAATTTGCGTAAAAAAAAACCTGATGATAAATTTACAAAACGAGGCAAATTAAATATTTTTTCCTTGCACTATAATTGGATAGTAAAGATTGTAATCAAAGTTGATATAACATGCAATATATGTATGTACATAAGCCACTTTGTTTTGCCATTCTATAACTAACCTGTTGCGCAATGCTCGTATAACCGAACATTTCTATATCCGAGGTACATGTAGCCCAAGTGGAGTTATCGGAGGTGGAGATATTTACCGCGGTGTAGTTGTCACTAGTGCGAGGTGGACCTATGCTGATGAATGTCTGACCAAAGTAGTGGAAAGCAGAGAGAACGTTGATGACGCTGAAAAGAGCCATCAGGATGGCCTGGTACCTAAATAAAAAGAAAAAAATGTTAGCTGATTACATATTCGATTTATATGTTGTACTGGAAGTCCAAAGCCTAGCCAGTTAATTAAATGACCGGCCACTTTTAGTCTTAGGAACGAAAATCAGCCTAATATATCAGTAATATCAGTATAGATGGAGCTTTAGTTAGCGAGTTCTACATATATATATATATTCATATAATAATATAGTATATTAAAAACAAGTATAATAAGGAAATCTGTTAACGCAGTTATTCTCAAACTGTATGCCGTGGCCCAAAAGTGTACCACGAAAATCTTTGGCGCGAAATCTTACAAAAATTAGGATTTTCAACTTTCACTAACATGAAATATCAGACATCAAACTCAAAATCCCGACAACGAACTGAGAGTTGAAATTAGGCCTAAGATATAACAAAACACGGTCAGTCGCATATCTCATATTAAGAGGATATGCAACCCCCAGTTCAATGCGGGCAAAAGATAGTTTCGAAAATTCGCAATATTTTCTGAACTATGCATTCAAGTGTAAAATTTTAAAAACTATTGACAAGCAAAATGTTCATTGTAGAGCTATACATTATTATTTTTGAAAATTTATTACTTTTTGTACATTTTTTTACTTGTTGAAAATGACTGTACTTTGAAGTAATTTTTTTGGTATTATATAATCAAATTTTCAAATTCTAATAATATACGTCCCTAGATACACTCTTTATCTTTAAAATGGTATATCATTTATCAAAATATGTAGAAAAATAGAGAAAAATCTGTGTAATATTTGAGAGCATGTTTCCTTAAATTTCTACAAGGAATTTCTCTAGGAGCTAACAACCCTTGTGGCAGACCGTTGAACTAATATTTAGTTCCACCCTTGTACAGTATGAACAAAATTTAATAAATATTATTTGTAAAGTGCTATTTCTTGTGTTCTGAAAGTATTATTTGCGGTTCTTAATTATTGTGGAAAAATGGACCCTAGACGTGGAAAAAAAAACAAGTTGCGACTATCAGCGCGTCGTAAGAAACGCAGAAATCTAGAAAATTATTATAGGCAAGTAAATAATATTAAGAAATAAATAAATATAAATGGGTGATCTAATTAACAATGATAATAATTATTTTACAGAAGCAAACGTGCAGGTTTACCATATTTAAGTAAATCAGTAACTTTTGATGAGGATACTCGTATATTAAATGATAATGTGTAAGTAAGCCCGAATATAAAAAAAATCGTCTAGACTGTATAAAAATATTTTATTACAGAAATATTCCCGAAAGTGAACTTTCGCATACAGAAAGCATACCGGAAAATATTTTTATGGACGCTTGTGCTTCAGAAATACAGGTAAATGGTTAAAGGAATATATAGATAAAGGTTGAATATTTATTTTATTTTCGTAAAATAATTATTACTAAAATTTTCTACCCATATTTACATTTTTTAATATGTACTAATATCTATATACATATAAAAATTTCTTTAAAAACAAAGGAAAGAATACGTTAATATTTACTGATTAAATAATCAATACAAACTTTTGCAACAACTGTACTATTTTCTAAATATTTTGTAAACGTCGGTTACTACCTGGAAATATCTCCCCTGTTTATATCTATCCCTACAGAATATCGATTCTGATGTTTATAACATATTTAGTTTAGAACTATCGAGGAGCTGTTTAGGTATCTGAGAGACGTAAGAATAAAAAAAATTATGAATATATCAATTTTCTTTTTTATTTATTTATTTCATTAATTATTTATTTATTTATTTATTTTGGAATCTTTCGTATACGTTAATATCGTGTTGGAAAATTTTTAACGCCGATAAATTGTTCGCGGAAAATTTATCGCAAAGAAAATTGATCGAGCGTAAATTTATCGCGGGGAGATTTGAGAACCAGAAAATTGATTGTTAGAAAATTGATCGCTAAGAAAATTAATCGCTAGGAAAATTAATAGCAAAAATATTGATCGCCAAAAAATTTATTGACAGGATTTTCTTGACAATGGGCTTCTGCAATTTTCCTAGCAACCAATTTTGTGGCGATCAATATTCCCCACGATATATTTACCGGCGATCAATTTTCCTTACGATTAGTTCTCTACGCGATCAATATTCCGGCGATCAATTTTCCCAGCGAACATTTTTCCTCGCTATCAATTTTCCGGCGATGAATTTATGTATGGAGAAACCAATTTTACGGGATAATGCTAAAGAACAAGTATAAAATAGGAAATATATTATTCATTAAATTCTTACACATTATTACCTACAACCTGTACGATGCCTAACGTGTAGTAGGTACATATTTATTTAAATTACATTATTTTTTGCAGGACGTAGAAAAAGAAGTAATAAACACTAAAGATACATCGCTCGAGGATCAATCTCGTGAAAAAAAAATTAGTTTAAACGATGACTGTTCACTGGCAAGCTCAAGACGCATTGTCGATATTTTACATTTTGTAAAAGAACTGCAACTTTTTACCTCTTGCTAAGAGAGGAATTGGAAACATGCTAAAAATCGCATATCCAGATTTTAGTGGATAAGTACGTTTTAAGGTCCCTATAATCCGATTATAAAATTTTTACGATGATGCCCGTGTGCGTGTATACAGGTGTTAAAAAATAAGTGTCCCAAACTATAAGAGCTTATAGTTCTGCCCAAAATGAGTAAAAAAAGTTTAATGAACATGGGTCCGATCTTCAACTGTTTTTGAGAAAAAGGCCATTTTGTATTAGAATCGAACAAAAAGTCGTAAAGGTAGTGCTCGAACAAGATTTTATCTATGTCAGTAAATAGACTATAAAAAAACAATAACATTTTATATGAAACATTTTTTTCACTTTTTAATAGTTACGAAGTTATTTGAAAACTAAATATTGGCCAAGTCTCCACAACATTTGTCATTTGTACAATTATTCGATTTTTTTTGAAAAACAAAAACACATCTAAGATGACCTCTGAAAGGTAAACAAAAAGTCTCATTTAATCAAAATCGTAACTCTTATAGTTTCGAGATAGCAGAGGTAAACACCGAAAATACTCATTTTTCACTGCCTTATATCACGGAAACTTTTGAAGATCGGACCCATGTTGATTAAGTTTTTTTTATTAATTTTGGTCAGTACTATATGCCCTCATAGTTTGGGACACTTATTTTTTAACACCCTGTAAATATATAAAATATAAAAATATATCATCACGGCATATTATCCATTTCTAGGTGTGCCAATCTGCTTTGTTACAGATATCGGTTGTTGGAATTTGTCCAGGAAAGATTTATCTGGATATAGCCAGTCTAAGTCAGTCTCGAAATCAGTATTACAGTGTATTACAATTATAGCAGAGATTATCTATCTATTTGTTCATGTATAAGTGTATCAGAACAGATGAACTCTTTGCCCGTGTGATAAATAACCTTTGTGTGTACACTGAGAAAAAAGATTATTTCAATGAAATATAGTTCTTTTCAGGCAAACGAATATGTCTTTTGAATTCAGCTGATTAAATCTTTGTTAAAAAGAAATAAATCACTGTTTTAAATATATTTGATTGACACAAATAAATGTTGTTTAAATGGTTTCTACTAGGTAAAATTTCAAATAAATTTATTTGGTTCAAATGAATAATTATTACACATAAAAAATTTTCAATAAAGCAAATCAGATTTCCAGTCAATAAAACTACAGTATTTGTAATCATGCTTTTACTTAATAAAAAAAAATATTATTTTTGTTAAAAAAAAAAAAAAAAAAATAGGTAGGAGGAAGTGAATATTATTTTTCTATAAAATTAATATATTTAATACAAATAAATAAAAGTTGTTCTTAAAAAGTTATTTGGTTATTTAAAAAACATAATATTTAAAAGAAAATAAATCTAATCTTTCTAAAAACATGTGATTTCATTTATACAGGTGTTTTATTGTGTGAAATATAGATTGGGTTATAAAAACTTTATATATACCTAGTCTATAAATATTGGAAAATATATTGTATTTTTTACCTTTCGCCTTAGAAGTATCGGATTCATGCTAAAAATCGCATATCCAGATTTTAGTGAATAACCACGAATTAAGGTCACTAGAATCCGATTTTAACATTTTTACATGTGTGTATGGATGTTGGAGGGACGGTTTCTCAAATTCTATAAGACTAACGACCAATTTAACTATGTATTCCTTAATCTGACATTAATGGGAAGAGCTGAAAATGTTTTGGTAAAAATTAGACAACCGAAAGGAGCAGTTAAAAAATCTTCTAAATATTATTTTTTGGAAATTTATGTTATTACAAATATTAAGGAATATAAACTTCTTTATCCGATACAATGAATATTTTTATTATATCTTCTATTTATATATTTAAAAATAGAGAATTATAAATATATAAAATTATCCGTTGTAATCTCAAAGCCCAAATAACTCCATGGAAACCAGATGAAAAAATAAAATGTTTGTAATTGACAGGAAAATGTCAGAGTCAAAAACCCAAATACATTACTGCGAAGGCTTTTTCTGGGAAGTACAATTAATATGTCTTATTTTATTATTACCTAATTAAATCTTTAAAATTATAGATACATATTTATATTACATATCAGTGCAAATAGAACACAGGACAGAATACAATGGAAGAATATTACAAGAGAAGCCATGGGCCTACACGGCCTGGAGAGCTGAGTATTATTTTTATATTACATAAAGGCATCAGAAATACCGCCAATCCCGTCAATGAATTTGAAGAATCTCAAACATTTAGAAGAGGAGGAGGAAACGTATTTATACAAATAATAAAATATTTGTATATATATAGTAATACAGGATGAGTCTGGGAAAACGCCCGCGGCCGAACTTTTTTATTATAAGTAACAGAAAAAAATAGCTCATATAAAAGTTTTATTATGTTAAATATACTATTTGATGGCAAATGTAGATATATTTTATAAACTCAGGTTTACAAGATACGACTATCAATATTTATTTTTGAAATGGCAACCTATAATTATTTTACCAAAATAGAAATCGCCATTTTTTTCTCTTTTCAACGATGTATTAGTTTTTATTAATGTATTTTAAAATATTCGAGAAAAATAAGAAATTTGAGAAATATTAGAAATAATTTTTATAAAAATATTATAGGTGGCTATGTGAAAATAAACAAAATGTAACAGTGTTATACAACAAAAACTAAAACAACAAATTCAGTAACAAAAACAACTTATCCTATTTCGCGATTACAATATGAATTTTGTGCAACTGTTTTCTAAAAAACAGTGATACAATGATAATTTTTGTACAGTTGTTTCAAGAGAATATTTTACCTGTGACATTGGTAACTGTCTGTATGTCGAACACATCTGTCATTATGGCATTATGTAAAAATACTGCAATTAAATTTATTTTATAGTAAAATAAATATAGCGTACTGTGAAATGGATTTATTTATTGACATTAAAGTGTTTATTTTTAATTTGATAACAATAATTATTAATTTTAATCTTAACATAAATTAATATTATTGTTTTACCCAACTGTGGGTGCACTCGTAACTGAGAAACTAGAATATGAAACAGTAATAAAATGTATACATATGATATTAATCACTTTTTACAGTAGTTATTATATATTTTTACAGTAATACTAGCGTTATTACTGGCAGAATAGTATATTGAAAAACAAGTATTACAATGATTCTTATTGTACAGTTTGCACGAATATTACAACTGGTCATTGTTACACATGTTTTTCAAACTATTTTTCCTATTTTGCACAATTTATTTTAATTAAAAAAAAAAAATGATATTTTGTAGAAATATTAAATTTCAAGGTTGGTAAGACTGATAGTTCCAATAAACATTTTAAATTCAATTAACAATTTATTTTGACGTTTATTAAAAATATATCCGAAAGTAATATTTAAACAAAATTTCTATCTCAAAATAGTCGGTGAATTACAATGCACTCCTCCTGAGATAAGAAACATTGATTCTAATACAGTTAATGCATTATTACCAGAAAAATCAAAACCAAAATATAAAAAGGAATATCAAAATTTCTGCGAATGGTGCAATAATGTAATGACTATGACAGAAAATACGGTATATTAAACAAAGTCCGATTATAACTACTGCTGAAATAAATTTTAGATAACTGATATAAAAAATTATTTATACCTATATTTATTTTATTATTACAATAAATGTTCAAACATATCACCATTAACTGTTAAACAATGAGCTAATCTATTATAAAATTCTCGTCTTACATTACTTGTCTAATTTTATTACTCTTCGAATGACATTTTTTAAAGCGTCTAGATTAGGATTATTTTCTTTATAAATTTTCTCTTTAAGATATGGCCATAAGAAAAAGTTGGTAGGCGCTAAATCTGGTGACTGTGCCAGCCAATTGATTGTACCCCCACGACCAATCCACGAATCAGGATATGTTACGCTTCTTCCAGAGTGTGCAGGGCAACCATCATGCTGTTTCAATATTTTCGGGTTTGTCTTCAATTTCCGGACCAATGTGGTTTGAAGCAAATCCAAATATTTTTCGTCATTCAGACATTCATCTACAAAAAAAGGTCCAATGATATTGCTCCCTAAAACACCTGCCCATACATTATCTTTATGTGGGTATTGGGTATGTATTTGTAACATGTATCGTGAATTATTCTTATCCCAATATCTGAAATTTAGAACATTTGGTTCACCATTTAGAGTAAATGTTGAGTCGTCAGTAAAACGTATGATTTTTAGAAATGTTCTATCCAAATCATCATGATTTTGCAGAATTCTGTCCTTGTTTCCTTATCACTTTCGAAAATTTCTTGGTTCTTGGCATACTTGTAGGACTTGTAATTCTCCCGTTTCAATTTTTTTGTACTGTAGAATGATGGATGCTTGTTATGCAACAATTTGACGTGTACTCATGTTTGGATTTTCTGTTACCGCCAATAAGACATTAAATTTATTTTAGTTAATATTTCTTACGCTTCATTGTTCTCTTCTACTGTCAATGAGTACTTTTTGCAAGGTTTAAAAACACTGCCAGTTATGTTGAACTGTTCAATTATTCTCTGTTTATTATAGATATTGTAGGTATAGGGCGATCTTAATATACATCACTAAATAAGTCGCTTACTTCAGCTTGGGAGTTTCCTTAATAAAACCATTTTATGCACTGAATTTTTTCTTGAATATTGTACATATTCCCCCCAATTCTGTAAGAAAGTTGTTAAGTCTTAGCAACGTTGCTAAAATTTGTAACCAATATAAACAAAATGTAAAGCCTGTCATTTGCATGTTTTATTCAGTGTTCGCGATTATTATTGGTTATTTGCTATAGCAATGTTGCTAAGACTTAACAACTTTCTTACAGAATTGGGGGGATTGTTTCATATTGAAAAATCTGTTGTGGCCAGCACAAGACCTCTCGCCATTTCCATATTAGGTTATATAAGTATTGTATTGCATTTAATAGACGCAATTTTGACATCTGTTAATAGTCTCAAGCTCACGTGCGTATACTATATCTAACCGTTAATGATAATTAATTTTTGTCGTCTGTCTCGGCTATTAGTGTTCTTAAACTCGGTTGCTGACATCTAGGAAACCGCTCCCAGTAAATTGTTTTTGTTTTTCTTATGATTCCAGTCAATTGACCAATTATTAGAATCATATCAATTAATTCGTTCTTCGTAAACATTTCAAAACGTTTTCTTTTGTTTACATAATACATTAAATTAAGTGCCTAAAAAACAAATGTATACTTTTTTGACATTAATTTATTTGTTTTACAGTTACATTTTGTTTATTTTTGCATAAACACCTATAATATTTGTATAAAAATTATTTCTAATATTTCTCAATTTTCCTATTTGTGTCGAATCTTTTCAAATAAATTAATAAAAACTAATGCATCGTTGAAAAGAGAAAAAAATGGCGGTTTCTATTTTAGTAAAATAATTATAGGGTGCCATTTGAAAAATAAAAGTTCATAGTCTTATAATAAAAAATCTGATGTGGCCAACACAAAACCTCCCGCTATTTAATTTTTATTAATTTAAATACATATCTTCCTACGTATTGCTTTATTTACTATTTTCTTTTTAAAATGTCACTATTATTAATTTGAAGTGATAAGTTTTCTGACAGTGACATTTACTGTCAGTTACATTCATTTGAAAAATGAACTGTGTAACAAAGGAATAGTTTTTATCTTAGGCTTCGCGACTAATAAAAAAAATATTTTTAAATTTATCTGTAAAATATATAGAAAAAGTATTAATGTATTCCAGTAGAAAATTCAATAATCTTTAATTTTCATAAGACATAAAATTCGAAAAAATGGCATTTAATGATATTTTTTGAAGAAAAACCATTATGAGCTTCAAGTAAAGTACGATTTCCGTTCATCTGATTTACACCAAAATCTAGTGGCTTCTATTCCTATTAGAATAGGGTAAAAATACAAGGTTTCAGAATTTTCTGAATGATAGTATTTGAGATAGAGTGCAAGCAAAATTCGTACACATACACACATACACACATACACACATACACACACACACATACACACACACACACACACACACACACACACACACATACACACATACAGACATCATCGTGAAAATGTTAAAAATGGATTCTAGGGACCTTAAAACGTGGTCATTTACTAAAATCTCGATATGAGATTTTTAGCACGGTAGCGGGGTAGCAAAGGTAGCGGTAGATATAGATTATTTTTAAATTTATCTGTAAAATATATAGAAAAAGTATTAATGTATTCCTATAGAAAATTCAATAATCTTTAATTTTCATAAGACATAAAATTTGAGAAAATGACATTTAATGGAATTTTTTAAGAAAAACCATTATGAGCTTCAAGTAAAGTACCATTTCCTTTTATCCGATTTACACCAAAATCTAATGGCTTCTATTCCTATTAGAATAGGGTAAAAATACAAGGTTTCAGAATTTTCTGAATGATAGTATTTGAGTTAGAGTGCAAACAAAATTCGTACACATGCAAACATACACACATACACACACACACACACACACACACACACACACACACACATACACACATACAGACATCATCGTGAAAATGTTAAAAATGGATTCTAGGGACCTTAAAACGTGGTCATTTACTAAAATCTCGATATTAGATTTTTAGCACGATCCCTAAACCTCCCTTACCAAGGGTAGCGGGAGGTAAAAATCTGTTGTGGCCATTACACGACCTCTCGCCATTTCCATATTAGGCTATATAAGTATTGCACATATTTGACATTTCTGATACACACAAAAACACGTATCTTATTATATATTTTTATATTTTTTAATTCATTCAATTCACTCTTATTCTTCTATGTTCAAGATTCTTCCAATTCATTGATGAGATTAGCGGTATTTCTGAAGGGTACTTGTAATATTTGTATCTATAATTATAAATTAGTAATAAAATAAGATATATTAAATGTACTTTTCAGGAAAAGTCGTCTACCCAAACTCACCCTGTATAAAGATTTAAATGTAATTCATTTTCATAATTAAAACGATAAATTTACCATAAGTACCACAGAAGAAGATGAAGTAGAATGAGATAAAGTTGAGGCATTTTCGAAATGACTTTTAACGTAGATTTAAATAAATATTATAAACTCTTATATCTATCAATTAAGTTACTTACCTTTAATTTGCCATTTATTTAATAACTCATACTTTTTTGTCAGCCACGTGAAATTTAAATAAATATATCTAAATAAATGGTACTATTATCGTAAATAGCATGAGTTATTGATGGTATATAAGGGTAATTTAAAATGAATATCGTAACCTTGAGACAAATAAATCGTAATGAAAACAATATATTTTTTCTTATAAACAATCTTTTCTTTCAGTGTAAGTATAAATAAGTTGGTATTGCAGTACATTGTTGCAACAGGAATTAATTACATAATAATATAATGAACTATGAAATGAAATTATTGAAATTTGTCTATAATTAATTAAAATCCAAAAATTCAAATTTCCAAAACAAAACAAAAAATTACTTTGTTCAAAACCCGTCATTTTATGAATGTGCGGCAATTTTTCTTCATAGATATACAACGCATGAAAACAAGGTGTACGATTTGATATTTTAGGTATATTTTTTCAATATTTCATTATTTTGTTAAAAAAAAACTCAATTCCTTCACAAAGATATTTTCAAATACAGTGCGGTACTAAATTGGTTCGTAAAATTATAAACGTCCCTATATTTTTTGTGTTTTGCTTGGTTTTTAACGAATCTTATTAGTCATAAGAAGAAATTTATATATATGTACCTACTTTGTAATTCTATAAAAGTATTTTTTTTATTTGTTTGTAATATGAATTTGGTTAGATATTTACTATACTTAATCTGAATTAAATAAACTAAGAAAGCTCAATTAAAATATATAGAATTCATAATATTTTGAAAAAAATTATACCTAGCAGTTTGAAATCACCTGATATTAATTTGAAAAGTAGTACTTATTTATGAAAAATTTGTTTGATAAGTTTTAAGTGATTTATGGCCGGTTTTATAAATGACATATATTTTACTTCCAAAGTAAATAAAATTTATTCCTTCAAATGACAGTCGAACTTTTGACAGTAATGTTATAAATGCCATAAAATGATAAAAATTGATTCAAATTTGTTAATTTAATAGATATTTACACACCAAGTGAGCTAAGGTAATGTTTATCCATGAGAAGAAAGTTTAGCTCACGAGCCCGAAGGGCGAGTGAGTTAAATTCTTCGAGTGAATAAACATTCTTAGCTCACGTGGTTTGTACAATATTTTATTCAATTTTGACGAAATGATAATAAAAACCATTATATTTAATTTTGACAAAATAAAAAATTGATCAGTTAGTAGGCTAAGCATGATAATCGTCGCTGATAGACGTCAAGTCACATATTTAAAAAGCTTCATTGTCTGTCATTTATGTCGTAAAAAATGATGAAAAGGGCTGATAACGTCTGATAAATTATGTGGTAAGTGTTATTTTCGTTCTTGATGTTATTTTTAAATGCATTTTTTGTTGTAGAGTGCCAGAGTGAGTTAAAATTTTGTAAGAGTGATTTAAAATTTTTTTAATTCACATGTGAAAAAAGTGTTACTTATAGTTGTTGCTATGGAGTTAATAATGACAGTTTAAAACGTCGAAATTGAATAAATAAATTTACTATGGAAGTAAATTTATTCTGCCCTTTATATAACCGACGGTTAAAATTGAGTTGAAACCGATGATGGTAATTATATTATAACTTATAACACTAATATGTAGTGTCTACTAGTTTTAAACCGGCATTTTATAATTTCAATTTCAGGTAATAATTTTAATTTTTAAAATGTTTCTAACCTTCCGAAGTTGCCAACATAGGCAAGAACAGTATCAGCATCCAATGGTTGCACTGGCTCCATATTTAATCATTCACTATCACTTTTTATCCGACTCCAAACTCCATGTATACATACATCAACATATGTACTGTGTCGCATGCACTCTAGTTCATACGCTGCCAAGTCACTGAGTTCTGAGTTCTCATTCACATTTGCACCCAGCGATTCCCTTATCAAACCAGGAGAGTTTGGATGAATAATTGCATGAATCACAAGCTCGGACACCTGTGAGAATGCAGTTGCTATACTTCGTTTGTGAATTTAGTACATAATTATTTTAATAACTACACGTGCTCTATTTATTATGTCTACGTCATACGTCAAAATAGCTTTTTGGATTACAGTCATTTTGATTTCTATGCACGCATAGACGGCGACAGTACACTCTTCAATTGGGTAAGGTTAGTATAATAACAATTCAAACTAAATCATACATAATTTATGTCATAAACATAACAATTGTTGTTTATTTGTAGCGGATCAAATGAACATACTTGTTTTTAAAATGTATATTCGATACTCATTTATAAATTGTATGTTGGAGACAAATTATTATTTTGTTGCAATTATGTAAATAAATTATTTATTGTCAATAAATAAATACAATCACCAGAAGTGAGTCCAGTTATTTATTGATAAGTAAAGTACAATGATTGGAGTACAGGGTTTAAAATACTGACCCAGTGGTTTTTTTTTTTTGAGTTTTATTGTACTTTTTTGGGTTTTATTGGGCTTTTTTTGATTTTTTGGGCTTTAAAGTGCCACCTTTTAGAATATTATGCTATATACATTTTTAACAGAAGACTAACTTAAAAATAAATTTTAAAATATTAACCTTACACTTTTGACTATTAGAAATGTTAATTTTTTGTTTTCACTTTACGCTTTTTTCCATTTGACGAAACATAAAAGGAATATAAATAATTATAATAAACATATTAATTTATAAAATTAAAATTATTTATAATGACCGATAGCAAAATAATAATGATCACAATACAGGGTGTTAAAAATAAGTGTCACAAATTATGAGGTCATATATTACTGACCAAAATAAGTAAAAAAGTTTGGAGAGGAATTATTTGTTTTCGTCTTCTCAAGGTTCAATAAATACTGCTGATGATGAGGACCTTGGGTCCCTCGAAACGTCCAAATTTTTAATAAAAACAGTGTTTTTTATTGAACCTTGAGAAGGCGAAAACAAATAATTCCTCTCCACATATTCATCATTCAAGGTATACCAAACATAAGGAAAATAAAAAAGTTTAATCAACAAGGGTCCGTTCTTCAACTGTTTTTGCGAAAGAATAATAAATAAAAAATAATAAGATTTTATATGAAACATTTTTTTCACTTTCTGATAGTTACGAAGTTATTTATAAAACTAAAATGGAGTCTTAAGGTAAAGTTATAACTAAAGAAAAAACCCCTTAACCTTAACAATAAATTTAAAAACTATATACGTATTTCGAGAACTAAGTTCTCATCATCAGTAGAAACTACAAAGTAAACACAGAGAAGTTAAGATTACTCAGCATGTAAACCATGCCAGAGGTCAAAACAGCTCTGAGGAATAAGGGAGAGAACACGGGTTATATAGGGACAGGAGTCAAAGGTGAGTGGATACCTAATTGGGTAACTAAGATTAAACAAAATCTTATATTAAGTCATATAATTTAGAATTTGGGATGGGACCTAGGTCCGCGTTCATTAATTTATCTTTACATTTATGTATTATCAAACTCTCGTGTGCGTCTAAATATCTATTATTATCAACTTGTTTCAATAATTTTATATTAGAATTGTCAATTTTATGATTATTAATAAATATATGTTGTGCTACACTAGATTTATCAGGATTACCGCTTTTTAAATGATAGAAATGTTCTTTAAATCGAGTATCAATTTGTCTTTTAGTTTGCCCAATATAAACTTTATTACAATCTTTACAGTCAATTTTATAAACACCGGATTTTTTATTGTTATCTATTTTGTCTTTAGGGTTACCTAATAATGATTTAATGGTGTTATTTGATTTATAAGTTACCGTTAGATTTTGATTTTTAAAAATTTTATTTAAACCTTTGGTGGCATTATCATATGGTAATGTTATATATTTATTATTATTTTTATTATTAGTTGGCGTTAAAGTTGTGAAATCTAATACTGAATGACGATTTTTAAATTTATGGACTAGTGTATCTATAATTTTAACCGGGAATCCATTATATTTAGCTATTTCTTTAACATATTTCAATTCATTTTCAAAACGTGTTTTGTTTAACGGAAATTTGGTCAGTCTATTAATTAAAAAGTTAAACGCTGCTAATTTATGTTGCCAAAAATGATTCGAATCAGCTGTTATAAATCGATTAGTATTCGTTGGTTTCCTATATATGTCAAATTCTAATTTAGTTTTGTTTCTAATAACCAGTGTGTCCAGAAATGGTATTTGTTTATTGGTTTCTTTTTCAATCGTAAATTTAATTGATGGAAAAACTGAATTTAATCTGGCTAAAAAGTTATCTAAATCACAAGTTTCGATATTAGAGTGCTCAGCGCTACGAAAAGCGTCAAAAAATGGGTTTTGTGGGGGAATCGGTGTTACAAGCTGAAATTTTCACACATGAAAGTTAATGACCTAAAAAACTAAAATTTCGAATTTGTTAAACTATAAGCCTGGCAAAAGGGCACTAGAATCAAAATTTGAGTTATACACATAACTGTAAAGAGAAGGAAATTCTGAATCTAATCATATTAAAAAAATGTCAACTTTCGTGGCCGGTCTATTTTTAATTATTTTTTGAAATATACGAAATACATTGTGGTTTACGTGTTTAAGAAACTTTAAATCGAATTTACTCTAAAAGAATGACGGAAAAATCAAGCAAAATTAACCAATTTTTATGTTTACACCAGATTATCTCAAAAAGTAAGGCGTAAATCAAAAAATTTTATTCTTTATAAAATTTTCTTTTATCTTTTAGGGATGCGGTGGTACATTTTTTATAATTTTTGGATCTATGCTATTCGAATTATTTAATAAATTATAAAATAACACGTTTTCATGCATTCCATCAGCGTTCGGCGTTGAGCGATCCCCACTTCTCTAGTTATATCTCCCTCTCTGTATCCCTATTGAACTATCTCTTTCTATCCATCATTCATTTGTGGTTTATTTTAATAATTGTAGTACATTTATGTATTGTATTAAGATTTAAAAAATATACGATATATGTACACACATTTATTACCACTTTTTGGCAACAAATTTTTAGTAAAAGTAATCATAAATAATAGTAATTTATTTACATGAAGATTAGACACACCAATACATATTAAAAAATAATTTGCTTTTGTCATTAATCGATATTTTATTAATATTTTACTTACCTTACTTTTATCGCTAAGTAATACTTTATAACTTAAACTAGGAAGGGATAAAAAACCAAACAATATATTTAAACTTTTATTTAAAAAATAAAATACAGACTATCAATGAATATTTGGAAAATATAACATTAATTTTTATCGGAACTCTCTGAATTCGTTTCGTTAATAGTGGAGTGTAATACTGCTTTTACAACCGAGGAATTTTTACAAGAGTGTTTTCATTGTCCATGCACTTACATGAAGCAATACATTTCATTTGATTTTTATGCCAACTACAGTTTTTATATGCACAATCTATAAAAGAAACGATAAATTTGCTAATTGGGTTGGAAACGGTGGAAGAATTGTTAAAAGTGGTAACATCTTTGTCAATTAGCCAGCCATATTGTTTAATATCGGGTAATTTTAATATTGGCTGTAAAGAATTTTTCCAAATTTTCGTTTCCACTATTAACGAAACGAATTCAGAGAGTTCCGATAAAAATTAATGTTATATTTTCCAAATATTCATTGATAGTCTGTATTTTATATTTTAAATAAAAGTTGAAATATATTGTTTGGTTTATTATCCCTTCCTAGTTTAAGTTATAAAGTATTACTTAGCGATAAAAGTAAGGTAAGTAAAATATTAATAAAATATCGATTAATGACAAAAGCAAATTATTTTTTAATATGTATTGGTGTGTCTAATCTTCATGTAAATAAATTACTATTATTTATGATTACTTTTACTAAAAATTTGTTGCCAAAAAGTGGTAATAAATGTGTGTACATATATCGTATATTTTTTAAATCTTAATACAAAACATAAATGTACTTCAATTATTAAAATAAACCACAAATGAATGATGGATAGAAAGAGATAGTTCAATAGGGATACAGAGAGGGAGATATAACTAGAGAAGTGGGGATCGCTCAACGCCGAACGCTGATGGAATGCATGAAAACGTGTTATTTTATAATTTATTAAAAAATTCGAATAGCATAGATCCAAAAATTATAAAAAATGTACCACCGCATCCCTAAAAGATGAAAGAAAATTTTATAAAGAATACAATTTTTTGATTTACGCCTTACTTTTTGAGATAATCTGGTGTAAACATAAAAATTGGTTAATTTTGCTTGATTTTTCAGTCATTCTTTTAGAGTAAATTCGATTTAAAGTTTCTTAAACACGTAAACCACAATGTATTTCGTATATTTCAAAAAATAATTAAAAATAGACCGGCCACGAAAGTTGACATTTTTTTAATATGATTAAATTCAGAATTTCCTTCTCTTTACAGTTATGTGTATAACTCAAATTTTGATTCTAGTGCCCTTTTGCCAGGCTTATAGTTTAACAAATTCGAAATTTTAGTTTGTTAGGTCATTAACTTTCATGTGTGAAAATTTCAGCTTGTAACACCGATTCCCCCACAAAAGTGAAAATTATTGTTCTCTAGCACTCTACTATATTAATAATAGCAAAAATATCATCAACATATCGAATCCGAACTCTAGAAAAATCTTTATTATTTTTCTTAAATTTAATTTCAAAGTGACTCATGAATAAGTTAGTCAAAAATGGTGATAAACTATTGCCCATAACTGTACCTTCTTTTTGATGATAAAATTTATTGTTTATTTGAAAATAATTTTGGTTCATACAAAGTTCAGTTAGTTTTAAATACTCATTTATTTTTTCGGAATTTAAATCGTTGTTTTCTAAAAAGATTTTTAAATATTCTAAAGTTTGTGGAATAGGTACACTTGGAAATAAGGAGCGTAACCGCAAACTTTTTCTGTTGAAAATTCGTTACAATTTATTGACAAAATTAAAGATATTACTTTAGATAAAAACGAATTATTGGTTTCTTTTGATGTCAGCTTTTCTCCGACTCCAAAACTACAAATGTAAAAATTATGATTCTTTCGTATTCCTCTTCTTTACGTCCATATAAATATGGATAATTCGTCAACCGGAAGTTCCTTTATTTGAAGTTCTTAACAGTTTTTCTTAAAAAAAGAACGCAGTTAAATATCATTTTTCGACATTTTTTGTGATTATCAATAGGAAAGAAAATCTTGTTTTCTATGTGGTTTGATTGTGTAATAGATATATAGAGTTATAGAAGTATAAAGAGATAAGTTTCAAAAATCAATCAGCTTTGCTAAAATAATGGAAACAACTGATATATTCAAAAAATTCTAATTGACAGATGTCAGTGTCAAGTGCAAAACCAAAGGTGGAAAGTATAGGATCAGAAAGTGGTATAAGTGTTAGAGTGTTTAATCGAAGTTGTAACTTATAGATTTCGAGATAGCAGAGGTAAACCCAATAAAAACTCATTGTCCACTGTCTTGTATCTCGGAAACTATTGAAGGTCCCATTTTAATTAAGCTTTTTTACTCATTTTGGTCGATACTATTATGTCCTCAAAATTTGTTACCTTTTGTTTTTAATACCCCGCACGTAATATCGAGTGCTTGAGTGTGGCTTGACACAATCATCACACGATAAAATAACATATATGATGATATAAACATTTGAATATAAAAAATATAAACCTTAAAACATTTTGTATAGAAACGTTCTTCGAATTCTATGGACTAGAATGGAAACCTAACTCAAGCAAGAACAGTGAATATTTTATTTTAACATGTTACAAATCACCAGATGACAACAATTTTATCGTTTTTATGACAAACTTGTTGATGTTTTTAATTGTTTATTTAAAAAAAATTGTATAATGTAATTATTTTAGGCGATTTTAATATAGATCTGCAAAGAGGCAGTAAAGAATATGTTATTATGCAATTCTTTTTCTTTAGCTTTTCCCTAATTAATTAGGGGCCGCTGTTTCTTATTTTCCTTATCCACTCATTCCTATGTAAGCATCATCCTCACTGAGACCTTTCTTTCTAAAATCTTCTAACACATACATTTCTTTTCGACCTTCCTCAGCCTCTTCGATCCAGCACCTGCATTTCGCTTACTCTCCTGCCAACATAGTCTTCATCCCTCCTCATTACATACCCAAACCATTGTAATCTTCTCTCCTGAATCTTTCTTGATACCTTTACTACTCCACCCATTTATCTTATGGGATCATTCCGAATTCTATCTTTTCGTTTTTTACCCATTAACATTCTCATCTCAGCGACTTTCAACCTTTTTTTTTAGACTTTCTTTACTGGGCATGTTTCACCGCCATATATCACGGTTGGTCTAACAACCACCTTAAATATCTTTCCTTTTTTCTTTCTTCCATTTCTCTTATCGCACAACACTCCTGTCATCTTCTTCAAGTTCATCCATCCAGCTTAGATCTTGTGAGTAACTTCCCTATCCAGTTCCCCTTTTTCAATGATGTAAGAGCCTAGGTATTTAAACTCTCCAGATCGAGCCAGTCTCTCTTCCAAAAATCTAATATCCCCGTTATTTCCATATCCTCCGAACCACATGTAGTCGGTTTTTGTTTTTCTGATCCTAAGCCCTCCATCCTCGACGGCTTGCCTCTACTTCTCCTGCTTTTCTTCCACTCTTTCTTTGTTTTCATCCACCAAAACAATGTCATCTGCGAAAAGCATACTTCAAGGAACTGGATCTCTCACCCCTTCCGTCATCACATCCATTATTATATTAAATAGATAAGGACTTAACGCGGATCCTTAATGAACACCAACTGTCACAGGAAAGCGTTCTGTCAAGCCTATACTTGTTCTTACTCTAGTGTACGTTTCATAATATACGTATATCCCTCACCAGCTGCACATATTTTTCTGGTACCTTCTTCTCCCTCATACATTTCCACATCTCCTCCCTAGGCACTTGTGTCGTAGGCTTTCTCTAGGTCTATGGAAACCAAAAGCAGATCTCTTCGCATCTCTCCATACTTTTCTAACAAATGTCTCAATGCCAACAAAGCGTCTATTGTCCCTCTTCCAAACATGAAGCCAAACTGTTCCTTCGTTGTTGATATTTCTTTTCTCAATCTTCGTTCTATTATTTTCTCCGATACCTTTAATGTGTGTGATACTAGTTTTATTCCTTTATAATTTTTACAATCTTGGATGTCACCTTTCTTTTTATACAAGGCTACCAACACACTCTCTCTCCATGCCTCCGACAAGCTCTCTTCTTCGTAAATTTTACACATCAGGTCCCACAAATAGTCTACTCCATCCGTACCAAGAGTCTTCCATACTTCTGCTGGTATACCATCTGGCCCTATGGCTTTCCCGTTTTTCATTCCCTACAATTCCTTAATGACTTCTTCCCGTTCTATCCCAGATGTTAAATTTTTACTCGCTCTACCTCCTCCTTTGTCAATCCTTTTGCGCTCTTGATTTAGTCTGCATCTACTATTTGTCGCACGTGATATCTGATCATAGAACAGTAAATTTATCTTTTAACGAAAATTTTCCTGATAAACCAATAAAAAAAATTGTAAGATATTTTCATCGTTCTGCCACTGAAAAGTTTAGTTGTGATTTAATTAATGAAAATTGGGAAGCAATTGGATATAGTGCAAATGTTAATGAAAGTTTCAATAATTTTTATAATATTTTGAAGTATTATTTATTATTAATACAAAGTAAATATCCAGAACTAAATTACAATTACAAAATAGCAAAACAGAAACATTTTCAATTAGTCCCACGTACAAAAAAAAACAATATTTCAAAACAAAAATTCCGACAATATGTATGTCTCATAAATTTTGGCACAAATTTAAACATTTTTTTTTTTTTACAGAAAATAATGCTTTTACTTGAAGTGTTGTACTACATAATAATTAACAGTTTCATTAGCAACTAAACTTAAATTAAATAAAGAAGTCTGTGTTCTTCTACAAGGCGCAACTTTCTGCGGATTCCTATCATTAGGTTTTGGGAGGCATTTAAATCGATTTCTCGGACTTTTCTATATACTCTGCGTCGAAGTTCCTCCTCATTTTGAGCTTCCAATCCTCCATCGTAAACTTTACGAGATAAAAGAGCCCAAAAATCTTCTATGGGACGAGCCTGGGGAAGGTTAGGGGGATTGTCATTCCGCGGAACAAATGGTTTGTTTCGGTCTGCTAGCCAAGTTTGAGTCTGTGTTGCATAGTGACAAGATGCAAGGTCTAGCCAGAACTTAATATCGTCCCCAGCATGTTCTTCTTCAATAAAATTAACCAACTTCTTCAACATTGTCAGTATAAAACCATAATTTCCTTTCATTTCGGAGTTACTCAGCGTTAAATACTTTTCATCATCCATAATTATCACGCGGTTATTCGCAAAATGTACCCTTCTTAGATTACGACAGCATATCGGGAACCTGGCTAGTTGGTTAACGATATATTTAGGGGCTTTCCTTCGTTTTCTGAATTTTTGACCTTTACGTGACAGTTCTCGCGATATGATGTCCTGGGATGTTAGATACTGGCGTGCCAGTTTTCTTAATGAAGTACTAAGTCTGTTTTTTGCTCTTCTTACTAGTGCTTCGGCTCTTACTCTGGTAAAAATTCTAGGTCTTCCACTTTTTGGCAGGTTTAAACAAGGAATACCTTGCTCACATTCAGCAATTGTCCAATAAATGGTTCTTCGGGATATATGTTGCTTTTCAAAAATTCGTAATTCGCTTTAGGAACTTGGCCAACTAAATTATATATATAGGGTGGAAACGAACTTAATGTCATAAATTTAAGGGTGAGTGGTATGACGTGTAGATTACGAAACTGAAAGAATTTTTTTTAAATTCGGAAATCGAAAATTCGACTTTTCTTAAGGAAATTTTTTTATTGCTGTTTTAATTCACATTTCATTAAAAATATGTTTATCAAAAATACATTCAAAATTAGTTGTATTATTAATAATTAAATTAAATTATTCTTAATAATTAAATTAAATACCATTTGCACCGAAAATAATTGTGTAATAGGTACATAAAATATTTCATTATTCTCAGAAGTGTTAGTGACAAGTGATTTTTGCTGTGCTCTTGTTAAAAAAATGTATTCTAATTCTGAATTAGTGGATATGTTTTTGATTTATGGTGAAATGGGACAAAACGCGGTTTTAGCAGCAGGTCTGTATGCCGAACGGTATCCTGGAATACGCCAGCCTGATCGCAGGATGTTCACCGTGACACAACGTCTTCGCGACACAGGCAATTTATGAAGAAATAATGGACGAGATGGCGGCGGTCGCAGACTACACCACAACATTGAAGTTAAAGTCTTAGACTTGGTGCATGGTAACCCGGAAATTAGTAGCAGAGGAGTGTCTCGTGTTGTAGGAGAAATATCTCACACGAGTGTTTTAAAAATTTGACACAAGAATGATTATCATCCATACCATTTTCAACGTGTTCAAGGATTAATGCCTGCTGATCACCAAGCTAGAACGATATTTTGTCAATGGATTCTGCAACAACATGCTGCAAATTTTAATTTTACTTCACTTATAATATTTAATGACGAAGCAATTTTCACACGTGACGGTGTCCATAATTTCCACAACATGCATTATTGGGCTCAAGAAAATCCACATGTTGTAGTAAGAAGTAGTTTGCAACACAGATTTTCATTAAATGTTTGGGCTGGTATCTTAAATGGAAATTTGGTTGGACTATACATACTGCCCAATAGATTAAATGGTGACCAGTATTTGGAATTTTTACAAAATGTTCTACCAGTATTATTAGAAGATGTTCCCTTACTCCATCGTCAACATGCATGGTTTCAGCATGATGGTGCTCCACCTCATAATTTTTCAACAAATGTGCGGCAGCATTTAAATAATACCTATGGGAACAGGTGGATTGGCCGTGAAGGTCCTGTATCATGGCCACCAAGATCACCTGACCTCAATCCCTTAGATTTTTTATCTGTGGGGTCATTTGAAGTCCTTGGTGTATGATAATCAAAACCCCCCTGAAACTGTTGAAGAATTGAGGATGCGGATTCAAAACTGTGCTGAAATTATTAAGCAAGAAAATCATGTGAACCTGGCATGTAGTGTCTCATTAATTCAACGTAGTGCATTGTGTGTAGCTGTGGGAGGTGACAATTTTGAACAATATTTATGACTTTTTTGTTTATTCTTCAATTGATTTTTAAGGTAAATTTTTTTCATATTAATATTGTTACATGAAAAGTTTCTAGTATTGTTGCTATTTATCAATTAATCCGTTCTGTTTTTTTTTTCTTTAATAAAAATGTTTCTGCGAAGTATTAATATTAATCTTTGATATGGTTCATTGAACTTTCAAAATGAATTACGTTAGAAATAATTAAGATTTGATTATACAGAAATATTACGTAAATTAATTAAAATAATTTCAAGTATTAAAGTTGTCAGTGGTCCAGTGGTACCAAAAATGTTAGCATAATGACAACTACCCTTCCATATGCGAATTTTTAAAAAATTCTTACTGTTTCGTACTCTACACATGTCATACTACTCACCCTTAAATTTATTATTATTATTATTATTTAATACTATACCCTACAGGCAAATGCCCAATTACAGGATAAGAAGAAAAAAACTAATTTAAAAGAAATATACACATTGCTTTATATTATTAATACTATCATGGAATAAATGAACATGTTGTTGTATCGAATGGTAGCTGTTAACCATGAAGTAAATGGGGGATTTTGATAATAAGATGGAACGTGCTGTGGGTAAATAAAAAGTATTGTTATAGCGAGCCGAATGTCTGGGTACCTGTAGAGAAAATTTATCTAATAAAGATGGACAATCTATTTTGTTATTTATTATTCTATGTATTAGAATAGTTGCATGCAGCATCCTTCTTTGGGATAACAAATTCAGATTGTATTTCTCTAGTAAAATACACTGTGCTATGCCTCTGCTAGGATAAGTTCCTTCAATATTAAATATAGCTGCTTTTAGAAATTTCCGTTGCACCCTATCGATTGAATCAGCGGCAATATTCGAGGTGAGGGCTAACTAGAGTAATGAATAACATCTTTAGAATAATTTCGTCGTTAAAAAGTTCAGAATTTCGTATGATGAATCCTAAGCACTTGTATGCAGTAGATATTTTGGCTTCAATATGTTTAGTAAACGTTAATTTTGGATCGAAAGTAACCCCTAAATCAGTAATAACTGGTGGTCTATTTAAAATGTGACCATCTAAAGTATAGTTGTACTTAATTGAAGATAGTTGACGTGTGAAGGTCATTACATTACATTTTTCTATGTTTAAATTTAGTTTATTCGAAACGCACCAATTAAGTAAGATATCTAAATTAAGCTGAAGGTATTCACAGTCTTGTACTATATTAGTTTTGTGGAAAAGTTTCAAATCGTCTGCATAAAGTAAATATTCAACCTCCAGGTTAGTTGCTATGTCGTTGATGAAAATGTTGAACAATAGCGGTCCAAGAATCGATCCCTGAGGTACGCCAGAACTTTGCAAAAAACGCCTGATTTGAAGTCATGAGTTCTTACAAACTGATATCTATTTTGAAGATATGATGATAAAAGGCTGACTAAAGAAGAAGATAATCCATATGATTCAAATTTTTGAATTAAAAGAACATGGTCAAGCTTATCAAAGGCCTTAGAGAAATCCGTGTATATCACGTCGACCTGTCCTTGTGCTTTCATTGCCTCACTGATAAATTGCGTCTTACACATTAAATTGGTAGCAGTTGATCTACCTTTTATGAAACCATGTTGGTGTACTGAAAATGCGTTAAATACATATATGATTATATATTTTATCATGCAGAATGATCTCTAATATCTTGCTAAAATTAGAAATTAGTGCTACAGGTCGGTAGTTTATAATATCATTTCTATCACCTTTTTTAAAAACCGGATTAACTTTAGATATTTTCCAGCAATCAGGGATCGTACACTGTTTTAGTACTAGATTGAAGATATACGTCAAAGGTTTTACAAAAGCGAATAAACAATCTTTTACAAGAAATGATGGAACTGAATCTGGACCCATAGTGGCTTTAGATTTGTTTATTTATTGCTGATGAAACATCATCTTCAGATAGAGACTTTATGTGTAAGGTAGATGGGTAATCGCAGGTAGAGTATGTAGAAGTGGTGTTATTAGACACGGTACCAAAGGATTTTGAAAAATAATCAGCAAAGCTATCGACTATAGATTGTGGTTCATCGATGATATGGTTGTTATAAGTCATCACACTTGGGATAATCGTGATATTGCGTTTATTGTTAACGAATGACCAAAATTTTTTAGGGTTTTCTTTCAACTCATCTTGCATTTTTTGACAATAGCTTTTATATGTATTTTTTATATCATATTTAACTTGCATTCTTAGTGAAGTATAATTTAATTTATAGGTCTTGCTACCTGTTCTTTTGTACTGTTTGAGAAATTTATGTTTTTGTTTAATTTTGTGAATTATTGGTCCAGTAAACCAAGAGGGATACGAACGTCTACAGCGTTGTTTAACGGGTATATTTTTATAAATAACCGAGTTTAAGATGGCTAGAAATTATCAACAGTAGCGTTGACATTATTATTGTCATACAGAACATCCCAGTTTGCATGAAATAATTATTGTATAGAGCAGGATAATTGGTCTTTTTAAAATTCAGATCATTATTGCTCACTGCATGGAATATAGTATTGCTACGTTTCAGTTTGATATCAATTGATAAAGGAGGGTGTTGAGGATCTTCTTTTAAAATATAATCAGTAGATCTTGTTACTGTACACTTGTTATTAGTAAGAACTAAATCAAGTATCCTCTCATCTTTGTTTAGAATATAATTAAATTGTTGTAAGCTAAAGAAATTTATAAAATTATTAAAAGAGTTAAAGATGTTGGAAAATGAAGCACCTGTATGACACTGAAGATAGGAAGGCATATTAAAATCACCAAATATAATAAATTCAGCAATATATAAAGCCTCATCTACACGTTGGGCCAACTGACGCCAATAAACCAATATAAACAAATAAAGGCGAAGCAAAGCAAGGCGAATTGGCGCAAGTATTTTGCGTCCACACGTTGGCATGTATTTGACCCAGATCATTAGGCCAGTGTCAGACGTTTTTCGTTTCTTTGACTCGTGCACCAAAAACCGACTCTGAGGCGAGCGTCGGCAAATGGCGAGTGGCCAATGCGAGTCGCTACAAAGTTAAGCCTCATCTACACGTTGGCCGAGGTTAGGCGAATGAAAGTTAACGCCTAATTTACACCAACGTGTGGAAAGGCTTTTTTTCTAACTTTGTAGCGACTCGCATTGGCTACTCGCCATTTGCCGACGCTCGCCTCAGAGTCGGTTTTTGGTGCACGAGTCAAAGTAACGAGAAACGCCTGACACTGTTCTAATTGTCTGGGCCAAATACTTGCCAACGTGTAGACGCAAAATACTTGCGCCGACTCGCCTTGCTTTGCCTCGCCTGTATTTGTTTATATTGGTTTATTGGCGTTAGTTAGCCCAACGTGTAGATGAGGCTTTAGACAAAAAAGCCTTCCCACACGTTGGTGTAAACTCGGCGTTGGCTTTCATTCGCCTAACATCGGCCAACGTGTAGATGAGGCTTAAAACATTTAAACAAGATAAAGATTCAAAAAGTTTACTATAGTCATTTAAATTACAGGATGGAGGAATATAAACGTTTAATTAATAATAAAAAAAATAAAATTGAGATCGGTCCTGAACACAATAAATTTATTAGGATCAAATAATTCTTAGTCTTTAATACTGTCATTGCACAAGGTTTCACTTAATGCATATAAATCATATTGAAAAAGAGATAAAGTATTTAGATATAGCTCCTTACACTTACCACCTAGTTCTCTATTTATGACATTAAGTTGGTTTCCACCCTGTATACTCTTTCGGGTTTCTAATTTGTAAGCCATATCTACATATATGACTGACAATATTGAGCTGTCAAAGTTAAGATAAGATATTAAACAAAATTTTTGTTGCCATAGCAATTTGTGATTCTCTTGTTATTACTGATTTTATAGCATCTGAAATTTGTGTCAAAACTTATGAGACATACGTTATGACTAGAGAATTGCATGGAGTGTTATAAACTCAAACATAAATAAAATAAAATCTCATAAAAATATTAAATTAAAAGATGATAACCTAAGATAATAGCTGAAGAGTTTAATAACTTTTTTAATAAAACACCTATAGAGTTGAGTAAACAAACTCAAATCAGAGCTTTACAAAATCAAAATGTTCAAATAAATGAACTCAACATAATAATAATAATAATAATAATAATAATAATAATAATAATAATAATAATAATAATAATAATAATAATATAGTGGAGTGCCGTAAGACAAAAAAATATAAAAATCTCGGAACCCGGTTCCACTAAATAGATTTTCGTGAAACCTTTTCTATTACATTGCTAAAAGTTTAAATAAAAAAGTTTACCTACTAAAATTTGCCGATCTCAATTACAACAATTTTTAACAACAATTAATTGAAAAATGAGAAAAATATGAATAAAAAAAATTTTGTAGTAAAGATTTATATTTTATATACAATAAATTATATTTTTATAATAACTTTTAAATGCATTTATAATATTTTAGCAAAAAAAATATTACATAAAAAAAATTATATAAGCCGAGTAGTTTAAAATCGTATACATATCGGGCCGAAGATACAAATAAAGTAAAATATACTGCATTAATAAAAAAGACGAAATTTTTAGAAAAAAAAAAAAATGTTTATTATGTCATTGTATTATATAAAGATTGAAAATTTTTCAGTCAATTATCTACATATCATCGTCATGAACCTCATCAATTTGGATGATGGGTAATGGATTAGTGTAACTGTTGCCATTGCATTCTAAGCAAGCTACACTACAATTCAATCCACTTTTCATGCACCCACAAGATGCTGCACAACCTGTTTTGCATGAGCAAAAATCATTTTCAGTAAGGTCTGTGGAGCTGAAAGTTACGTCATTGTTTCCGGTGTCAGTATTCCGCTATCATATTTCGAACCCCATTCTTCTGGTAATATGTCCCTTCCGAGCCTCGTTTGAATTTGAAGGTATACTATTTTGAAGTGTCCAAAAGCGGCGTTTGCAGTAGGTACCAAAGATAGTAATTTAACGCATCTATTTTTAGCGGTTGCTTTTATGAAAGAGTTGTACCTTAATGTTTTTAGATCTTTTATTTTTTGGGGCGCAACTTATGAAGCAAGCGTACTTGTAACACCAGCGTTAAAAATGTCATTGGCGTCTTTACATTCATTTTCAAAAACTGCTGCAACATTTAGTAAGTCTGGTCGTTTCTCGAAAAAAACATTTTTTCCCCCTTGGAAAAAAGCCGACGTCGTGTCACACCCAGTAAAAGAATGTAAAAAAGGATATGCTGTTTACACTTTGGTAATACCTACTGTTTCCAAACATTTGGATGAGTACACATTTTGTGGAATTTTGCCTTTTGCTGGTTTTTGAAAGTAAATTTCTCGATTTGTTAGTGAGAGCGCAGTCAGTAAAACTAGAACATCCACATCCTCGGAAACTACAACAATATTTTCGGATTGTAAATTAATTGCGGTTTCAATTATTAATCTATCGGCATCAGCTTCCGCTTGACAAGAAAATATTTGATTTTCTGCAAGTGTGTTTCGTAGTATATCTATGGCATTCGCTAAAAATTTCTCTTGTCCTATTTTGAGAGGCATGTTTTTGTTAAATATGATGCCATTACATGCATTTCTTTTAGAGCGACGAGTTCTTTCGATCGATTTTGTGCTGTTTTTTTGGTAACCATCAAATACTACATAAATGTTGTGTCCGTAATTGTTACGTAAATATCTTATGAAGTGTTCACAAATAATGCAGAAATTTTCATTCATTTGCCACTTGCAACGGTGTAGTAACAACTCCCCTCAATTACGTAGGAAAATTTTTGTACATCGTTCACATTCACCGTCATTTCTGGGAATAGGTCATATAATGCAGATTTTTTTGTTTTGCGCATTTCGACATCTTCAAAAAAAGTCAGAGGATAAGGGGCTAATTCAAAAGTCATATAGGTTTTTAGTTCTTCGTCCGACTTTTTTAAAACGCAAATATGTTGAAATAAAAGTAGTGGGTCAATTGGAATGATATCATCATCCACTTTTATTTTGCATGAGGAAGCCAATAACGGCCTCAAGGACAGGTATGTATTAGTTATCCTATGTAAAATCTCAAAAAATGTAAAGGTTTAACAGAAAATGAATGAAAATTCCAAAAAAAAAAATTATTTATTTTAATAATTAAAAAATTGAGATCGGCAAAAATAAATGGGTAAACATTTTAGTATCTAGTGTTAAAAATACTTTCCAAAAGGTTTTACAAAAATCCGTTCAGTGGACCCGGGTTCCGAGGTATAAACCTTACGGCACTCCACTAATAATAATAATAATTATTATTATAATAACAACAATAACAATAACAATAACAATAACAGTAACAGTAACAGTAACAGTAACAGTAACAGTAACAGTAACAATAACAATAACAATAACAATAACAATAACAATAACAATAACAATAACAATAACAATAACAATAACAATAACAATAACAATAACAATAACAATAACAATAACAATAACAATAACAATAACAATAACAATAACAATAACAATACCAATAACAATAACAATAACAATAACAATAACAATAACAATAACAATAACAATAACAATAACAATAACAATAACAATAACAATAACAATAACAATAACAATAACAATAACAATAACAATAACAATAACAATAACAATAACAATAACAATAACAATAATAATAACAATAACAATAACAATAACAATAACTAATAATAATAATTATTTAGCTATAAACAATATACATACATATAAATAACAATAAAAATATATAAAAAAATCATTTTAAGGTACAAAAAGATACAATATATGTAGTATATAAATAAACAGTTACATAGTTTTACAATAAATATAACCGGGTTCCGAGGTATAAACCTTACGGCACTCCACTAATAATAATAATTATTATTATTATAATAACAACAATAACAATAACAATAACAGTAACAATAACAATAACAATAACAGTAACAGTAACAGTAACAGTAACAGTAACAATAACAATAACAATAACAATAACAATAACAATAACAATAACAATAACAATAACAATAACAATAACAATAACAATAACAATAACAATAACAATAACAATAACAATAACAATAACAATAACAATAACAATAACAATAACAATAACAATAACAATAACAATAACAATAACAATAACAATAACAATAACAATAACAATAACTAATAATAATAATTATTTAGCTATAAACAATATACATACATATAAATAACAATAAAAATATATAAAAAAATCATTTTAAGGTACAAAAAGATACAATATATGTAGTATATAAATAAACAGTTACATAGTTTTACAATAAATATAACTTAATTTGTTTTACAAACTTTTTAATATTATAGGTTTTCATAACATTTGGTAAAGCGTTGTACTCTATCACAGCTTTGAAGAATATTGAGTTCTGTCCCCTTTTATAGTTTTTATGCTCTAGTATAAAGTTATTAGCATTTGTAGTATTGTATTCATGTATATTTTTAAATTTTACCAACACGTCTGTATAATAATCTGGCACTAAGCCTACATTTATTTTATGTATAAAAATAAGAGCTTTAATTTTTAAAAAAGTAGTTATTGGTAACCAATTTAATTTTTGTAACATCAATGTTATACTTGTAAATCGATTGCAACCTAATAAAATCCTCATTGCGCTATTTTGTAGCAACTGTAATCTTTGCTTGTCAGATGCATCACTCAAATAGAGAACAGTACTGCAAAAATGGAAGTGTGGCAATATAATTGTATTATATACAAAAAACAAATATAATTAGTCAAATATTTGGAAATTCGATACAAATAAGATATTTTTTTGTTGAAATTTTTTTACATAGCTAATTTCTGTAGTTTTTGAACTGTAATTTATCGTCTATAATAACACCTAAGTATTTCATTTCCATTACTATTTCAATGTAACAATTTCCCAATTTGATTTGGAAGTTATTTTCTTTCCATGTATTTTTTAAACTGTTAGTTCCAATTAGCATTGCCTTTGTTTTATTAACATTTACTTTTAATTTATTAATTTGCATCCATAATAATATTTGCTTAAATTCTGTATTTATGGTAAATTGTACAGTATTCACACATTTGTTACTGAAATATATTGCAGTATCATCAGAGAATAAGTGTATTTTACAGTTTTTAACAATTTTTGTAATATCATTTACATTTAGTAAGAATAATAGTGGGCCCAAAATACACCATTGTGGAACACCATTGTCATTAATTAGTTCTGCAGATAAAGTTGCATTGCATTTAACTTTTTGTGTTCTGTTTGCAAGATAATTTTGAAACCATTTATAAACTACACCTGTTATTCCTAATGCATTTAATTTTTGTAATAAAATATCTCTGTCAATTGTTTCAAATACTCGCTGTAAATCAAGAAAAACTATAGCAGTAGTGCAATCCTTATCATAATTCATTTGCCAGTCATTTAAAACATACTGTATAGCTGTTTCACAATTATGTTTATTCCGGAATCTTGATTGATACATTGATAACAAATGATTACTAGTTATATATTCTGTTAACTGGCTGGAAACTAATTTTTCTAATATTTTGGCTATAGTTGGCAGAGTATTTATTGGTCTATACTGTTCTGGTGTTTTGGCTTCATTTACTTTTTTATAGTGATTATTGTAGATTCCAAAGAATTATTAATTATGTGAATTAGTGGATCTATAATTTCTTCATAACATGTATTTAACATTTTAGCAGTAATATCGTCTGGGCTGCTTTTAATTGATAGCGAGAAAACAATATTTTTTAATAGGTAGGTATATCTCTATCAACTAACTTAAATTCTTTAAATATACTTGTACTACGTTCAATACTGCAATCAAAATTAACATGAGAAATCGAATCAGTAATTTCAATTATACTATTAACATAAAATTTATTAAAGGCTTCTGCTATTTCAATAATATCAGTTATTACTTTATTATCAACTAATTAATTGACCATAATGTGCTTTAACTTTAGGAGATACAAGATTTTTTAATGTTTTCTGCAATTCTTTAGGCTTATGTTTATTAGAATCAATTTTTTGCTCAAAATATTGACGTTTTGCGTATCTTATTTCTTGAACTACTATATTTCTACAATTTTTATACTGTTTCCAATCCTCATGTGCTTCAGTAAAAACAAATTTCTTCAATGCTAAATTCCGTATTTTTATTAAATTCAAAATGTTATCTGTTAGTTAATTTGAATTTTATATGTAACACTGTCTAATATCTTTATCATTTCTGAATAAAAAACATTAAATTTATCATCTAAATTTTTTTCATTGTAGTTAAATTTATTGCTTAGCTCTTTTATTTTATTTTGAAAAACAGTAACATTAGTTAAATCACTTCTTTTTGTAATTATTTGGGTACTTGAATTAGTTTTTTCCCATTAATGGTATATGCAATAATATTGCAATAAATACTTATCACTAAGTCAATCAATGTTTTTTGCCCTAAATAAGAAATATTTGTAGGCTCATGTATATGTAGTTCTAAACCATTATTATTTAAACAAACTTTTAACCTATTTGAATAAGTTGAATTTGTATTATAGTTTATATTAAAATCACCTACCAATAACAGTGGACAATATTGTTGAGTTAAATAATTTTCAAATACATCTTCAACGAACTCTATAAATACTGTGTCAGAACTGCTAGGTGAGTGATATACTACTCCCAGTACATAACTACCTGTAGTATATACAACTTTTATAAAAATACACCAGTAATTCATTTGTACAACATAACTTTTTACCACTGTATACTTTATATTGTCTCTAATATATATCAACACACCACCAGTTGCTCTACTAATGGAATCAAGTCTAACAGTCTTATAGCTATATTAATTTCAAAATCATCTATATCATTTGTTAAGTGAGTTTCTGTTAAACACATTAATAAAGGGGTTTTACTAACTAAAAAATCGTTTATCTCATCGTAGTGTGTGTAGGACCCCGTAATTGGGAATTAATTAATTAGGAATTGTAGTTGCATTGTGTAATATTATTATTATGTTCTGTCTGAAGATTTTGGGAGGCAGTCGGCTGAAGGCAGCTGAAGTGCGTACTTCGCAGTGTTAGATATATCTGTATAGTGGGTTATCAATAAAGGTGTTATAAGTGAAACGAATCGTGTTGTTAGTGACCGGCAGGGTAGCACAGTGTGCTATTACACTCTGCACGTTTTGCACATAAATATAATTCTCACTTTCAGATTTCTTTAATTGCTATTTTGGAACTGTAGCATAATTTGTTTTCTGCTGTTGTATTTTTAATTTGTTGAGGAACACTTCACAGTTTTTATCAAAACTAGAGTGATTAATATTTAAGTTTAAGTTAAACTTGTTATTAGCACTAACACAATGTACACATCTTACTGTTCCATTTCGACAATTCCTCGTGTCATGTTCCTTTGATGCACATTTTCCACAACTTACTTCATTTTTACAATTCACAGCCTTGTGGAAATATCCATTACATTTGAAACATCGAAGTATGCTGAAAAATTCATATATTTTGCAGTTTGCCCATCCAATACTTAAATATTTCTCGTGTAGCAATACTTTTAATGTTTCAGCATCCACCTTAGCAATCAAAGATAAACCATATTTTGATTTGTATATGGTTTTAATTTCAATAATATTCTTACTTTGCTGTAAAAAATGGTTTTGTTTATAAATGCATTCCATAATCACTCTTTCTGACATGTACGCATGAATACCAACAACTTTTATATACGGATTTTTTTTTTACTGGAACATTAACTTTAAGATCACTGTTTAATTTAGATTCAATGCTTTCTTTTAATTTATTTATCTCATTTATGTTACGACATTCAACTTCAATCTTGCCATTATGTAATGTTTTGATTTTCTTTATTCCTATATTTACAGGCTTATTCTGTAAAACATTCGCTTAACCAATCGTTATCATAACGATAATCGTTGTTATGAAAATCGTTATTTGTATTTTACGAAAATCGTTATTTTTGTATTCTGTAAGATCGATCGTTGAATTTAATTGATAACGAAATCGATATAATTTTTTTGCGATTGGTGCTATTGTTTACTCAATTCACTATTAAACTGACATTTAAATTTCATTTTGAAAATTGTTGGTGAAGATTTATATTATTATTTCATTTTATTAATGGCTATTTATTATTATTCTCTATTATAATAGATATGGATAAGAAAACGAGGGGCTCAAAAACTACAAAAGAACAATATGAATATTATGTAGACTTTCTTGCAAGTAATGTCGCTCTGAGAACAAATAAATATTATCCAGAGAATCTATATCCAAATCAGATTGAAGAAGCATATGCTGAATTGGCTAGGGGATTAAATGCACTCAGTAAAATAAAGCATATGTAAAAGTATGATTAATATAGAGTACTTTTAGGAGATTTGTATACCGGTTGTCCTGGTATATGCTTCTAGGAATGGCAACAGTTCAGTAAAATCTCTTGCGGCGGCTCTTGATCTAAATAATTTTCTAAAATTTTCCTCTGGGATAGTAAAAGGATCACTTTTATCTCTTTTAAAGCCCTATGAATTTTTCGAAAATTTTTCCTGTTAAATATATATACCTATAGTAAAGTTGGAATATAATCTGACATATTTTTAAAATATATAATTACCTTTCATTATTTTCCTCGAAAAAGTGAAGAAATAATAATAATTCGGGATCACCATTCATTATAATGGCATTTAATATTTCAAGAATATTGAAATGCGATTGAAATGCAACAAATCGTTAACATAACGACCAGTTTTTTCTTGTCGTTAAAAAATAACGATTTTACGAAAATCGTTATCATCTTATAAACAATTGAATTTTTGCTTACAGAATACCACTTTAACGATTATCGTTATTTTAACGATATAACGATTCGATATGTCATAACGATCGCTTACAGAATAGCCCTATTAGTTCAGCTGGGTTAATGTCATTTTCAAGTATTTTAACAATATCTTCTTTAGAATTATTACCTTTTGTTACTATTATACTATCTTTATATACATTCTTATTAACATTATTTTTAACTACTTTTGCATAAGTAAGTTTGGAGGTTAGCTTATTATTATTTTCCTCTTCTTGATGTACAATTGCACCTTTGCTAGTATTTAATATTTCTAGTACTTTATCTACTCATTTTATGACATTTTCTGCTAAATCAGCTTCTCCGATTAATTTATTAATTTTTGGTGAACACGTGTCACAGTCATTTTACATCAATCCAAGTTCAATAATAATTTTAAATTGTTTATTTGTTATTTTAACACAACTTGCATGCATCCATTTTTTACAGATGCCTTCACATATTAAAATACATTCGCTCTTTTTACATTTTTCTTTACAAATATTGCACTTTACTTCAAATTCACCAGTAGTATCTTAATATTAAATTGTAATAAAAATTTGTTTTTGTTTCCTTTTGATATAAGTGCCTTCATAAACTTAATGTATGTCAAATTAAAATAAAAAAAGTCAGCTGGGCCAGATGATATACCGAGTTTTCTAATTAAACAAAATCTGTTGTGGCCAGCACAAGATCTCTCGCCATTTCCATATTAGCTTACATAAGTACATATTGTATTTAACATTTCTGGTACACACACACACACAAAAAAAATTCTGATTATTATTAATATATTTTTATATTTTTTAATGCATCCTACTCTTCTTCAAATTCATTGACTAGATTGGCGGTATTACTGATGCGTATGTGTAATATACAGGGTGTTCCATTTAAGTGTGACACCATTGCTATCTCGAGAACTATAAGAGCTATGAGGTTGGTTAAATTAGCAAAGAACCACCATTTTACAAGACTATTACAATGAGTAAATAATTTTTTTTTTCGACCAGTGGTTCACAAAATACGGGACACAACTTTCTTATTTTAAATGGGAACATTTTTTTTTAGGTTATTCGATAGAGTATTTTTTTCTGAATTCAACGATATAAATATATTATATACTAATATAACAAAATAACTGAGAAAAATGCATGTTAAATTTATGTGTATTTCATTTATATCTGGCTGAAACAAGAGTGCTCTGGATAGAAAACAATTGGACATTTTGTTCTGTCTAACATTGTTTCATTATTTGTTGTTAAATTTTATGTTTTAAGTTTTAAGAAAAATAGAATAATTTTACTCACGATGAAAAAGTTGACATGTTCGAATTGTACATTTTGTGTCATAAAAATGCTCGGGATGCAGTTAACATGTACAGAGAACGGTGTCCTGATAGAGAAGTACCTGGATGACGATTTTTCAGGAAATATTAAAATAGACATTTTGGCATATTTTGAAGCAAATCCAACAGCCTCTATAAGAATGGTTGCTGCCGAGTGCAATGTAGGTATGGCCACAGTGCATTGCTATTTAAAAAAACATAAGTATAAACCATATAAATACCATAAAATCCACCATCTTCATCTTGGTGACCATGAGCGAAGATTAGAATTTTGATATTTATTACTTAATGAGGGATACGAAATTTTAAAGAAAATAATTTGGATCGACGAAGCCAATTTTTTAAATAATGGAATGTTCAACAGGCGCATTACACATTATTGGAGTCGCGTCAACCCTGTTATAACAAGAGATCCAGGTTTTCAAGAAAAACCCCTTACGGGCTCGTGAGCTAAACTTTCTTCTCATGAATAAACATTACCTTAGCTCACTTGGTGTGTAAATATCTATTATTCAATTTTGACGAAATACTAATAAAAACCACTATAATATTTAATGTTGACAAAATAAAAAACTGATCAGTTAGTAGGCTGAGCATGACAATCGTCGCTAATAGACGCCAAGTCATGTATTTAAAATTCTTTATTGTCTGTCATTTGTGCCGTGAAAAATAATGAAAATGGCTGATAATGTCTGATAAATATTATGGTAAGGGTTATTTTCGTACCTGATGTTATTTTCAATGCATTATTTGTTGGAGAGTGAGTTAAAATTTTGTGAGATTGATATAATTTTTTTTTTAACTCACATGTAAAAATGCTATGGAGTTAATAATGACAGTTTAAAACGTCAAAATTGAATAAAAATATTTCATTTATTTAATTTGATTTTTTATTTAATTTTATTATATTTTAATTTTATTTTATTGTATTCAGTTTATTATTAATATATAATTTTGGATTTATTTTATTCTATACAAACTAACTTTGTATTATACATTATGTTGTATTTTATCATTAGTTATTGTGTCATAGATATTTACACACCAAGTGATCTAAGGTAATGTTTATTCATCAGAAGAAAGTTTAGCTCACGAGCCCGTAAGGGCGAGTGAGTTAATTTCTTCGAGTGAATTAACAATCTTAGCTCACGTGGTTTGTACAATATATTTTATTCAATTTTGATGATATAGTAATAAAAACCATTATAATATGTAATTTTGACAAAACAAAAAACTAATTAGTTAGTAGACTGTGCATGACAATCGTCGATGATAGATGTCAAGTCATCTATTTAAAATGCTTATTGTCTGTCATTTGTGCCGTGAGAAATAATGAAAATGGCTGATAATGTCTGATAAATACTATGGTAAGTGTTAATTTCGTGCCTGATGTTATTTTAAATGCATTATTTGTTGCAGAGTGAATTAAAAAATATGTGAGAGTGATCTAAAAAATTTTAATTCACTTGTGAAAAAAGTGTTACTTATAATTGTTGCTATGGAGTTAATAATGACAGTTTAAAACGTCAAAATTGAATAAAATATTTTATGTTTATTTATATTTATAATTTTTCACTTAATGTATTTTACTCTGAAGATGGTTAATTAAACCGAAATCGATAAGTATATGCATTTGTGTTTCATTTTATTTAAACAATTATTATTATTATTATTATTATATTTATGTCTTACTAGTATGTTATTGTTTTATAACAAGCTCAACATTAGGTCCATTATTGAGTAAATAATACCCTAGGGCGTATTAAGTTGCTATGGTAATGTTGACAACAAACTGAGGTTAATAATACTGATACTAACATAAAGTGCAGTTAAGGTTAAGAAGCATTGTGAATTGTAATCGTTTATAATCATATTTGTTTCATCACAAATATAAACCAGCATACTTCTTATTCTTAGCAATAACATTGCTCGTCCATATTGACAGAAAAATACCACAAGAAATATATTTTTTGTTTGAAAAATGCTTTGTTTACAGAAACAAAATATTACCTAGATACCGCATTCACAGGCTACTTTGTAAGTTGTATTAAAATTTTGTGATTTATTATTTTTGTTTGAAAAATTCTAGTCAGATAAAATGTTTATAAAGAATTTCTAGTAAGACATAAAACGTTGAAGGCACCACGGGTGTTAAACGACAATAATGCCTTCGGTCAACGTAGTTGCCTCGGGCCAGAGGCCCTCGACAGTACACTGTTGACCTCAGGCATTATTGTCCTTATAACAACCCTTGGCACCTTAATTACTATTGTGGTACTATCATCAAGAGAAATAACAATTTATATTTATATTCGATAGAGTTATTTCGGCTACTAGATACATTATAACGGATTATAAATTTCCAAAAAATAATATTTAGAATTTTTTTTAAGAAACTACTACTTCCGATTGTCCAATTGTTACCAAAACCTTTTCAGCTCTTCCCATTAATGTCAGATTAAGGAATACGTAGTTAAATTGGTTTTTAGTCTTATAGAATATAAGAGAACGTCCCTCCAACATCCACACATACATACACACACATACACACATTCACACATTGTGACGATTTGCAACGTCACTGGTTTATATTGTGACAAATTATTTTCTTAGTAAAATCACTAAAATCTACCGAACAACTTTTGTGTGGTCGCAGCACTAATTGAAACGGTAGACCCCTTGTTCATTAGTAAATTCACTGCTGTTAGTTCACGCTGCTGCCGCAATTGAAATAGTTTTTATTGTTTTATTTTTTATTAAATTGTAAACTGACGATATTTTGAATTTATTTGAGTTACTATTTCATTTATTGGTATTTTCAAAATTTATTGTGAGCTATTGGGAACTGACTTTAAGCGATACGCTAACTAGTGGCGAAAATTCGAACTCTAGGAGTTGAGATAGATTTGACGCGCTTTGTATATAAAACATTGTCGTATCTGAGAAAATTAATAATATTTAATTATTTCTTGCTTTCTATTATAATAATTTGTGGAATTTGCCATCCTAGATCTTTTTTGCAGATAGTGTATTATGTATAATATTTAACTTATTGTATTAATTGTTATATATAAATAATTGCATTCTAACCTTTAAAACAAGTATATTTGTTTTCGAAGTTTCGTTAACTTTTGCAAAATTGTTTTTTTTATATACATATATAAAAATGAGCAATATTTACTGTTTTGTACCTCAATGCAAGACGTTATTTAAAAAAAACAGAATATGTAATTTACCATTCTTTCCCTCAAAAAAATAAAGAATAAATTTGGAGATAAAGAGAAAATTGACCGGTGAAAAGCCTGAATAATAAAATTAAAAATAGGGAAACCAGTTTCTAAATTTATGAAGGTCTGCTCTTTACATTTCGCTGATAGTGATTACTTTACCAGACGTATGTATACTGTAACAGGAAACGTTTTATTTGCAATAAGTATATGTTTTTTTTTTAGATGTTAATACAAATAAACGAAAATATTTATTAAAAAAACTGCTGTACCTTCCAAAAATTTGCCCATTTTAAAGCATGAAGACAAACCTTCCACTGGCAGTAGCCGAAATTCTCGCTTATTAGCAAGAAATGATAGAAAAAATAAAACTAACATTTACATGAAGAAAATACAAAAACACTCCTACCATTTAATAAGTAATATCAATAATGGCAACCTAATGGTAAAAAGTGTTACGCAAAAAAATGTGCTTAGCGATACAGAGCCATCTGTCCATAGATACTTCAATTAAAGTCGATATTTCAGAACACTGTATTTTGGTTTTAAAATATGGTTTTAAGAACATGGAAATTAAGTTTGATATTTGTTTGTGCGGTTATACGCTTTCTATTGAATAAGATATTTACTACAGGTAATAAAATTTTACATTGCAGGGAAATAAACCTTTTGCGACTTATATAGTTTTTTTCTTCAATTTATAAACATATTATCATTTAATAAGTAATATTACATATGAAATGATATGGACTAACTAAATTCGTAGAATCGATTTCAATTTCGAATTTATTTATTTTGTTAAAACAATGGTTATGATAATAATACAAATTACATCATCAGATAAGTACATATCAAATGTTTGTTTTCAAGTTAATTTTCTCGTCCTTTATTAATATTTTTGGAAGTTTGCTTTGAACATCTCATTCGTATAAAATTATTAAATTAACCAAATGAATTTTCAGTAATAAATAATTCAAATTAGCAATGAAAATTATAATCCATAATTATGATTTTTTTATTACGTTTTGCAATGTTTATATTTAAATCCGTTGTACAGCTTGACGTGTTTTAAATGGTATTATGATTTATTATATTATAAATAAATAAAATAAATATATCATCACGGCATATGACCCATTTCTGGGTGTGCCAGTATCTACAACACATGCAGACATCGGTAATGATGACGATATATTTTACCGTGTGGGCGCTTACCAGCCGTCACCTCACGGGCACTCATAACTGGTGTGGAGAGTGCGACACAGGGGTCACTTTTGTGCCATTTAAAATTGGAAAAATATTTGGCGTCTGAAATACAAATTTATTATTTTGAAAGACAAAATTTGTGATTTATAAAATAGTTACTGGTTATTTATAACAATTTGGGAAAATTCCTAGAAAACATTCTGATAACTGATGTAATTATATTTCTCTATAAAACACCTGCAAAGTGCAGGTAGGTACATCTTGCCCGTCCGGTACCATAAAAGATGCCTTTGTTTCTATTTCTATTGAAGTAGAAACCTCTTTCATCTTATTTTAATCTTAAAGTTTAGTGAAATTGAGTATCTGTATAATATCCTGCAATTAGGGAAATTTCAATATTCTTATATTTCATTCTCCTTTCATAAGATTCATGGAACGTAACTGTCGGTACCTTTCCTTTCATTATGAACTACGGATGGTGTTATTTGAAATTAGGATTAATATTTGTGCCCTTTCTTCTTCTTTCTGTAGCAGTACTCTTACTTGCACTTTTCATAAATTTATCATTTCTGTATTGAGTTTCATACAGTGTACTTCGTGTAATTTAGTGTTTTGAAAGAGTTATCTTATAATAGTGATTCATTTCAAATTATTTTTCTTAAAATGAAATCTTTTAAATTTGCTAAAAATTAAAGTAGCTATGATAGAAAGATAAACATAATTAAAAATTTGTAAATATTTAGAGATAATAATATTTTTAAAATTTGAAAGTAATAACAAAAGTATTTCAATTGCCCGAATACCCACATTCCTTATTTTCCTTGACGTTAAAATTTTGCGAGACAAATACTCCTCACCGTACAAGAACTACAATTTTACGTTGATATATAATAATTCATTTTTGATAGTACTTTTATAGTATTTAAGTAGTGTAAACAAATACTTTCTTTATAAAATCATTTTTACGGATTATAGAAATTCGATTTCATTGCACAGAAAAAAATAGAATTGAAATTTTGTCTAATTATAATTAGATATTATTATATTAGGCAATATGTTTAATAATTTAGTACAATTTACAAATTTTAATTAAGCATTTTAACTCATCTGAAATAGATAGGTAATAAATATTTTGCAAAAAATCGTTAACTTAAATATGGTTATTTTAATTACTTATTTTATTTAATTTTAATATATTTTGGCTTCATTATTTTTATCCTACAATTTTTGGTAATTTATCTAATGAATTAGGTAAGTAAATAGAAAATTTAAATATATATTTAGTTAATTTCTTTATTTATATATAGTTCAATTAAATGTAGTCATTTAATCTGATTTTGTATTTAATTTTACTATAATTTGTTATAAGAATTTTAGAAAATTGAACTAAATCAATAATTTAATGAAACATATTAGTAGACTGAAAATTAAAGAATTTGTTTATTTAATTTAACTAAAATTTCGAAGGTTTTTTTGTGTGTGATACAAAATAATGAAGAAATGGCCGTTTTTTAAAGAAAAAATCAAATGCCGGAAGTGATTGATCATGAGTCATTTTCTTCCGTATTCAATGCTAAAACAATAATATAGCATTCCATTAAAATAATAATGATCGGAAAATGACACCTGTATTTCATTTTTTCATTACTGTTTAAAGTACTTCAAACTACTCTACCTTGTAGTTTCAGTTTTCCTCGGGTCATCGCACCCCTATATTTTTGTATTTTTCCATTATAGTAATATTCTATTTAAATTTCATTGAACCTGTTAACCGTTGATTCTTGGTTATCCCAGTGTCCAGGTAGACACTTCCAAATTTTTGTTTAAATTCTATTTTAGTAATTCTGCTTAAAATTTCACCCCTTCATCATCCTGTCCTTATCCTGTGTAAACGTGGTGTAATTGGTGCGATTGACGGCCATCTTGTGTAACCCTGTTGGATCCACGACTCGGACGATGTTTCCTTTTTTTAAGTCGGATTTATTTTGCTGCGCTACTTTTATTATGTCGCGATACAAGTCTGTTTTGGGGATGGCCCCGTTTTATTTTTTTTTTTCATTTGTTGCGAGCCCCAGCGAGAAATGTTTGACCTTCAGGATTTTAAGAATTATTTGAGCGTGGCTTATAAAATCTTTGTTCTGTGTAATTATTTTTTTTTTCGGCGCCTATTTTGTGTTCGCGATTGAAATCGTCTTGGGGTGGTCCCGTTCATTTAGATTTCTCGCGAGTTTTGGCGGAAAAAAGTTGTGTTGAGATTTTGTACGCGCTTGAAGTAATTTTCTTTTGGACTGTAGTCAAACCTTTACCCGTGTCCTACTTTGTGACGTTTTTTGTACTGTTTATTCATTCATCAATTTGTACAATTTTAGCTTTTTTAAACTGTTTAACTTTTGCAAATTTAAATTACTTTTTTTGGACTTGTATAACTTCCGGTTGGAGTGCAGGAGTTGAATTTACTGATTGTATGATTTTTGTTCAGTATCCACCCCTTCAGGGTCTTTGTAATTCTGCCTGTACAGAGTACTGCTGAGTTTATTTTTGTAGGGCAGTTAGCGGCTGTGGTGGTCGGACTGACCCTTGGTCTGGACGTTAATCCTAGCCGTTTTGGACATCGAAAGTAGGACGAGTTCCTCCACCGACCTCCGAGAAGCAGCTAACTGTCCTTCAACGAACTAGCTGATCACCAGGAAGCAGACAAATCCCACTTTTGGATGTATTTTTGTCGAACACAGTGACTAAGGTTTTCCTCCATTTTGTCGTTGCTGCTCCATCCAAGACAGTCATCGTTGAGCTTCCCGTAGGAGGTGCGCCTGTCCGTTGTTCCAAGTCTTGGCCAAGGGCTCAGTGCCGCCATCGCAGTGTTCCACCAGCGTTAGCTACACGACTCCCTGTACTGCCTTCCGTCTGGTATATCTTTTGTAATTTTTTTTTTTTATTTTGCAAAAAACTTTTTAAAATTTGTAAAAATTTGATTTTCTAAATTAAACATTTCATTTTATTTGTCTGTACACCTCTCGAGGCTACCCTTTTTTAAGGTGTTGGCGCCCCGAAAAGTGAATTTGTGGTATTCAAATTTTGCACAGGCATTGGCCTGGGTCATTTTGTCAGTTGGGCTACTATCTACCACAAACTTAATCTTCGAGCCCCGACCTTCGCTCCCGCCCGAACACACAAACAGACACACAGATATTGTAAAAATATTAAATACGATTCTAGTGACCTGAAAACGTGCTTATTCACTAAAATTTGGATATGCAATTTTTAGCATAAATCCAATACCTCTCTTAGCGAGCGGTAAAATTTATTCATATTATTGCACCCCTACTGGTTTACATTATTAATTTATCTTTTGAGGCAGGCGAATTTCCAGAAGAACTAAAAGTAAGTAAAGTAACACCTATTTTTAAGAAAAAAAGATGCTCAAAATACTGTAAATTACAGACCTGTATCACAATCCTCAATTTTTTCTAAAATGTTTGAACATTGCTTCCTTGTACGTTTAGAACCATTTTTAACACTAAATAATATTATTACTAATAATCAGTCCGGGTTTCGATATAATCTATCAACAATTCAAGCTATTCAAATTTTTTATAAGCATTTCATTTTCAAAATAGAGGCCATTGAATACCCCGTTGCCATTTTTTGTGATTTGTCAAGAGCTTTTGAGTGTGTTAACTACTCAAAGCTTCTTGACAAGTTAGAAGAATATGGCATTCGTGGTTCGTGGAGTAGCTCTCTCATCGGTAAAGTCTTATATTATCGGCAACAATATGTGTCTATTGAAAGATTAAAATACCGGTAATTAACTCGAAGCCTCCTGCAATCAAAATAGGTGCGCCACATGTTTCTATTCTAGGACTCATCCTATTTTTGTTGTACATTAATGACATGGACTAAATGTTTCGGGGGAACGCTAATGTTGTTTAACGATGTACGGTGATGATACATCAGTTATTGTGTCTCACTTGGTTACAAAAATTCTAGAAGTCTCTTGTACTAAAGTTTACAATTCTCTGTCAACCTAGTTCAACATAAATGAATTATTTTTGAACGAAAATAAAACTAAAGGCAGCTCTACAATTGCCCTGGAATGGAAACGAGAACGGTAACGGAAACGTACCGAAAACAAAAACGGTAGCAAAAAACGCTATCAGATGCACAACTGCACTGGAACGAAAACGGGAATTAATACAAATTCTTGACATATAACCTTAATTTTTGTTTCGTAGTTTTTTCAGCGCAATATTTTTTTTAGTACATTAGGCATTGTTTTGTTATTTTTCATCTCTACATAATATGGATGATTTTTTGTCATACAGATGAATATTTTGTTCCATAAATGAAATTAATTTTTCATATTATTTTCCGTACTCTCCATAATTTTAAGCCAGGCCATGGAAACAACGCACTTAACTTCTTTATACGCGAAACATAATACAAATTTTAAATGAAACTTGAAGGGAAAACAACTTGACATATCAAGGAATTGTGGGCAATGACATCATACTTTCTTTCTATTGGTTGTTGCAACGTAACGGGAACGAGAAAGTTGAATTTTGGCGAACTTTACCGTTCTCGTTCTCGGGCGACTTTTAGCTTCCCGTTCCCGGAATCTGGTTGTGCATGTGTGCATTTAAAACCATATTATTCATTTTTCTTACCGTTCTCGTGTCCGTTCTCGTTCCAGGGAAATTGTAGAGCCGCCTTAATTACATAAAATTTCATAATCAACTAAATAAAAATGGAATGAAAATAAGTAACAATACGGTGTAAAGAGTTAGTGACACAAAATTCTTAGGTTTGCATATGAATGAACATTGTCGGAACGACCATTTGCCACGATATTATTGAAAAATTAAATTCCACATGGTATTTAATAAAAAAAATGTTAAATATATATTAAATATAGACCAATTGATAATGTTATATCATGCACATGTTGGGTCTGCCTTAAATCACGGTGTTTGTTTTAGGGGCTCCTCGCCAATGGCATTTGACGTATTCATTTGCCAGAAAAGAATACTCAGATGTATTGCTGGCGTCTTACGGTCAACTTCATGCAGAAATTTATTCAAAAAATTCAATATTTTACCATTGGTTTTTGTATTATTACAGGAATTGTGCAATTATGTATACAAAAATAAACATACATTTTTAATAAACATGGATTTACACAATCATAATACAACAAATAAACATGATTTTAGATTGTTTTGTAATAAATTAAATGTGGTAAGAAAATGTCCACGATATTTAGGTCTAGATGTTTTTAATGGATTACCATCGGAAATTAAAAACTGTAGCAACTTACGAACATTCAAGTAAACTCTTAAAATTGCTTTTGCTCTGTAACAGAATATAATAATTTCAATAATGAGATTTCTTAATAATATTTAAAGTTTGTAATATATTTGTCAAGTGAAATAAATAAATATATAATAATAATAATTATTATTCTTATTATTATTATTATTATTATTATTATTATACAGGCTGTTTCAAAGAAACTGTATAAAAATTTAAGGGAATATAGTACTGACAAAAATGAGTAAAAATGCTTCATCAACGTAGTTCCGTTCTTCAACTGTCTCCGAGATAAATGAAAAATCGAAGAAAAACTAACAATGATAGTGATCGAATAAAATTTTATCTATGTCAGTAAATGGTCTATAAAAAAAAAAACATACATGGGTCGTTTTTCATATACAGGGTTTTCATATGAAATGGGCCACCATTGCTATCTCGAGAACTTAAGAGCTACAACAGTTAAATGGGCAAACAAATTCTATTTCACAGGGCAAATTTTAAAGAAAAGAAAAATTTGAATATAAATGAATGCGGAATTAAATTCTGTAAAGAATGAGCTAATAAAAACATATGTTCTGATTTAAAATAAAAGAAGTTAAGTTCCATATTTTGAGAACCACTGGTCGAAAAAATAATTTTTCTTTTCTTTAAATTTGTCTTGTGAAATAGAAATTGTTTGCTCATTTAACCGTAGCTCTTATAGTTTTCGAGATAGCAATAGTGGCCCATTTAAAAGAACACCATGTATTTATTTCAAAACTTCAAAAACTTCTCTACAATTAAGAAAAAATTGCTATGCTCTGAACAGCTAAATTCCTGAAAAGTCAAAAGATAGGTATGAGAAAGCATATAATACATTCAAGCATTGGCAAGGCAGGACCCGGGAATAAAATTTAAATTATCAGCTATAATATCCCGAGGACATTGATAATTACGAAATAATTTTGACAGTTACCGAAAGCGCGTTGCTTGATAACCGTCCAACGCCGAAGGCGGAGGGTTGTTACTTAAAAGCAACGTGCTTGAGGAAGTTGTGATAAAATTATAAATATTTATCAATGATCGAGGGATATTCGGTGAGATTTTTTTTGCAATTTTAATTAAATTTACGAGGAATTTGTATTTAGCAAAATTTTTATAATTATAAAATCACCCAATAGATGTCAGTAGTAGCTATGAATATAGTTCAGCGTGAAGTGTGTAACGATAATAAGATTGGCATATTGACATTGACAATACGATATGCCAAGACACGTTCAGTTTTATTATACAAACGATTAATAGTAATAATAATAGAATATTTTCTATTTTCAATTTATAATAGTGTTTTATTATAAATGTGAGTATGTATTTTATTAATTGAAGCGTTATTTCCCTGTCATACCGTGAAAATGTCATTTTAAAATTAAAACAATTAATCTTAATTATGTGTCAAGAAGTGTTTGTTACTAGTAACAAAATAATTTATTATTATTGACCACTTAACAGGATTAAAATATCAAAAAACATGTTTGACGTAGAGACATATACCTACATACAAATACATATCAAATGGAAATACGAAATATTTACATAGAAAAATTAAATACATACGAGTATATACAGGATGTCTCAATAAGCTTGCTCACTGTTGGTAACTTTTTTCTTTGAAGAGATGCATACAAATACATATCAAATGGAAATACGAAATATTTACATAGAAAAATTAAATACATACGAGTATATACAGGTGTCTCAATAAGCTTGCTCACTGTTGGTAACTTTTTTCTTTGAAGAGATGCGAGGTTGGTTAAATGAGCAAAATTGTGCCATTTTATATTAGAAAATTGGTCATGTAGAGAAAATAAAAATTGTGTCAGCGGTTCCCAAAATTTGGGACAGAATATATATTTTTTAAATAGAACTATATATTTTTTGACGTTTTATAAGCAGCATTTACAATGAACTTGTAACGCAAATCAAACAGTAATTTTGGATCAAAATCCTTATGATAATTCACTATCTAGACACTACTGGCCTTTCATCCTGTACGGAACAATTACCTGACTGTGACTTAATGACATGTGATAATTGTATTAGGTTATCAGCTATAATATCCCGAGAACATTGATAATTACGAAATAATTTTGACAGTTATCGAAAGCGCGTTGCTTTATAACCGCCCGACGCCGGAGGCGGAGGGTTGTTACATAAAAGCAACGTGCTTGAGGAAGTTGTGATAAAATTATAAGTATTTATCAATGATCGAGGGGTATTCGGTGAGATTTTCTTTTTCGATTTTAATTAAATTTATGAAGAATTTGTATTTATTTTTATAATTATAAAATTATCCAATAGATGGCAGTTGTAGCTATGGTTCAGCGTGAAGTGTGTAACGATAATAAGATTGACATTGACACTACGAGATGCCGAGACACATTTCAGTTTTATTATACAAATGTTTAATAGTAATAATAATAGAATATTTTCCAATTTTTGATTTATAATAGTGTTTTATTTTTAGTGTGTATTTTATTAATTCAAGCGTTATTTTCACTATTATAATGTCATTTTCAAATTAAAACAATTAAACTTTAATTATCTGTGAAAAAGTGTACTTAGGTTGTTGTTGTTGTTGTTACTGAGGTTTTTGTTGTTGTTGTTCTTATTGTTACGCAGGTTGTTGTTAATGTTGTTATTGTTGTTGTTGCTACTTAGGTTGTTGTTGTTGTTGTTACTTAGGTTGTTGTTGTTGTTCCTTAGGTTGTTGTTATTAAGGTTGTTGCTGTTGTTGTAGTTGTTGTTACTTAAGTTGTTGTTGTCGTTGTTATTTAAGTTGTTGTTATTGTTACTTAGGTTGTTGTTACTTAGGTTGTTATTGTTGTTGTTACTTAGGTTGTTGTTATTGTTGTAATTGTTGTAATTGTTGCTATTGTTGCTATTATTGTTATTGTTGTTATTGTTATTGTTGTTATTGTTGTTTTTGTTGTTTTTGTTGTCATTGTTGTCATTGTTGTTATTGTTGTTATTTTTGTTATTGTTGTTATTGTTGTTAATGTTGTTATTGTTGTTATTATTATTGTTGTTATTGTAGTTGTTATTGTTGTTATTGTTGTTATTGTTGGTATTGTTGTTATTGTTGTTATTGTTGTTACTTAGGTTGTTCCGAGAAATGATTTTTTTGAGAATATTTTTCTGAATCTAATACTGACGTAAATTTTTGAGATATAACACAAACTTATATTTCTTTTAAATGGAACCCATATCTGATTTTGGTCTAAGAAAAATAATTATTTTTTTCTTATTTTGTATTAAATTTACAATTATTTTGAAAATATTGGTAGATTTCTATTTAGAAATACTCCTCGTATTTATATAATTTATTTCTTTAGATATTTTGCTCAAAACTCATATCAAATTAATTTTTATAATATTTTGTATGAGGTCGCCCTTGGCACATTATAGTGTAATTTGTAATTGAGTCTAGAATGAAAATATTAAGTAATAAAGGCATAAAATAAATTATATCGATCAAATACAATATAATTAATAAAAATAATAATTTTTTTTGGGAAATAATAAGAAAATTCAGGAAAATAAAGTAAAAAATTAAATTTTAGGAGCAAAACAAATATAAAACATAATAACCCTTGCATCATTGAAAAGAGAAAAAATAATTATTTTTTTGAGAATAAAATGAGATATGGGTTTCGTTTAAAAAAATATAAGTTTGTGTTATATCTCGAAAATTTACGGATATAAATAAATAAAATAAATAAATATATCATCACGGCATATTACCCATTTCTGGGTGTGCCAATCTGCTTTATCGCAGATATCGGTAATGATGATGATATATTTGTACGGTGCGGGCGCTTACCAGGCGTCACTTCACGGGCACTCATTGCTGGCGTGGAGAGTGCACCACAGGGGTCACTTTTGTGTCATTTAAAATTCGAAATATTTGGCGTCGGCCGGGATCGAACCCGGTACCCCCAGGTTCGCGACCAGACACTCAGGCACGAGGCCATGGGACCCCATAAAAAATGTATGTATGTATTTCGTACGCCATTGGTTATTGAATAAAAATATCTGTATTTTATATTTGAAACGTTTTTTTCAATTACTAATTGTTTAGAAGTTATTTGAAAAAGAAAAAATCTGATGTGGTCAACACAAAACCTTCCGCTATTTAATTTTTACATACATACATAAAATCACCCGTTTCCCACTTAGTGGGTTAGCAAAAAACCCGGAAACAATAATAACAATAAGAAAAGAGATAAGAGTAAGAGCTCAGCTGACTCACTTCAGTCTTTAACAACATTCTTCTTTCGCCTTGTCCACAATCATCATAACATTCACACATAAGAACATATTAAAGTGACCGATTTTCGGTAGCGAATAACCGCATCCGGACCACAATAATAGTTACTCAACAATCATCCTTCGCCACACATTCCTATCCATTTTAATTAATTTAAATATATACTTACGTATTTATTAACGTTGCAAACTGTTCCATTGCATAAAACTATTGATTTATTTACTATTTTACCTCCCGCTACCCTAGGTAAGTATAGGGATCGTGTTAAAATTCGCATATAGAGATTTTTGTGAATAAGCACGTTTTGTTGTCCCCAGAATCCGATTTTAACACTTACAATGATGTCTGTAGGAATGTATATGTGTGTGTTTGTGTGTGTGTGTCCGTGTATGTGTCTGTGTGTGCCTGGGTGTATATGTGTGTGGATCTTGTGGACACGATTACTCAAATACTATCAATCAGAAAAATTTGAAATTTTGTATACCCATTCTATACTAATGTGGAAAGAGCTCATTAGTTTTTAGTGTATATCGGATAACCGGAAGTATCATTTATACAAGCTTTTAACAGTTTCTCTTGTAAAAAATTAATTGAATATAATATTTTAGCAACTTTTACTAATTATAATTGAATATAATGGTACAATCTTCAATTCTACTATAATAACATTTAGTAAATAACTCTAAATAACTTTAAATATGAATATATAATATAATTTATTTTCATATATCATTTTACCTATGCGTCAAACAAAAACATAATTGTAATAACAATTTTGACATATTTAACAGGGATATTTAAACAAATGTCACTGACAGGAAGAAATTACATTAAAATTAATAATGAAACCGTGCTAAGGAGAATATAAGAATAAAATATTTAATTCTAATGAAATTAAGGTTTGTAAAAATAATATATTTTCCATCATACATAAATATTAGATGTACAGGATGATCTAATTTATTTTTTTTCTGTTTGTGCAGCACTATAAATTAATATTAATTAACAACTACATATTTACGAAATGGATCATGTACGGCGAATAATTTACAAAGATTGCGTTTTAGAGCACCTGGATGTTGATGTTGTTTTTACAAGAAAGTGTGTGTGACGATTTTTCCTTAAAGTCTATTAAAATATCCAAAACTTCTCAAATTTGGTATTTAAAACTCATATATAATTTGAAACAACATATTAGATTTTAACCATATATGATAAATCGGATGTAGTACATAATTTGGAGCTCTAACAGATTTTTGAGGAAAAATAATAAAACAATCCAAAATTTCGTATTACAGACTTTTCTATTTATTGGACTACAAATTAGATTTTATTTACAAACGATCAACCGGAAGTGATACTTTACTTAAAGCTCACTGCTATTTTAAACATGGAATTGGCGGGAGGTCATGTGCTGGCCACGTTAGATTTTTTTTTTTAAATGTCACTATTATTAATTTGAAGTGATTAGTTTTTTGACAGTGACATTTACTGTCAGTTACATTCATTTGAAATATGAACTGTGTAACAAAGGAATTGTGTTTATCTTAGGCTTCGGGACTAATAAAAAAAAATATTTTTAAATTTATCTGCAAAATATATAGAAAAATCTGATGTGGCCAAAACAAAACCTCCCGCTATTGAATTTTTATTAATTTAAATACATACTTACGTATTTACTAACGCTGCAAATTGTTCCATTGCAGAAAACTATTGCTTTATTTACTATTTTCTTTTTAAAATGTCACTATTATTAATTTGAAGTGATTAGTTTTTTGACAGTGACATTTACTGTCAGTTACATTCATTTGAAATATGAACTGTGTAAAAAAGGAATTATTGTGTTTATCTTAGGCTTCACGACTACTAAGAAAAATTATTTTTAAATTTATCTGTAAAATATATAGAAAAAGTATTAATGTATTCCAGTAGAAAATTCAATAATCTTTAATTTTCATAAGACATAAAAAGCGAAAAAATGGCATTTAATGGTATTATTTGAAGAAAAACCATTATGAGCTTCAGGTAAAGTGCCATTTCCGGTTATTCGATTTACACCAAAATCTAATGGCTTCTTTTCATATTAGAATGGGATGGAAATACAATGTTTTAGAATTTTCTAAATGATAGTATCTGAGTTAGAGTGAAGACAAAATCCCTACACATACACACACACACATACACACACACACATACACACACACACATACATACACACACATACACACATACAAACATCATCGTGAAAAGGTTAAAATTGGATTCTAGGGACCTTAAAACGTGGTCATTTACTAAAATCTCGATATGTGATTTTTAACACAATCCTTATCAACCGAAAATCAACAATATTCAGTTTTTCGTCATTATCTAGTGCCTTTTGAGAATTTTTGGAAAAACAAAAGCACATCTTAGATGGCTTCCCAAAGGCACACTGTATAGTGTTTCGTAAGTTTGATAAATTGTGCAAGTGAAGTTGAGTCCGGTCTCCGGCACTTTTGTCTGATGTAAGACTACTCGATAGTTGTCTTGACGTATGGCCGATGTAAACGAGTTTACATTTTAGGCACGGTATTTTATAAATGATATCTGAGCATTGTTGTGTAGGAGTTTGTTTGGAGAAAACTGATTTTACTGTAATACAACTTTTTTGGCTAGTTTTATCTCTAAGAGAGGTATTGGAATCATGCTAAAAATCGCATATCCAGATTTTAGTGCATAAGCATGTTTTAAGGTCTCGAGAATCCGATTATAACATTTTTAAGATTATGCCCGTATGTGTGTGTATGTATGTATATGTATGTGTATGTATTTATGTATGTATGTGTGTGTGTGTATGTGTGTGTCTGTTGGAGCCACGGTTTCTCAAATACTATGACTTAAAAAATATTTAACTGCAGCTTACTCAATCTGACATTTCTGGGAACAGCTGATTAGATATTAATTACAATTGAACAACCGGAAGTAACAGTTTTTTAAAAAAAATCTTTTAAATATTATTTTTACTAATATTAAAGAATATATAAATCTCTATCCGATACATTTAAAATTTTTATTATATCTTTTATGAAGTTAACGATATAGACATATAAAAATATAAAATAATAAGTTGTAAATGAATCTCGCAGCCCATGGAAAACAAGTGGAAAATTAAAATGTTTGTAATTGACAGATAAATGTATCAAAAAGTCAGAGACATTACTGAAGACTTTTTCTGGGAAGTACATTTAATATTTCTTATTTTATTATAAGAAAGCACGTTTTAAGGTCTCTAGAATCCGATTATAACATTTTTACGATGATGTCAACTGTAGTTCCCTCAATTTGACATTCCTGGAAAGAGCTGAATAGATTTTTATAACAATTGAACAACCGGAAGTAACAGCTTTTTTCAAAAATCTTCTAATTATTTTTTGAAAATTTCTGTTATTACCATTATTAAAGAATATAAAAATCTTTATCCGATACATTTAAAATCTTTATTATATCTTCTAAGAAGTTAAAGATAGAGACATATATATATATATATATATATATATATATATATATATATATATATATATATATACAGGGTGTCTCTTAAATAGGGGGACATGGCTTAACTACAGATTCCTGAGGCTAAAATAAGAAGATTTAACCAAACTTGCTTCTACCGGAAAGTGTACCATTTAGCCAGAATTCTGCTTCAAAGTTCTTCAAAAAAAAATTAATTTTGCTTATAATAATCGGACGCTTTATTCGATTTGTATGAAATTTGGTATGGCAATTTATATGATTATAAGGCATCTTTTAAGGTGATACTTGTTATTATTAGTGAACCACTAGTGTATGAAACTTAAGTGTCCCAACATTAATTAGACCGTAACTTTTTAATGGCAATGCCGAAAACGTGAAATTATTTTTTTTCGGAAAGATACATTCAATAGTAAACTTTTCACTCTCTGTTTAATTTTTGATATCTGTTACGATGCCTTATAACCATATAAACTGTCATACCAAATTTCATCCAAATCGAATAAAGCGTCCGATTATTATAAGCAAAATTAATTTTTTTTTTAAGAACTTTGAAGCAGAATTCTGGCTAAATGGTACACTTTCCGGTAGAAGCAAGTTTGGTTAAATCGTCTTATTTTAGCCTCAGGAATCTGTGGTTAAGCCATGTCCCCCTATTTAAGAGACACCTGTATATATATATATATATATATATATATATATATATATATATATATATATATATACCGAGAGTTTTTTTTATCAGTGAACATATATATATATATATATATATATATATATATATATACAGGGTGTAAATTTTAAAACGGGTCATAGGGCTATAACATAGAAAAACCGTTTTTTAGACGCCAAAAGTTTCTATATTAATTTATTGAAAAAATAATTAGTGCATATTATAAACAAATGCCAAATACATTGGATTTTTGTTTCATATAAAGCCAGAAAATAAATTTAAAAATCTGCACAATTAAGAAAATATATTATTAGCCTTGAAACTGACAGAAACAAAACAAAACTATATTTGACTTAAGACTGTCATTGATAAACTTTTTTTGGACATTATTTATTTAATTATTATTATTTTCGTTTTATTAACAGGAAATCATGGATAATTTGTCCCATGAAGAAAAATTACAAAATATTTTTCCCTTGTAGTTTGCAGTTTTTCTCGTTTCTTATAACATATTTCTTATTACATGTAGATTATCTTTAATTCATAAATACCTATTACAATAAATATTATTAATTCTTAAATATCCTAATGTTTTCTTTATTTTATGTTATTTTATATTAGTTCATAAATTAATAACTTTAATCTTTAATTGTCCCCTATCATGTTATTAAAAGATGACAATGTTTTGTTACTGTCAGCTTCATGGCTATTGTTATTTTTTCTTAATTGTACAAATTTTTTAATTTATTTTCTGGCTTTATATGAAACAGAAATGTAATGTGTTTGGTATTAAAAATATCGTAATTTTTTTCTTTATAATATGCACTAATTCTTTTTTCAATCAATTAATATAAAAACTTTTGGCGTCTAAAAAACTGTCTTCCTATGTTATAGCCCTATGACCCGTTTTAAAATTTATTGAAAAAATAATGAGTGCCTGTTATAAAGAAAAAATTACGAATTTTTTAATATCAAACACCTTACATTTTTGTTTCATATAAAGCCAGAAAATAAATTTAAAAATTTGCACAATTAAGAAAAAATATCATCATGAAACTGACAGTAACAAAACATTGTCATTTTTACCTCTCGCTAATGCCGCTTTCACACTAGATGATTATTATATACTGTCGTTACGATTCTCTGTCGTAATGATAGCTGTCTGTTTACACTAGAAGCTATTGCCATCTATTACAGTTGTAATGAATTACATTTATTTAAAAGTTGGTAATCTTGAATTTTTTAAATTCATTGGCTGGTAGCACAAGAGTGGTTCTAACACCGGTGTTAACTAGAACCGTGTCAACGACTTGTCATTTACTTCAGGATTGTTAACAAAACAAGTGTTGCCAATATATTGATCAAGCTGAAAATTTACTGACAGCCATATTCAATAAATTTGCCGACACTATTTAAAATTATTTAATTTGATTTGTTTTTTAACTTGTTTCTAGGAACAACAGTTTTAAATAAGGAGGTCAAATTTATTGAATATGGCTGTCAGTAAATTTTCAACTTGATCAATATATTGGCAACACTTGTTTTCTTAATAAACCTGAAGTATGTGTCAAATCGTTGACATGGTTCTAGTTAACACTGGTGTTAGAACCACGCTTGTGCTACCAGCCATTGTATTTACTGCCAAGTTATATATTTTTATTATATTTTGTATTAAAACTATTCTTTCTTTAATCATTTTAATATTATACTTTGTCAGATTTATCTGTTGCATAATAATCTTTATACGCCGTCTACGACTTGTCACATTTTTATATATTTGATACAATCCAAATATTTGTAAAAAAATAATTGTAAATATCATTAAACTCCATATTTATAATTATCTTAACCTTGCCTTGACAGATGACAGTTTATAAACTTTTCTGTTGATACTGATACGTCATTACTACAGGCGATCGTGATGTGCGATATCGTGCGTTCACACTAGGACATTACGACAGGGTAACATTGCGATCCTATCATTATCATCTAGTGTGAAAGTGGCATAAGAGAGGTATTGGATTCATGCTAAAATTCGTATATCCAGATTATATTGAATAAGCACGATTTAAGGTTCCTAGAATCCGATTATAACATTTTTAAAATGATGTCTGTGTGTGTGTCTGTGTTTGTGTGTGTGTGTGTGTGTGTGTGTGTGTGTGTGTGTGTGTGTGGATGTGCGTATGTGTGTATGTGTTTATGTATGTCTGGATGTTGTAGGGCGGATTCCTCAAAAACTATAAGACTTAAGATCTGTTTAAGTATGGATTCCTCAATCTGATATTTCTGGTAAGAGCTGAAAAGGTTTTGTTACCTAACAATTGAACAACCGGAAGTACTAGTTTCTTATTCTTCTACATATAATTTTTTGGAAATTTTTGTTATTAAATATTGAAGAACGTAAAATTCTCCATCTAATACAATTAAAATTTTTATTATATCTTGTATATATTTAGAGATAAAGACACTATAATATATAGATTAAGCTAATCGCAGAGGCTAAGGCACTAAGGAAACCAGTTGACATATTCCAATGTTTATAACATAGTTTGTAAATGACACATGTCAGTGTCAAAAATCAACAGTTGTAGCGACATTCTGATAGCTTTTTCTGGGAAGTATATTTAATCTTTCTCATTGTTTTATTAATTAAATGAAATTATAGGTAAAATGCATATATCCATGAGAAATACCGCCAATCTGGTTAACGAATTGGAAGAATCTCTCATATTTAGGATCTTCCTCATACAATGAAAAATAGATATAATTAGAAGTATATGTGTGCAGATGACTTGTTAAATACAATAAAAAACAATATTTGAGTAAAGTTCTGTAATTTTTTGAAAGCGAAGTGCAATACAATACTTATATAGCCTAATATGGAAATGGCGAGAAGTCTTGTGCTGGCCACAACAGATTTTTTACTAACGTGATAGGGGACAATTAAAGATTAAAGTTATTAAATTATGAATTAATACAAAATAACAAAATAAAGTAAACACTAGGATATTTATTTAACAAACAATTATTACAAATTAAAGATGATCTACATGTACTAATAAGTTATAAGAAATGAGAAAAACTGCAAACTACAAGGGAACAATTAAAACCATTTAATAATTTGTAATGTTTTTTCATGAGACAAATTATCTATGATTTCTTCTTAATAAATCGAAAATAATAATAATTTATTGATATTTTTTTTAAATTTATTTTTCTGGCTTTATATGAAACAGAAATGTAATGTGTTTGGTATCAAAAAATTCGTAATTTTTTTCTTTATAATATGCACTAATTCTTTTTTCAATAAATTAATATCGAAACTTTTGGCATCTAAAAAATTGTTTTCCTATGTTATTGCCCTATGGCCCGTTTTAAAATTTATACCCTGTATATACAGATGTCTCACAACTCGCGCCCCAGACGAAACTGACACTTGCCGACGACAATAGGTTGCCAACAAATAGAAGAAAATAATTTGCGGCTGCTTGCCTAACGGAGTTACAAGACTTTTTAATCCACCAATCCCGGAAGGATATCTTGAGGTGTGATGATATTATTACAAAATAAAACTGGTTGCTAGGTTTTAAAAATACTACTAGTGAGTTACAAAATTTGTTTGACTTACTGTAATTTTGACACTTCAGAGTTGACTTTTCATTGTCAACAAATTTAGGTTAGCGAAAATGTCATCCGAAATCATCTTTTATATCGTACAGTGCAACAAGATTTCTATCCGGAAAACGTTCCGAATAAACTCGTGCTGCCTCTCTGGCGTTACGTCCACATTCTCCGAAAATTATAATCATTTCTAAGTAATCAGCGGCTGAATACATGGTAAGAATTTGCCTTTTTTTATTCACCTTGTCAAATTTAATTTGACACTACGGCAAACACACGTTAAAGGTGTATATATATATATATATATATATATATATATATATATATATATATATATAATAAGTTGTAAAAGTATCTGCAGTTTCCTCAATCTGACATTCCTGGGAAGAGCTGAAAAGGTTTTCGTAACAATTGAACAGCCGGAAGTAGTAGTTTCTTAGAAAAATTCTTCTAAATATAATTTTTTAGGAGGTTTTTTTATTAAATATTGAAGAACATAAAATTCTCCATCTAATACACTTAAAATTTTTATTATATCTTGTATAGATTTAGAGATAAAGACACTATAATTTATAGAGTGAACTAATCGCAGAGGCTATGGCACTAAGGAAACCAGTTGACAAATTCCAATGTTTATAACATAATTTGTAAATGACACATGTCAGTGTCAAAAATCAAAAGTTTTAGTGACATTCTGATAGCTTTTACTGGAAAGTATATTTAATTTTTCTTATTGTTTTATTAATTAAATATTTGAAATTATAGGTAAAATTGTGGTAAAATGCATATATCCATCAGAAATACCGCCAATCTGGTTAATGAATTGGAACAATCTTTTAAAAACTTCCTCATACAATGAAAAATAGATATAATTAGAATTATATGTGCAGAAGACATGTTAAATATAATAAAAAACAATATTTGGGTAACGACTTGCATCTACTTCTATTACTATATCCTTATCAATATCATAAATAGCTAAATTTGGTGTTGAACATTGATACTGTTTAATTTCATTAAAACAATTTTCACATTTTTCATTTTATATAAATTTTTCATTTTTCTTTAATAGATTGTGTAATGGTGCTAATCTTTGTGTACAATGATCTACGAATTTATGATAAAAATTAATTTTTCCCAACAATTGACGAACCATCTTCTTTGTTTTAGGACAAGTAAATTCTTTAATTGCAATTAAATTATCTTTAAGTGAATAAACTTTACCATTTTCTATTACATGGCCTAAATATTTAACTGAATGTTTAGCAAAACCACATTTCACTAATTTTAGTTTAAATCCTTCTTTCCTAATTGCATCAAAAAGTAATCTAATGTGTTTTAAATGTTTATGAAATGATTTTGAGAAGATCAATATGTCGTCTATATAATTTACACAAAATTTATCTAGATTATATCTCCTAATTATACTTGCCAAAACTCTTTGAAAAATAGCTGGAGATTTTTTAAACCAAATGGAAGTACTTTCCATTGCCAGTGACCTTTTTGAGTAATAAATGCTGTTTTCTTACGATCTTTCATTCTAATTGGTATAGACCAGGAAGCTGAATTGATATCTAATGCCGTAAACCAATTACAATCACCAACATTCACTACTAAATCGTCTATCCTGGGAAATGGTTGAGGTTCAGGTACTACTATCTTGTTTAAATCTGTAAAATCTACGCATAAACGTGTTCTTCTTCCATCTTCTTTTTTAAACGCTAATGTTACAGGAGAAGCAAATGGCGAATTAGATTCTTCTTTTAAATCATTCTCCAACAATTTCGAAATTTGTGACTCTATTTCTTCTTGATCGGGGAATGAACATCTATATGGTTTCTTGGAAATGTATTTGTCTTCTTTTAGTTTAATTTGCTCTAACTGAACCAACATCAAACTTATTTTTAGCGAAACATGATTCATATTCTTTTAATAATTCAATTATTTTCTTTCTTTTTTCTGTATCTAAATGATCTAAATTCATTTCAAAATTCTCATGTTCATAAATTTCGAGCATTTCTTTATTTTTAAATGTTTCTATTATTTTTTCTTTTGAATCATTCACAGCTTCTTTTAATTCCTCTCTTTTTTCTCTTATTTCATCATCTTTTATATCATCAATATCTATTATTTTATCATTTACTTTTACTGTTTAATTTTTAAATTTTCATCTTGTATCAATTTAAACTTTTTAATTGCATCCAAACCAAGTAATAGATCATAATTAAAATCACTATTTTTTACTACTATCAGATCTAATTTATCTTCTATTTTCTCAATTTTTAAATGTAGAGTAGCCTGGCTTTTACAAAAATTCACACCACTTATAGTTTTTAAAACACTTTTATTAGTATTTAATTTTAATTTCAATAAATCTACAAGTTTCTCATTGATTAATGAACAGGTAGAAGCATTATCATATATAGATTTTACTAATTTTTGTTTGTCTACATTTACCTTATTTTTAATTAAATATATCATTCTCAGTATTCACCTTTTTCAGTTAAATTTATTTGATTTCTGGTTAGTGTTGTTGTTTTCTTATTTCTACATACTTGTATTGGATGATAACGATTTCTATAACCTAGTTCTTTACATATTGGACATGGTTTTTTCTCTAATTCAACTGTTTTAATGAAAATTTTCTTATCAGGGCAAGTTTTTTTCTTTTCTTCATATTTTCTTTCTTCTAATTTCTTTTTTAAAACATATGAATCGTTAAATTTCTTTAACTCTTTCACTAAATCATCTATGGTATTTATTTTATCTCTTTCGAGCTTATCTTGTACTTCTAGTGGTAAATTATACACTATTTGGTAAATTCTAAATAATTCTGGTATATTTTTATCAGCTTCAAGTAATAGACGATCTTTTTTAAGCACAAAATCAATCAATGAACCAAACATATATTTATAATTAAATGCAGCACGAATAGATGACCAATTTTTCTTTCCATAAACTAATAAAAAGGATCTTTTCCAGCTCTCCCAGTCAGATAATGACAATTTAATTAAATTAGAACTGTACCATTCCTTTACATTTCCATCTATAATTAATTTTAAAGCTTCCACTTTTGTTGCACCATCTAATATTGTAAATCTATTACATTCTTTTTCAAACACATTAATCTAAGTTGAAGCATCTTGTTTACCATTAAAAATTTCTGTTCTACTTCACATAAACTTAATTCATTTTCAGATGAAATACGATTCTCTAATTCTTTGATTCGTTTAATTAAAAAAAATTCATTGGTAGTTTTCGTTTCACTTAATACACTACTTATAGCACCAGATTCGTCTTCATATTCTTCTAGATAATGATCGTTAATAAGAAAATTTTCATCTTCATCCAAATACTTTTGCTGTAATTCAGGTTTAAATGTTATACTTATTTTTCGAAAACCACCTAATTTTGTAATGGATTTCATACTACTTGTAATAGTTTTAATTGCAAATAATTCTTCATGAAAAGTTAAATCTTTTAATTCATCTGGTATTCCAAACCATACCAATTTATCAGCAGATAATGAAACTAATTCATATTTATTTTCACCTCTCTTAACGATATGTACATGTAATTTCTTTTGTGAAGCCATTATTTTGACGTTTATTCAATTTGTAATTCTTGAATAATGTGGACAATTATACGATTGCTAAAATATAGTTTATTATTATTATTTATATTACAACTTAATTAAATCAATATTACCTAAAATATAGAATTGATTAAAAGTCCTTTTATTATGCTTTGTATTATTTAGAGTATATATCCTCTTCTCTGACGTTCAAAACATATATTTGTTTAGACAAATTCAAAACCATGTTAGCAACGACAGAAAAAAACAAACTAAATAACAACATGAAAAAGGCGCTAAATTTTTAAATTTACTTATATGGGAAATAAATTTTCTTGGGCATGCAGAGTTTATTGGGCTACAGAGTTATAGTTGGTTCTTTTTTAAATCAGCCAAGCTTTCGCCTAATGATTTAAGACTTCGCCAGGACTCTACATAAGTGTACAAATTTTGAACAATAATGTACTGTTTAAGTCGAAAACATTTTAATTTTGACTTACGTTTTAGTTGAAATTTCAATAAAATATCTACTCATATACAAAAACATGACAATATTAACTAAATGTTTTGTACAATTTAGAGGATGAAATAATATCAGAAATTTTGAAATTTACTTTTTTAAATTGTCACATACCGTAAGCATGTTGTCGTTAACAAGTTAAAATAGTTATGATAGTGCGAAACTAAATAAATTTGAATGTTTAACACCAAAATTATCAAACATAATCAAAGATGATACAGTAAAGATCTGTTGTAGCCAGCACAAGACCTCTCGCCATTTCCATATTAGGCTATATAAGTATTGTACATATTTGACATTTCTGATACACACAAAAACACATATCTTCTTTGTATATTTTCATATTTTTTAATTCATTTTATTTACTATTCTTCTAATGTTCGAGATTCTTCCAATTCATTGATGGCGGTATTTCTAAAGGATATATGTAACACATGAATCTATAATTATAAATATTTAATTAAAAATAACATAAGAAATATTGAATATAATTCTGCAAGAATGCTGGCGGGTAATAAGACAAGGAGAGAAAAACAACAAGCTAACAAAATGGAGACAAGCAAGAAAAGCTTATTACGAAAGAAATGGATATACCACTGTACAAATAGAGAGACTACGCATAAATCAAGAAATCACACATTACGAACTACACTAAAAAGATTGGGACATACAGCGGCAAGAAGAACAAAGTCAGATAAACATCTCGAATTACAACTAGAGTTATAAACTAATACAAACGACGTCAATACCAAGGTATTTATTGGATGAAAAGAAATACATCAAGATGATTGCCAGGTTCAGATGTGGTAATGAAGAGAGAAACAATAAATACTGGCTATCAAGTGATGAGAGGAGTTGCAGGCTATGCGAGAGAGAAGAGGAAACCATCAGGTATTTAAGGATCTCGTGCAGAACAGTTACGAGAGAGGGAAGAAAAGAAACGATTCCGTTAGACGATATAGGGTCGGGACAAGATTGGATGAAGGAAGTCATTGAGAAACGGGGGGTTAATTTATGATGTAGTATCATAATTTATATAATATGTAGATTCTTATTCGGTTAAGCAAGAATAAATATAATAATAATAATAATAATAATAACAATAATAATAATAATTATTATTATATTTATTCTTGCTTAACCGAATAAGAATCTACATATTATATAAATTATGATACTACATCATAAATTAACCCCCCGTTTCTCAATGACTTCCTTCATCCAATCTTGTCCCGACCCTATATCGTCTAACGGAATCGTTTCTTTTCTTCCCTCTCTCGTAACTGTTCTGCACGAGATCCTTAAATACCTGATGGTTTCCTCTTCTCTCTCGCATAGCCTGCAACTCCTCTCATCACTTGATAGCCAGTATTTATTGTTTCTCTCTTCATTACCACATCTGAACCTGGCAATCATCTTGATGTATTTCTTTTCATCCAATAAATACCTTGGTATTGACGTCGTTTGTATTAGTTTATAACTCTAGTTGTAATTCGAGATGTTTATCTGACTTTGTTCTTCTTGCCGCTGTATGTCCCAATCTTTTTAGTGTAGTTCGTAATGTGTGATTTCTTGATTTATGCGTAGTCTCTCTATTTGTACAGTGGTATATCCATTTCTTTCGTAATAAGCTTTTCTTGCTTGTCTCCATTTTGTTAGCTTGTTGTTTTTCTCTCCTTGTCTTATTACCCGCCAGCATTCTTGCAGAATTATATTCAATATTTCTTATGTTATTTTTAATTAAATATTTATAATTATAGATTCATGTGTTACATATATCCTTTAGAAATACCGCCATCAATGAATTGGAAGAATCTCGAACATTAGAAGAATAGTAAATAAAATGAATTAAAAAATATGAAAATATACAAAGAAGATATGTGTTTTTGTGTGTATCAGAAATGTCAAATATGTACAATACTTATATAGCCTAATATGGAAATGGCGAGAGGTCTTGTGCTGGCTACAACAGATCTTTACTGTATCATCTTTGATTATGTTTGATAATTTTGGTGTTAAACATTCAAATTTATTTAGTTTCGCACTATCATAACTATTTTAACTTGTTAACGACAACATGCTTACGGTATGTGACAATTTAAAAAAGTAAATTTCAAAATTTCTGATATTATTTCATCCTCTAAATTGTACAAAACATTTAGTTAATATTGTCATGTTTTTGTATATGAGTAGATATTTTATTGAAATTTCAACTAAAACGTAAGTCAAAATTAAAATGTTTTCGACTTAAACAGTACATTATTGTTCAAAATTTGTACACTTATGTAGAGTCCTGGCGAAGTCTTAAATCATTAGGCGAAAGCTTGGCTGATTTAAAAAAGAACCAACTATAACTCTGTAGCCCAATAAACTCTGCATGCCCAAGAAAATTTATTTCCCATATAAGTAAATTTAAAAATTTAGCGCCTTTTTCATGTTGTTATTTAGTTTGTTTTTTTCTGTCGTTGCTAACATGGTTTTGAATTTGTCTAAACAAATATATGTTTTGAACGTCAGAGAAGAGGATATATACTCTAAATAATACAAAGCATAATAAAAGGACTTTTAATCAATTCTATATTTTAGGTAATATTGATTTAATTAAGTTGTAATATAAATAATAATAATAAACTATATTTTAGCAATCGTATAATTGTCCACATTATTCAAGAATTACAAATTGAATAAACGTCAAAATAATGGCTTCACAAAAGAAATTACATGTACATATCGTTAAGAGAGGTGAAAATAAATATGAATTAGTTTCATTATCTGCTGATAAATTGGTATGGTTTGGAATACCAGATGAATTAAAAGATTTAACTTTTCATGAAGAATTATTTGCAATTAAAACTATTACAAGTAGTATGAAATCCATTACAAAATTAGGTGGTTTTCGAAAAATAAGTATAACATTTAAACCTGAATTACAGCAAAAGTATTTGGATGAAGATGAAAATTTTCTTATTAACGATCATTATCTAGAAGAATATGAAGACGAATCTGGTGCTATAAGTAGTGTATTAAGTGAAACGAAAACTACCAATGAATTTTTTTTAATTAAACGAATCAAAGAATTAGAGAATCGTATTTCATCTGAAAATGAATTAAGTTTATGTGAAGTAGAACAGAAATTTTTAATGGTAAACAAGATGCTTCAACTTAGATTAATGTGTTTGAAAAAGAATGTAATAGATTTACAATATTAGATGGTGCAACAAAAGTGGAAGCTTTAAAATTAATTATAGATGGAAATGTAAAGGAATGGTACAGTTCTAATTTAATTAAATTGTCATTATCTGACTGGGAGAGCTGGAAAAGATCCTTTTTATTAGTTTATGGAAAGAAAAATTGGTCATCTATTCGTGCTGCATTTAATTATAAATATATGTTTGGTTCATTGATTGATTTTGTGCTTAAAAAAGATCGTCTATTACTTGAAGCTGATAAAAATATACCAGAATTATTTAGAATTTACCAAATAGTGTATAATTTACCACTAGAAGTACAAGATAAGCTCGAAAGAGATAAAATAAATACCATAGATGATTTAGTGAAAGAGTTAAAGAAATTTAACGATTCATATGTTTTAAAAAAGAAATTAGAAGAAAGAAAATATGAAGAAAAGAAAAAAACTTGCCCTGATAAGAAAATTTTCATTAAAACAGTTGAATTAGAGAAAAAACCATGTCCAATATGTAAAGAACTAGGTTATAGAAATCGTTATCATCCAATACAAGTATGTAGAAATAAGAAAACAACAACACTAACCAGAAATCAAATAAATTTAACTGAAAAAGGTGAATACTGAGAATGATATATTTAATTAAAAATAAGGTAAATGTAGACAAACAAAAATTAGTAAAATCTATATATGATAATGCTTCTACCTGTTCATTAATCAATGAGAAACTTGTAGATTTATTGAAATTAAAATTAAATACTAATAAAAGTGTTTTAAAAACTATAAGTGGTGTGAATTTTTGTAAAAGCCAGGCTACTCTACATTTAAAAATTGAGAAAATAGAAGATAAATTAGATCTGATAGTAGTAAAAAATAGTGATTTTAATTATGATCTATTACTTGGTTTGGATGCAATTAAAAAGTTTAAATTGATACAAGATGAAAATTTAAAAATTAAACAGTAAAAGTAAATGATAAAATAATAGATATTGATGATATAAAAGATGATGAAATAAGAGAAAAAAGAGAGGAATTAAAAGAAGCTGTGAATGATTCAAAAGAAAAAATAATAGAAACATTTAAAAATAAAGAAATGCTCGAAATTTATGAACATGAGAATTTTGAAATGAATTTAGATCATTTAGATACAGAAAAAAGAAAGAAAATAATTGAATTATTAAAAGAATATGAATCATGTTTCGCTAAAAATAAGTTTGATGTTGGTTCAGTTAGAGCAAATTAAACTAAAAGAAGACAAATACATTTCCAAGAAACCATATAGATGTTCATTCCCCGATCAAGAAGAAATAGAGTCACAAATTTCGAAATTGTTGGAGAATGATTTAAAAGAAGAATCTAATTCGCCATTTGCTTCTCCTGTAACATTAGCGTTTAAAAAAGAAGATGGAAGAAGAACACGTTTATGCGTAGATTTTACAGATTTAAACAAGATAGTAGTACCTGAACCTCAACCATTTCCCAGGATAGACGATTTAGTAGTGAATGTTGGTGATTGTAATTGGTTTACGGCATTAGATATCAATTCAGCTTCCTGGTCTATACCAATTAGAATGAAAGATCGTAAGAAAACAGCATTTATTACTCAAAAAGGTCACTGGCAATGGAAAGTACTTCCATTTGGTTTAAAAAATCTCCAGCTATTTTTCAAAGAGTTTTGGCAAGTATAATTAGGAGATATAATCTAGATAAATTTTGTGTAAATTATATAGACGACATATTGATCTTCTCAAAATCATTTCATGAACATTTAAAACACATTAGATTACTTTTTGATGCAATTAGGAAAGAAGGATTTAAACTAAAATTAGTGAAATGTGGTTTTGCTAAACATTCAGTTAAATATTTACGCCATGTAATAGAAAATGCTAAAGTTTATTCACTTAAAGATAATTTAATTGCAATTAAAGAATTTACTTGTCCTAAAACAAAGAAGATGGTTCGTCAATTGTTGGGAAAGATTAATTTTTATCATAAATTCGTAGATCATTGTACACAAAGATTAGCACCATTACACAATCTATTAAAGAAAAATGAAAAATTTATATAAAATGAAAAATGTGAAAATTGTTTTAATGAAATTAAACAGTATCAATGTTCAACACCAAATTTAGCTATTTATGATATTGATAAGGATATAGTAATAGAAGTAGATGCAAGTCGTTCAGGTTTAGGTGCAGTTCTTAAACAAACTCAAGAGGATGGAGTTCTACATCCAGTATCTTACTTTTCAAAGAAATTAACACCAGGCCAAATGAAAAAAATCTGTTGTGGCCAGCACAAGACCTCTCGCCATTTCCATATTAGGCTATATAAGTATTGTATTGCACTTCGCTTTCGACCGTCGTTTTATAACAAAATATTATAGAACATTACCCAAATATTGTTTTTTATTATATTTAACATGTCTTCTGCACATATAATTCTAATTATATCTATTTTTCATTGTATGAGGAAGTTTTTAAAAGATTGTTCCAATTCATTAACCAGATTGGCGGTATTTCTGATGGATATATGCATTTTACCACAATTTTACCTATAATTTCAAATATTTAATTAATAAAACAATAAGAAAAATTAAATATACTTTCCAGTAAAAGCTATCAGAATGTCACTAAAACTTTTGATTTTTGACACTGACATGTGTCATTTACAAATTATGTTATAAACATTGGAATTTGTCAACTGGTTTCCTTAGTGCCATAGCCTCTGCGATTAGTTCACTCTATAAATTATAGTGTCTTTATCTCTAAATCTATACAAGATATAATAAAAATTTTAAGTGTATTAGATGGAGAATTTTATGTTCTTCAATATTTAATAAAAAAACCTCCTAAAAAATTATATTTAGAAGAATTTTTCTAAGAAACTACTACTTCCGGCTGTTCAATTGTTACGAAAACCTTTTCAGCTCTTCCCAGGAATGTCAGATTGAGGAAACTGCAGTTAAATATTTTTTAAGTCTTACAGTTTTTGAGGAATCGTGACTACAACATCCAGACATACACACACACACACACACACACATAGACACATCCACACACACACACACACACACACACACAGACATCATTTCAAAAATGTTATAATCGGATTCTAGGGACCTTAAATCGTGCTTATTCAATAAAATCTGGATATGCGAATTTTAGCATGAATCCAATGCCTCTCTCAGCGAGAGGTAAAAAGAAATAATGTATTTAGAATGTCTGGCAATTAAAGAGGCAATTTTATATTGGCAACATTATTTGATAGGAAGAGAGTTTATAGTAACTTCAGATCATAAACCACTTATGAATTTAAAATCTACATTAAGAACTGACGAAGCATTAGGTGATTTAATGTTATATTTATCACAATACAATTTTAAAGTAATTTATAAGGAAGGTAAAGATAATATTGAAGCTGATTCATTATCAAGAAATCCAGTTCTAGAGAGTTTTGAAAATGAAGATGATTGTTTGAAGGTAGTAAATATGATTCAATTAGAAGAAATAATTAAAGATCAAAAATCTATTAAAGAAGAAATTGAGAACCCAAAGAAGATTAAAAGAGAAGGTGACATTAGTTTTAAAATGTTAAGAAACAGAAAAAGAATATATGTATCAGAAGAATTTGGTTTACATTTAACAGATAAAATACATAAGTATTATGGACATATTGGCAGTAGTCAGATAGCTGACAAATTAAGATCATTTTACTATTTCAAGAATATGGATAAAAGGATAAATCAATTTTGTAGAGATTGTGAGATATGCAAAAAAAAATCTAGAACATGTAGAGCATTTGGGTTGTTATCAAAATTGGGTCCAGCACAGTATCCATTTCACATTATGTCCATAGATACGATTGGTGGTTTTGGTGGTAATAAATCTGTAAAAAAATATATGCATTTGCTAGTGGATCATTTTAGTCGATACGCGTGGATTTTAACATCGAGAAGACAAATTGCAGATGATTTTATTAAATTAATTAATCCAATAGTAGAAAAATATAAGATTGAAATGTTGTTGGTAGACCAGTATAGTGCATTAAATTTCACTAAATTTAAAGAATATTTAAAAAGAAAGAAAATTCAGTTAATTTTTACATCAGTGGATAACCCACAATCAAACGGATTGAATGAACGTTTATACCAAACATTAGTTAATAGAATACGTTGTAAATTAAATGATAATAATAATAATAATAATAATAATAATAATAATAATAATAATAATAATAATAATAATAATAGTCCATGGACAAAAATTGCTGAATTATGTGTTAAGGAATATAATAACACTGTTCATAGTACAACAAAATTTTCACCTGCTTATTTATTATATGGAGCGACATCTGAAATTGTACCAATTACATTAGAAAGAGAACGTGATTTAGAAAAAGACAGGAAAGAAGCTTTCGAAAATTCAGAAAGAAGTTTGAAAAAAATAAAAGAATAGATGAAGATAGAAAAGATCATGAATTTAAAGAAGGTGATTTACTTTATGTATCAAATGGTAATAAAATAAATAGAAATAAATTAGATAAAATTAGAAAAGAACCATTTGTGATTAAAAAAAGAATTTCTAAATCAATTTATGAAGTAGAACGTAACAAAAAACGTAAAGAAACAAATTTATTCCATAGTTGTAAATTGCTGCCTTACTCTTTTTTACCTAAAAAAAAAGTCTCCGACCACCGGAAGTGTAAATTTAAAAATTTAGCGCCTTTTTCATGTTGTTATTTAGTTTGTTTTGGTCTGTCGTTGCTAACATGGTAACTTTGAATTTGTCTAAACAAATATATGTTTTGAATGTCAGAGAAGAGGATATATACTCTAAATAATACAAAGCATAATAAAATGACTTTTATTCAATTCTATATTTTAGGTAATATTGTTTTAATTAAGTTGTAATATAAATATTAATAAACTATATTTTAGCAATCGTATAATTGTCCACATTATTCAAGAATTACATATATATATATATATATATATATATATATATATATATATATACAGGGTGTCCCATTTAAGGTACGAATGCATTGGTATCTCGAGAACCGTAAGAGCTACGAGGTTGGTTAAATTAGACAAAAGTTGCTCCATTAGGAGGCTATTTTAATGGTGTTTTGTTATTTGCGAAAAAATGCATAGGTCACTAGATACAGGTGAAAATGTAAATTTCGCGATTTTCTTTTTTTGCTTATAACTTTGTTATATGAAATAATACGAGATTCTGGTTTGCACTTTCTTAAGGCATTTTTGTATGGTGAATTTGCAGAAGTACTCAAATTTTTTTTATATCTAACCATTTACGAGTTACTGATAGCAACTTTTATTTTTCATATGGAGGTCATATTAAGCTATGGCATTTTTAAATAGAGATTTTTTTTAGCTTTACAATGATATAAAACAATAATAATTTATTTTTATAATTAACAGAAAAATTAATAAAAATTGTTATTTATACTAAAATTAAATTGAAAAAAGTAAATCGAAGGCTGCTATGGAAACAACAAACAACAAAAAAGTGCAACAATTGAATTTCTGAATTTTACTTAACAATAGTAATTATTACGAGTAATAAAAATGAATTTTTCTCGTTGGGAAAAATATGATATGTTGAGTTGTTACATTCATTGTCAAAGTTCGTTTATTACTCGTAATAATCTACTATTGTCAAGTAAAATTCAGAAATTCAATTGTTGCACTTTTTTGTTGTTTCTTGTTTCCATAGCAGCCTTCGATTTACTTTTTTCAATTTAATTTTAGTATAAATAACAATTTTTGTTAATTTTTCTGTTAATTATAAAAATAAATTATTATTGTTTTATATCATTGTAAAGCTAAAAAAAATCTCTATTTAAAAATGCCATAGCTTAATATGACCTCCATATGAAAAATAAAAGTTGCTATCAGTAACTCGTAAATGGTTAGATATAAAAAAAATTTGAGTACTTCTGCAAATTCACCATACAAAAGTGCCTTAAGAAAGTGCAAACCAGAATCTCGTATTATTTCATATAACAAAGTTATAAGCAAAAAAAGAAAATCGCGAAATTTACATTTTCACCTGTATCTAGTGACCTATGCATTTTTTCGCAAATAACAAAACACCATTAAAATAGCCTCCTAATGGGGCAACTTTTGTCTAATTTAACCAACCTCGTAGCTCTTACGGTTCTCGAGATACCAATGCATTCGTACCTTAAATGGGACACCCGTATATATATATATATATATATATATATATATATATATATATATATATATATATATACACTTATACGTTCACGAAACGTACGCTGGCGAATTCCAAAACCTCATTTCATACGTTTTGAACGTCACAAACAAATACGTTTAGATTCGAGAATTGAGGCCCAAAGCTTCATCCGCAGTTTTATGGTATGCACATCTTACGCAACTTGATATGTACTGCTTTATCCTATTCCTTATTTTTGAGAAACAAAACGTTTATTGGCTTGTTCCAAGGTTTTGTCTTCATTGTAATGTTCCATTTCATCATGACATCCTTGTTTCATCGTCCATATGATTCCCTTCGGCTCTATCAATTTTTTTCCTTCTTCTGTTTTCTTACAAACATACCTCTTGCGTATTGTATACTCCTCGTGTATCTGCCTTCCCTTGATTTATTTTTCAAAAAAATATATAACTCTCGCAATGTTGGGTCTTGTAGTTGCACAGTTAGTAGCCAGTCCTCCGTGCTTATTTTTGCTGACAACTGACATTATTTTCATAGCGACTGTTTCTGCTTTCTTTGTATTTTCGCTTGGACAACGGCTCAACGCTTCTATGTGCTATATTCTACTATCTACCTGATGCTTGATCTCCACATCGTATTCTTTTTTTTTCAAAACCTCTCAACAGGATTAAATCCCAATTACTGTGTAGGTTCACATACACAAATATCCATGCCTCAGTGGGATTCGAACCCAGAATCCCGAGCACACCCATGACTAAGATGCGTTGCTCCTAACCATTGAGCCACTGGAGCCGACGCAATTCATCTTGCATTTTGCAATTTTTGCGTTTAAGTCTTTCCTGGTTAGCATTTTTTTCAGTAAGTTACAATCTGTTATGACCTTGATCTTTTGCCCTAGCACGTAGATCCTAAATCCCTCCAATTCAAATACTGCCACGGTTTCTAGCTCGAAGCTGTGGTGCTTCATTTCAGTGTCTATCGTCTGTCTACTATAGTCTGTTAAAAAAATCCTAACTCGGAGTAGGCTGTGAACAAAAAAAGTTTGTCTATTTGAAAGTATTTAATGAAATGTTTATTTGTTAAGAGATATTGTCAAAATCTAAAAAAATCTTCTTGAATCCTTATTTTACAAATAAAAATAAATTAGAAAACTGTGAAAGGCAATATCTGTATCCTTTCTTAATTTTTCTCCTTAACATTACATTTTACGATTAATTAATTAATTAACTTGACTTTTTAACTGAATAGTGATCAGACATACGTTTCTGTGTTCATAGCTTACTCCGAATTAGGTTCGTTTTCTTAACACACTCTATAATAACATACTGGCTTCCACGTTTATGTTTCCAGTATTTGCAATAGTACACTTGCATGTATTGGTATGCACTTGGAATTCGGAAACTGGATCATAGAGAGCTAAAATGGGCGGTTGTAATTCCTTCTTTACTATAGGGAAAGATTTTTCTTGTAACGCTTGCCAGCGCAATTAATCTCTTTTTCGAGTCAGTGGTCTACTTATGGACGCAAAATCCTCGATGAATTTTCTAAACTCTGTCTAACTTCATGAACATTTGTGGGTCTCTTTTAATTATCTATGGCAATAGTTTTCCGTAGTCCAGGGTGCTAACCATGCCACATTGATATTGATATGTCCCCCTTATTGCACTTTATCCCTTCACACCCGATAAATTCAATTTTACTAAGCAAAAAATTGTATTTATTCAGTTTAGGGAATATTTCAAGTTATTGTAGTTCCTCTGATACTGTTTTACTTGGTATCATCACATAGTCCATGTAAATTAACTTGGTTGTATCATACTTTCAACTTTTTTCATAATTCGATTACATATTGCCGGAGCGTTTACTAGGCCAAAAAACATTTTCATGAACTCAAAGTGCCCTTTTGTAGTTACAAATACTGTATGTGCTCTGGAATCATCATCCATTTTAATTTGATAGTAGCCATTCGCTCTATCTAATACTGTCACCGGTTTCCTGCGAGTCGATCAACCAGCTCATCCATTGCTACTATGGGAAATTTATCTCTTTTGTTTGCTCATCGATTTTCCGGTAGTCAATACAAAGTCGTTTCTTACTATTTGCTTGGCCGACTAATAAAGCATGACTTGAGTATTCGGACTTCAAATGACATTATCTTCGCTTGGAGATACTCATCTGTTATTCTCTACATAATTTCTCTCTTAGAATGCAGGAAGCAGTATGGCTTATAATAAACTCGTTATCATCTGTCAGGCTAATTTTCATTTATGTAAAATTG